>OX451741.1:180371458-180971458 GCA_948472305.1 Vicia faba | reverse complement strand
ATCATAAATCCAATTTACAAAAAGAAAAGAAACCATGATTGGTATGTCTGAACATCATACAAAAATGTACTACACAAACTTTTTTATTAAACCTAAAATTCTAAATGCCCTAACATCATTCATTCCATGTTCATGTCAAATCACCCGTCTTCAAATTCCCTCTCATTTAGCATAGAATGCATACTGTTTGGCTTTGGCTAGCGCCTCGTGTCGTCTTCTCAAACTTCCTTGAACCCAATTTTGAGCCATCCTCAAACTCCTATAGCCCTGTTTCAGACATAATAAAATCACTCAATCAAGGGCCAATTCATAATAAACTTGCGTTCAATCAAACTAAACCGACCCTGCATATATTATAGAAGAGAATTGATCGTGCAATTCAAATGCACAATTCTGGGAAAAAACATGTACAACATTTAAGGAACTTACCTGATGCTTACAAGAAACCACTGTCTAAAGCAGGACGACAGTTCAAGTCTGAACTTGATCACTTCAAGGAAGTTGAGTTGGATGCGTTACATTTTGTTGTTGAAGCGGTAAGTGCCAGACTGAGAAGGCATATGCAAGCTTCGAAAGTTAGTCAACAGAAGAAATATCAGGGAAGAAAGTTTGTGCTGAAGATGATCATATATCAATACTCAAATCATCACTTGAAGGAACTTTCACTTATGAATACTGAAATAGAAGAAAGTAAAAAAAAATTAAATGGCTTACATGCACTCATTAACAGAAACCATAACAGAATTTTCTGAAATCAAGACCAGCACACAAAGAACTGAGTCAGTATCTCCATGTTTTCAAAATAATGCCAACTCAAAATCTCATAACTGTACGAACAGAAGAAGCCTATTTGCCTAACATACTCACTAATCTTCTAACCACCTAACTAATTCCATAACAACTCTTATCCTAACTTTCCAAAGGATCAAAAGCATAAACCCAAATTTCCTTCAACCACTGGCTAACTTTCAAAACAAACAACAGAAAAAAGAAACTAACAGAAAAAATAACTAACTCTAACAAACTCTAACTGTTCTAACAGAAATCCAAACAGAGTTAAACTACCTTGCATCTAACAGATTCTTTCAAGCAAACTTCTAAAAAAAAACAGCTCACTCGTAACTGTTAACAAACCACTCCCTAACTGTTTTCTTAACCCAACCACCAGATAACTTAACAAACCCCCAATTCCTCATAATATTAAACTGTCCAGAAACATGATTCTTCACCAATTCTGTAACTAATTTCACCCAACAGGATTTCCTAACCCCTAACTGTCAAAGCATCTTTCAACTTCCTCTAAAACCCTCTAACATATTCCCAACCAACCTTATAATAATTTCTAGCTAGCTTCTGAATTCTAAAACAAACTAACAGAATTTAACTAACTCCTTCTAGTCTCCTAACCAACTCCCAACGACCCAACCATCTATAACAATCTCCTAACCGACTAATAACCAACTGATATAACAAAAAAACGATGAGCAAAAAATTATAACTAACTTCCACCTTCAACCATAACTGACTTCTCCTATATAAACAGATCCCTCAACATACTCACAGGGGACCATTTTTTTAAGGGAATGCTTCTACCCTCACCACAACTTCCTCTCATACATATCTCTCCTCCATCCTTCACCCACTTTTCTTTCCTTCAATCTCTATCTTCCTCATACTCTCTTTCTCTACAACAGATGCATCTATCTTTCCTCAACACCTTCATTCACCTCTGCATCACGCCACCATCATCCTCACCATACCTCAAACACCCGCGAACTTAGGGTCCTACCTTGCAACAATCGCTAACGCAACACAATCGTGTCGTCTCTGTCATGATCAC
This sequence comes from Vicia faba, assembly GCA_948472305.1. Classification (NCBI taxonomy): domain Eukaryota; kingdom Viridiplantae; phylum Streptophyta; class Magnoliopsida; order Fabales; family Fabaceae; genus Vicia; species Vicia faba. The sequence goes on along the minus strand of OX451741.1, from coordinate 180,969,618 downwards.
ACACAAAATTGGGATGAAGAAGAATCGAGGAAAGTAAAATTTTATGAAGAAAAGAAGCTAAAGGAGAATATATACCTGAGCTTGTGGAACCTCATCTCTGGATTTCTAAGCATCACCCCCAAAGGGTTCAGACGCCGCTGAAGCATCTCTGGTAAGCCAGCACCGTTCCTCCGCTTTTCTTCGCATTTTTCTTTTCTTCCTCATTATTGTCATAGTATAGAGAAGGTGATAAAGAGCAAAGACGCTAAGGTCACAACCATATCCTTCTGAAGGATGAATCTCTGTAGATCTAGATCTATGATTAGGGTTTTTTTAGAACGGTTTGAAATTGTTGAAAGTAAGAGGGAAGTTTGAGAGATGGAGCAACGTGCGGCAAGGTTGAAGGTTGGACTAAGGTCGGAGATGCTGAGAACCGGACCAATGATGATGAGATGACGGCGATGTTGAGAAGAACGACGCGTTCCTGTGAGAGAGGAAGGAGATGTGAACTGACACACTTAAACTTAACCTAATTCCTCTTAATTTTTTTTCTTTTTCATTTGATTTTATTAATTGTTTTTTTATAATCAATAATAATACAAAAATTGAGTAAATAAACTTGGGAATAAATTGCGCTTGGCCCGATCACCCCCTGAAGCCCATTGAATTTTTTGTTTTGGTAAGCATGTTAGTAATTGAATAAAAAATTAGATTGGACCTTCATGATGGGCCTTGGTGTTAATTACTGATCCAATTTCTGTCCAGAACAATACACCCCCTGGGTTTTTATTTTCTATTGGTAATTCTTTTTTTGAGTTTGTTAGTCACTTCAATTTGTTGGAATTTTCTTCATATGATAAAAATAATAAAATCAACAAATTTTTTTTATATTTTATATTTTTGTTTTTTTAGGAATTAAATACCGATTATTCGATTACTTGAGATTTCTAACCTACCTTTGCTTTTGAGGTTGGAATATTATGCAGGATATGCAGATATACTTGAGTTTTCGATTGTGATTTATTTTTACATCGATGACGCTTCGACACCTATACTGCGTATTCGACTTTTGACTCTTTTTATTTATTGATGCTAGCAGCTCGCGAGATCATCGGGTTTCTTTGTTTTTTACGTTTCTCTACGGGCTAGTATTTGTTTGGTATATTTTCTTTCTACTTTATCTCTGCATTTATCGCTTCCAAGGGATCGTGTGAAGTACGATAACATTAGGTTTAGAAATAGGCTAGTCTCCCTTTGGATTTTCTTTCCCTTTTTGCATATACATTAAACAAAAACTTCTTTTTTTTAACAAACTTCAAAATACTTAAAAACAATTTTTTTACAGACGAGAATCATATCTTTTTTAAGTAAAAGAGATGATAAGCGGGTTTCTTCTCAACCTTATTGTTCTCTTATTATAAGCTTTTGTATGGTTCAAGTCTCAAAGACTTATTTCATGAATAAGTAGAGAAATGGCTAAAATCTCTCTCTTGAGATTAACTAGCTGTTATCTACAAGCAAAAACACCAACAAACACAAACTCCTTTGGCCTATGGGCTTTTTCTTTCAAACTCTTTTTCAAAAGAGCATGCTAATTCACTTCTGTGCTGACGCGTAAGTCTCCAAAGGTCGAGTTGCGACAAAAGGCTAAATTAATGTTGTTCATTAAAAAATACAAATCAACCAAAACATGTGAGCCGAACTACGGCTACTCTGATTCCTAAAAAGGGATACGTAGGCATCGGGGTAGGGCCCGAACGAGCACAACTTTTATTTTCCCTACATTCTTTTCTCCTTTTCTTTTGCATGTTGTGATACGGTGGTAGAACCAGACTGGTTTTAGGAAAAATGCTGGTTTGCGTTTTGCGTTTGCGTTTGCAAAATGTCCCGGTAAGCAAGAGTTGCCACTGACTTTTATTTTATCCAACTGGAAAGGAAAAAAGCACAGAAAAATTCCTATTTTGAGATTTTTGAGTACGGGGGGTGGATTATAGAAAGGGAAGGTATTAGCACCCTTTCTATCTGTGGTTTTCCACGGGCTCTTAGGTACTTGCTCATCATTTTAAAAATTGCTTCTGTGTTTGTGTGTTTTGAAAAGTTTTTGATTTACTTTGATTTAACCCTTGCTTCTATCTTCAAGAGTGTTACGAAGTCGTTTTGAAAACTTTGTTTGAAAAGAGTGTAAGTGTGGAAAAGTTTGTTTTGAGCAAGTACCTACTAGCATCTACCTACTCGAAAAAAGAATGTTTCTGTTCTTGTTTCCTTTAGACAACGCTATCCCACTATTAGTGAGTAGGTAGCACTATCGTTGGAATTGTAAGGGTCAATTCGAAAGGGACGTACAATCACTAAAGCAATGTTAGGACGTCTTAGTAATAACCCTAGTGTCTTAAGATCATATTCGAGGCAACATTTCCGAGGCAACCGTTTCTGAGGCAACTTTTCCGAACGAGACATTTGATCTTGGTTTAGACAAAAGAGCGACAACTAAAACACCCTATACTTAATGATCGTTTACCGAAGGCACCCGAAGTGAGAGTATACCCTAGGAGTGCGCATGTGCGAGTGATTAGATTTCAGTTATTATCTTTGCACATTTAGGGTTTGCTAACCATTTTAAAATTAACATACATTCTTGTCATGCAATCCTATTATCATACATCTAACAATTAATATTTGCGAAAATTAAAATGCGAGAAATAAAGCTACGCTATTACAAGGCTTCGGGGAGGGGGATTAATTACATAGCCAAAAACCCGTAAAATGATAAATGAAAGAAAAAGCCTAACTAAACTAATACATCCCATGAGCAGTTACATCAATATTGTGAAAATAAATAAACGCGCGCGATGAATCGAGGACGAGCAAAATTAGGGTTTTGACCCCGTCTAAACCTAATTAAAGAAAAAAATTATTTTTTGGTTGTTTTTGATTATTTTAAGAAAATAAGGTTTTGAATTAAATAAATACAAACCTAATTACTAATTAAATTAAAATTAAGGAAAATAATTACTTTTGACCTATTTTTGTATTTTTGGTTATTTAAGAAAATAAAATAAAAATTAATTTACACAAAACCTAATTTCTAATTTGTTTTAATTTATTTACAAAACAAATTAAAGTTACCCTAAAATTAAATTACACTAATTAAATTAATTTTGATAAAAGATAAAAACCTAAATCTAACTTGATGAAAATAATTTTTATGAGTTTTTTATAAAAAAGAATTAATTTTTGTGTTAGAAAATAATCAAAATAATTAAATAAAAGAAAATATAAAAAGAAAAGAAAAAGAGAATTGGGTCTGGTATCAAAGTAGAAAGGGAGGTGTCCATAGCAATCTGAGCCCAATAGGCCTTGGTCTAAGGTTAACTTCTCAGATCCCATGCTGCAAGTTGACCAAGGTGCACCATGGACCTTCATATGATAGGCGTTAGATCTGGCCTTCTGGAGATCTAGTGATTGAACCTGGAGGGCACGTGGTGAACCTCTTTACCTATACCCACGCATAATCACACAAGGAAAAATGTTATGAAATAATATGGGGACCTAGGATTCGAACCCAAGCCCTATGGTTTTTACCTTCGCCTCACAACCAAGTGAGCCAGCACGCTTGTTTGCATAATAGATAAAAAACAATGATTATATTAAAAAAACACAACATGTTAACTTTCAGCGCGCGAAATTTTGAACGGGCCAGTCAGGCCACGCCACGCCATCATCTCCTACCTCCCTCCATTGCTAAAAGTCTGATGACTTTTGCCTACGGACAAAAAGCGTAGGTACAACCCCTGCATATTTCCAGAATTTCATACAAGCTCAATAAATGAGAACTAATGGTGTAGATCGATTCGTCTCGACCTTGTGAACACCATAGTACTCCTCTTTTGGGCCAATTTTACCTACAATCAAAACCCCTAAAACGAACAAGAAAACCCTAGCAATGGTGGATCTCAGTATAACTAACAAAAATGCAATTAATTGTTACCATTAGCTTGCAAACATGATAAGGATTACACATATGTCATTATAACATGATAAAGATGCAAGAATAAAGAGATACAATTTTGAAAATAATGACAAACCGTGGGAGTCGTGGAACCAGATTCTGGGCATGAAAACACTTGCTATTGATTGGTATAGACTCCTTGCACACCCAGGAAGCGAATGAGATAGCTTGGGAGGCTTGAGAATGCCTGGAAGTATGAAAACAGATTCCTACTTTTCTTGAGTTTTTCCAAGTTTGTTCTTCACTCTACACGCCTCTAACCCTCCTTCTTTTGGTTTGAATTTGTCCTATATATGTCCTTGAGTGAATTAGGTTTACAAGTTTGCATCCAATCTTTGTAATTATGAAGATTTGATCCTTGATTCATACTTGTATCCAATCTTTCCAAAACAAGAAAAAAACCAATCTTTTTTGTGTACAAACAGGCCTTGCACGATTTAATTTCATTGCTAGCTGTATAAGAGACCTGAAATATGCATAAAATCTCAAGTTTTAAATGATTTTGATATTTTCATGATTTTATTTTGATTTAATTTGATTTAATTGAAATAAAAATCAAAATAAATGCAAAAAATAAAATAAAGGCAAGAGGGAAGGATCATGGGTCGTGGACCATGTTACAAACTCAAGACAAGCACAAAAAGTTGGGCCCATTTGACAAAAATTGCAATTTAAGGCACATTTGACTTTTGGCAATTTTGCAAAAAAGGTCAACTTCACCAATGCATAACTTCTTAAATTTTGACTCTATGAAGGTGTTCTTGGACTTTTTAGAAAGCTTGAGATGTCCTCTAAGCAACCTTTCTGGTCTTATCACAATTGAGTCTTCCATGTTCATGTATGAAGCTTTGACAAAATAGGTGTTTTTGTTGACTTTTCAAAATGACCTATAATGTCCAAATTCATAACTTCTTGTGAGTGCATATTTTGAACCTGGGAACTGAAGGTGAATTATAGGGAATTGCATCCTCTTCATAATGATCTTTTAATGGGTCATTTCTAATAAAGTATGAGAAAGTTATGCTTGGTCAAAGTTGAGTTGACTTTTCCTACAAAACCCTAATTTAGCAACTTTTGGGTTTTAATGAATTGTGAGCAATCCTTGATGAATCACGATCAACCCTTGATCAAATGATGAATAATACTTCAAAATGGGGATGTTGACCAAAAATCTTGAAGTTTGACTGTATGTGGGCCACAATTGACTTTTGCCCTAGCACAGTCGATTTTCAGGCCTTTGAGCAATTGACTGAGCAAACTTCCTCTGCAAGGCTTGAAACTTGACATGAATGATCTTGAAAACATATTAGGGCAATGGTGAGAATTTGGGATCCCTTGGACTCAAGTATCTTGATGCAACATGAAACCCTAATTTGAGGTAGACTGCCTTAAGAGAGAGTTTGTCTGGTCAACCTTGGACTTCCTTGAGAAATTTGAGGACCTCACTTGAAATGTTTTGAGAAATGTGGGAGGGAAAATTTTGGGGTAAAACAGCTGCCCCTGTTCAATCTTCTTAAACCTGAGGATGTAGATTGGCTTGTCTTCCTTTCGTGATCCGAGGGTGGAAGATGATTGAACACTTGTGTGCCCAAGAAATTTGCACTCGCATGAAGTGGTATCCGTCTTGTGATGTCGGGAATGGGCTTATAGATGCCATTTGGAGATTGATGACGGAAGATGGGCTTAAAGATGCCATCCGAAGGAGTGTCGATCGCATAAGAGATTCCTTGGCGAGATCCTGTATACCTGTTGTTGAGGAAGACTACGCTGGGGAATGCTGATCTCTGCCTGAGAGAAATAGAATTTTAGGAGCTTTGGTCGTCCGTTATTCTACTGGGGAATCATCTCTTAATCGAAGAGGTGAAAATGAACTACTATCTGGTCGTGATCCAGGCTTCATAGTGATAAGATCGACTGCTATCCGGTCGTGCTCCAGGCTTTATAGTGACTTACTGGGGAGATAAGTTTAAACTTGTTATCTGGTCGTAATCCAGGCTTCACAGTTTTTTTAAATCTTATCTGGTCGTAATCCAGGCTTCAGAAGGAATTAAGTTGTTATCCGGTCGCATCCGGGCTTCAACTTGAATTTAGGGTACACTAATATCCGGTCGACTCCGGGCTTCTTAGCAATTGTCCAGGTAAACTGTTATTTGGTCGAAATCCAAGCTTCACAGTGTCTTGTACTGTTATCTGGTCGTAATCCAGGCTTCAGTCCTTTACCACTATCTGGTCGTAATCCAGGCTTCACGATGTTTTATACCATTATCCGATCGAATCCAGGCTTCATGGTGTTCTGTACTTCTATCTGGTCGATTCCAGGCTTCACAATACCTTACTTCTTATCTGGTCGTAATCCAGGCTTCAGAAGAAATCAAGTGGTTATCCAGTCGTATCCGGGATTCCATTTGATTTTAAGGCCTACTAATATCTGGTCGACTCCGGGCTTCTTAGTAATTGGCCGGGTAAACAGCTATTTGGTCGAAATCCAAGCTTCACAGTGTCCCTTACTGTTATCTGGTCGTAATCTAGGCTTCAGTGTCTTTTACCTCTATCTGGTCGTAATCCAGGCTTCACGATGTCTCATACCATTATCTGGTCGAATCCAGGCTTCATGGTGTCTTTGTACTGCTATCTGGTCGTAATCCAGGCTTCACAGTAACTTGTATTGCTATCTGGTCGTAATCCAGGCTTCGCAATAGCTTGCTGAGCTGTTACCGGTCGATTTCCGGGCTTCACGGCTTGTGTTTATGATATACCACTATCTGGTCGAATCCAGGCTTCATGGTGTCTTGCACTGCTATCTGGTCGTAATCCAGGCTTCACAGTGACTTGTATTTCTATCTGGTCGTAATCCAGGCTTCACAATAACTTACTGGGGATTAAACTATTATCCGGTCGAATCTGGGCTTCATAGCTTGTTCTTAAGAGATACCACTATCTGGTCTACTCCAGGCTTCGCGGTTTTTGATACTGTTATCCCGTCGTTCTCCGGGCTTCACAATATTATGGAGAAATCAAGATATTATCCGGTCGGATCCGGGCTTCATAGCTTGAACTTTGTGAGAATTTGATTGTAGTTTTTCCTGAAAGGTAAAGGGTTAGTCCTATGTAATGCCATGATGTATGAAATGTATTGAGTAATGATGTTCTTAAAATAAATGAGACCGTGTTGTATGATTCTTATGCATATATCATGATGTATGGATATGCAATGTTTTTTATGATATTCTCTAACTGGGGAAAATAAATCTCGGACTGCTGCTAGAGAATATAAAGAGTTGAATTCTTTGTTCCCACTGGGGATGACAGTCGAAGATGATTTGAGAATAAATTGGTGAGAAAATAACTCAGCTGGAGAACAAACTGGTGAGAGAATGACTCTGTGGGGAAGAGAGATACTCTGCTAGAAGATTCATTGATTTGGAGAAATAACCTCGGCTGAGGATGAATTACCATTGTTGGTGGTGATGAACCCTTGTTGGGGATTGAGTTTCTGTTTGTGGAAGGTAGATCAGATTGATCGGTGCCGTCCGAGCTTGATAGTCGATATTGAAGTCTGGTTGCAAGATGATCCAATGAGACATAGTGTTACGCTTTGATCCCTAATTTTTGCCTGGACCTCCCTTTCGGGTTTTCAGTCCATCGGGATACCCTTTTTTGCCCAAGCTACCTTTTCATGTTTTCGACTTGCCGGGTGTACAATTTTTTTAATATTTTCATCCCTTATTTTTTCCCGAACCCTTTTGGTTCGCCGGGAAGCCCTTATTTTTGCCTAGGCCAGTCAACCTAGCGGGTCTTAGATTATGCGTAGTATTTTTTCACTATGTCTGCATTGACGGGGTGAGGAAGGTCGTCACCATCCATGGTGGTTAGAATCATAGCTCCTCCCGAGAAAATGTTCTTAACCGCAAATGACCCTTCGTACGTAGGGGTCCATTTGCCCCTGGGATCACCTTGTGGCAGTATGATGCATTTGATCACCAGATCCCCGACTTGATATTCTTGTCGTCTAACTTTCTTGTTAAATGCCTTGATCATTCGCTTTTGATACGTCTGAAAATGACAAATAGCAGTAAGTCTCTTTTCGTCGATTAAGTTCAGCTGATCAAGCCGGGTCTGGATCCAATTGTCCTCGCTCAAACCTGCATCCTTCATAATCCGAAGAGAGGGTATCTGGACTTCAATGGGCATGACTGCCTCCATGCCATACACCAAAGATTAGGGTGTTTCCCCTGTTGACATCCGTGCTGAGGTACGGTACCCATGAAGAGCGAATGGTAACATCTCATGCCAGTCTTTGTATGTCACCGTCATCTTCTGCACAATCTTCTTGATGTTCTTATTAGCCGCTTCAATAGCCCCATTCATCTTCGGTCGGTAAGGAGAAGAGTTGTGATGCTGTATCTTGAACTGTTTGTAGAGCTCGGTGATCATTGTATTGTTGAGATTTGTACCATTGTCCGTAATGATCCTCTCTGGTACACCATATCGACAGATCAAATTGTGTCGGATGAACCACGCCACGAAGTTCTTGGTTACTATAGCAAAGGAAGCTGCCTCAACCCACTTTGTAAAATAATCAATTGCTACCAGGATGAAACAATGCCCATTGGACGCAGTAGGTCTGATCTCTCCAATCATGTTGATGCCCCACATTGCAAAAGGCCAATGTGCTATCAAAACATTCAGAGGAACTGGAGGTACATGCACCTTATCAGCATAGACTTGGCACTTGTGACAGGTCTGAGAGTGTTGAGAACAATCGGCTTCCATGGTGGACCAATAATATCCTGCCCGTAGGATTTTCTTTGCCATGGTATGTCCAATGGAATGAGTTCCGAAAGTACCTTCATGTAACTCTGCCATGATCCTTTCTGCCTTGCTTTTATCCATACATCGCAGTAAGTTTGAATCATGGTTACGCTTGTAAAGGACACCATTGTTGATGAAGAACTTCGCAACGAACCTCCTCAAGAACTTCTTATCATTAACAGATGCACCCTCAGGGTACTCTTGAGCCTCAAGATACTTCTTTACCTCGTGAAACCAGGGTTTATCTGCTATCTCTTCAGTCTCAATGTCGCAGTAATGTGCGGGTTCATCCAACCTCTCAATGGTAATCTGGGGAGCTTCATTGTCCCACCTGACCTTGAACATAGAAGACATGGTAGCTAGCGCGTCCGCTAACTGATTCTCCTCTCTCGGAAAGTGTTCAAAGGTTATCTCCTTAAAGTGTGGGAGCAACGTCGATACATACTCTTTATAAGGAATAAGATTTGGGTGCTACGTATCCCACTCATCTTTGATCTGACTGATCACTAGAGCGGAATCTCCGAATACACTCAAGAACTTAATCCTCTGGTCGATAGCTGCTCGAAGACCTAGGATGCATGCTTCATACTCCGCCATATTGTTAGTGCAGTTGAAACATAATCGGGCGGTGAACGGAGTATGACAGCCTTCAGGAGATATAATCATAGCGCCAATGCCATTACCCAACGCATTTGAGGCTCCATCAAAATACATAGACCATCGGGATCCTTCCTCAGGCCCTTCATCCGGTCCAGGTTTTTCACAATCGGTCACCAACATGATGTTCTCATCCAGAAACTCGAAATTCATAGACTGGTAATCATCCATAGCCTGATGCACCAAATGATCTGCCAATATACTCCACTTGATCGCCTTTTGGGTTGTGTATTGGATGTCATACTCAGTTAAGATCATCTGCCATCTTGCTATTCTTCCGGATAAGGCAGGCTTTTCGAAGATATACTTGATTGGGTCCATCTTTGATATCAATAAGGTGGTGTGAGTCAGCATATACTGTCTCATCCGGCGAGCAGCCCATGCCAAAGCGCAGCAAGTTTTCTCAAGAAGTGAGTATCGGGTCCCATAGTCGGTAAACTTTTTGCTAAGGTAGTAAATAGCATGCTCTTTTCGGCCAGACTCGTCATGCTGCCCCAACACGCACCCCATTGAATTGTCGAGTACTGTCAAGTATAAGATCAAAACTTCCTTCAACTAGAGGCATCAGAATAGGTGGCTCTTGGATATATTCTTTGATCCTTTCGAAAGCGGTCTGACATTCATCATTCCATTTTACCACTTGATCTTTCTTCAGCAGCTTGAAGATTGGCTCACAAGTAGCAGTCAGATGTGAAATGGATCGGGCAATGTAGTTCAGACGTCCCAAAAAGCCTCTGACTTCCTCTTCTATGCGGGGAGCCGGCATCTCGTGTATAGCCTTCACCTTTGCGGGATCCACCTGAATACCTTTATCACTAACAACGAAGCCCAGCAGCTTACCAGACCTTACCCCGAAGGTACACTTGTTCGGGTTTAATCTCAGCTTGTACATCTTCAACCTGTCGAACAACTTCTGGAGATGGTTAAGGTGTTCTTCTTCAGTCTGGGACCTTGCAATCATGTCATCAACATAAACCTCAATCTCATGGTGAATCATGTCGTGGAACAAAGCGACCATGGCGCACTGATATGTTGCCCCAACATTCTTCAACCCGAAGGGCATGACCTTGTAGTAAAAAGTGCCCCACTGTGTAACGAAAGTTGTCTTCTCCATGTCCTCGAGAGCTATCTTAATCTGATTGTAACTAGAAAACCCATCCATAAAGGAGAAGATCTTATGTTGTGTGGTATTGTCGACCATAACATCGATGTGAGGGAGTTGGAAATCATTCTTGGGGCTTGCCCTGTTCAGATCTCTATAGTCCACACACATCCGCACCTTACCATCCTTCTTGGGCACTTGAACAACATTGGCAACCCACTGTGGGTAAGAAGTGACAGCTAGAAAACCGGCATCAAACTGTTTCATGACCTCAACTTTGATTTTATCAGACATCTCAGGGCACATACGACGAACCTTCTGCTCTACCGGAGGACAGTCCTCTTTGGTTGGTAAGCGGTGAACCACAATGTCAGTATCCAAACCAGGCATATTGTGATACGGTGGGAGAACTGACTTGGGATTTTGTGTTTGTGTTCGCAAATGTTTCGGTTTAGCAAGAGTCGCCACCGACTTTTTATTTTATCCTAAGGAAAGGTCAAAAAGCACAGGAAAGACCTTTGAGATGTTTTCTTGGGTTCGGGGAGTAGATTATAGAAAGGGAAGGTATTAGCACCCTTTCTATCCATGGTTATCCATGGGCTCTTAGTTACTTGCTTAGATCACTTGCTTTGCATTTTCAATTGTTTGAAATGGTGCTTTGTGTGTGGTTTTGAAAGATGTTTTGAAAAGAGGCCATCGTTGTGGCAACCTTTGTAATGATTCTTGTTTGAATGTATACAAAGGTGTTTTTATCTTTTGAAAAAGTATTCAATGTTTGAAAGTAGGGTTTTGAAATTGTGTTGTGAAGTATGTTTTGAAAATAGCAAGGATGTTTTTGTAAGCTTTGACCAAGTAACTAAGAGTTGTCTACCCTATTTTACTCAAAGATCTTTCTTATGTTTTTAACCCTTTTAACAGTGTTGCTTCACCATTGTATTTGGTGAACAACCTTTTGTTAGGATGTTAAACGGGACAGGCGCAGATCATCGTATAGACCATGATAGCAATTGTGTCAAGTATTTTTGGCAATTTTCTTGAGGGACTTGATCATTTTGTTTAGGCAACTCAGATAGCGTCATCGAGGGACTATGATCTTTTGTTTTGTTTTTGTTTTGCCAAAGTACTTGACATGCATATCATGGCCGATTTTTGAAGGCAACAAGTGGATTGAAACCTTAGGGGTGCAAGTGTGTATTGTGTTTATTTTCATGCATTGTTATATTGGATTAGGTCAAACTAATTGTTGATTTTATTTTGCATACAAAACCCTAAGTCTAATCATGGCATAATTGAAAGCATTTAAAGGTGCGAGAATTTAAATTCTACACTATTACAACATGATATAGGGAGGGGGGTACAAATTTGAATTGAGGATTATTTGACAAGAAATTAAATTCTAAATTATTACAACCATATTGAATGGGTAAGACATAATAATTAAATGTACAATATTTAAGTAAATACAATAAATAAATATTAAATAAAATGCATTTATGCAAAAAAGATTTTTATGTATGAAAAAATGTTTTTAATGTGAAATGTAAATAAATAAAAAGTCAATTTTAATTATTTTGTTTTTTAGAGCAAAACCCTAATTTCTTAAATAAATAGTATTGTTTATTATTTATATACAATAATGCATTAATTTGTACAAAAAATAAAAGTATATTATAAAAAAGGTATTTTTAGTATAAAATATTAATAAAAATAAAAATGCATTATTTTTGTGTTTTTTGTCCTAATTAATTAATTAATTAATTTTTATTTTTATACACTTAATATATTTAACATATATATATATATATATATATATATATATATATATATATATATATATATATATATATATATATATATATATATATATATATATATATATATATATATATATATATATATATATATATATATATATATATATATATATATATATATATATATATATATATATATATATATATATATATATATATATATATATATATATATATATATATATATATATATATATATATATATATATATATATATATATATATATATATATATATATGTTAAATATATTAAGTGTATAAAAATAAAAATTAATTATTTACAAAAAATGTATATATTTCAAGAAAATGTTTTCAAATGTGTATAAAATAATAAATGAAAATAAACATATTTTTTTACATTATTTTTAAGCTTTAATAAAAAGAAAATAAAGTATTTAAACATTTTTATACTAGTAAAAATAAAAATAAATATCAAATAAATGTAAAATAATATAAAAATAATTTTTGGCATTTTTTATATTTGGACAAAAAGTAATAAAGTCAGAATAAAAAATAAAGGCAAAATACCCTTTTTAGTCCTTTAAGTTTACCCCAAGGTCCATTTTGGTCCTTTATCTAAAAAAAGTGTCAAACTGGTCCTATAATTCTTTCAAAAGGACCATAGGAGTCCTTTCCGTCCATTTTGGTCCATTTTGGTTCATTGGAGAAGCTGCAAAATGAGCTTGATGGAGCAAAGATGGAGATACATCATCTAAAGGAAGGGAAGGATGGGCTGAAACATAAGATAATGGAGTTACAAATTGAAATAAAGAAGGATGGGCTGAACCAAAAAGGACCAAAATGGACGGAAAGGACTCCTATGGTCCTTTTGAAAGAATTATAGGACCAGTTTGACACTTTTTTTAGATAAAGGACCAAAATGGACCTTGGGGTAAACTTAAAGGACTAAAAAGGGTATTTTGCCAAAAATAAAAATGCAAAAATGTCAAATATACAAAGAAATGGGCCAGGGGGGTGTAAACTGAAAAAGCAGGTGTTAAAAGTAAAAACAACCAGGCTCAGCCCAATCAACTTCATCTTCTTCCTCAGTTCAAACCAAAACGCGCGCTTTGTACACAAAATGCTATCTCCTGATTCCTTGCTTCTTTGACAAAACTCATAACATGAAACTTGTAGAGCATCAAATAACGAATCTAACCATATAAAAAACTTAAGCTAATTCTCAAAGACCGGAGAGAATTTCTCTGGCCCTAATTCTTAACCTAGTTTTTTCAGAAAGTTCATGAACAAAATTCTCCTAGCACGATTAATGTAAATGAAAACTAAGCACATGTATGGTTTCAGGGCTATGAATACAACATCTTTCATTCACAAACCTAAGTCTAACTATTCCTAAATAGAGAGATAGAAGTTCATGAAATACCTGTTTCAGTTGACTTCGAGCTGGACAGTGCAGCAACTTCCAAGAGTGCTTGAGGTTCTTTTGAGCTTGCCTGAGGTCCAATGAAGCTTTCCCAATACTTGGCTTGCTTTGAAGTAGCCTGAATCGTGCTATAGAACTCAACCTGCAAAGCTTTGAAACAAAAATGGCAATGTGTGTTAATGGTGTTACAGCTAGCAATGGAGGTCTGGGATAGTTCAGGTGAGTTGAGTGGAAGATATTCGAACAAGTTTGAGGAAAAACACATGAGGGAAAGTGGATATGGAGGTGGTTCTGCAGGGCTTGCCCTATTTTGCAGAAAAATAGTGATTTTGTGTACAAGGAGGTTTAAGGGGTCAAGGGCTCGTGTTTCTGACTTGTGAGGATATGCAAAACTTGTTTGACAACTTTGTTCTTGTTGGTTTTATCAGATATGAGAGATACAAGCTTTTTGCCCTTTGACTTGTTTTGAAAGCAAAGTTGGAAGTGAAGTGTGATAGGCATGTACAGGCTATCTCCAAGAATGCACCAACTTCTTGTACTATGCCTGATATTGTGGAGCTTGTTTGCTGAAAAGGAAGAAAGTCCAAGGCTCAAGAAAAAGCAATTTGACATAAAGTGCCCTTTATGAAAATGGAAGTGCTGCCTTTATGCTTAAAATGGAAATGTTCATTGTACAAAGCTCTCTTGATCAGAACAATGCCAATATCCAATGTATTTGCATTCAATTTTGGAGTGTAAATTGGTTTAGAGGCCTGTAATCATGTACTAAGCTATCTTGGTCAGATTTGCAACTTGGTATGAACATGTATTGGCCATGGATCAAAGTGAGTTTTTGCCAACTTCAAGCATTCGATTCTCCATAACCACAAAGGTGTTTGAGGAGTTCTTGGACAATTTGGAAAGCTTGCAACATTTACTATAATCAATATTTGAAATGCAACTTGGAACTACAAGTGGAACTATGTGAAAAATGTCCAAGAAGATGGGTCAAAATCCTGCCTAAACTAGGGCAAAATTTCTCTAAGTTAAAAGTTTTAGGTACCCTTGTTCCAAAAATCATAACTTGTGATACAAGCCTCTTTTGAGAAAACTTTGTGAATCAAAGTTGTAGACTTTGTGATGGACTACCAATTTCATTTTGCAAGTTTTGTTTGAATCCAATTGAATCTTGGTGAAAAAATGGGACAAAGTTAGGAAAAAATAAGAAAATTTTATAACTTAGAAAAATTCTAAGTTATGAAAATTTTCCATTTTAAACCCTAATTTGCATTTTTGGGTTTCTTGATGAACAAGTTTCATAATTTGACATGTCTTGATGAAAAATGACCCTTGGCACTTGATTTTGACCAAAAACTCAAAGTTTGACTTTTCAGTATACAGTCAAATTTTGATCAGTTGACTGAAAAATTCATCTGTCAATCCTATGCTTTTGAGATCTTTTGAACTTGTTGAATGGGTCAAGACAATGTCATTGAGTCCTTGAGTCCATGGTTGAGCTTGATTTGTCATTGGCTAGGTCAAACAGTCAAAAATTGCCTTTGTACAGTCAAAACCCCGAAAATGACCATTTTGCCCTTTTGATGATCTGATCAAATTTCTTGTGGAATTGTGATCCAAACTTGATCAAATGGTTCATATGAGTTCATAATGTTGATGTGGGTCAAATTTCATGAGGTTTGACTGTCAATTGGCCACCGTTGACTTTTTTTTCCAATATAGTTGATTTCTAGGTCAACTGTCCAATTGACTGGGCAAAAATTTGAATCAAGGCTTGAAACTTGGTATGGACAAACTTGTGAGTCCAATATGAAGTATGAAAGTCAATTTGGGCATTGTAGGTCAAAACATCACTGTGCAAACTCAAACCCTAATTTAGGTCAACAGTTCAAGGAGGTGTCTTGAGCAGAGCAAACCCTAGCTTGATCTTGAGTTCCAAGAGTCTTGTGATGAAAAATGTTGTTGAAATGAGAGGGATAATTTTTGGGTACAACACATATCTTCATAAGACCAAGCTAAGATCTCATCATAGTCGCGTAGCATCTGTATCAACCGTTGTTTGACACTAGGCTCCAGATTCGCACCTATCTTGACCTCTTTCTTGTCTTTCTCGGTACCCAAATTCACTGATTCCACTGGCTCTTCATGGGGCTGTGTGGCCCTCTCTTCTTGTAGTAACAGTCTAGAAAGTTCCACAGGCACTTCACAATCATCCTCACCTTCTTCCTCGGCTTGGTTGATTGGATTTTCGAAGTCATAACTGGCAGTAGCAGAGTCGTTATCAATGGGATCCAGAGTGGATGTGGATCTGCATTATGATATGTGAGTGTGTGTAAGACAATAGCTGTTTTGACAAAGTGCAAGATAGAAAAGAAAAACAAGGAGTGCAAAATTTGTAATTGAAGAAAACGTCCAATGCTTTATTGATGATATATGAAAATGACAAATAATAAGCCCTCACAAACAAAGCCAAGGTGCCTCGGGCAAGGCACCGAGCCGTAAAGTTTCAAACTGTCTGTTACAAATCTCAAAAAAAAAATTCTATTACTATGTAATAAAAGAAACGAGCACGAAGTCCTTCACCGTCCAGTTGTTCAATCCACCATCGTTAGTCGGGTAAATCCAGCTGTCGATATCTGACTCTTCTTCGTCATCCTCAATTGCATTCACTCCCTGATCATGTTTGGGCATAGGGGCAATTATGACGTTGGGCTTCTCCGGAGCGTTAAACTTAATCTCTTTAGATTCAATCAAATCGTGCACCTTATTCTTCAAGGCCCAACAATTATTTGTATCATGACCTGGGCTATCAGAGTGATAGGCGCAGTGGGCGTTCAGGTTATATAGCGGAGATGTGGTGCTGGGATTCTTTGGGGCTTCCCTCAGAGTTACCAGGTTGGTCTTCAATAATTGTGGTAGAATTTGAGACAAGGTCATATTAAGACGAGTGTACTGTCTCTGCGGCCTCTCCGTTCTTTGCTCATTGTTGCGTTGTGGGGCAACTGTGGGTCTTGATATTACTACCACATTCACTGCTTGGCGGCATTTAGGTCGGTTTTGGCTCCTCGAGTTATAAACTGCACTAGCTTCTTTCCTACCGGTGAAAGGCTTCCTTTCTGCACTTGATGAAGTACCTTTCTGTATCTTACCACTTCGGATACCAGCATCTACTCTCTCCCCAGTCAAAATCAATTCCGTAAACCCAGATGACGAACTGCCGATTAGATGATTGAAAAATGGGCCAAACAACGCCCCCAGAAACATGTCCACCAACTCCCTATCAGACAGAAGGGGTTGGACTCTTCTAGCCATATCTCTCCACTTCTGAGCATAGTCCTTAAAGCCTTCGCTTGCACTCATAGACATAGCCTGAAGCTGAGTACAAGTGGGAGCAAGGTCGGCGTTATACTGATACTTCTTGTAAAAAGCAGCAACAAGGTCTTCCCAGTTTCGGACATTAGCTCCTTCTAATTGATAAAACCATTTAAGTTGAGTACCTGACAGACTATCTTGAAAGAAATGTACCCACAGGTTTCTATCAGCCGTGTAAGGTTGGATTTTTCTGACGTTCGAGCGGAGGTGGAGTTTTGGACAGGATACTCCATCGTACTTGGTGAAAACCGGAGCTTTGAATTTATGAGGGATCACCATCCCAGATGCTAGTCCCAGATCTCCGAAGTCCAAACCAGATATCTTCTGAATATCCATAGCGCTCAGACGGTCTTCTAATTGCTTGTACCTATCCTCGGCAGGAGGATACTATTCATCATCAAAATCAGTATCATTATCAGAGACTACAGGACTATGACCCTTTTCTTCCTCTTGGAATGCTTCTCCTTTGGATGAAAGAGACAAATCAGCTTCTTGTCGCAACCTATTCCAAAATCTGTTACCCATATTCAGAAGAACCACCTTCTTCTTCTTCTTCTTCTTCTTCTTCTTCTTCTTCTTCTTCTTCTTCTCCTTCAGGATGAGAGTCTTCAAATCCTCTTGCCCTTTAGCCAAGTTCTAGAACATCTCTTGGAATTGGGCATTCTGTTCCTGAAGAGCTTTAATGGCTTGATCGATAGGTATTTCAGAAGACATTTCATGCTGAAATAAACAACGAAGAAGATGAGAAACCTGTAATGGTACCTGCGATGATGTGCATGATAATGGGATGCATATGTAATGATTTCAAAGACTTTGGGAGATTTAAATTTTCAAAACAAGAAATGAACAAACTTTATTAGATTAAACTTGTAAAAATGTTTAACAATGCCTTTAAGGCATTTATAAAGAAACAAATGGAAAACAAATCTAAACTAGAAAAAGCAAAAAATCAGAAATCCCATGGACGCTTCCCCTTGGTGCTGACGTAGTCATTGATCGTCCTTTCATTCTCAAGTTGCCTCGTGAGCTTCAATATCTTCCTCTCTTGCTCATGATACTTCTCCCGGTAGGTATCCCTCTCCTCTTTCAGCTGAATCCAGGATCTCTTCAATGCCCCAAGATCAGTGGGCATGTAGGGATAAAGAACTTTATAAGGAACACCCTCTTCATTGGTAGGTTCCACAATCACTGGCAGCACAGTTTCATAAGGCATCCCAAGCTTCTGGGCTCATGCTCGGACCTACTGGAGATAAGGTTGCATAGGGAGAGAAGTCTTTGGTCCTAGCTCTTGAGGGTCATACCTGTTCACCATTCCCCAAGCTCGTATAAACCTGCGGCGATGCTCATCAACATCCCCCTTATAGTCAAAGACAATATCTGTAAGAATTAGCTCATGAGGACCATCTCTCTGGGCGCGACCAAACTGTCGTAAAGCCAAGCAAGAACTGTAGGTTATTCCCCCTCTAATTCCAAGCAACGGGACATTAGGGTATCCCCCACATCGATCAATGACAGTAGTGCTTTCCATAGCCTTAGAACTCTAAAGAATGTCCGTATGGGCAAGGGACATTATCCTGTAAGACCATCATAAACCTTCCTCATTCTTCAACACGGACTTAGGGAGGTGCGAAATAAACCACCCCGCTAGCAGCGGCATGCAACACATGAGAGTTCCTCTTCTTCTCATAGTACGAGTGTAGAGGGCATGCAAAATATCACCCAGAAGAGTAGGCACAGGATTGCGAGACAGGAAGATCTTAACCGCATTCACATCTATGAAGGAATCTGGATTTGGGAAAAGAACCAAACCGTAGATGAGGAGAGCCAATATGTCTTCAAAATCCTGAAAGTCCAGATTATCCCAGAATAGTTGAGCTTGATTTGTCAGAAACTTAGCTAAGAAACCTTCAACCCCGCTTCGTGTCTCCCAGTTGGATACTACATCAGCCCTTTTCAAATGTAGAGCTGAAGCAATGTCTTCTGGTCTAGGAGTCTCTTCCAAACCTGTGAGGGGCATCTTCTCAAGGATGGATATGCCCAATAAGTGAGAAAACTCTTCCATAGTGGGAACTAGCTGATAATCCGGGAAAGTGAAGCAATGATGCACTGGATCGAAGAACTAGAAAATCAAACTCATCATCTGCTCATCAAACCTTGAGGTAACCAAGCTAAGAAGCTGACCATGTCTCCTAATGAATGAAGAAGTATCTGAAACTCTCGAGGCTAAATATTTGAGTTGAGCAGGTATTTGCACAAAGTTAACTCGGATGGTGTTTCTCCGCATGGAAGCCATAATCTGCAAAACAGAACAAAGATAAATCCCCTCGGTCTTTGAAATGGTTAGTATAATGAAGTATGCATGCTATGTTATGATGTATGATGTCATGGTAAAACACACAACATGTATAGCGGCTAACAAACATGGTAAAGGAAAACAAGTCACACAATAGCCCTTAAGTTTCAGGCTTGCATGGGGTCAAGGTACTACCCTCTTGAAGTTCAGTTGGTTTCAACCTGTCCTAATAATAGTAACCGGGTTCTAGAGGTTCTCAATATCACTGACAATCCTCCATCGGTCATGGTTTCAGCTCACACAATCTTTTCTTGCAGCCGAAACTATCTCGAGAGTATGGTCTCAATGAGTGTAGCAT
This sequence comes from Vicia faba, assembly GCA_948472305.1. Lineage (NCBI taxonomy): Eukaryota > Viridiplantae > Streptophyta > Magnoliopsida > Fabales > Fabaceae > Vicia > Vicia faba. The sequence goes on along the minus strand of OX451741.1, from coordinate 180,949,841 downwards.
CGAGTATCAACCAGTTTCCAGCTTTATACCGAGACCGGATATCTCACTACTTCCTATGGCCAAGTTGGTAAATTATAGGTTCTAAGGTCAGATGATGCTTAACGACCCATATAGCAGCCCCGTATTCTCCTCGTTTCTCCACAAGGGATACCGGTACCAACCAATGTGCCACATCAATGTAGCTACTGCTTCAACCATATCGGTCTACGCCGTACAGTTCCCTCACAGTTTATTGCTACTTACCTAAAAGGTGTTCCTCAGATCCGGGTTAGGATCTATAGTAACTCCCAATACAAAACCCTCAAAAGTAAAGCAATCAAATCAAACAAGAGAAGCAATTTATGATGAACTAATCCTAAGGTATACCCCACTTATTATTCCCCAGCAGAGTCGCCAGTTCTGTGATACGGTGACAGAACCGGACTGGTTTTAGGAAAAATGCTGGTTTGCGTTTTGTGTTTGTGTTTGCAAAATGTCGCGGTAAGCAAGAGTCACCACCGACTTTTATTTTATCCAACTGGAAAGGAAAAAAGCACAGAAAAATTCCTTTTTTGAGGTTTTCTGAGTACGAGGGGTAAATTATAGAAAGGGAAGGTATTAGCACCCTTTCTATCCATGGTTTTCCACGGGCTCTTAGGTACTTGCTCATCATTTTAAAAATTGCTTCTGTGTTTGTGTGTTTTGAAAAGTTTTTGTTTTACTTTGATTTAACCCTTTCTTCTGTCTTCAAGAGTGTTACGAAGTCGTTTTGAAAACTTTGTTTGAAAAGAGTGTAAGTGTGGAAGAGTTTGTTTTGAGCAAGTACCTACTAGCATCTACCTACTCTAAAAAAGAATGTTTTTGTTCTTGTTTCCTTTAGACAGCGCTATCCCACTATTAGTGAGTAGGTAGCACCGTCGTTGGAATTGTAAGGGTCAATTCGAAAGGGACGTACGATCACTAAAGCAATGTTAGGACGTCTTAGTAATAACCCTAGTGTCTTAAGATCATATTCGAGGCAACATTTCCGAGGCAACCGTTTCCGAGGCAACATTTCCGAACGGGACATTTGATCTTGGTTTAGACAAAAGAGCGACCACTAAAACACCCTATACTTAATGATCGTTTATCGAAGGCACCCGGAGTGAGAGTATACCCTAGGAGTGCGCATGTGCGAGTGATTGGATTTCAGTTATTATCTTTGCACATTTAGGGTTTGCTAACCATTTTAAAATTAACATACATTCTTGTCATGCAATCCTATTATCATACATCTAACAATTAATATTTGCGGAAATTAAAATGCGAGAAATAAAGCTACGCTATTACAAGGCTTCGGGGAGGGGGATTAATTACATAGCCAAAAACCCGTAAAACGATAAATGAAAGAAAAAGCCTAATTAAACTATTACATCCCATGAGCAGTTACATAAATATTGTGAAAATAAATAAACGCGCGCGATGAATCGAGGACGAGCAAAATTAGGGTTTTGACCCCGTCTAAACCTAATTAAAAGAAAAAATTATTTTTTTGGTTGTTTTTGATTATTTTAAGAAAATAAGGTTTTAAATTAAATAAATACAAACCTAATTACTAATTAAATTAAAATTAAGGAAAATAATTACTTTTGACCTATTTTTGTATTTTTGGTTATTTAAGAAAATAAAATAAAAATTAATTTAAACAAAACCTAATTTCTAATTTGTTTTAATTTATTTACAAAACAAATTAAAGTTACCCTAAAATTAAATTACACTAATTAAATTAATTTTGATAAAAGATAAAAACCTAAATCTAACTTGATGAAAATAATTTTTATGAGTTTTTTATAAAAAAGAATTAATTTTTGTGTTAGAAAATAATCAAAATAATTAAATAAAAGAAAATATAAAAAGAAAAGTAAAAGAGAATTGGGCCTGGTATCAAAGTAGAAAGGGAGGTGTCCATAGCAATCTGAGGCTAATAGGCCTTGGTCCAAGGTTGACTTCTCAGATCCCATGCTGCAAGTTAACCAAGGTGCACCATGGTCCTTCAAATGATGGGCGTTATATCTGGCCTTCTGGAGATCTAGTGATTGAACCTGGAGGGCACATGGTGAACCTCTTTACCTGTACCCACGCATAATCACACAAGGAAAAATGTTATGAAATAATATGGGGACCTGGGATTCGAACCCAGGCCCTATGGCTTTTCCCTTCGCCTCACAACCAACTGAGCCAGGACGCTTGTTTGTATAATAGATAAAAAACAATGATTATATTAAAAAAACATAACATGTTAACTTTCACCGTGCAGAATTTTGAACGGGCCAGTCAGGCCACGCCACACCATCATCTCCGACCTCCCTCTGTTGCTAAAAGTCTGATGACTTTTACCTACAGACAAAAAGCATAGGTACAGCCCCTGCATATTTCCAGAATTTCACACAAGCTCAATAAATGAGAACTAATGGTGTAGATCGATTCGTCTTGACCTTGTGAACACCATAGTACTCCTCTTTTGGGCCAATTTTACCTGCAATCAAAACCCCTAAAACGAACAAGAAAACCCTAGCAATGGTGGATCTCAGTATAGCTAACAAAAATGCAATTAATTGTTACCATTAGCTTGCAAACATGATAAGGATTACAAACATGTCATTGAAACATGATAAAGATGCAAGAATAAAGAGATACAATTTTGAAAATATTGACAAACCGTGGGGGTCGTGGAACCAGATTCTGGGCACGAAAACACTTGCTATTGATTGGTATAGACTCCTTGCACACCCAGGAAGCGAATGAGATAGCTTGGGAGACTTGAGAATGCCTGGAAGTATGAAAACATATTCCTACTTTTCTTGAGTTTTTCCAAGTTTGTTCTTTACTCTACACGCCTCTAACCCTCCTTCTTTTGGTCTGAATTTGCCCTATATATGTCCTTGAGTGAATTAGGTTTACAAGTTTGCATCCAATCTTTGTAATTATGAAGATTTGATCCTTGATTCATACTTGTATCCAATCTTTCCAAAATAAGAAAAAACCAATATTTTTGTGTACAAACAGGCCTTGCACGATTTAATTTCATTGCTAGCTGTATAAGAGACCTGAAATATGCACAAAATCTCAAGTTTTAAATGATTTTGATATTTTCATGATTTAATTTTGATTTAATTTGATTTAATTGAATTAAAAATCAAAATAAATGCAAAAAATAAAATAAAGGCAAGAGGGAAGGATCATGGGTCGTGGACCATGTTACAAACTCAAGACAAGCACAAATATTTGGGCCCATTTGACAAAAATTGCAATTTAAGGCACATTTGACTTTTGGCAATTTTACAAAAAAGGTCAACTTCACCAAAACATAACTTCTTCAATTTTGACTCTATGAAGGTGTTCTTTGACTTTTTAGAAATCTTGAGATGTTCTATAAGCAACCTTTTTGGTCTTATCTCAATTGAGTCTTCCATGTTCATGTATGAAGCTTTGACAAAAAAGGTGTTTTTGTTGACTTTTCAAAATGACCTATAATATCCAAATTCATAACTTCTTGTGAGTGCATATTTTGAACTTGGGAACTGAAGATGAATTGTAGGGAATTTCATCCTATTCAAAATGAGCTTTGGATAATTCATTTATAATAAAGTATGAGAAAGTTATGTTTGGTCAAAGTTGAGTTGACTTTTCCTGCAAAACCCTAATTTAGCAACTTTTGGGTTTTGATTAATTGTGAGCAATCCTTGATGAATCATGATCAAACCTTGATCAAATGATGAATAATACTTCAAAGTGGGGATTTTGACCAAAAATCTTGAAGTTTGACTGTATGTGGGCCACAATTGACTTTTGCCCTAGCACAGTCGATTTTCAAGCCTTTGAGCAATTGACTGAGCAAACTTCCTCTGCAAGGCTTGAAACTTGACATGAATGATATTGAAAACATATTAGGGCAATTGTGAGCATTTGGGATCCCTTGGAATCAAGTATCTTGATACAACATGAAACCCTAATTTGAGGTAGACTGCCTTATGAGAGAGTTTGTCTGGTCAACCCTTAGACTTCCTTGAGCAATTTGAGGACCTCACTTGAAATGTTTTGAGAAATGTGGGAGGACAAATTTTGGGGCACAACACACGCATTCTCCATTTAGCAGTAATAAACAATAATCATAGATTAAACACACACATAAGATAGATAACAAGAGTGGATACCGTAGAGTACTACGGGCGTGTGGGGTGCTAATACCTTCCCCTCGCGTAACAGACTCCTTTACCATTATCTCTCGGTCGCAAGACCGTGACTTCTCCCTTCTCAGGTTTTCTCGATGTTTACCTTTCCCTTCCTGTGGGATAAAAAACGTTCGATGGCGACTTCATTGTTTGATGATTTACAGCCGGTTGTTTCAGACACACCTAGGTATGAGGCCCTCCTCAAATCCCTTCAATCACTAACAGTGAAGAACAACAAAAATATTAAGTTTTAAAGACTTCAATCATTCAATACTTAACAGTTATGAATGATCCACAATTAACAACTCAAATTACAACTCAAGTATTAAACCAATACTTAGAGTGTATTACAATTAAAAAGACTTAGACTTCTAAAACAGAAAGAATATATTCTTCTTCAAAAGTTGCAGTAAAACGAATAAGGATGCAAGTCCTTATAAAGGCGCAACAATGGGCTTGGACTGGAAAACAAATATTCCAATCCCTTGAATATTTCCACGAAAACAGGCAAAGATATAATCCATAAAGATAATACAGATCAAAAAATATTCCTCCATATTTTTCGCAAGCTATGAGTCACAAATCCTGAATAATAGCGTGCCTAAAAACAGGAAACAGAAAATTGGAAACAAATATTAAGTCATGTTCAGATCAAGAGGCAGATGTCAAGAGATCTGCTTTGTCATCATTCAAAAAAAGTTTGCTTCAGATGTCAAGGTATTGAGCAAAACATTATCAAGTCAGTGTTTTACCAAAATTGCTGCCAACAAACACTTACAAGAGGGAAAAGTAAGAGAAAAGAGGGAAGAAAGAGACGGAAGCAAGAGAGATAGAGAAAGAGATAAATGACAGAGAGAAAGAGAAAAATGTTGTCAGAGACAAAGAGAGAAAAAAAACTGAGAGAAAAAGAAGATGCATAAAATTTTAAATTAAAGTTAACATTGGAATAATAGAAAAGGAAAATAAATTGGTTGATTTGTAACCAAGCAACCCAATGTGACATCATCAAACCATTCAAACCTATACATCAAAGGAAAATAAATACAACCATGTACTTGAATCATAAATATATGACATCATTAGTTGGAAAAAGTATTTTTTAGACACAAATTATCCTTAGTTTGTTGATGTGGAAGATGTAGAGGTTGGGGCTGAAAAATAATTTACCCACCCTCTAATATTCTTATATGGTAGATTTCTTTTATTTTAATATTTATTTGTGTGATTTAATTTATTCTAACATGAAAATATCAAAATTATGTATGAATTTTTCTCTTTATTTTTTTAGTACTAATTTTATTCCCTATAAACATTTTATTTTATTTCAATATATTAAAAAATTACAAAGAGAATTTTATATGCTTATTTTTTTAGGTTTCTTGATAATTTCTTTGACTCATTGCTTTGTTCTTGATTCCATGCCTTAGTGATAATTCATGCTTGATTTTATGCTACGTCTTAAACATTTTGATGATACTTTGAAACCATGAACCATAAACACTTGATGCATTCATTTGAGAACCTAATTGTGTAAACCCTAATTTCATGCCATGTTTCCTTGTTACTTTTCCATGTTGAGATGTCTTTGATATATTTCTTATGATATTTTACTTAGGGTTACCACACTTGTGTTTATTGTTTGCTTCATTCATGACCTCTTGTTATCTTGTTGATGTATGTTCATGCCTTGCCATGTTATCTTTGATGTTTGAAATCACCTGTTTGGTTTATGCCTAGATGTTGATGTGATGGTTGTAACCTCCTTTATGGACTTGTATTACTTTCTTTGCCATGCTTTAGATATCATGCTTAGGTGATCATTCTTACATTGATGTTTCTTCCATGTTTACTTGATTCATCTTTAGATGATATGCCTTGATCATGTATTCTTGACTTCATACTTTGATATTCTTCCTTTGTTCATAATTTGATCATGTGTACTTGTAATTCATGTTTCATACTTGCTTTGATACCTTGACTCATTTCTCTTGTCTCACATGATTGATCTTACTTTGGTTTGTCTTATTGATTTGTGATTGATCTTTCTATAACTGCTTGCCATGATGCTTTCTTAAATTGATCTTGCATTCTCTCCTTTATACATGACATGATGTATCCTTTGACTCATTTCTCTTTGACATGTTATTTGTTCATATTTGTTTAATTGGTGCATGTGGTTGCTTTTTTCTTGTTTTCTTACTTATTTGGACCTTGTCTTTATCATACTTATGTTTTCCTTTGAGTTTGTTAGTCCACTTTGAGCCTTGTCTTTTATTTGTTCACTTGATGTTAATCATTACTTGTTTTGTGCTTCACATGTTCCCTTATGATTTCTTGATTCAATTCTATCTTTGATAGTTTTAATTAAGATAGATGAAGTTCTAACACACATAATATCAGATGTCAAGATTGATGTCTTAACAACATAAAATGTCACAACAAATGTTATGACATCTGATGACAGCAAATAGACTTGCAAAAAAAATAGAAAAATTATGCAGGAATATAAGGTACAAAAATGTAAAGAACACAGGGAATTCTTAACCCAGTTCGGTGTAAACTCCCCTACTTTGGAAGGAAATCCACTATCAGTAGTATTAATTCTAAGCCTAAACAATCCCAGTTTATAACTTATCACTTAATCAGCACCTAGTGAAAGTTCTACCTAGGCACCTCCTAGATATAAGAAATCGCCATCTCACTTCCAATCACCACAGTGATATCAAAAAATCCCAGTGCCATGGAATATCTCAAGAAACCAAAAAAGGAAGAACACACTTCCCAATCACAAAATACCTAGTTTGCTAAAAGCTTCACTAAGAACAATACTCAACTCTTGCCTACGGGCTTTGAGGAGAATAATAACTTGATGAGAACGTAACAATCAATCAACTCAAATGCATCAAAGATACATGAGGATGTACAAATAAACACACAAATAACCTAAGGAACCACCAAACCCTAAAGCCTTATTTTCCACAAGGTTTTACAATAAAAACAATGCTTAAAAAAACTAGGTCTTGGATGACTCCTTATAAAGACTTCTGCAATTGGGCTTGGACTCTTCAATTAGATATAATCTTCAACTCTAAATCCTTGCAGAATATTCTCCATGAAAATAGAACAAAACAAATATTTCAAATATTTCCCCTAAAAAGTATCAAAGATCCTTTTTAGGAAATAAATCAAATCTACAATTATTCCTAACAATCCTTGATGGACTATGTCTATTATGAGTACTAGAAACCTCTAAAATCTCATTTTTTTTCAATCAAATCATCAAGGACAAATATCCAGCTGTATTGTCATGATGTTCTGTTGCAACATGTTATAACATCTGATGGAACATCTGTCAAATGAGTACTTGCATACACTGTTATACCAACTGGTTAAGATGTTATGACATCTTGTTCAACATTAGGTTGCAATACATGTTTATGCCAATGAAACATGTTTTGATAGAATTGTTGTCAACTATTTATTTTACCAAAATTATTTCCAACCATAACATCACAGACCTAATAATAGACATTAGGATTATTATCCAAATATTACAACATTAGGTTAGAAGTTCCCATTTCAATCCAAACTTTAGGATCATCTTTGCATGACAACACATAGGTTAGAAGTTCCCCTCAAACTCAACCTTAAGTCCATTTTGCATGACAACATTAGGATTTCAAGTCTCCCCTTAGATTTTATTTCTTTATTTTGCATTGCATCCATTTAAAACAAAAACTTCTTTCTTAATAAAAAAATCTAAAAACACTTAACAATTTCAAACACTTTTAAAATTAAAGGAGGAAATGTTCAAGAACCATTTGAGATAGTTCTCCTAACAAAAACACAAACCAAACCCAAATCATTTAGCCACTTAGATTTTATCTTTAAAACCATTGAAAATGGACATATTAATTATATTCTACACAATATAACAATGCGTGAGTCTCCAAAGGTCGAGCGAAAAATGTTAACTTTTAGAGTACGAATTAACATCATCCATAAAAAACACACAACAAAAAATATTTTGAGCCAGACTACGATGCTCTGATTCCTTCGAGATACATAGGAACGAGGTTTAACTCTTGTGGTAAGCACAATAATAAAAACATTTTCTTTTTTTCTTTATCTTTACACAATTCATTTCATGCATTCCCCCTAGCAAGTAAGCATTATATATACACACACTCTTTGAATAGAAACAACAAGAATGGATATCATTGGTTACCACAGATGCGAGGGGTGCTAATACCTGCCCTTGTGTGATCATCTCCCTTACCCAAGATTTGATCATCTCCCACAGTTCTTTGATGTTTTCCTTTCCATTCTTTAGGATAAATAAATATTTGATGAAGACTCTGTTGTTTTGAAGTGTATTTTTTTTTGCGTATCTTTAGATGGATAATTTGTTAGGGAATACTAAGAAAGTAAATCCCGAATCTTATTTGTTTTCTTTTCTTTGAGTGTTTGTCTATTTTCTTTACTTGCTTTGTTTTTCATTTGCACTTATTGCATTGTCTTTATTTTTCCTATATATCCTGGATACTGTTGTTCTGCTACCTCTATTAGGATGGGATGACACTTTGATTGATAAAGTATATTACCTAGGCTTGAGCTTTACCATATAATTAGAGTGGATAGTCGTGTTTCCTAGGGGTGAATTCCCTACTAATGCATCACGAAAACTACACCTAGACTAGGTCCATTTGGGGGTACCGTTGTTATGCGTGGATGCGTTATGGCACTATGCTTTTATATTGGATTGATGACTCTGGGAGAACTTTAGGAACATCTTCCAAGACCAGAACCCACCCATGAGATGGTTTTGGGCTGTTTGATAGGAAACCTTGGCCTTAATCCTACCCTGCTTTCCTAGTTTTCTTACAAAGGGGAATTTTTGAACCTATGTTTCAGAGATTCAGTACAATAGTTATCCAGACCGTGCCAAGTTGTAATCCCATGCCTTTGCATTCATAATATCATGAAATATTTATTTAATTACAAGGGAACCTTCTATTTGATTCTCATATTAGGCTTATTCCTCAGATACATACACTAGAAAGAAGGATACCATCAACTACAATGTTCATACGCCGGTTCAAGTTGAGGTAAAGAAGTCTAGAGATAAAGCTCAAAAAGAAGGTTTTTACAGCCTCCAGCTTCAAGAAGAGATTGATAATCTGGAAAGTATTACCAACAAAAGGGATATACTCATCAAAGAGGGGATTAAGAAACCAAAAAACAAAGCAACAAAGGAGCTCTTCAAAGAAGCCCATGAGTGGAGTAATGAGAATCTAGGTTGGGGTACCCTTGCTAATGTAGAGTTTGGGGAAACATCTTAGGGTTTCTGCTTTGTATTTTTGATGATCACCGTCAGGCTTATTGATTGGGATCACTTTTCTTTGTATTTTGTAGCCTTTAGACTCTTGAATTTGTACTAAACTCATTATGATAATCTCAAATGCCAACTTTTGTTATATTAATTCTCTCTCGCTTGAAACTCAAATCAAAGTTCGAGATCCTTAAAACTGAACTGAACATGCCATTTACATATACATTCATACATTTCATGCACACATGCATAAACAAGTGGAATTCATAAAAGTGATATTTGGTTTTCTCTTCAGATCGACAACCTGACTCCTCACAACTACAACACTCGAAGTAATAGTCAAAGGTTGCAATGGAAGAGCTTCGTGTGACATGATTTAAATGAGAACCACTGTGAGGGCCCAGATGGATGAATTTATGGATATCATGGGGAATATAGCTCGGGGACAAGAAGAGTTAAGGGCAATTGTTCAAAGGCCTGCTTTCAATGAGATCCCTACCCAAAATTCTGGTGGAGTGCCAGCTCTGGTTGGTTTTGTGCCACCCCGTGACTGGATTTGTTCCTCCCCTGGTGCTAGTTTTGTGCATCCTACTGGTTTCATGCCTTTTACTGGCATTGATTTTGTACCTTAATTTGGAAATGGTTTTGTACCACCCTCTGACACCAACTTTGTACCACCTGTTGACTTTGCTCCTTTTGTCGACTCTGGTGTTAACCCCCAAACACAACCATAACCTACTCCTGAAGAGTCCCAGGTACCATAGTGTTGTACCCCAAAATTTTCCCTCTCATTTTATTAACATTTCTCATCACAAGGCTCTTGGAACTCAAGATCAAGCTAGGGTTTACTCTGCTCAAGACACCTCCTTGCACTGTTGACCTAAATTAGGGTTTGAGTTTGCACATGGATTTTTGGACCTTCAATGCTCAAATTGACTTTCATACTTCTTTTTGGACTCATAAGTTTATCCATACCAAGTTTCAAGCCTCGAATCAAATTTTTGCCCAGTCAATTGGACAGTTGATCTAGAAATCAGCTGTATTGGGGAAAAAGTCAACTGTGACCAATTTACAGTCAAACCTCATGAATTTTGACCCACATCAACATTATGAACTCATATGAACCATTTGATCAAGTTTGGACCACAATTCCACAAGAAATTTGATCAGATCACCAAAAGGGCAAAATGGTCATTTTTAGGGTTTTGACTATACAAAGGTAATTCTGACTTTTTAACCTAGCCAATGGCAAATTAGGTTCAACCAAGGACTCAAGGACTCAATGTCATCATCTTAACCTATTCAACAAGTTCAAAAGATCTCAAATGCATGGGATTGACAGGTGAATTTTTCAGTCAACTGAGCAAAATTTGACTATACACTGAAAAGTCAAACTTTGACTTTTTGGTCAAAATCAAATGCCAAGGGTCATTTTTCATCAAGATGTGTCAAATTATGAAACTTGTTCATCAAGAAACCCAAAATTGCAAATTAGGGTTTGAAATTGAAAATTTTCATAACTTAGAATTTTTCTAAGTTATGAAATTTTCTTAATTTTTCCTAACTTTGTCCCACATTTTCACCATGATGAAAATGGATTCAAACAAAACTTATAACATGAAAGTTGTATTCCTCCATAAATTCTAAAACTTTTATTCACAAAGTTTTCTCAAAAGAAGCTTGGATCTCAAGTTATGATTTTTGGAACAGGGGTCCCTAAAACTTTTAACTTAGTGAAATTTTGCCCTAGTTTAGGCAGGATTTTGACCTATCTTCTTGGCCATTTTTCACATAGTTACACTTGGAGTCTCAAGTTGAATTTCAAATATGGATTATAGAGCATGTTTCAAGCTTTCCAAATTGTCCCAGAACTCCTCAAACACATTTGTGGTTAGGGAGAATCGAATGCTTGAAGTTGGCAAAAACTCACTTTGTATCCATGGCAAATTCATGTTCACTCAAGTGGCATTTTCAAACCAGCATGCCCTGCACTAGCTTGAAGGCCTATAAACCATTTCACACACCATAATTTAATGCAAATACATTGAGCTAATGAATTATCTTGGTCATTTGGACATTGTACACAAAATTAATCCCTAAATGGTAAAAGGCACATTTCCATTTTTGCAAAAGTGTGCTTTATGTCAAACCACGATCTTTGAGCATAGAGCTAAGATCTCAGAAGCCAAATCAAATCCACAAATTGCAGGGACCAAGAGGATTGTATGCAGCATATTTGATGGCTTGCACAGGCCTGTAATCACAACTTCCCATTCTTACTTCAAAAACAAGCAACTTGTCAAAATCCTCACAACTTGAAAACCAGCCATTGTGAACTTACACAAACATTTCAAACATCTTTCACACAACCCTTTGAGCAAGAAACACGAGTACTTGAGCCTCAAAACCTCCCATAGCCAGAAATCACACTTCTTTGGCAAAACAGGGCAGGTACTGCAACTTGAGTGCCGTAGCTCATTTGGCTCGTGCGTTTTGCCCCTTTTTACTTCAAACACCTTCCATTCAACTCACTCAAGCTATCCCAAACCTCCATTACCAACTGTAACTCAATTTACAGTGTTCACCATTTTCATTTCAAGCTTGTGCAGGTTGAGTTCTATAGGTTGATTCAGGGACATTCAAGGCAAGCTAGCTATTGGAAAAGATCAAGTGAAGTTCAGGCAAGCTACCAGACACCTCAAAACTTGTTGAGAAGCACTGCATTGCCCTACACGAATCCAACTGAAACAGGTTTTTCCTCACTTTCTATCTCTCTATTTAGGAACATTTAGCCTTAGGTTTGTGAATAAAAAATGTAGTGTTCATTGCTAGGAAGTCATACATATGCTCAACTTTCATTTATATTAAGTGTGCTAGGAGAATTTCATCCATGAACATGTTGAAAAAACTAGGTCAGATTTTAGGGCCAGAGAAATTCTCTCTGGTCTTTGAGAATTAGGATTAATGCTTTATATGGTTAGAATCGTATTGAAATTCTCTACAAGTTTGATGTTGTGAGTTTTTGTAAAAGATCACGTATACAGGATCTAGCATTTGAACCATGGCACGCACGCGTTTCAGTCTGAAGGTTGAAGATGAAGCTGGCTTGGGCTGGGCCTAGCCTAGCTTGCTTCTAACACCTCCCATTTTCATTTTTGCATCCCCTGGCCCAATTTCTTGAATAATTATATTTTTGCATTTTTGTTTTCATTTTTGATTTTATTTATTTATTTCCAAATATAAAAAATGCTCAAAAAACATTTTCATATTTTTTTACATTTATTTGGCATTTTATTTTAATTTTTCTAATATAGAAAACATTTTTAATACTTTTATATTATTTGTTTAAACTTAAAAATAATATGGAAATCATACTTTTATTTTTATTTCTTATTTTTATTCACACTGAAAATATTATTAAAAATATAATTTATTTTTGTATATATGTTATTTTATATTATACATATTTAATATATATATATATATATATATATATATATATATATATATATATATATATATATATATATATATATATATATATATATATATATATATATATATATATATATATATATATATATATATATATATATATATATATATATATATATATATATATATATATATATATATATATATATATATATATATATATATATATATATATATATATATATATATATATATATATATATATATATATATATATATATATATATATACTTTTATTTTATTAAATACTTAGAATAAAAATACAAAAATATTACATTTTTAATTTTATTATTATTTATACTAAGAAATACCCTTTTTTAAGTATATTTCATTTTTACACATATTAATATATTTTTTGTATATAAATAATATATAGTATTTATTTTCTAAAAGAAATCAGGGTTTACCCTTAAAGCAAATGAAATTAATCTTTTATTTATTTATTTCTTCATACTATTTACATCAAAAATACTTTTACATACATAGGTAAACAAAAACCTTTTTTTTGCACAATACATATTATTTGATATTTTTTTTATTTTGTTTATTTAAATATTATTCATGCAATTTAATTCAATTTGGATGTAATAGTAAATTAGGGTTTATATTTCTTGTCAAATACCCTCCATTCAAAATTGTACCCCCATTCCCATAATCATGTTGTAATAGCTTAAAATTTTAAATTCTCGCACTTTACGCTTTCAATTATGCCATGATTAGAGAATTAGGGTTTGTATGCAAAAATCCAAATCAACAAGTAGCTTGACCTAATCAAAGACAAAAATGTATGAAAAACAAACACAATGCACACTTGCACCCCTAGGGTTACAATCCACTTGTTGCCTTCAAAAATGGGCCATGGTATGCATGTTGGGTACTTTGGCAAAACAAAAACGAAATAAAAGATCATAGTCCCTCGATGACGCTATCTTGGTTGCCTAAACAAAAATGATCAAGTCCCTCAATAAAATTGCCAAAGATGCTTAACACAATTTCTATCATGGTCTATACAATGACCCGCGCCTGTCCCGTTTAACATCCTAACACAAGGTTGTTCATCAAATGCAATGGTGAAACAACACTGTCAAAAGGGTTAAAAACATTAGGAAAGATCTTTGAGTAAAATAGAGTAGATAACTCTTAGTTACTTGATCAAAAGCTTGCAAAACATCCTTGCTATTTTCAAACACACCTCACAACACAATTTCAAAATAAACTTTCAAAACATTGAAATCTTTTCAAAAGACAAAAACCCCTTTGTATACATTTAAACAAGAATCATTACAAAGGTTGCCACAACGATGGCCTCTTTTCAAAACATATTTCAAAACCACACACAAAGCACCATTTCAAACAATTGGAAAAGCAAAGCAAGTGATCTAAACAAGTAACTAAGAGCCCATGGAAAACCATGGATGAAAAGGGTGCTTGCACCTTCCCTTTTCATAATCTACTCCCCGAACCCAAGAAAACATCTCAAAGGTCTTTCCTGTGCTTTTTGACCTTTCCTTAGGATAAAATAAAAAGTCGGTGGCGACTCTTGCTAAACCGAAACATTTGCGAACATAAAACGCAAAACCCCAAGTCAGTTCTTCCACCGTATCACAGAACTGGCGACTCTGCTAGGGAGAATCTTTAAAAGTGGAGTAACCTTAGGGTTTAGATCACCTTTTGTATGATTATCTTGTTTGCTTTGATTGCTTTACATTTTGGTTCTCTTGTTTGGGTTTTGAATCCTCCACCCAGATTTTTGGGAAACATTCATAGGTAAATAGCAATACGTTGTGAAAACTGTACGGGGTATACCGACATGGTTGAAGCAATAGCTATATTAGTGCGACATATTTATGAGTACCAGTTGCCTTTGAGTCAATCAAAGAGAATACGGGGCCGCTGAGTGATATCATGAAGCACTAATGATCTCTTAGAACCTTACTTGACCATCCTGGCCTTTTTTTAGGGGTAGTGAGATGACTGGCTTTGGTGCAGTCCGAAGTTGGTAGATACTCGATACTACACTCATTGAGGGTTGTTTTCTTGGAATATTTTGGTCGCCAGTTAAGTGGCTAAACCAAAACAATGAACACAGAAAATAATCCAGTGATATTGAGCTCCTTAGAACCCGGTTACTATTTATAGGAAAGGTTGAGCCAACTAACTTCAAGAGGGTACTTACCTATGAAACCCCATGTAAGCCTGAAACTAGGATCTTGTGTGACTTGTTTGTACATATGTTTGTGCATATATCATGAACATCATAAGCATCATATGCATCCACTAACCATTTCAAGGGTTTGGGTCTTCATCTTTGTTCTTGTTTTGTAGGTCATGGAATCTCTTCACAGGAAAACAATCCAAGTCAACCTTGTGAGAATCCCTCCTCAACTCAAGGAGCTTACTTCCAAGATTCCAGAGAATTCTCTCTTCAGTGAAAGACATGGTAGACTTCTCAACTTCGTTAACTCCAACATTAAAGAAGACATGGTGAAAGTTCTCTTCCAGTTCTTTGACCCCCTACACCACTGTTTCACATTCCCTGATTACCAACTAGTACCTACTTTGGAGGAATTTTCTCAACTCCTGAGGATTCCTATTATTCATCAACTACCCTACAACGGTACGGAAAGAGAACCAAAGCCTGAAGATGTTGCTCAAGCATTACACTTGCAACCATCTGATATCAAAGGTCATTGGTAAACCATAAGTGGTGTCAAGGGTTTTTTGGAAAAGTTTCTGTTTGAGAAGGCACAAGACTGTTGGAATTCTCTAGATCTACAAGCTTTTGAAGAGATTGTGGCACTCCTCATCTATGGGTTGGTCTTGTTCCCAAACCCTGATCAACTTATAGATGTGAACGCTGTCAAGATTTTCATATCTCGGAATCCTGTGCCTACATTTCTTGGGGACATCCTACACTCATTTTACACACAAACAATGAGGAAAAGAGGTGTTCTCATGTGTTGTACTCCTCTTCTAGCAAGGTGGTTTATTTCTCACCTTCCCCAAACAATTTTGAAGAATGAGCAGGGTTTAAGGTGGTCACAACGATTGATGACCCTCACACATTCTGATGTTCATTGGTGTTCTCGGTCCAGAGAAAATGTCATCATCATTGATCGTTATGGAGAGTTCCCTAATGTCCCACTACTTGGCATTAGGGGAGGCATCACCTACAACTCTTGTTTAGCTCTAAGGCAATTTGGGTATGCCCGGAGGGATGACCCTCATGATATGTTGATTCCTGACCTAGTTTTTGACTTCGACAACGATGCGCAAGGACTTCGACAAAGGTTTACCCGAGCTTGGAGGATGCCTAACAAAGTGGATAGTAAGACACTGGGGCACAAGAATTCCATCCCCCTTGAGCCTTATCTCAAATGGGTACGAACCCGCGCCCAGAGTCTTATGATGCCATACTCTCACATTCTCCCCGTGATCAAAGAGCCTGTTATGGAAGGAGAGGTTCCATACACCCTCCTACATCCTGACATGCCAACATCATTGGAAGAATTACAAAAGAGTTGGATACAAATCAAAGAAGAACGAAATACTTTTGAAGCCAACTTCTATGCCAGTGAGAAGAAGGTTTTGGAGCTTACCCGCCGACTTCACAAAGAGGAGACTCTTAACACTTACATAACGCCAAAGAGGACGCGCAATGTATTTTTACATTAAGAATTTTGTAATATTTTTGCCCATGGGGCATTTATGTACTAACAAATTCCTTCTCAATATGACATGTGTTCTTTTTGTTTGCAACAAATTTGAATTTCTGAACCCTTGAATGCATTACATGAATAACATATCATTCATCATATGCATAAACAGTATTCCACACCAGGTTTCCTTATCTTTCTGCTATTTATTTCAGCAAGATGGATTTGGAGCAGATGGTTAAAGATCTGCAAGCACAAAATTCGCAATTCCAGCAACTCCTCATGACTTTAGCAAAGGGTCAAGAGGACTTAAAAGCACTGTTAGAGAAAGAGAAGGAACCAGAAAGGAAGAAAAAGAAAAGAGTTGGGGTAGCCAATATGGGAAGGAGATTTGAGCATCAGGCTAGGAGAGTTCTGGAATTTCCCTCGACGTATGACGAAGGGGTTGGTAAAGGAAAAGGTGTTGCAATGCCTTCTGAATCTGAAGCTGAAGAAGAAGAAGAGGAAGAGGATGAAGATTACTCCGAACAGCAATATCCCCCGGCGGATGATAAGTATAAAAATCTTGAGGATCGGTTGGCGGCCATGGAGTTGCAAAGGGTACCTGGTTTAGATTTCGAAGAACTAGGGTTGGTTGTTGGGATCGTCATTCCTCCTAAGTTCAAAGTTCCTACATTTGCTAAGTATGACGGTTTATCCTGTCCGAAGATGCATCTGAGATCCTACGTCATAAAGATCCAACCTCACTCCTCTGATAAGGATCTTTGGGTCCACTTTTTTCAAGATAGCTTGTCAGGTACACAATTGGACTGGTTCTATCAACTTGAGAGATCAGATGTTCATAACTGGGAAGACTTAGCTGTTGCTTTCTACCGAGAATACCAATACAATGTAGATTTAGCACCTACTCGTACTCAACTACAGAGTATGGGTATGGCCTCTAATGAGGGATTTAAGGAGTATGCCCAGAAGTGGCGGGATTTGGATGGAAGGGTGGAGCCACCATTATCAGATAGAGAGCTGGTTGACATGTTTTTAGGGACCCTGTCTGGTCCGTTCTTCAATCATTTAATCAGGAGTTCATCTGCAGGATTCACCGAATTAATTCTGACCGGTGAAAGGGTCGAGGCTGGCATTAAAAATGGCAAAATTCAGAAAGACGCCTCCGCTTCCGCTGCTATTAAGAAGACCTTCCCAGCTAAGAAGGAAGTTTTTTCTGTTCACAACCAGAGAAACCAAGGAAGAACAGAGCGCCGACCAACGGTGGGGGCTGTTATGATCCAAAACTCCTCAACCGATCAACCTCGCAACAATCAACCAAGAGCTAATCAGAAAAGGGTAGAAAGGCCACAACGGCAGTTCACCCGAATCAACATGACACCGGCTCAAGTCCTCCCTCATCTGTTAAAGCTGAACCTCACCAACTTGAAAGAAGCGCCGAAAAACCCTAATACTTCTTCTCCTTATTATCACTCTAATGCAAGATGTGCATACCACTCCGACAGTGTAGGGCATGATACCAACAACTGTTTGGCTCTTAAAAACAAGATCCAAGACCTGATAGACGCCAAGGAAGTAGAATTTGATGCGCCCGAAAAGCCGAATGTGATTTCTGCCCCAATGCCGAAGCACGGTCATAATGTCCATGCCGTTATGGAAGATCTTTATGTTACCACTGTTGATGACCTTTTGACTCCGTTACCAGTAATTAAAGTGAATTTAATGAAAGCCGGAATATTTCCAGGCCGTGGAAAAGACTGTTACTTTTGTTCAAACTTCCAAGCTGACTGCCCACTATTGAAATCAGGCATCCAACGCCTGATGGATACCCAAGAGATCCTCTTTCAAAAGACTCTTATTGATACTATCACTCATGTTACTCTTGCTACCTTTGATACTCCAACCAATGACATTGCTATAATAACCATCTTCGATGATCTTTCCAAGACCTACAAAAGGCCTGTTAAGATTACGCCTGATCCTAAGTTTGTGCCGTTGAAAATCACCATGCCGGGGCCCGTCCCGTATAAATCTTACAAGACGATACCATGGAACTACGGAGGAGAAATCTTCTACCATGGTATTAAGCAGATTGAATCAGTCCAAGAGAATTCCGATGATGAAACCCGTGATATAGGGAATATTACGGGAACAAGCAAGATAACTCGCAGCGGAAGGATCTTCTCTCCGGAGATTGCTCCTCCACGAGCAGTCTTCGGACCCTCGAGAGTTTCTGTACCTGTCAAGCCATCTGTGCAAAGTCCAATAATTGAAGAAATTTATGTAACCGAAGCTAGACCCTCTGATGATACTTCCAATGAAGGTAAGGGGATACTATAAGCGCCTGTCAGGACGAAGGCTCAGACTGTGGTAATCCCCGAGACCACCCAAAAAGAGATGGATGAAATCTTAAAGATAATCAAGAAGAGCGACTACGATGTTGTGGAGCAGCTAGGGCAGACCCCTTCCAAAATCTCCATGCTGGCTCTCCTACTCTGCTCTGAGGCTCATGCTAAGGCCTTGGTCAAATTTTTAAAGACGGCATACGTGCCTCAAGAAACTTCCGCAGACCAGTTTCAAGAGTGCGTGGCTAGCCTTACTGTCGATAATGGTCTTAGTTTTTCTGATGCTGATTTGACCCCCAAGGGAAGAAAACATAACGACGCGTTGCATGTCTCAGTAGAATGCAGAGGGACCACACTTGCCCATGTTCTGGTTGACACCGGTTCATCCTTAAATGTGCTGCCAAAGAAGGCATTGGACAGATTGGACTGTGAAGGTTTGACCCTAAAGCCCAGTAACATCGTTGTTAGATCCTTCAACGGTTCTAAGAGGATGGTTCACGGAGAAGTGGACATTCCATTCAAAGTGGGTACATAAATTTTTAACTCTACTTTTTATGTGATGGACATCCGTCCTTCATATTCATGCTTGTTGGGAAGGCCGTGGATCCACAATGCTGGGGAAGTCACTTCCTCTCTACACCAAATGCTAAAGTATCTAGTTCAGTGTAAGATCATAACTGTGCACGGCGAGGAAGAGTACATGATAAGTCACCTTAACTCCTTCCGCTATGTGGAGTTAGATGGAAAATTCATAGAAACGCCTTTCCAACATTTCGAAGAGGTTTCTCCTGAAACCGCAGTTGCAAAGACAATAGCTGACATACCTATCATTTCTGAGCCTGTGTCTAGGATGGCATCCCTCAAGGATGCAGTGGCTGTAGTCAAAGAAGGAAGGAGTACGGTGTGGGGGCAACTACCTGAGTTTTCTCACAAGACATACAAGTTCGGACTAGGGTTTACTGCTACTGGCCAGAAAGTTGTGCGTCGCTCCCGGGCTGGAGGACCACCCTTAAAAATCACTCACCATGGAATTAATGCCTTAGAAGATGATGATGAAGAAGACAACTTTGAAGATTTGTTCTTTCCAACCGTTGAAGGAGGATTAAGCAACTGGGAGGCGAAAGACTTTGTTCCCATCACTTTCACCAACCAATAATTTATCTTTGAACACTTTCATATTTTGGTCTGTAATATTTAAACAATTCGTACACTATTTTCACCTTATGCCTTACCCGGGGCATATAGGTCCATTTGTAAGGGCTTGATTTCTTCATTATCATATGCCATTTTTAAGTGAATCATTGGACGTTTTCATCTATAAATTGTTGTGTTCATTTTCTTTCCTTTTACATTTTGTTTTGTTTAAGGATGGCTATCCCTTACACACACCCACACTCACAAAATGCAGGTACCCATCCACTCCGGATTCCATGGGTGACTATTCTGCTTTAGCCTTCGGTGACTCTGAAGATTTGGTCAATCATGCCGAGTACGAAGGTGATGAAGACTATGAAGTGCCTGGAGAGTTAGCCAGACTTTTGCAACAAGAAGAGAGGGCTATTCTGCCCCATGAAGAGTTGCTAGAAACCATCAATCTGGGAACAGAGGAAGACAAGAAAGAGGGTAAGGTGGGTGCCAACCTGGAGCTGAGTGTCAAAAAGCATCTAGTTCAACTGCTGAATGAATATGTTGAGATCTTTGCCTGGTCCTATGAAGACATGCCGGGACTAGATACAGATATTGTGGTTCACCGTCTCCCTACAAGTGAAGATTGCCCACCAATCAAACAAAAGGTCCGCTGAATGAGGCCCGACATGTCTGAAAAGATCAAAGCTGAGGTGATGAAGCAATTCAATGTTGGCTTCCTGACTGTTACTTCCTATCCACAATGGGTTGCTAACATTGTTCCCGTGCCTAAAAAGGACGACAAAGTCAGAATGTGTGTGGACTATCGGGACTTAAACAGGGCTAGCCCTAAAGATGATTTTCCACTACCACACATTGACATCTTGGTTGACAACACAACTCAACACAAGGTATTTTCCTTCATGGATGGATTCTCGGGATACAACCAGATCAAAATGGCCCCCAAAGACATGGAGAAGACTACTTTTATCACGCAATGGGGTACCTTCTGCTATAAAGTGATGCCATTCGGATTGAAGAATGTCGGGGCAACCTATCAGCGAGCCATGGTAGCTTTGTTTCATGATATGATACATCATGAGATTGAAGTCTACGTAGACAACATGATAGCCCGTTCACAAACGGAAGAAGAACACCTTGATCATCTGCAAAAGTTGTTTGTCAGATTGAAGGAATATAAGCTCAGACTGAACCCTAGCAAGTGCACTTTTGGAGTCAGGTCTGCTAAACTTTTGGGATTTATCGTCAGTAACAAAGGCATTAAGTATGATCCTGCTAAAGTCAAAGCTATACAAGAAATGCCTGCCCCCCGCACTGAATAGGAGGTTAGAGGTTTCTTGGGACGCTTAAACTATATTGCAAGGTTCATCTCTCACCTAACATCTACCTGTGAGCCAATCTTCAAGCTGTTGAAGAAAGATCAGGTGGTTGAATGGAACAGCGATTGTCAAGTTGCTTTTGATAAGATCAAGGAGTATTTGCTGGAACCTCCTATCTTGATGCCACCCGTCGAAGGAAGGCCGTTAATCATGTATCTGACTGTTTTGGATAACTCAATGGGGTGCATACTGGGCCAACATGACGAGTCTGGCCGAAAAGAGCATGCCATTTATTACCTTAGAAAAAAGTTTACCTACTGTGAGACTCGCTACTCACTTCTCGAGAAAACTTGTTGCGCTTTGGTATGGGCTGCTCGCCGGCTAAGGCAGTATATGTTGACACATACCACTTTGCTGATTTCCAAGATGGATCCGATTAAGTATATCTTCGTGAAGCCTGCTTTATCTGGAAGTATCGCTAGATGGCAAATGATCCTGACAGAGTATGATATTCAGTACACAACCCAAAAATCTATAAAAGGGAGTGTACTAGCTGACCATTTAGCTCATCAAGCCGTCGAAGATTACCAATCTATGAGATTCGACTTTCCTGACGAGGATATCATGACTTTGAGCAACATTGAAGGTAACGGGCCGTATGACGGACCTGAACAAGGATCCTGATGGACCCTGTACTTTGATGGTGCTTCAAATGTGCTTGGCAACGGTATCAGTGCGGTACTTATTTCTCCGGAAGGTTGCCACACACCTTTCACTGCTAGACTCTGCTTCAGTTGCACCAACAACATGGCCGAATATGAAGCATGTATCATTAGTCTCAAGTCTGCAATTGACCTAGGAATCAAATCTTTGGTCGTATTTGGGGACTCAGCTTTGGTTATCAGTCAAATCAAAGGAGAGTGGGACACTAAGCATCCTAATCTTATCCCATACAAAGAACATGTCTTGACATTGTTGCCTCATTTCGAGCAGATTACCTTTGAGCACTTCCTGCGAGAAGAAAATCAGCTAGCAGATGCTCTGGCTACAATGTCTTCCATGTTTAAACTCAACTGGGATAATGAGGATCCCCAAATCAACATCGAACGAATGGACGAACCTGCACACTGTCATGAGATTAATACCGAGGAAGTAGTGGAACAACCCTGGTTTCATGAAATCAAAAGGTATCTCCAGACTCGAGAATACCCTGAAGAAGCTTCCGTCAATGACAAAAAGTTCTTAAGGAGATTTGCTGCCAAGTTCTTCCTGAGCAATGGTATCTTATATAAGTGCAGCCATGATTGTGTTCTACTTCGTTGTGTGGACAAGGTTGAAGCAGAGTTGATCATGACCGAAATACATAGTGGCACATTTGGCACCCACTTGAGCGGACATACGATGGCTAAGAAGATTCTAAGGGCAGGCTACTACCGGTCTACCATGGAAGCTGACTGTCATCAACATTCTCGTACTTGTCCCAAATGCCAGGTCTATGCTGACAAGGTACATATTCCTCCTGTTCCTCTCAACGTTCGAACAACTCCTTGGCCATTCACGATGTGGGGAATCGACATGATTGGAGAGATCAAGCCTACAACATCCAATGGACATCACTTCATCTTGGTGGCTATTGATTACTTTACCAAGTGGGTTGAGGCAGCTTCCTACGCCTCCGTTACGAAGAATGTGGTTGCCCGCTTCATCAAGAAGAACCTCATATGCCGGTATGGTATCCCTGACAGGATCATCACGGACAACGGTACACACCTGAATAACACTGTGATCACCGCTCTGTGCGAGCAGTTCAAGATTCAACATCACAATTCATCTCCCTATCGGCCAAAGATGAACGGTGCTGTTGAAGCCACAAACAAAAATATCAAGAAGATCATTTAAAAGATGACAGTCACCTACAAGGACTGGCATGAGATGTTACCGTTTGCTCTGCACGGATATCGTACCACGGCGTGTACTTCAACTGGGGCAACCCCCTTTTCTTTAGCATATGGCATGGAGCCTGTTTTACCTATGGAAGTTCAGATTCCTTCTTTAAGGATTATGAAAGATGTTGGTTTAAGTGAAGACGATTGGATTCAGACCCGGCTTGATCAGCTTAATTTGATCGACGAGAAGCGACTTACTGCTGTTTGTCATGGTCATACGTATCAAAAACGGATGATCAAGGCTTTCAACAAGAAAGTCAGGCGTCAGGTATATCAAGTTGGAGATCTTGTAATCAAGCGGATCATCTTGCCGCAAAGTGATCCCAGGGGAAAGTGGACTCCTACTTACGAAGGACCATTTGTGATCAAGAACATCTTTTCTGGTGGGGCAATGATTCTGACCACCATGGATGGCGACGACTTGCCGCACTCTGCGAATGCAGACATAGTCAAAAAATACTACACATAAATGACCCGACAAGTTGAAAACCCGAAAGGGCGACTTGGGCAAAAATGGGCATCCCGGTGAATCGAAAACCCGAAAGGGCGACTTGGGCAAAAATGGGCATCCCGGTGAATCGAAAACCCGAAAGGGTGGTTCAGGAAAAAATTAGGGATAAATAAAAAAAATCTGTACACCCGGCAAGTTAAAAACCCGAAAGGGCGACTTGGGCAAAAAAGGGTTTCCCGGTGGACTGAAAACCCGAAAGGGCGGTCCAGGCAAAAGTTAGGGAATTAAAGCGTATGACTATGTCTCGTCGGATCACTTTAAGGACAATATCTTCACGACCAAACTCCAGGCTCATGATCAATCCAATAACCTTCGGACGAAGTAACGAATGGACAAGATACTCAGAGTTGTGAAGGCTATAGCAGAATGGAAACCCCATGGAATTGTTACACATAGCCATCTTTCTTTGTATAAAATTTTTCTCAATTTTTAAGACAACATTCTCTTACTAGGATGTCTGTCTCCTTTGTACAAAATACTTACGAAAGTTAATATAAAAATACTTCAAAGTTCAGAAATTTGCTTGCCTTTCCTTTCTTTTTACACTTATGTTTTATTTGAAAACGTCCAATTGTTTGTTAAATAGGCATATGCATTTGAATATAATCACTACTTACAAATGAAACAAAGTAAGAAAGGATAATTACTGATAGGTCGAAAGTATAGGAAGCCGTCTTTAGGCTGTTCCAGAAGAAATCCCCTACAGTATGTCATTCAGATCCTCAACAGAGCTAAAACCTTGAAGTACATATCCACAGCGGAGTTAAGCTTTAAAATTCCCATCAGAGTTAAGTCTCTAAACTTCCGATCCCCAGTGGAGCCCGAAAACTTTGAACTACAGAATCTCAGCGAAGATGAAACCTTCTTCCTCAGCGGAGTCAAATTTCCAACTATCAATCCCTAGCAGGAACCATTCAGTGTTCCCCAATTTCCCCAGCAAGTTGTCTTAAAATCTGAGAATCAACCAGATAACAGTTAACTTTTTGTCTTATTCCTGACTAAGATAATTCCCCAGTAGATTGGCATACAACCCAAACTCCTGATTTCCCCGACAGAATAACACTCTCCCCACAGAATTATTTCTTGGCAGAACGAAGATTCTAGTTCCTGTTTCTCCATTTGAAGCCTCCCATGTTTTAATTCCCCAGTAGAGGTCGTCGGATTTTTCCTTATTTCCCCAGGAAAGTCATGAAGTATTCTCACATCCCCACAGAAGTTGTCAAAGTTTTGATAATCCCTGCAGGTTGCCCAGGATTTTCTATCCCCAACAGTAATCAACAAGGTTTTCTCATCTTCAATAATCAAAGATTTTTGGAATCCCCAGCATCGGTCAAGGATTTACTTTCCCCGGCAGTAGTCAAAGATTCCATTATCTCCAGCTATCAAGGATTTATTTTCCTCAGCAAGATAGCTCATCAGCTTACATGCACATCCATTACATTCATATATCATAAACATTGATGAAACGCATTTTATTGCATCATACATATCATGCAACATAACTTTGTGTTTTAAGCTAACATTCTACCCTTTCAGGATAAGATTAAAAGCTATCGTTAACAACTATTCAGAGATTTCAGATACAGTATGGATACACCCCAGACACGGCGGTTATTCTATTACTCATTCAGAATTTCAAGTGAAGATACAGTACAGATACACCCCAGACACGGCGGTCATTCTATTACTCATTCAGACTTCAGAGATCAGATACAGACTAGATACGCTTCAGACACGGAAGCCATTCTACTTCTCATTCAGATTCAACTATCAACTTCAAGTTCAGATACACTCCAGACACGGAAGTCATTCTGTCACTTGTCCGGATCCCAGTTACAGTACAGATACACTCTAAACATGGAAGTCATTCTACTACTCATACATATCTCAACTTCAGATACAGTCCAGATACGCTCCAGACACGGTTGCCATTCTGTCACTAATTCGGAATTTATCTCTAGCATGTAAATGCTTCATACACAAGTGTTTCTCTGCTACCCATTCAGAATACAAATACACTCCAGACACGGCAGTCATTCTGGTATTCATTCAAGAATCAAATATAGTTACAACTCGGATACGCTCTAGACGCAGACGCCATTCCTTTGCTCATACGAACCCAGTCTCCAGATACAGCTCAGATACGTTCCAAATACGGATACCATTCTGACGTTAATTCTCTTGATTTTCAGCGAACAATATTGGATGGCATCTTTAAGCCCATCTCCAGCAAGATTCTACCATCCCCAAATGGAATCTTTAAGCCCATTCCCTCATTTACATTTTGACGAGTGCAAATTTACGGGCACTCTAGTGTCCAATCCTCTTTTACCTTTGAGTCACGAAAGGCAAACTTGCCAATCTAACTCTTCAAGTTCAAGAAGATTGAACAGGGGCAACTGTTGTACCCCAAAATTTGCCCTCTCATTTTATCAACATTTCTCATCACAAGGCTCTTGGAACTCAAGATCAAGTTAGGGTTTGCTCTGCTCAAGACACCTCCTTGCACTGTTGACCTAAATTAGGGTTTGAGTTTGCACATGGATTTTTGGACCTTCAATGCTCAAATTGACTTTCATACTTCTTTTTGGACTCATAAGTTTGTCCATACCAAGTTTCAAGCCTCGAATCAAATTTTTGCCCAGTCAATTGGGCAGTTGATCTAGAAATCAGCTGTATTGGGGAAAAAGTCAACTGTGACCAATTTACAGTCAAACCTCATGAATTTTGACCCACATCAACATTATGAACTCATATGAACCATTTTATCAAGTTTGGACCACAATTCCACAAGAAATTTGATCAGATCACCAAAAGGGCAAAATGGTCATTTTTAGGGTTTTGACTATACAAAGGCAATTTCTGACTTTTTGACCTAGCCAATGGAAAATTAGGTTCAACCAAGGACTCAAGGACTCAATGGCATCATCTTGACCTATTCAACAAGTTCAAAAGATCTCAAATGCATGGGTTTGACAGATGAATTTTTCAGTCAACTGAGCAAAATTTGACTATACACTGAAAAGTCAAACTTTGACTTTTTGGTCAAAATCAAATGCCAAGGGTCATTTTTCATCAAGATGTGTCAAATTATGAAACTTGTTCATCAAGAAACCCAAAATTGCAAATTAGGGTTTGAAATTGAAAATTTTCATAACTTAGAATTTTTCTAAGTTATGAAATTTTCTTAATTTTTCCTAACTTTGTCCCACATTTTCACCATGATGCAAATGGATTCAAACAAAACTTATAACATGAAAGTTTTATTACTCCACAAATTCTACAACTTTGGTTCACAAAGTTTTCTCAAAAAAAGCTTGGATCTCAAGTTATGATTTTTGGAACAAGGGTCCCTAAAACTTTTAACTTAGTGAAATTTTGCCCTAGTTTAGGCAGGATTTTGACCTATCTTCTTGGCCATTTTTCACATAGTTACACTTGGAGTCTCAAGTTGAATTTCAAATATGGATTATAGAGCATGTTGAAATATTTCCAAATTGTCCCAGAACTCCTCAAACACATTTGTGGTTAGGGAGAATCGAATGCTTGAAGTTGGCAAAAACTCACTTTGTATCCATGGCAAATTCATGTTCACTCAAGTGGCATTTTAAAACTAGCATGCCCTGCACTAGCTTGCAGGCCTCTAAACCATTTCACACACCATAATTTAATGCAAATACATTGAGCTAATGAATTATCTTGGTCATTTGGACATTGTACACAAAATTAATCCCTAAATGGTAAAAGGCACATTTCCATTTTTGCAAAAGTGTGCTTTATGTCAAACCATGATCTTTGAGCATAGAGCCAAGATCTCAGAAGCCAAATTAAATCCACAAATTGCAGGGACCAAGAGGATTGTATGCAGCATATTTGATGGCTTGCACAGGCCTGTAATCACAACTTCCCATTCTTACTTCAAAATCCTCACAACTTGTCAAAATCCTCACAACTTGAAAACCAGCCATTATGAACTTACACAAACATTTCAAACATCTTTCACACAACCCTTTGAGCAAGAAACACGAGTACTTGAGCCTCAAAACCTCCCATAGCCAGAAATCACACTTCTTTGGCAAAACAGGGCAGGTGCTGCAACTTGAGTGCCATAGCTCATTTGGCTCGTGCGTTTTGCCCCTTTTTGCTTCAAACACCTTCTATTCAACTCACTCAAGCTATCCCAAACCTCCATTACCAATTGTAACTCCATTTACATTGTTCACCATTTTTATTTCAAGCTTGTACAGGTTGAGTTCTATAGGTTGATCCAGGGACATTCAAGGCAAGCTAGCTATTGGAAAAGATCAAGTGAAGTTCAGGCAAGCTACCAGACACCTCAAAACTTGTTGAGAAGCACTGCATTGCCCTACACGAATCCAACTAAAACAGGTTTTTCCTCACTTTCTATCTCTCTATTTAGGAACATTTAGCCTTAGGTTTGTGAATAAAAAATGTAGTGTTCATTGCTAGGAAGCCATACATATGCTCAGCTTTCATTTATATTAAGTGTGCTAGGAGAATTTCATCCATGAACATGTTGAAAAAACTAGGTCAGATTTTAGGGCCAGAGAAATTCTCTCTGGTCTTTGAGAGTTAGGATTAATGCTTTATATGGTTAGAATCGTATTAAAATTCTCTACAAGTTTGATGTTGTGAGTTTTTGCAAAAGATCACATATACAGGATCTAGCATTTGAACCAGGGCACGCGCGCGTTCAGTCTGAAGGTTGAAGATGAAGCTGGCTTGGGCTGGGCCTGGCCTGGCTTGCTTCTAACACCTCCCATTTTCATTTTTGCACCCCCTGGCTCAATTTCTTGAATAATTATATTTTTGCATTTTTGTTTACATTTTTGATTTTGTTTATTTATTTCCAAATATAAAAAGTGCTCAAAAAACATTTTCATATTTTTTTACATTTATTTGGCATTTTATTTTAATTTTTCTAATATAGAAAACATTTTTAATACTTTTATATTATTTGTTTAAACTTAAAAATAATATGGAAATCATACTTTTATTTTTATTTCTTATTTTTATTCACACTGAAAATATTATTAAAAATATAATTTATTTTTGTATATATATATATATATATATATATATATATATATATATATATATATATATATATATATATATATATATATATATATATATATATATATATATATATATATATATATATATATATATATATATATATATATATATATATATATATATATATATATATATATATATATATATATACTTTTATCTTATTAAATACTTAGAATAAAAATACAAAAATATTACATTTTTATTTTTATTATTATTTATACTAAGAAATACCCTTTTTTAAGTATATTTCATTTTTACACATATTAATATATTTTTTGTATATAAATAATATATAATATTTATTTTCTTAAAGAAATTAGGGTTTACCCTTAAAACAAATGAAATAAATCATTTTTTTAAATTTATTTCTTCATACTTTTTACATCAAAAATACTTTTACATACATAGGTAAACAAAAACCTTTTTTTTTGCATAATACATATTATTTGATATTTATTTATTTTGTTTATTTAAATATTATTCATTTATTATTCATGCAATTTAATTCAATTTGGATGTAATAGTAAATTAGGGTTTATATTTCTTGTCAAATAGCCCCCATTCAAAATTGCACCCCCATTCCCATAATCATGTTGTAATAGCTTAAAATTTTAAATTCTCGCACTTTACTCTTTCAATTATGCCATGATTAGAGAATTAGGGTTTGTATGCAAAAATCCAAATCAACAAGTAGCTTGACCTAATCAAAGACAAAAATGTATGAAAAACAAACACAATGCACACTTGCACCCCTAGGGTTACAATCCACTTGTTGCCTTCAAAAATGGGCCATGATATGCATGTTGGGTACTTTGGCAAAACAAAAACAAAACAAAAGATCATAGTCCCTCGATGACGCTATCTTGGTTGCCTAAACAAAAATGATCAAGTCCCTCAAGAAAATTGCCGAAGATGCTTAACACAATTGCTATCATGGTCTATACAATGACCCGCGCCTGTCCCGTTTAACATCCTAACACAAGGTTGTTCACCAAATGCAATGGTGAAACAACACTGTCAAAAGGGTTAAAAACATTAGGAAAGATCTTTGAGTAAAATAGAGTAGATAACTCTTAGTTACTTGATCAAAAGCTTGCAAAACATCCTTGCTATTTTCAAACACACCTCACAACACAATTTCAAAATAAACTTTCAAAACATTGAAATCTTTTCAAAAGGCAAAAACCCCTTTGTATACATTCAAACAAGAATCATTACAAAGGTTGCCACAACGATGGCCTCTTTTCAAAACATCTTTCAAAACCATACACAAAGCACCATTTCAAACAATTGGAAAAGCAAAGCAAGTGATCTAAACAAGTAACTAAGAGCCCATGGAAAACCATGGATGAAAAGGGTGCTTGCACCTTCCCTTTTCATAATCTACTCCCCGAACCCAAGAAAACATCTCAAAGGTCTTTCCTGTGCTTTTTGACCTTTCCTTAGGATAAAATAAAAAGTCGGTGGCGACTCTTGCTAAACCGAAACATTTGCAAACACAAAACGCAAAACCCCAAGTCAGTTCTCCCACCATATCACACATAGGGCAGAAGGGCAGTTGAAATCCCTATTCCACACTTGGTGGAAAACCAAGAAGATATGTTCTTCATGCATGATTCTATGGGATTCCCGACTGTAATATGGTTGGAGAACTGACTTGGTTATTTTTGTGTTTTATCGCAATTGTTGCAGATAGTAAGAGTTGCCACCGACTTTTCTTTTATCCAATAAGGAAAGGGTGAAAAGAATAGGAAAGACCTTTGAGATATTTTCTTGAGTTCGGGGGGTAGGTTATGAAAAGGGAAGATGTTAGCACCCTTTTCATCTGTAGTTATCTACTGGCTCTTAGTTGCTTGCTAGATCACTTTTGAAATTTCTTTTGTTTGAAATGTGTTTGTGGTGGGTTTTGAAAGTATTTTTTAAAAAGCGCCTTCGTTTTGGAAAACTTTGTAATGATTCTCATCTCTATAAGAATGCATACAAAGAGTTGGACTTTTGAAAATATTTCATGTTTTTGAAAGTGTTTGGTGTGTTTGAAAAGATGTTTGTTTTGAAGATGGATTGTGAGCAAGCAACTGAGAACGTTTTACCTACTTAAAAGTCTTTTGTTCATTTCTCTCTTCCTTCGACATCGTTATCGTACCATTGATTGGTAAGTAACCCTATCTTTGGATGGATTGTGAGTCAACGTATAATCTTAAAATGCAATGTTGTGAGATACCTTATGTGGTACGGTGGGAGAACTGACTTGAGAGTTTTGTGTTTTATCGCAAATGTTGCGGTTAGCAAGAGTCGCCATTGACTTTTCTTTTATCCAAAAAGAAAGGTGAAAAAGAACAGGAAAGACCTTTGAGATTTTTTCTTGAGTTCGAGGGGTAGATTATGAAAAGGGAAGATATTAGCACCCTTTTCATCCATGGTTTTCCATGGGCTCTTAGTTACTTGCTAGATCACTTGCTTTTGTTTGATATTGTGCTTTGTGTGGTTCTGAAAGTATTTTGTAAAAGAGGCCGTTGTTTAGGCAATCTTTGTAATGATTCTCGTTTGTAAGAATGTATACAAAGATGTTGATCTTTTTGAAAATGTTTTCAATGTTTGGAAATGTGTAGGTGTTTGTTTTGAAAATAGCAAGGATATTTTTTTTTGAAATGGAGCAAGTAACTAAAAGTAATCTACCTACTCAAATGTCTTTCTTGTTCATTTTATTTTCCTTTGATATTGTTGTCTTACCATTGATTTGGTAAGCAACCCTATCTTTGGATGTAAACGGGACGGGCGTGGGTCATCGTATAACCATGATTAGAAATGTTGCAAGGCATCTTAGTATTTTTGAGGGACTAATATCATTTTGTAAGGCAACTTTGAATAGCGTCATCGAGGGTCTATGATCTCATATTTGTTTGCTTTTGCCAAGATGTCGTACATGCATAATATAGCCATTTTGTATAAGGCAACCAAGTGGAGTAACCCTAAGGGTGTTTTGTGTGCAAGTGTGTCATTTTCATGCTTGATTTTGTCTTGAATTAGGGTTTTCTATTTGATTGGTTTTATCTTGCCATACAAACCCTAATTACTAGTATGTTATGTAAAAGCGATAAATTGCGAAATTTAAAGTTACTACGCTATTACAACATTTGTGGGAGGGTGTATACAATTTATGAATGGGGATTGCAATAATATAAACCTAATTAAGCTATTACAACCAAATTGAATATGTACAAATATTGGAATAAAAAATATACAAGATGAATTAAATATGCAAAGATATGTAACTGCAAAGAAGATTTTTGTTTGGTTTTTTATGTGAAAAAAAGTTTTAACCTAAACCTAATAAATAAATCAAGATTAACTTAAATCAATTAAGAAAATAAATTATTTAAGAAAAGATTTTGGAATAAACCCTCATTCTATTTGATTAAAAGAAAATAAATTTCTTTATGAAAAAAGTATTTTTTTTTTGTATTTTTTTGTCTTGAAAATAATATATGACATTTTGAGGTATTTTGGTCCTTTTTTATACTAAAATAATATATTTAATAGGTGTGAAGAAAAAATAAATATTAAATTAATTATGATTTAATTTACAAAGTTTATTTAATAAAAATAGATAATATATAACTAAATAAAAATATTTTATGTGAGAAAAATAAAATAGAACAAGCCAAGATATAGATCTATCATTTTTATATTTTTTGTGATTTTTAATATTAAGAAAAATATATTTAATAAAATAAAATGAAAGTAAAATAAATAAATAAAATTATATGGGCCAGGGGTGTTAAAAGTAAACAGGGGGTAGGATGTTAGAAAAAACACAAGGCCCATGAAACTGAAGCCCATGCGCTGTAAAACAACAAAAAAAGGAAAAATATGAGAAAATTGCAAAAGGCAGCGCGCTGAGGCTCGAACCCATGACCTCTAGCATTTATGCGCGCTGCCTTACCACTGGGGTGGCTGTACATCCGTTTATATAAACACAATCATAAATATATATTAGAAAATGCCCCCTAAAGGCAACTTCATCTTCAACCTTGAGCCATGGCCGGAGCACCTGTATCTTCTTCATTTCTCCATAAAAATGGAAAGTTCAAACATGAAAGTTATAGTGTTTCTTCCCACGAGTTCAACCATATAATTCATGTACACTAAAAGTCAAAGATAAGAGCTAATTTTACCGGTCCTAATATGAAACCTAAATTTTGCAGAAATTTCAAATCCAAAATTCTCTATGCACAGTTAATATAAATGAAAACTATGAACATGGTTAGCTTTAGGGAAAGGATATCTACATTTTGCTTTCACAAATCAGGACCAAATGATGCTTGTATAAAGAGATAGAAATTTTATTTTTTACCTCTTTCAGCTGGGATCGTGAATGGAGTTTGAGCAAGTTTTGAGAAGGCCTGAGGATCTGTTTAGCTTGCCTGGACCTCCCTGAGTGTATTCTAATCCTTACTTTGTCTTGAAAGTCCCTGAATCTCCCTACTCAAGTCAACCTGCAAGCTTGATATTTGAAAATGGTGGATGATGGAGGAGGAGTTACAGTGAGGGAACAGGGGTCTGGATCACTTAGATATGAGGTATATTAAGTGTTTGGGTGGTTATAACTCAATACGCACGAGTGGATTTGGAGATTGCTATGCAAGGTTCAAAACTGTCAAGCTATGGCATATTTTCAGTTGCAAAGTGTTTGGGAGTCTCTTGGAGTCTTAGCCTTTGTGTGTTATGTTTCAATACACTTGTGTATATGTATAGAAAAGGTTAGAGATCAACTCCACTCAAGGTTTCTGAGTTATAGCCTTTTGACTCTATAACTTGCTTTTGAAGAAAAGTGAGGAGACAAGTCTCTAAGTTTGTACAAGATTGATCTGAGTTGGTAGAGGCCTTTAGACAAGTTGCTTTTGGTTTTGAATTTTCTTGTGTGCATAGAAAACAATTGAGAGGCTCAAGAAGTTGACAAAGGAAAAAGTAATGCTTTATCAAAATGGAAATGGCACCTTTGTGCCATAAATGGAATTATAACTTGGATAAAGGCTCAAATGTTTGGATTAAAGCTCTATCAGTTGTGTAAAAATTTAATTATGGATTGAGAAACAAGTTTGAGGCCTGCAAAGCAAAAATATTATGCAGCCTAGGCTTGGATTTGAATTTTAGTTCATCATGAAATGGCTTGAAATCAAAGTGATAAATCACCAACTTCATCTCTTCGGTTCTCCCTACTCAAGAATGATCTCAAGGAGTTCTTGGACATTTTTGAAATCTTGCAATGTTCTCTACAACTCATATTTGAATTGATTTTGAAAATTCCATTTAGAACTATGTGAAAAATTGCCATGAAGTTAGGTCAAAAATCTGTCTAACTAGGGCAAAATTTCACTAAGTTATTTTAGTTCATGAGCATGTATTCACAAAATTATATCTTGAGATATAAGAATTTTTAGGAGAAATTGTATGAAGAAAAGTTGTATATTTCATGGAGATCTACAACTTTCATGTTGGAAATTTCCTTTGAATCATCTTGCATCATGATGAAAATTTGGCTCAAAATTGAGAAAAAAAAAGAAATTTTCTATACTTAGAAAAATTTCTAAGTTAAGAAAATAACAACTTTTCAAAAAAAAATCTTAAATCCTTGATTTCTTGATGAAAAATTTTCACATTTTGACATGTTTTTATGAATTATGATCTTTGGCATTTGATTTTGACCAAAAAGTCAAAGTTTGACTTTTCAGTATACAGTTGACTTTTGATCAGTTGACTGAAAAATTCATCTGTCAATCCAATAGACTTGCAATATTTTGAATCATCCTATTAGGTAAAAATGATGAAATAGAACTCTTGAAATCACGCTTCAAACCAAATGATCATTTTCTAGGTCAAAAATCAGAAATTGCCCCTTTCCAATCAAAACCCTAATTTTGACCATTTTGCCCTTTTGATGATTTGATCAAATTTCTTGAGGAATTATGGTCCAAACTTGATAAAATGATACAAATGAGTCTAAGATGTTGATGTGGATAAAAAATTATGAAGTTTGACTGTAAATTGGCCATGGTTGACTTTTT
Source organism: Vicia faba (assembly GCA_948472305.1). NCBI lineage: Eukaryota > Viridiplantae > Streptophyta > Magnoliopsida > Fabales > Fabaceae > Vicia > Vicia faba. The sequence continues at coordinate 180,914,736 of OX451741.1, read as the reverse complement.
CCCCAATACAGTTGATTTTTAGGTCAACTTTCCAATTGATTGATCAAAAGTGTTATTCAAGGCTTGAAACTTGATATGAGTAATCTTGGGGGTCCATAATGATCCTTGAAAGTCATATGAAACATTGATAGTCCAAAAATCCTTGTGCAAACTCAAACCCTAATTTTGGTCATTAGTGCATGAGGAGATGTCTTGAGCTGGTCAAACCCTAATCCAGTCTTGAGTCAAAGAGATCTTGTGAGAAAATTATTGATAAGTGAGAAGGAAAATTTTGGGGTACAACAGCTGCCCCTGTTCAATCTTCTTTAGCCTGAAGAGTTAGACTGGCGAGTTTTGCCATTCGTGACTCGAAGATGGAAGATGATTGGACACTAGATTTCCCAGAAATTTGCACTCGGTGATGTGAGAGTCGAGGGAATAGGCTTAAATATGCCATTTGGAGAGGTGATATAAAGTTGTAGGAGATGGGATTAAATATGCCATCCAAAGGTGATTGTTGAATTTGTAAGCTGAAAGAATGAGTATTAGAACGACGTCCGTGTCTGGAGCATATCTGAACTGTATCTGGGAGCTACTTTTGAATGATTATCAGAATGGCATCCGTGTCTGGGGCGTATATGAACTGTATTTGAGAAGTTGAATCTGAATGAGTATCAGGATGGCATCCGTGTCTGGAGCGTATTTGAACTGTATCTGAAAGCTGAATCTGAATGAGTATCAGGATGACATCCGTGTCTAGAGCAAATCTGAACTGTATCTAAGAGTTGAATCTGGAAAGTTGAATCTGGAAAGTTGAATATGAATGAGTATCAGGATGGAATCCATGCCTGGAGCGTATCTGAACTGTATCTGAAGACTGTATCTGAATGAGTATCAGAATGGCATCCGTGTCTGGAGCGTATATGTACTGTATCTGAAGGTTGAATCTGAATGAGTATTAGAATGGAATCCGTGTCTGGAGCGTATCTGAACCGTATCAAAAGATTTTGAATATTTGTTAATGGTAGTTGTTAACCTTATCCTGAAAAGGGTAAAATGTTAGCTAAAACATAATGTTTATGTCGTATGAAATGCATAGTATAATGCATTCTTGTTATCCATGTTTATGATATATGGATGCAATGCATGCATATATGAGCTAGTTTGCTGCACTGTTGTTGGACTGGGAAAAATAAATCCCTGACTGCTGCTGAGGATATGGAGTATAAGTATTCATGTTGCGAAGTTTAAGTGTTGATGAATTTCTGTTTAGAGGAATAAACTTTGTTGTAAGGGAAACGCCGTATACTGCTTGTAAAATCCTATTGGGGAATCCTGAGAAATTTGACGACTTCTACTGGGGATCAATAATTTGAAACTTTGTTCTGCTGGGGATTTAGACGATGTACTGCAGGGGATTACTTAATGGAATAGTCTAGATATATTTCCCTATCCTTTCAACCTATCAGTAATTGCCTCTTTTCATTTTGTTTATTTGTATTAAGTAATTATGTTCAAATGCATATGTTCAAAAATGAATCATTGGATGTTTTCGTAAAAAAAACACACGCGTAAAGAAAAGACAAATAGTTTTTGCACTTTCAAAGGGACATCTTTGTATTGACTTTGAGTAAGAGTTTTTGTACAAGGGGACAAACATTCTAGTAAGAGAACATTGTCATAAAAAGAAAAATTTTGATACAAAAAAAGATAGCTATGTGTAAAAAATCCCGTAGGGTTCCTATTCTGCTATAGCCTTTGTATCTCTGAGCATCTTGTCTATTTGTTGCCTTGCCAGAAGATGATTGAATTGATCAGAACCTCTGAGTTTGTCAGTGGAAGCCAAAGTTTGTCCATGAGGTGATCCAACGGGACATAGTCGTACGCCTTAATTCCCTAACTTTTTCTAGGACCGCCCTTTCGGGTTTTCACTCCACCGGGAAACCCTTTTTTGCCCAAGTCGCCCTTTCAGGTTTTCAACTTGCCGGGTGTACAGATTTTTGTTTTATCCATAATTTTTGCCCGAACCTTTTTGGTTCGCCGAGATGCCCTTGTTCCGCATTCACAAGGTGTGGCAAGTCGTCACCATCCATGGTGGTCAAGATCATTGCCCCACCGAAGAATATGTTTTTGATTACAAATGGTCCTTCATAGGAGTCCATTTGTCCCTGGGATCACCTTGTGGCAAGATGATGAATTTGATCACTAGATCTCCAACTTGATACACTTGGCACCTGACTTTCTTGTTGAAAGCCTTGATCATCCGTTTTTGATACATTTGACCATGGCAAACAATGGTAAGCCACTTTTCATCAATCAAGTTCAGCTGATCAAGTCGAGTCTGGATCCAGTCGTCTTTGTTCAGCCCTGCATCCTTCATAATCCTCAGAGAGGGGATCTGCACCTCGATAGGCAAGACAACTTCCATGCCGTAAACCAGAGAATAGGGTGTTGCCCCGGTTGATGTGCGAGCTGTGGTACGATTCCTATGGAGAGTGAATGGCAGTATCTCATGCTAGTCTTTGTATGTGACTGTCATTTTTTGTATGATCTTTTTAATGTTCTTATTTGCAGCTTCGACAACACCATTCATCTTTGGCCGATAGGGAGAAGAATTGTGATGTTGAATCTTGAATTGCTCGCACAATGCGGTGATCATAATGTTATTGAGATTTTTACTGTTGTCAGTGATGATCCTTTCTGGGATACCGTACAGGAAAATAAGGTTTTGCTTGATGAAACGAGCAACAACATTCTTGGTAACAGAAGCGGAGGAAGCTGCCTCCACACATTTTGTAAAATGGTCAATGGCCACTAGGATGAAGCGGTGTCCATTGGAGGTTGTCGGCTTGATTTCCCCAATCATATCAATCCCCCACATAGCAAAGGGCCAAGGAGTTGTCAAGACATTCAGAGGAACCAGATGTACATGCACTTTGTCAGCATAAATTTGACACTTATGGAAAGTTCGAGAGTGTTGATAGCAATCTGCTTCCATGGTAGACCAGTAATAGCCTGCCCGTAGGATTTTCTTTGCCATTGTATGCCCACTGGAATGGGTACCAAAAGTGCCTTCGTGCAATTCAGCCATGATCCTTTCAGCTTCGACCTTATCTACGCACCGAAGTAACACAGAGTCATGATTGCATTTATACAGGATGCCGTTACTAAGGAAGAACTTAGCAGAGAATCTCCTTAAGAACTTTTTTTCATTGATTGAAGCTCCTTTTGGATATTCTTGAGCCTCGAGATACCTCTTGACTTCGTGAAACCAAGGCTGGTCCACTACTTCTTTAGTATTAATCTTGTGACAGTGTGCTGGTTCATCCATTCGTTCAATAGTGATCTGGGGAGCCTCGTTATCCCAATTAAGTTTAAACATAGATGACATTGTGGCTAGAGCGTCTGCTAGCTGATTTTCTTCTCGCGGGAAATGCTCGAAGGTGATCTTCTCAAAATGTGGTACAAATGTCAAAACATGTTCTTTACAAGGGATAAGGTTAGGGTGTTTGATGTCCCATTCCCCTTTGATCTGACTGATAACCAAAGCTGAGTCTCTGAATACATCTAAGGATTTGATTCCCAAGTTTATGGCAGCTCTAAGACTAAAGATGCATGCTTCGTATTCTGCCATGTTGTTTGTACAATTGAAGCAAAGTCTTGCGGTAAAGGGAGTATGACTCCCTTCTGGAGATATGAGTACAACACCAATACCATTGCCGAGTGCATTGGAGGCTCCATCAAAGTACAGGGTCCATCGAGATCCTTGTCAGGTCCGTCATATGGCCTGAATTCTTCATAGTTGTCTAATGTCATGATGTCTTCATCCGGAAATTCGAACTTCATGGACTGATAGTCTTCTACAGCTTGTGAGCAAGGTGATCGGCTAATACACTGCCCTTTATAGCTTTCTGGATAGTATATTGTATGTCATATTCTATCAGAATCATCTGCCACCTTGCTATTCTCCCAGAAAGAGCAGGCTTCTTGAAGATGTACTTTATCAGATCCATTTTAGATATCAACAAGGTATTATGAGTCAGCATATACTGTCTTAGCCGGCGAGCAACCCATGTTAGAGTGCAACAAGTTTTCTCGAGCAATGAATATCTGGTTTCATAGTCGGTAAACTTTTTGCTCAGGTAGTAAAAAGCGTGCTCTTTTCGGCCAGACTCGTCATGCTGCCCCAATACACACCCCATTGAGTTTTCTAAAACAGTTAGATATATGATCAATGGTCTTCCCTCGACTGGTGGCATCAACACCGGAGGCTCTTGCAAGTATTCTTTGATTTTGCCAAAAGCAATTTGGCACTCGTCATTCCATTTGACCACTTGATCTTTCTTCAATAGTTTGAAGATTGGTTCACAAGTAGCTGTTAGGTGAGAGATGAATCTGGCAATATAGTTCAAACGTCCCAAGAATCCTCTGACTTCCTTTTCAGTGCGAGGAGCAAGCATCTCTTGTATTGCTTTAACTTTGGTAGGATTGACCTCGATGCCTTTGTCGCTGACGATAAAGCCTAGAAGCTTACCAGATCGTACCCCAAATGTACATTTGTTTGGATTCAACCTCAGTTTGTACTTCTTCAGTCTCTCAAACAGCTTTTGTAAGTGATCAAGATGCTCCTCTTTTGTTTGAGATTTGGCTATCATATCGTCCATGTAGACCTCTATTACGTGATGTATCATGTCGTGAAATAGAGCTACCATGGCACGCTGATAGGTTTCCCCAGCATTCTTCAGTCCGAATGGCATCACCTTATAGCAAAAAGTGCCCCACTGTGTGACAAATGTTATTTTCTCCATGTCCTCAGGTGCCATTTTGATTTGGTTGTAACCTGATAATCAGTCCATGAAGGAAAACACTTTATGTTGTTCCGTATTGTCAACTAGGGTATCAATGTGGGGGAGTGGAAAGTCATCCTTAGGGTTTGCCCTATTCAAATCTCTATAGTCCACACACATTCGCACTTTTCCGTCCTTTTTGGGCACGGGAACAACATTGGCAACCCATTGGGGGTAAGAGGTGACAACCAAGAACCCTGCATTGAATTGCTTCATGACCTCTACTTTAATCTTTTCAGACATATCAGGCCTCATGCAGTGAACTTTTTGTTTTACTGGCGGACAATCCTCTCTGGTAGGCAGACGATGTACCACAATATCTTCATCAAGTCCTGGCATGTCTTCACACGACCAGGCAAAGACTTCGACATAATCATGCAACAACTGAATCAGACGTTCCTTGACACCGGGTTCCAGATTGGCACCCACCTTAACCTCTTTTTTTATCTTCTTTGGTACCTAGATTGATTGTATCCACGGGTTCCTCGTGAGGCTGAATGGTTCTCTCTTCTTGTTGTAGTAGTCTGGAAAGTTCTCCTGGTACTTCACAATCTTCCTCACCTTCGTCTTCGGCTTGGTAGATTAAATTCTCAGAGTAACAAAAGGCCATAGCAGTATCGTTACCCAAGGGATCCCGAATGGATGCATACCTGCATTGTGAGTGTGGGTGTGTGTAAGGGTATAACTATCTTTGAAAGAAAGTAAAATGTAAAAGAAAAACAATGATCACAAAATTTTGCATGCAAAAACGTCCATGATTCATTGATGTCATATGAAAAATGAGATAATAACCCTTACAAATGGACCATTGTGCCTCGGGCAAGACACAAGGTTTTAAGAGTGCGAATTGTTTTGAATATTAAAGATCCAATAAAATGTAAAGACAAATTACTGAGGTATGAAAGTGATTGGGACGAAGTCTCTAGCCTCCCAATTGCTGAGCCCTCCATTTCCAGTTGGAAAGATCCAATCCTCTAGGTTGAAACCATCTTCACCATCTTCTACCGCGTTGACCTCACGGTTGCTGATCTTCAAGGGTGGCCCTCCAGCACGGGCACGACGTACAACCTTCTGAGCATTTGAAGTGAAACCTAGGCCAAGACTTGTCAGACTTATATGGGATATCTGGGAGTTGCCCCCAGATAGTGCATCCACCTTCCTCTACCACTGCTTTGGTGTCCTTCAACGATGACATCCAGAGTGGAGGTCTTGTAATCTTGGAAACCTGGATGGCTGATCATGTATTCTTCCTCTCCATGGACGGTGATAATCTGAAGGGGTGAAAAACATAAGAAGGGGGGGTTGAATTGTAAAACTAAAATCTTAAAGCAATTGACAAGATATTTTTATCCTGGTTCGTTTGATCTCAAACTACTCCAGTCCACCCGTCAAGGTGATTTCGCCTCTCTCCAACGAGGTCTTAATTCACTATATTCAACTGAATATTACAGACTGCTTTAACAACTGCTAAAGCCTTCTTGATTCAAACCACAATCCGGTTTGTCAAGGCAACACTTTCTTACAAAGAGATATTACAATGTGTTTGGATGTTTTCTATAAAACTTTATCACAACTGTGATGTATACACAAAATGAAGCTTAGAAACTGGATTGCTAAACAGAAATGGAATATCAGAGTTTGTTGTTTAGCAAGACTGGTAGAACGAAGATTATGGTTCAGCTTTGTGCGTGTAGAGATTTGGAGAGCATTAGCCATTATAATCTTCAAAGCCTTGTTTATATAGCACTTGAAAAGATGAACGTTGAATGCAATATTCTTGATTCAATGCTAATAACAAGCTTTCCTTTTTGAGCAGATCTTGTCTGGAATGAGGCCGTTGGAATTTATTAGCGTTTAATGCACAGTACCGTTGCTTCTTCAATGCACGTTCTGGCTTGGCTCATTCTGATTCTACTTCGCTGCTGATGAACTATTGTTTCTGTATCAGAGTGTTTGAGCGCAGTTCTGTTCATCAAGCTTCAGCATGTGCGTGAGTTGATTATCTGATCTTGACGTTCTGATGTAGCAACTTCTGATGCTGGTGTATGAAATCAAATTCTGATGCTGAAAAGATGTGATCTTGCTTATACCAATCAGAGTATCTGCAAGTCAGAACATAATAATTTTAGGCAGCATATAGTTCATTCATGAAACTTATAAATGCTATATCTTTTCACTTTGTTATCATCAAAACTTAAATATAGGGTAGTAGATTCAAACATTGTTCTAACAATCTCCCCCTTTTTGATGATGACAAAAACTAGATATTTTAAATGAAAAATAACGTGAAAAGGTATCTGGGAAATGTTTCAGAGTTAAGAAGTAAGGAGAAATCAGAGTTAAGAGATACTCCCCCTGAGTTTATTACTTCCCTTTGATATACGTGTTCTTCAGGATCAGATCTTTTTCTTTCTTTGAACATCAGATTATAAGAGTCTTTGACTTATCAGAGAGCAGAGCTTCAGAACTATTCCTGTCAGAGCTTTGCTTTGGATCAGAGTATTAGGTCGATCAGAACTTCATATTGATCAGAGCAACATTGATCAGAGCTTCTACATTTTGATCAGAGCTTCTAGTCTTCAGAGTGTCCAGGAGCTTCCTTGTGCCTGTAGACTTAAAACAAAAACAGAAAAACATTTCAAGTAATAGAGTTAGAATGTTTGAGAATTTCTGTCTAGTTAGCCGTTATTGATTTTAAATATCATTCTTGTTCTCCCCCTTTTTGTCAGCAATCAAAAAGTGTTGGTGATGTGCTAAAACAGTTTAGATCAGAAAAACAAATTATATTAAGATAGTTCAGAATCAGAGCAAGAAAATATTACAAAACATAGTCAAAACAGGACATCAGAAAATCAAGAAAACATGAAAAAGGTCATGCATGAAAAAGATTTAAGGTTGAGGAGGCATGCGTGAGAACAGGCTCTCCAGCATCGCTTGAATCTTTTCAGAAGTTTCATTCTGCTTCTGAACCATGTTGACAACAGTGTCAATCTTGCTGTCCTGCACATCCATTCTTGCTTTCATCTTCTGATCATTGTCGTCCATTCGCTGTTGTAGACGCAAGTCATTCAGCCTTAATTCTTCCAGAGTCTGCCTGTCCAAGGCAGCTTGAGAAGCATCAGAAGGAGGAGGCTTCTCAGAACTTTCAGCGACATCCGCTGCTTGACTTTCATCCTGAATGGTCTTGTCTTCTTCTGATGGTTGCACCTGTGCAGCTTGCTGTTTCTCAGACCAAGATTCACTGTCCAGAGGGAGCACAACTTCCTGAGGCAGATGACTTTCAACTTCCTGAGGCAGCTTGCTGAAGTTCTGTTGAGCCTGCTCATAGTTGACGTCCTGCAACTTGAGGGTTTCAGCACGAACCCAAGATCTGAACTGTGACCAGAGCTGATCAGAAGCAGCTGGGTCAATCATCCCAGGACAGACTTGCTTCAAAGAAGCAATCCATTGCAGCACACCTGTTTCAAAATTCAAAATACCAGAGCCAACATCTGGTTGCTTTGGTTTTGGGATGGCAATTTTATGTCTTAGCTCAGCAAGACGTTCAAGACTTGTTAAGTCAATGAAAGTTCTGCTGGGGTTTTCAGCGGTTTTCTGAGAGGCTGTTTGTTTTGGAGGAGGGGTATCAGAGTCAGATATCTCGATTGGAGTGGATGGTGGTTTGGGAGTATTTGGAGGTGTTGATTCTTCTGAGGATGGTAACTGGGGTATGACAATAGTGGTTCCACATGGCAACTGGATTGCCAACGGTGAAGGTTGAGGTGAGTGAGGGTCAGATTTATGAGGAGAAGGGGTTTCAGAATGGTGAAACGCTGTTTGTGGTGAAGGTGGATTTATTTCTGGTTGGGGAGATGGAGGTGGAATCTCTGATTGCTCAGGGATCAGAGGTTCTTCTGTGAGTGGTTGTTGTTGTTGTTCTGGTTCAGGTTGTTGTTCTGGTTGTGGAGGAGGAATATTTTGTGGTTCAGGGTTTGGTTTAGCAGAAGCATGTTCACGCTCAATATCAGCTAGCACTTGGTCAAGTGCTGTTGTTGTTGAAACTGTTGGTTGTTTGGGGATTTTGGTTCTGGGTCTTCTGAGTAGTAAGGCCTCAGAAGGGTCTTCTGGTATGGTTTCATCAATGGTAGGGATTGGGATTGATATTCTATGGGAGGTTTGAGGAGCAGCAGATGCTGGAATAGTAAAAGATTTTGAAATAGGGGCAGCAGATGAAATACCTCTTTTCTTTGGAGTCTGATGAGATGATCCTTCTGCTGGCGCTTTCCTCTTCTTTGTCTTCTTCAAAGTCACTTCTGGTTCTGGTTGACTCAGATCTTTGATCTTCAGCTTTGAACCTGTATCTTCTGCCTTGTACGCATCTGGGTACCTGAGAAACATCTCTGGTTTGGATTCCATTTCAGAAAATACCGGAAAATCACTCAGAGGCACTCTTCTGCTGGAGATATCAGCAGTTGAAGTAGCTCTGGGTTCCTTCTGAATATTTTCTATCAGCTTCATCTTTTTCAGATTCTTAGCGTTCAGCGGTTTCCCAATTGTTGGTTCAATAGTGCTCATCTCCTGAGCTTCGATCAGATGTTCAATCAGCCTATTCTCTGTCAGAATATCTGATATAAGCCTTCCAAACGGTATCCAGTCCCTCTTGGTTCTTTCTTCTTCTCTTGTTTCTTTTACACTGGTCTTGAGATGGTTGAATAAGAAGTGAGCCAAATTGATCTTAATCTTCTGATCAATAAAGTAGATCAGAAACTGCTGATCCACGTTTATATAATCAGGAGAACTTGTTGGTTTCCTGTGGTTGAAGCATCCCAGAATAATCTTAGCCCATACTCTGCAGTGATCCTTCAGATCCTTAATCTTGCTGCTGGGCATTCCAAGAGTGAAAATCCTGTTCGCTACCACACCTACATCAGCGCATCTTTCAGCCATGTCCATACAACGGACTCCACCACCACTTTGACCGATTAGCCTTGCAATAAGATCTTCAGAAATCACAATCTTCTTCCCCATGACAGAGGAGATGACTAGATGTTTTGAAACCTTAGCGTGAATCCAAAATTCCTTGACCAGCGTTGGGAATGTTGGTCCAACCAACCTATCGAAATACCTCTCCCACTTTTGAGCCCTAATTTCTTCAGTTAGGTCAAAACCATTTTCCTTCAAGCTTTCAAAGTCGATGATTAACTCAGAAAGCACTTCAAGGTTCTTCACCGGTGTGAGGAGAGTTCTGAGGGGCACCTGATATTGTTCAGAGGTTTCTTTCTTCTGATTGCCTGCAGAAATGCTGGAGGATGCCACTGTTCACACTAAAAAAAAAAAACTTTGAGAATGAATTGAGAGAAAAAAGTTTGCAAGGATGAACTCAGAAATATGCAGAAAAAGCTTGAGTGTTAATGAGAAAGCGTAAAGAATAAGAATGAGAGATTAATGTCCTTAAATAGAGTTTTCAAAATTGTTTTGAAAAGATAAACGTTTTTAAGAGAGAGAAAAATAATGATTGCCATTTAAAAAGCGTGATTACTTTTCATTAAATGCTTGCTGATTTTGGGGGATTTGAGAAAGATACTTAAAAACGGTTACCAGACATGTGTCTCAATGCACCCAATCAGCGCTTTGCCTTCTCAGAAGCGTGCACGCGTTCTGCTTCAGAGATATGCTGATGATTGGATGACACTTGTTTGATGTAGTGATCAGCACGTCTGTCTTTGAGATTAAACTCTCAGATCTTTAGACTTGCATCTGATACAATCTGCATGTTCTATCTTTCTGAAAGAAAATTGATCAGAAGTTCACAGTAAAAATAATTACATTCTGAAAGTAAATATATGGAATTAAAACATTTTCACTCTGGGCACACTTTCATGCTGAGATGTTTCAGAATGAAATTAAATCTATCTTCTGAAAGGGGTTTAGTAAAGATATCAGCCCATTGATGGTCTGTATCTATAAATTTTAAGTTCAAAATACCTCTCTGAATATAGTCCCTAATGAAATGATGTTTTATTTCTATATGCTTAGCTCTAGAATGTAAAATAGGATTCTTACTTAAGCAAATAGCAGAAGTATTATCACAAAGTATAGGAATGTTACTCTCAAAAATCTGGAAGTCTTCAAGCTGACTTTTCATCCAGAGCATTTGTGTGCTACATCCTGCTGCTGCTATGTACTCAGCTTCTGCTGTTGACAGAGCAATTGTTGATTGCCTTTTGCTGGACCAAGAGATCAGATTTTCTCCCAGAAACTGGCAGCTTCCAGAAGTACTTTTACGTTCCACTCTGTCTCCAGCAAAATCAGCATCACAGTAGCCTACTAAGCTGTAATCACTAGATTTTCTATAAAACAAACCCAGATTAGTAGTACCTTTCAGATACTTGAAAATTCGCTTAACAGCTGTTAAGTGAGATTCTCTAGGATCTGATTGGAATCTAGCACAGATGCAAACGCTGAATAATATGTCAGGTCTTGAAGCAGTCAGATAGAGGAGAGAACCAATCATACCTCTGTAGACTTTCTGTTCTACATTTTTGCTTACCTCTTCTCTTTCCAGAATGCACGTGGGATGCATTGGAATCTTTGATGGCTTACATTCTGAGAGGTCAAATTTCTTCAGAAGATCTCTGATGTATTTGCTCTGATGAATGTAAGTTCCTTCTGGAGTTTGATTGATCTGAATTCCTAGAAAGAATTTCAGTTCCCCCATGAGGCTCATCTCAAATTCTGCCTGCATACACTTAGCAAATTTTCTTCCAAGAGAAGGATTAGTAGAACCAAAAATGATATCATCAACATAAATTTGACAGACTAAAATGTCACTCTTAACTGTTTTACAGAATAGAGTAGTGTCCACTTTCCCTCTGGTGAATTCATTTTCAAGCAGAAAGTTACTTAGCCTTTCATACCAAGCTCTGGGAGCTTGTTTCAGACCATACAGTGACTTCTTTAGTTTGAAAACATGTTCTGGATGTTTTGTATTTTCAAAACCTGGGGGTTGGTGAACATAAACTTCTTCTTCTATATAACCATTTAAGAATGCACTTTTGACATCCATCTGATACAGAGTGATGCCTCTATTAACAGCAAATGAAATTAAAAGTCTGATAGATTCTAACCTGGCGACTGGGGCAAAGGTTTCTGTATAGTCTATCCCTCTTGCTGACTATAACCTTGTGCAACCAGTCGTGCCTTGTTTCTGATGACTTCACCTTGTTCATTTAGCTTGTTTCTGAACACCCATCTTGTTCCAATGACGTTGAATCCTTTTGGTCTGGGAACGAGATCCCATACGTCGTTTCTGGTGAATTGGTTCAGCTCTTCTTGCATTGCCAGAATCCAGTCATTATCCAGAAGTGCTTCGTCAATAGAAGAAGGTTCAATCAGAGACACAAGTCCCATAAGAGTTTCTTCAGAGTTTCTGAAGCTTGCTCTTGTTCTGATTGGATCTTCTTTTCTTCCTAGAATAGTCTCTTCTGGGTGATCCAAGCTGCTTCTGGGCAATCTCTTCTGAGGTTGATCAGCAGTTGTTGTAGGATTTCTAGCAGTGCTCCTTTCAGACGTTGAAGGAATGTCTGTGTTGAGAGCTTCTGATGATTTGTCTTCAGAACCTGCAAATTCAATTTCTATACCTGCAAAAGTTTCATTCTGCTTTGACTTTTCAGAGTCAAGCTTATCATCAAAACGAACACTGATTGATTCTTCCACAATCTGTGTTTCTGTATTGTATACTCTGTACCCTCTTGAGCGTTCAGAGTATCCTAACATAATACACTTCTGTGCCTTAGAGTCAAACTTGTTCAAATAATTCTTTGTATTTAATATAAAGCAAGTACATCCAAATGGATGAAAATACGAAATGTTGGGCTTTCTGTTCTTCCACAATTCATATGGAGTCTTTTCCAGAATAGGTCTTATTGAGATTCTATTCTGAATGTAGCACGCTGTGTTTATTGCCTCTGCCCAGAAAGTCTTAGCAACGTTTGTCTCATTGATCATGGTTCTGGCCATTTCTTGCAATGTTCTGTTCTTTCGTTCTACAACTCCATTTTGTTGGGGAGTTCTAGGACAAGAGAAATCATGCAGAATGCCTTTGTCATTAAAGAATGACTCAAAATCTTTATTTTCAAATTCTCCACCATGATCACTTCTGACTTTAACGATTCTAAGATCTTTTTCATTCTGAACTTGGTTACAGAAGGCAACAAACACAGAGTGTGACTCGTCCTTGTGTCTTAAGAACTTTACCCATGTCCATCTGCTATAGTCATCTACGATTACTAACCCATACTTCTTACCACTGACTGAAGCAGTTTTAACTGGTCCAAATAAGTCAATGTGCAGAAGTTCTAATGGCTTAGAGGTGGAAACAACATTTTTGGATTTAAAAGAAGGTTTTGCAAATTTGCCTTTCTGACATGCTTCACACAGAGCATCTGAATTGAACTTCAAATTTGGAAGTCCTCTGACCAGATTGAGTTTGTTAATCTGAGATATTCTTCTCATACTAACATGCCCCAATCTTCTGTGCCAGATCCACTGCTCGTTGTTAATAGACAGAAGACATTTTACATTCTGACTCTTTAGTTCAAAAAGTTTGATTTTGTAAATGTTGTTTTTCCTCTTACCATTAAACAGGATAGTCCCATCTTTCTGACTAACAGCTTTACATGATTTTTGATTAAAGATTATATCATAACCGTTATCACTTAATTGACTTATGGATAACAGATTATGCATCAATCCATCTACTAGCAGAACATTATTAATAGAGGGAAGATTTCCATTACCTACAGTTCCAGAGCCAATTATCTTTCCCCTCTGATTGCCTCCAAAGCCAACGTGGCCTCCAGGCTTAAGTTCCAGGCTTTGGAACATATGCCTTCTTCCCGTCATGTGTCGTGAGCAGCCAGAGTCTAGGTACCATGACTGGTGTTTCTGACTTGCTGCTAAAGATATCTGCAACATGTATTATTTTATCCTTAGGTACCCAGATTTTCTTGGGTCCTGACTTGTTAGTTTTACCAAAACTCTGGTTGAATTTTGGTTTCACAGAGTGCTTACTGCTAGTATATTTGATATCATGTGTGTGACCATACACAAAGTGTGAATTTAGAGGAGTGTGTTTAATGGTCAAGTCCATGACATTCTTTGGTGTAGGAACCTTACCTTGGTATCCTATACCTTTCCTGCCGTTTCTGCTAACTCCATAGATCATTGAAGCCATTCTGCTTCTATCTATGCTTTTAGCTAGGAACTTCTGGAAACTGTGATCATACTCCTTGATGATCTCATCAGCGTTGCTGGGAGTTTCAGAAATTGGTTCCTTCTGAGAGTTTTGTAAAGAGTTTTCTAATTTTGAAATTTTATCTCTCAGCTCAGAGTTTTCCAATTTGAGACTCTCAGACTTATTAGAGTCAGATTCAAGATTCCTTTTCAGGTCTCTGAATTTAGCTCTAATCTGCTGATAGCGTTCCAGAATTTCATTGAGGCTTTCAGCAAGTTCAGCCTTTGTAAAATTAACAGTGAAGTTAGGAAATACCTCTTCTGTGTCTGATTCTGAGTCTGATTCAGAAGCTTCACTATCTTCTGAGATGTTAGCCATGAGCGCTATGTTTGCCCTTTCATCATCTGATTCTGAGTCAGCTTCAGACGAGTCAGAGTCATCCCATGTGGCCATGAGACTTTTCTTCTTCTCTCTTCCAAACTTCTTTTTGGGCTTTTCCCTCTGAAGCTTTGGGCAGTCACTCTTGTAGTGTCCTTGCTCATTGCACTCGTAGCAGATGATGTCTTTGGTGTTTGGCTTCTTGCTACTGGAGGAGCCTTCAGATCTTCTGTATCCAGAGGAAGAATCTGTCCTTCTGTATCTGGAGGAGGACTCGTTCTGATCAGATCTTCTGGGATTCCTGAACTTCCTTTGTCTTTGCTTCCACAGTTGATTTACTCTTCTGGAAAGAAGGGAAAGTTCGTCTTCTTCTGATGAGGATCCATCAGATGTTTCTTCAACTTCCTGCAAAACTTTAGACTCAGATTTTCTGTTAGATTTTAAAGCTAAAGGCTTACCTTGCTTCTGAGGCTCGTCAGCTTCTAGCTCTATCTCATGACTTCTGAGAGAGCTTATAAGTTCCTCCAGAGTGATCTTGTTGAGATCTTTAGCTAGCTTCAGAGCAGTAACCATAGGCCTCCACTGCTTGGGTAAACTTCTGATTATTTTCTTGACATGGTTAGCAGTAGAGTATCCTTTGTCCAGAACTTTGAGACCAGCTACCAGAATCTGGAATCTAGAGAACATAGTTTCAATGGATTCAGATTCTTCCATTTTGAACGCCTCATACTTCTGAATGAGCGCCAGAGCTTTTGTTTCTTTGACTTGAACGTTGCCCTCATGCGTCATTCTAAGAGAATCAAAGATGTTCTTTGCTGTGTCTCTGTTGGAGATCTTTTCATACTCAGTATAGGAGATGGCACTGAGGAGTATGGTTCTGGCCTTATGGTGATTCTTGAAATCACGCTTTTGTTGATCAGTCATTGATTTTCTATCAATCTTCTGACCACTTGCATTCACAGGGTGCGTGTATCCATCTGTCACCATATCCCACAGATCAGCATCATGTGCTAGAAAGAAGCTTTCAATTCTGTCTTTCCAGTAATCAAAGTTTTCTCCATCAAAGACTGGAGGTTTGCCACTGAATCTGTCTCTGTCCTCGTTATTGTCATTGCTGAAGTGAGAATTGTTTCCTGCCATTGTGTTTTTCTGACGCTGGATCTTGTACTGACACGGTTAAGTGTTTTAGCTCAGAACCAGGCGCTCTGATGCCAATTGAAGGGGTGAAAAACACAAGAAGGGGGGGGGGGGGGGGTTGAATTGTAAAACTGAAATCTTAAAGCAATTGACAAGATATTTTTATCCTGGTTCGTTTGATCTCAAACTACTCCAGTCCACCCGTCAAGGTGATTTCGCCTCTCTCCAATGAGGTCTTAATTCACTATATTCAACTGAATATTACAGACTGCTTTAACAACTGCTAAAGCCTTCTTGATTCAAACCACAATCCGGTTTGTCAAGGCAACACTTTCTTACAAAGAGATATTACAATGTGTTTGGATGTTTTCTATAAAACTTTATCACAACTGTGATGTATACACAAAATGAAGCTTAGAAACTGGATTGCTAAACAGAAATGGAATATCAGAGTTTGTTGTTTAGCAAGACTGGTAGAACGAAGATTATGGTTCAACTTTGTGCGTGTAGAGATTTGGAGAGCATTAGCCATTATAATCTTCAAAGCCTTGTTTATATAACACTTGAAAAGATGAACGTTGAATGCAATATTCTTGATTCAATGCTAATAACAAGCTTTCCTTTTTGAGCAGATCTTGTCTGGAATGAGGCCGTTGGAATTTATTAGCGTTTAATGCACAGTACCGTTGCTTCTTCAATGCACGTTCTGGCTTGGCTCATTCTGATTCTGCTTCGCTGCTGATGAACTATTGTTTCTGTATCAGAGTGTTTGAGCGCAGTTCTGTTCATCAAGCTTCAGCATGTGCGTGAGTTGATTATCTGATCTTGACGTTCTGATGTAGCAACTTCTGATGCTGGTGTATGAAATCAAATTCTGATGCTGAAAAGACGTGATCTTGCTTATACCAATCAGAGTATCTGCAAGTCAGAACATAATAATTTTAGGCAGCATATAGTTCATTCATGAAACTTATAAATGCTATATCTTTTCACTTTGTTATCATCAAAACTTAAATATAGGGTAGTAGATTCAAACATTGTTCTAACATAATCTTCCCTTGAACTGGATACTTCAGCATCTAATGCAATGTAGAGGTAACAGCGTCAGCATTGTGTTTACCGCGGGAATTGGTAAACAACCGCTGATCTTCCAAAAGGTTACTTATTTGGTGACTCGCAGGATCGATCAGATTGATCCTAAGACATGGTTGATTTTGGGGTTTTGACTAAGTTTGGTAATGGTTAAATGACGAGAAAATAAAGAAGTTTTATGTAAATTGCATGAAGAATGTAAATTGCATGAAGAAGAGAACTTGATAAAATAAAGAAAGGCTTGAAATGAAATGCTTCGACTGGGAAAGTAAAGAGGAAAGCAAGTAAAGTTTCTGGAAAATAAATGACTTTGATTAATAAAGTGGTGTTTCACCCATACATTCTCAACAATTCTTTCTCTCACGCTGGGTACTCGAATCTATATGAGTGACTTGTATATAATTGTGAACACACGCGAAAAACTGCGTGAACTACTAATATTTATACTAAACACATCCCAAGTAACCGTCGGGAAGTTACACTGATTTGAGATGACTCCACTTGGCACGTTCACAGCGTTCGACGCTCCAGATCTTGGCACGTTGCACTTGGTAACCGCTGGGAACCGTTTTCCCTCCAAACATTTGAATCTCAAACCGTTCCACTCTGAATAATCGAACACCTTCGTCGAGAAGCACCTTCGACGAGAAACACCTTCGACGTCGAAGGCAACTAAATTCTCCCTTGGAAGAAATTCTCTAAGTACATTGCCATCCTCTGACGAACACTTCGACAGAACCAGCTGGTCGAAACCATCCTTCAGCTTTAATGGCTGATATTAATAAAAACAAGGATGTCGAATTTAGGAGCCAACAAATTGCCCCCCAAGAATGCCTTATTTCGACTCTGAAAAGAAAAAGGCATTCTTTGAAATTCAATTCGACACCTGTATTTTCATTCTTAGCCACAAATTAAACTGTGCACTTTTTGTCTTCTACCAACCACTGACAATCCCAAGAAAAAGCCATCATTTCATCCGTACCTAAGACGTCACCTCAGTACGGCGTGCAGCGTGCCCAATGTCTTTTCACCAATTGCCATCATGACAATTTCTCAAAAACGAGGGCGCACGCTGCACCCTTTCATTTCTGCAGAACGGCTATGTCAACAGGGGGACGCCATGTGTCCCACTACCTTCTGCAACATTAAATGGCCTCGAATTTGGGGATTTCCCCAACCATTATAAATAGCGCCAAGTACCCATTGTGGGACTTTTTCACGCTATCCTGCCTTCCAACTTCCTTGAACACAAAATCTCTGCAAACTTTACAAACACCTTGTTCTTCACTTCATCTTCAACCTTAACATCAACAATGGCCTCAGGTTCTTCTACCGCTCCTAGTTCTAACATCCCCTCCAGAAATGCTAAACCCAAGATCTTCTCCACTGTCCCCGTAGTCACTCCTACAGGCCAACGAAGGGTTCCTGAACCCCTAGAAACTGCTAAACGTGAAGCTTATTCACACCAACTCATGATTCCGGTTGGATACTCCAACCAAATCTTCGCCATGTCTGGCCCGCTAAACCCTTGCATCGCTGAAGCCATGAAGATCAAAAGCTTCTTTCCAGTGCTTGAAAAGCTCAAACCTGTTGGATGCTCTAAAAAAGATGCAGAGGACAACGAAGATCCCGCTAAGGAGAAAATTGATCTTCGCTTCTTCAATAGGGGTGTTAGGGCTTTCAGGTCTAGCCTTAGCCTCACTCCTGACTACAGTGCTTGGCTGGAAAAAATGGAAAAAAGCCAGGCTTCGATCTGGAAGGATCTGGGGATATTCGACCTAGTTATGTTGTCGAAGACGGGTCTCAACTACTCCCCAGAGATGTTGATAGCTTCCTTGCTTTTCTGGGATTACACTCATTCCACTTTCCACCTTCCCTGTGGAATGCTAACGCCCACGCTGTTCGACGTGGCTGCCATCACTGGCCTTCGACCCACTGGGGATTATTTCGACCCAGAGGAAATGTTGGAGGATCAGATTGGATTCTCAGCTACGAAACCCACCTACACCACCTATATCAACCATTACCATGATAGGTCGACAGCCACTGTGTCGGATGTAGAGCATATCGCGTTTCTAGCCCTATGGCTGTCACGCTTTGTGTTCTGTACAAAGTCTTTACAGGTGACAAAGAAGATGGTCACCCTCGCCACTCAACTCCACCATGGCCAAAATATTTGTTTGGCAGAATTAATCTTGGCGAATCTGTACGAGTCGATTAGCAGCGGAGAGACTCTGTTGAAGATCATCGAGAATAGAGCCAGTCTGCTGCTTGCAGGACCTTTTTGGCTACTTCAGTTGTGGCTCAATGCCACCTTCGAGTCTTTCTTACCTCAGAAGACTCAAATCAATGAGCAAGCACCGGAGATAGCAAATAGGCGCATCGAAGGCACAAGATTGGCTTTACTGACCCCGACTGAAGATGGGCTGGAGCTTCAACAAACTTTTGCAAACTTCGTCTTGATGTTTGCAAGAAGAAAAGAATTTGTTTCGACCATGGCTCCCTTTGCTCGACGAAACGTTGGTACAGAATGGTTCACGAGGCCCCATCCTAAGTCGTCAGGTGACCCTCAGGTCGAAGAACATACAATAATGTGGGAAGCATTTCTCACACCTAGAATAATGCCCCTGCGCTTCAAGAGCTCCAAGACTCACTTGAGCTTGATCGCGTATCAACCAAACTTGGTCTCTCGCCAGTTTGGTATCATTCAAACACTTCCTTCTCCTATATTTCCAAGGGAGAAATCCATGTTATATTTTTGCAACGACTATACTGAAGACGCTGCCACCAAGCATATCGGCAGGTATGCTGGTCGAACAGTCCTTTCACTGTTCGACTATCAGCTTAACTTTCTCTGCTCACCATCCTTCGAAGAGTGGTGGAAGAGTTACTATGCTGAAGAGTTCTTCGACGAGAAGGACTTTGTGGACGAACTTCAGAAGTCTTTTGTTCTAGTCCTGGACAAAATAAAGAAGTGTAAGTTCATTCTTCCAAATTATTTTGTCTTTCCATTTCGACTGGTAGCCTGTTAATTATAGCTTGTCTTCTTTCAGTTGTTCGAAAGCCTGCAGCCAAGAAAGCTACAGAAGGCCATCAGGGAGGAGGTCCCTTGACAAAACCTCCACCACCGGCGAAAACTATAGCACCGACGAAAACTACAACAAGCCATCAGGGGGAAGGTCCTTCGAAAAAACCTTCAGCACCGGTAACCAGACTTTTATTATTTTCTTCTGGTTTTAACATTCTGACTTTCGATGTAGCTTCTAAATCGAACTCCAATTGGTTTTTAGGCACCTTCACCCAAGAAACGACCTGCACTGACGGTCGAATCTGGGAGTGACGAAGAAGACGACTCTCCCCCCGCTCCTCTAAAGAGGCGAAAACTGAAGAAAGACGTTCCTTCTCCTGAGACTCGAACAATCAGAATAAAGGTTGCTGGGAGAAAACCCAGGCCACCTCCAGTTATTATTGAAGAGCCAATGGAGGAGGAACTAAATGTTCTGCTCAATAAACCTGTCGAAAGCGACAATTCCAGCCCTGGGGCTGAAGTTCCTCTGCAGGTAATTCCTTTGACCTTTTTTAACTCAGGTGTCGATGCTCGCGTTCGATTATGTCTCTTTCTAACTTAGAAGATTCTTCTTCTTCTTTTTCCAGGAAACCACTGAAAGCTCAGCGCCAAAGACTTCTGAAACACTAGATTCTGCTGAACTCAGTAGGCCACAAGAGAAAGAATTGGCGAACGATGAAGCCAATGCTGAAACAGATGAAGCCAATGCTAAGACAGAAGAACAACAAACAGAAGATCAACAACCAAAGGAGATTCAAGTGGTTGATCTGTCGGAGGAACAACATGATGAAGGGGATCACGCTGACGCTGGCACTGCTGAAGTTCAAGTCGAAGATAGTCATGTCGAGGCAAACGCTGATCAACAGCTTCAACCCCAAGACAACGCTGCTGCAAAGGTTACCAACTCAACAAAGCATAGGTCGAAAGAAGACTTAGCACTCTTGAAGCAAACTGATCCCGTTGGCTATCTGAATGCCATTATCGAGAGTAAGGGAAGTTCGTCTGATATTAGTCAGGAGGCTTCTACTGAGTCGAGGAAGTCCACTGAGACTTCTCCTCTCGATGAGGCTTTGACGAAGGTCAAGGCCCAGTTCTTCAAGAAAGATTTGATGAAAGCTTTGGAGGGGGACCTTACTGCTCCATCGTGTTTGGGAGCTGTTTTGAATGCAGTTGACTTGCTCGCTGTGACTCCGGAGGTTTCGAGCTTTATCATGGAGTTATACTCCATTATTGATCAAGTCTCAGCAGACTATCGACGACAGAGGGGCTTCAACAGCCAGCTTGAAGCATTATATGGCAAAAGTTCTTCCGCCTGGACTGCTGTAGCAGAGACGACTTCTCGAATTGCAGAGTTGTCGAAGCAAAAGGCATCTAAGCAGGAAGAAATTGATGCCATAGATCGAGACAACGCTTCCATAAAGGCGCAAATCGAAGAGCTAGAGGCCAAGATGAATGCCAATACTAAGCGCAAGGAGGAACTTCTCTCGACTGTTTCAGACACCGAGAGTCAAGCTGAAATCACACAAGGCCTAGAGTTTGCTGAGAAAGCCCAAGCCTTTGACGACCAAATTGCCAAGCTTGCCCAGGCGAATGCCTTGTGCAACAAAAGACTGGAGTTGCAGCAGGCGAAGTACCTTCGACTCAAAGATTCCATCCCCTTCTGATTGACTCAGCCCTTTAACCATGTATTGTAATGTGTATTTGACAATATTGCTATTTTGGCTAATTTATAAAATTTTCCATTTTGGCTTATTTATGGTTAATTTAGTCATTACTTGCTATTTATTTTGATCTCTTGGAGCATAGGTTTATACTTTTTCAAATATTTAACATTTACTCTCAAGAGTCTTTTATCTTCACCTAACTCTTCGACTTCATAAGCTCCACCAGAAAAGGTTTGGATAATTCTGAATGGTCCTTCCCACTTGGGTGACCATTTTCCCATGCTTCGATCCCTTCGATCCATGGGAAGAATCACCTTCCAAACTAATTCTCCAGGCGAGAATGCCTTAGGTTTCACTTTTTTATTGTAAGATCCTTCTAATCTTTTCTTCTGAAGCCTTAGTAGGTCGAGAGCGCGCAGTCTTTCTTCGTCTAAATCTACTAGTTCGTCTAACATCATATCCCAATAAACTTCAGAGGGGATATCATGGTGTCTCTGAACCCTTGCAGATTGAAGACAAATTTCTGCTGGCAACACTGCGTCATGACCAAAAGTTAGCCTATATGGTGTTGTACCTATGGCTTCTTTTGGGGACGTTCGACAAGCCCACAAGATCTGGTCTAACGTCTTATGCCAATTTTTTGGCTTCTTCCCAACATGCTTTTTTATCAAGCCAATCACTATTTTGTTCGCTGCTTCGACTTGACCATTTGCCTGTGCATAATAAGGCGTTGATGTTAGGAGTTTAAAGCCTATTTCCTGAGCGAATTCCTGCATCTTTCGACCGGTGAAAACTGATCCTTGATCAGTAGTTATAGTCTCAGGGATTCCATATCTAAAGGTAATGTTCTTTTGAATAAATTCAATGACATTTTCTTGGTCTACATTGACTAAAGGAATAGCTTCGATCCACTTAGTAAAATAATCAATGCCTACCAATATATACTTCTTGCTCTTTGATGATGCTGGTCGAATCTCTCCAATAAGGTCCAACGCCCATCCTCTAAAGGGCCAAGGTTTCACTATCGAGTGAAGTTCGCTTGCTGGTACATGCTGGATGCCTGTATGGACTTGACATTCTTGGCAACCCTTGGCGAACTCGACACAATCTTTCAACATGGTGGGCCAGTATAGTCCTTGTCGAAACAACAACCATTTCATCTTATGGCCTACTTGGTGAGCCCCACATGCTCCAGCGTGCGTAGTCGAAAGGGCTATGTATGCTTCAGTTTCACTTAAGCACTTTAGCAATACCCCTTCAGGCATCTTTTTAAATAAATCATTACCCATGAGTACGTAACTCAATGCCCTATATTTTGTTTTTCGTTCTGTCGAAGCTACTGGATTTTGAAGATAATCCACAATGGGTTTCCTCCAATCTTGCTCTGACAAATTGTCTATGAACGAAATTTCAAAGTTACTTTGATCAGCATACCCTAGTCTCGTCGATTCCAAGTCTGTTGGTGACAAACAAGTTGCTTTTATCTTTTCTCGAACTTCGATTGCTCTTTGTAATCTCGTTTTTGAAATTTTGTACCCAGATGCAATTTGTGCCAAATCGTTGGCTATTTGATTTTCCAATCTGGGTATGTGTCGAATGTTGACCATTTCAAATTTTTTCAATAAACGATTTGCTATCACAAAGTACATAATGAGATTTTCTCTTATGCATTTATATTCTTTTGTGACTTGCTTAATGACTAACTCTGAGTCTCCCATTATTTCGACTCGAGTTGCCCCCAATTCCAACAATATCTCAAGGCCAGTAATTAGAGCTTCATACTCGGCCTCATTGTTCGAACAAGAACCTGATATCTTGTACTTGAATGTTGTTGGAATTTTTTTTGGAGAAATAAAAAGGACTCCTACTCCTGTTCCATCTTTATGGCTGGAACCGTCGAAGTAGAATTTCCAAGGCTCTATCTCCACATAATTAATACTCTCAACTTGAATTGAGTGGTCGACTATAAAGTCTGCCACCACTTGTCCTTTCACTGCCTTAAGAGGCATAAAGGTCAAGGAGTATTCAGTTAATGCTAGTGCCCACTTGCCAATTCGACTGTGCAAGATGGGTTTCGACAACATGTACTTGAAAACATCAAAATGAGACGAAACATACACATCAACTGGTTTTATATATTGCTTGAGTTTTGTACAAGAGAAATACAGACATAGACACAATTTTTCAACTTCGCTATATCTAGTTTCTGCATCGTTCAAAACTCTACTAAGATAGTAAATGGGTCTTTCGACTCCATTTTCATCTTCTTGGGCTAACATGCTTCCCAAAGTTTTGTCGGATGCAGCTATGTACAATCTCATACTCCTGTTGCTACAAGGAGGCACCAAAATAGGTGGCTTTGTGAGGTACCCTTTGATTTTGTCGAAGGCTTCTTGTTGCTCTTGCCCCCATTCGAATCCCTCTTTGTTCAATCGAAGTAAGGGTGAAAAGGCTTGAGCTTTCCCACTTAGGTTAGATATGAATCTCCTTAAGAAATTTATCTTGCCTAACAGAGATTGCAGTTCCTTTTTGTTTGCTGGCGCTTTCGCTTCCAGAATTGCCTTCGTCTTGTTCTGGTTGATTTCGATTCCTTTCTTGTGGACAACGAAGCCCAAGAAATCTCCAGCTTTCACACAGAATGCACACTTCAAAGGGTTCATCTTCAGACCATGTTCTCTCATTCTTTCGAATGATTGTCGAAGGTGGTCTATGTGGTTCTTCCTGGAAACAGATTTTATAACAATGTCATCAATATATACTTGCATAAAAGTGTTAATAAAATCATGGAAGATAGAATTCATTGCTCGCTGGTATGTTGCCCCAGCGTTCTTTAGGCCAAAAGGCATCACTACCCATTCGTAAGTGCCTAAGGCCCCAGGGCATCGAAAAGCTGTTTTCGACACATCTTCTTCAGCAATGAATATTTGATTATATCCTGAATAACCATCGAGCATACTCAGGTACTCATAGCCAGCGGCAGAATCGACTAGCATTTCCGCCACAGGCATAGGATATTCATCTTTGGGTGTAGCAGCATTCAAATCTCTGAAATCTATGCACACCCTCAATGTACCATTTTTCTTAATCACTGGCACAATGTTTGCAATCCATTCGACATACCTCGTAACGCGTATGAATTTGCACTTCAGCAGTCTTTCGACTTCCGTTTTGATCTTCAACAGTATTTCTGGAGCGAAGCGTCTTGGACTTTGCTTGATTGGATTCTTCCCAGGTTTGATTGGCAACTGAAGTTCCACCAATCCTCTGTCGAGACCAGGCATCTCGTCGTAATCCCATGCAAAACAGTCATTGAACTCTTTCAACAAATGGATTACTTCCAACCTGAGTTCTGGGTCAATTTTTGCACTAATGTAAGTTGGCTTTTTCTCTGACCCTTCGCCCAAGTTGATTTCTTCTAAAGGATCCTGCGCTAGCATCTTGATGTTATTCGCTAAGGGGTCCTTTTCGAATCCC
This sequence comes from Vicia faba, assembly GCA_948472305.1. Taxonomy (NCBI): domain Eukaryota; kingdom Viridiplantae; phylum Streptophyta; class Magnoliopsida; order Fabales; family Fabaceae; genus Vicia; species Vicia faba. The sequence goes on along the minus strand of OX451741.1, from coordinate 180,889,884 downwards.
AAAGGCTCATCGTCGTAGATGGCGTCGAGCCTCTGCTCCTGCATCCCTTCTGGCATGGTATCAGGAGGTTCTGGATCGAAGTCCTTTCCAGGACCTGTAGAAGATAACTGTTGATCATTGGCCTGTGTGGCCATATATTTTACTTCGGCTTTGAGAGCCGTTATCATCTTTGTTTCGGCTACGTAAGCCGAAATTCGCTGCAATGATTGTAACTCAGTCATTGTCACTGAATTCACTTCCCCAACCAGTTGGCTGGATATCAGTTAACCCACTAAAGTCAATGTGGGACAAGTCTTCTCTGTCCCATTGAAAACCATGCTCAGGGTGCAGGTATAGGGAACAAAAAGTATTTGGCGCTGGCGCCAAGTCGAAGTCAGGTGTTGGGCATGGCCCAATGTGAGCCAGGTTCTTGTCGAAGTCTGCCAGCCCTAGGTGGTTTACTTCGCCCAGGTAATAGCTTTGGTCCGCTTCTATGTTTTCGACCATTCCATCAGGACGCCATAGCAGCAACCTCTGGTGCATTGATGATGGCACATCTCCAACACCATGAATCCATTCACGGCCTAACAAAAGATTATAGTTAGGTTTGGCCGATATGACCATAAACATAGTTGGTCGAAGGATTGATCCCAATTTGATGTCCAGTTGGATCACACCCATAGTGGTCCCTATGCCGCCTTCATAATTCGACAGGACCATGTTGTGAGGCTTGATGTTCTCATCACTTTTGCCTATTTTTCTTAGCATAAAGTGAGGGATGATGTTTATGGTTGCCCCACAATCTACCAAGATTTTATTTACTGTGGTTTCTTCGAGTTTAGCCCTTATAAATAAAGGCTTGAGGTGATTTTTCATCGCCTCTGTAGGTGGTTCGAAGAACCCATTCTGCTCTTCAGTAGCGCCATTATCCATGACGAAATAGCACACTGGCCTATGCTTGGCCATTTCTTGCTCCACTTCCCAATCGCTTGTTTCGACCTCCACCTGGCAGTTGAACTCCCTGGGCAGAACTGAGACTATGTTCACCATAATATCTAAGGTGTCATCTGACTCAGAACCATCATCGTTATCAATTTCACCCTGGTTAGCCAAACTAGCCTATTGGTTACTGGTTGTCTCTCCAGAGGTTTCCTTTGCTTTCTCTGAGGAACATTTGAACTGGATTCTGCCTTTGGTTCATTAGCAGCTTCCCTCTCAGCTTTTCATCGCCTCTGGTATCTCCTCCATTGAGATCGAGACATGGGATTTTTCCCTTTGTAGTTGCTTGATACCTGTGTCACTTTAGGGGTAGCAACCTGAGGCTCTTTCTTATGTGTTAAAGATGAACCTCTTGGCACATCGAAGGAGTGCCATCTTTCCTCGCTTGGCCTCTTTCGACCAGATGTTTTGTACCATGTATCAACTGGCACATTAGTTGGAGGCCTGAAAGTCATTAGCCTCTTTTCTTGGTTTGAACCCCTTTGGGAGGCTCTTCTGGGGTCATTTCGAGTATCAACACTTTCCCTTTTTCTATTTACTGCTCTTACACCTTGAATATGTTCAGCAGCTTTTTTGTCGAAGATCGAACTGCATCTAGGACACAACATCACTTCTGACTTCTTTTTCTGGCATCTTTGCCGGAAATCTGCCAGATTTTCATTTTCCCGAGGGAAAGCAGTTTTGTTGGCTTGTTCTTGCCTCATGGCCTCCTCTGATGCTTTTGGTTCAGAGACTTCGACCATGTTGACATTCATGGTATCTTTGGTGGCAAGAGTCAACTGCTTCATCTGAATCTCCAAGCCCTCTGTCTGGCTTTGAACTGCAGCCAAGTGAGAACTGGGTTTTGTTCCAGATTTTTGGGCTCCAACTGTCTCCAGCTTTGGGCTTTCGACCGCCTTTTGGACCGCCTCAATTGTCTTTCTGGATAGATTCCCAGAAAAACTGCCAAAGATTGGCATGTTGACATGGTCCTTTGAGACTTCGACCATTGTGATTCCTGGCCTCTTCGACTGGCTTCTGGATGCCTCGATCACGTTCACCTCTGAAGGTTCAGCATAATGGGCTTTAGCCTGCAACGGATTAGAGTCCACAGTCATGGGGGTCTTGTCAGCAAACTTCAACCTCCCTTCTTCGATAGCGTCTTGCACAAGATTCTTGAAAAGAAAACATTGAGACGTTTTATGGCCCAGAAAATTATGATATTTACAAAAGCCTCTCTTCTTTCTTTGATCAAGAGGAGGCACTTTTACCCCTGGGGGTACTATCATTTGGCCATCTTTTACAAGTAAGTCAAAGATTTCATCACATTTTGTAATATCAAAACTATAAGTCTTTTTGGGGAACCTATCGTTGGTTCTTTCTGGACCAGTGGGATTTTTTCCACTTGAGGGGACTAACAGTTTGTAAGAGTATGGTGGCCCTTGTTTTAGTTCCGCTAAATCGACCTCGCCTTCTTCGACGGTTATAGTTTCGTCGAAGATTTCTGGATCTTCCTCATCCATCTCGACATACGCTATCCTCTCTCTTTTATGAGTTTTCGTTGCCTTGGCTTTCTCAGCTTTGAGGCGTTCTACCTGTCGAACTCTATCGGCCAATTGGGCCATGTCTCTCAGGTATTGAGTGTCTAACTTCTTCCTAATGGAATAATCTAAACCGCCTGCGGCTATTTCGACTAACTCATGTTCTGGCACTTGTGTAAAGCATCTTGCTTTGAGCAACCTAAACCTATTTAGATATTCGTCTATAGGTTCAGTGAAACGTCTCTTTACACTGGCCAATTCTTTCAGGCTTATCTTGGTTTGTCCCATGTAGAATTGCTCATGGAACAATCTCTCCAACTGGGTCCAATGATGGATCGAATTGGGGGGGAGAGTTGTAAACCAAGTAAATGCATTCTTTGTTAAAGAACTTGGGAAGTACTTAATCCTCAGGTTTTCGTTGTTTGAAATATCTCCTGCTTCGATTAAGTATCTCGCCACATGTTCGACAATAGATTCTGTCGTGTCCCCAGAGAATTTAGTGAACTTAGGGACTTTACATCTAGGAGGTAAGTCTGTTTGTAACACGTATTCTGACAGTGGGGATGTGAAGTTGGGCCTACGAAAGCCCATGTTCATCCCATTTTGAGTCATGATTCTTTCGATCATGGCTGCCAGATTATTTTCCAAACCCATATTCTGGTATTGGATATGCTGAACTACTTCGTTAGCATTTTGGTTTCTGTTAACTAACCTTACCTCTGGGGCTATCACCCTAGGTTCTTCAACAGGCTGCTCCAATCGTGCCCTAAGGTTTTCTTCGACAGGCTGCTGGACTTGGTTGATAGTGGTTTCTTCCTCTAAGAATATACATTGGTTTCCCCTTATTTGCGCCTTTTGGGGCTGTCGAATAGGTTGGGGTACTCCAAAGAAATTAGCCAAACGCGTCATTTGCGCTGTCATCTGCTGATTCAATTGGGTGGTGTTTTGTATTAGAGGGTTCAGCACTGTACTTAAAGTTTGTGCCAACATTTGAACCATATCATGGTTGCTTTCGTCCATTTGTTGCCTCAAGACTGCTGTCGAGGCATTTGTAAGGCCATGTGCTACTTGGGACGTTCCTCCTAAGAGTTGGGTCCTATTTCTGTTTGCCATACCTACTCCAGAACCTTGGAGTGGTGAAGAGGCACTCATTAAAGGGTCTGAAAAAGTGGACGCAGCGTTCGTCAGGCTAGCCAAGTCAGAAGTTGGCATGCCATAGAGTGGTTCTCGATTTTGACCGCCTGTCATAAATCCTGGGGGAACATAAGGCCTTGTGCCTAGATTTCCCCTTGGTGGGGGAGTTCCCAAAGGCACTCTGGGGCCTGTGAACGGAGCTAATGGCCCCGTTGTTGTGACCGTTACTGCAGGTGTTGAACCAGCAGTTATCGCTTCACTTACGGTTGGGATAACCGTTGTTCCCACATTCGTTTGTGGGATTTCGTTATTGTTTGGCGGATTCGCCATCGCTTCTCTTCTTCGGGCAGTATTGGTATTGTTAGTGTATATTCTACCACTTCTCAATAACATGCAATACTTCTCGAAAAAGATGATATTCTGCGTAAAAAGGTTAAACTTCAAAATCAACACACAGTCCCACCGGGTGTGCCAATTTGTTTACCGCGGGAATTGGTAAACAACCACTGATCTTCCAAAAGGTTACTTATTTGGTGACTCGCAGGATCGATCAGATTGATCCTAAGACATGGTTGATTTTGGGGTTTTGACTAAGTTTGGTAATGGTTAAATGACGAGAAAATAAAGAAGTTTTATGTAAATTGCATGAAGAATGTAAATTGCATGAAGAAGAGAACTTGATAAAATAAAGAAAGGCTTGAAATGAAATGCTTCGACTGGGAAAGTAAAGAGGAAAGCAAGTAAAGTTTCTGGAAAATAAATGACTTTGATTAATAAAGTGGTGTTTCACCCATACATTCTCAACAATTCTTTCTCTCACGCTGGGTACTCGAATCTATATGAGTGACTTGTATATAATTGTGAACACACGCGAAAAACTGCGTGAACTACTAATATTTATACTAAACACATCCCAAGTAACCGTCGGGCAGTTACACTGCTTCGAGATGACTCCACTTGGCACGTTCACAGCGTTCGACGCTCCAGATCTTGGCATGTTGCACTTGGTAACCGCTGGGAACCGTTTTCCCTCCAAACGTTTGAATCTCAAACCGTTCCACTCTGAACAATCGAACACCTTCGTCGAGAAGCACCTTCGACGAGAAACACCTTCGACGTCGAAGGCAACCAAATTCTCCCTTGGAAGAAATTCTCTAAGTACATTGCCATCCTCTGATGAACACTTCGACAGAACCAGCTGGTCAAAACCATCCTTCAGCTTTAATGGCTGATATTAATAAAAACAAGGATGTCGAATTTAGGAGCCAACACATTGTGGATCCATGGTCGGCCTAGCAGGCAGAAGTATGAAGGGCGGATGTCCATCACATAAAAAGTTGAATTAAAAGTTTGGGTTCCAACCTTTATGGGAATGTCTACCTCCCCGTGCACCATTCTCTTCGAGCCTTCAAAAGCCCTTACCACTATGTTGCTTGGCTTCAAAATCAACCCCTCACAGTTAAGTCTATCAAGAGCTTTTTTGGGTAACACATTCAGAGATGAACCATTATCCATTAAAACATGTGCTAGAGTTGTGCCCCTAAATTCCACTGAGACATGCAACGCCTCATTATGCTTTTTTTCCCTCGATGTCAGATCAGCATCTGAAAACCTAAACCATTGTCCGCAGTTAGGCTGGCCACACATTCTTGAAATTGATCAGCAGATGTCTCTTGAGGTACATGGATGGTCTTTAAGAATTTCACCAAGGCTTTTGCATGTGCCTCGGAACATAGTAGCAAAGCCAGCATAGAGATTTTAGAGGGAGTTTTCCCCAGTTGTTCAACTACATCGTAGTCGCTTCTCTTTATAATTTTTAGGATCTCCTTCATTTCTTTCTTGGAAGTCTCTGGGATAGTCAATGACTGAGCCTTCGTCCGGACAGGCTCGATCATAACACCTTTTTCTCGGGCCTCGGTTAACTCGGAAGCAGGAGTGTCAATAAGAAGGATTACAGGGGTTGTAACGGCTTTGTCAATTGGAGTACTTGCAAGGATAGTTATAGGTGTGGGAGTAACCTTTGGAGCAGCCACAAGGATGATTACGGGTCCAGAAACAGCTTTTGGGGGAGAAATTTCTGGAGAAAAGATCCTACCACTTCGGGTAATTTTGCTAGTTCCTGCAATGTTACTGATGTTAGAGTCTTCTTTCTCGGAATTTATCTCTTCGCCGGCCGGCTAGTCTTGCTTGATGCCATGGTAGTATACGTCCCCTCCATAATTCCACGACACGGTTTTGTCTGACACATATGGGACTGGCCCAAGCATTGTGATTATACAAGGAGCTTCTTTCGGAATTGATGTAATTCTAACGGGTATTTTGGTCGAGGCCCTGGAAGAATTGACGGAAATGGTAATGATAGAAACATCTTTAACAGGAATAGGTGAAACATGAATCTTTTCAAACAAAATCTCTTTGTTATCTATCAGGCACTGAATGACTACTTTCAATAAAGGAAAGCCAGTTGGTGAGGATAAGCAGAGATGGAAAACTTCATTATAGCCCGGGAACACACCGGCTTTCAACAAATTCATTTTAACAGTCAGAAGTGGGGTCATGAGTTCATCAACTGAGGTAACAAACGAATCTTCTTCAGTGGCATTAGTATTGTGGCCATGTATGGGCATAGGAGCAGAAATGACATTTGGATTCTCGGCCGCATCAAACTCAATTTATTTTGCTTCAATGAGGTCTTGTATTTTGTTCTTCAAGGCCCAACAGTTATTAGTATCCTGATCAGCACTTTCAGAGTGATATGCGCAACGGGCATTGGGATGATAATGAGGACATGTTGTATTGGGGTTTTTCGGAGCTTCTTTCAAGGTCACCAAGTTGGATCTTAGTAGATGAGGTAATACTTGAGACGGGGTCATGTTGATTCTGGTGAATTGCCTGACTGGCCTTTCCACCCTTGGTTGATTACTTCTTTGTTGATCAGTCGTAGGCTTAGGAATCATAACGGCCCCTACCATTGGTCGGTGTTTGGCCCTATCTTGGTTTCTTTGCGAATATATGACAACCACTTCTTTCTTTCCGATGAAAGGCTTCCTTATAGCTGTAGAAGAAGATGTATCTTTCTGAATCTTTCCATTCTTTATACCAGCTTCTATCCTCTCTCCGGTCAATATTAGTTCAGTAAAGCCAGCGGATGAAATTCTGATTAAATGATTGAAAAAGGGACCAGATAAGGTGCCTAACAACATGTCTACCAATTCTCTCTCAGACAGAGGGGGTTGAACTCTTCCAGCCAAATCTCTCAATTTTTGCGCATAGTCCTTGAAACCTTCATTGGAGGCCATGGTCGTACTCGGGAGTTGAGTACGGATAGGCGCCAAATCAACATTGTATTGATATTTGTGATACGGTGGGAGAACTGACTTGGAAGTTTTTGCATTTGTGTTTGCAAATGTTGTAGTTTAGCAAGAGTTGCCATCGAATTTTCTTTTATCCAAAAGGAAAGGTGAAAAAGCACAGGAAAGCCCTTTAGATATGTTTTCTTGAGTTCAGGGGGTAGATTATGAAAAGGGAAGGTATTAACACCCTTTTCATCCATGGTTTTCCATGGGCTTTTAGTTACTTGCTAGATCACTTGCTTTTGTTTGAATGTGTGCTTGTGATGTGGATTTTGAAAGTATTTTTGAAAATATCACTTTGTAATGATTCTCGTTTCTATAAGAACGCATACAAAGTGTTTGTTTCGAAAAATGATTCAAGAAAGTGTTTGTGAGATGTGTTTTTGAAAGTGATTTAGAAAAGGTGTCTTTGTAATGATTTAGGAAACAAGTGAGATTACCCTAAGGGTGCTAATGTGAAAGTGTGTTTGATTGCATGCATTTTAGTCTTGGTTAGGGTGATCTATTTGTCAATTTCATGTCTTACCATACACACCCTAGTTACTAACAATATATGAAAGCAATAAAAGTGCGGAAAATAAAGATTCTACGCTATTACAATCATTAGGGGGATGAGGGTACATATTTATGAATGGGGGTTGCAACTAAAATTAAGTTCTAAGTTATTATTACAACCATATTGAAATGAATAAGAATGTACAAGGAAATATGAAATGAACTTGTTTTATTTTAGAAAAGAGATAAGTTTGGTTTAAGAAAATATTATTGATCTTTTTGTGTTGAAAGGAATAAAATATAAATATGTGAATATGAAATATTTTTTTGGTGTTTTTTGATTAATGATAAAAGTGATGGTAAAAAAAAACAAGGAGAAGAAAGACAGAATTAGCGCAAATGCTAAAAATAAGGGGTCAAAAGTTCTAACTCTGGCATACTGCACAAACTGAAACAACGTTATTAGAAATAGGGAAAGTCAGAAGTTCTGGATCTGCTGGGAACTAAGAGGTTTTCATAAATTCTGATGCTACTGACAGAACTTCATCTCCCTCTCCACGCTAGTCAGAACATCTGCAACTTAGTCATTTCTTAACAGAACAGAGGCTACGTATATAACAATTACGACAAGTTTCATAATGTTTCAGAAGCAAAAGATATCAGCAATACAGATCATAAGCAAACGTGAATTTGCTAATCCTAAATCTGAGTCCTAATTTCCTCGTGAAGTTCTGAACTGGAATTACCTCTACTTAGGCAGGCAGATGCATGAAATCTCAGAATATGTACATCATCAGAACTAGAATATCTACATTGTATTTTAAACATGCAAAATCTGATAATGCCTAAGTAATATGATGAGAGTCAGCAGAAACTTACCTTGCAGCTGGAACAGATTCTGTAAACTGGAGGTTGGTCCTGAACTCTGGTGATGTTCTGAGAAACTTCTTCTCGTGCCCAGCAGGTTGGAAGTTTTCAACGTTTGGGACAACCAAGGGGTGATGTTCTGACTTCTTTGAGGTGGAGGTGGATGGAGAGTGTATTACAGTATGAATACAGAAGTTAGGATAACTTCTAATATGTGAATCAGAAACTGTGTAAATGGTTTTAGTCAAGAAACACTTGAGAACAAATGGCATTTGAATGCAAGGAATCAAAAGTTAACAAGTTTTGTATGTTATGTTTACAGTTTTTGGACTCTTGGAATTTTTGCAGGGGTTCAAGGCTTTTCTTTCTCAAAATTTCTCTGCCCCTTTACCGTTGCCAATAGCTTTCAATTTATAGGCAAAGATCTTGTAGCTTGGAGAGTGAAACCATCACATGCTAGGGTGCTGCCTTGCTGTTTGAAACAAGTATAGTGGTTAGTAGCCTTAGCAGCACCTAAGCTGGAATTGTAAGCAGGAATTAAGGAAAGGTAACTTCCAAAGCAAAAGTAACGCATGGGCCTAGCACACTTTTGTACAAGAGTTTTCTTTTCCAAGACACTAAAGGTACTTTTATGCTACACGTGGGGAAATACTTTGGATAAAGACTCAAAAGTGGTTGTGAGCATTAAATGAGCATTAAATGATGACGAGATTTATCAAATCAGAAATCCTTCCATGTGAAACTCTGCCTCATTGTTTGATTCTGGGTCAGAAGTTCAGCTTCAACATAATTTAGAGTGAACATCCAACTTCTGATCTTTGTATCTCCTTGCTCCAGCATGTTCTGAAGGAGCTCTCAGACTTTCCAGGAAGCTTGTATCACGCTCTATAACCTTCTTGGAATTACCCTTGAAAACTCTGACTGAACCTTTATGAAAACTGGCTCGGAAGTTCTGACCCAACTTTGTCTTCAAAGTATCCAGAATTTGCTGCACGCTTTAGTTTTCATGGACGTGTCTTTGAACATCTATAATTTGAAATTCCAGCATTTCTAGGGGAAGTTCAGTTCTGCAATGTTTTAGATATTATTGAAATATATAACTTTTGTGCCAGAAGTTCTTCTAGAATCAGCTTGCATCATGGTGATAAACTGATCAAAAGTTCTGAGCTTGTCATATTTCTTAAATACTTAGAAAAAATTCTAAGTATTTAGAATTTTGACTTTTGAATTTCTTGGTGAAACAAACTTCATATTTCAACGTTTCTTGACGAAATGTGATTCTTGAAGCTTGATTTTGATCCAAAAGTCAAAGTTTGACTTTTTGGTGTGCAGATGACCATTTTGCCCTTGTGAATGGCTTTCTTGGAAAGTTTGTAATTTATGGCTTGAAATTGGATGGAAGAAAACCTGAGGGTCTGGGTTGATCCTTTGAGAAATAACAAGGAAAATTTTGGGGTACAACAATATTGCTTGTAGAAAGTTGCGGCAAGATCTTCCCAGTTGTGAATGTTGGCTCTTTCTAGTTGGTAGAACCAGTCAAGTTGAGTCCCAGACAAACTGTCTTGGAAGAAGTGCCCCCATAAGTCTTTATCAGCATTGTGAGGTTGAATTTTCCTCACATATGACCGAAGATGCATTTTAGGGCACGACACTCCGTCATATTTGGAAAATGTAGGCACTTTAAATTTTGGAGGAATCACAATCCCCGACACTAGTCCCAATTCCTCAAAGTGCAAGCCTGGTACTTTTTGGATTTCCATCGCGCTCAATCGCTCTTCGAGATGTTTATACTTATCATCAGCTGGAGGGTATTGTTCTTCAGAGTAGTCCTCTTCTTCCTCTTCCTCTTCTGATTCTGACGGGATAATTGTTTCCTTTCCTTTACCATCTTGGTTGTCTCTTTCACCAGATGTTGTTGCAAAATCCAAAGTCCTTCTTTTCTGCCCATGAAATCTTCTTCTCATGTTTAAGACTCTGGTTACCTTCTTTGTTTTCTTTTTCCTCTCTTCAGCCAGCTGAGTCTTCAACTCTTCTTGCCCCTTGGCTAAGGTCAAGAGCAACTGTTAAAACATTGTATTCTGAGCTTGAAGATCCTTCACAGTTTGCTCGAGATCCATCTTACTGAAATAAATAGTAGAGAGATGAGGAGACTTGTTGCAAAAACCTGCTTATGTTATGATGAATGATATATGCATATGCAATGTTTTCAAGGATTTAAAAGATTCAAATTTGTTTTAGACAAAAAGGAAACACACATTATATTAATAAGATAAAGTTTGAGTACATCAATTCCCCTTGGGCAAAATAATACAAAAGCTTTAAGATAGAAAAGTAGTGTGCATCCTCTTTGGTGCAATGTAGGCATTCAGGGTCTGCTCCTCATGAAGTAGCCTAGTGAGCTCCAAAACCTTCTTCTCGCTTGCGTAGAATTGGGCTTCGAAAGTATCTCGCTCTCCTTTGAGTTGTATCCAATCCCTTTGTAGGTCTTCAAGAGATGTGGGCATGTCAGGATGTAGGATAGTGTATGGAACATCTCCCTCCATGACAGGCTCAATGATTACCGGGAGAATGGAGGGGTAAGGAATCATAAGACTCTGAGCACGAGTTCGTACCAATTTGAGGTAAGGCTCAAGAGGGATGGAATTCTTGTGCCCCAAAGTCTTGTTATCCACCTTGTTTAACATCCTCCAAGCTCAGATAAATTTCTGGCGAAGACCTTGGTCGTCGTTGTTGTAGTCGAATACCAAACCTTGAATCAGCATCTCGTGCGGGCCATCCCTTCGGGCGTAACTAAACTGTCTTAAGGCTAAGCACGGGTTGTAGGTGATACCTCCCCTAATGCCAAGTAAAGGGACATTAGGGAATTCTCCCCAACAGTCAACAATGATAACATTCTCCTTGGATCGGTAGCACTAATGAATGTCTGAATGTTTGAGCGTCATCAACCTTTGTGACCACCTTAAACCTTGCTCATTCTTTAATACAGATTGGGGAAGATGAGAAATAAACCATCTTGCCAAGAGAGGAGTGAAACATATAAGGACACCTCTTTTCCTCATTGTGCGAGTGTGAAAAGAGTGTAGGATATCCCCTAGCAATGTAGGCATCGGGTTGCATGATATGAAGATTTTAACGGCATTCACATCTATGAGTTGGTCAGGATTTGGAAACAAAACCATCCCATAGATGAGGAGAGCCACAATTTCCTCAAAGGCTTTCAAATCTAAGGAATTCCAACAGCTTTGGGCTTTCTCAAACAGGAACTTTGCTAAGAAACCTTTGACACCACTCCTTGTCTCCCAATGGGTTGTGACATCAAATGAGTGCAAGTGTAGAGCTTGAGCAATCTCTTTTGGCTTTGGGTCTCTTTCTGTACCGTTGAAAGGTAGTTGATTGAGAATAGGAATCCTCGAGAGTTGGGAGAATTCTTCCAAAGTATGCACAAGTTGATAGTCGGGAAATGTGAAGCAATGGTGCAAAGGATCAAAGAACTAAAAGAGAACCTTCATCATGTCCTCATTTGTGTTGGAGTTGACCAAGTTGAGTAGACGACCATGTCTCTCGGTGAATGGAGAGTTTTCAGGAATCCTTGAAGCTAGCTCCTTAAGTTGTGGAGGGATTCTCACAAGGTTGACTTGAATAGTTTTCCTGCAATGTGAGTTCATATCCTACAAAAAAAGAACAAAGATGAATCCAAAAATCCTTGAAATGGTTAGTGGATGTATGTGATGTTCATGATGTCCATGATGTTATGTACAAGTATGCATATACAAGCAAAGCAAACAATGGCTTGCATGAATTTTTATAGGTAAGTACCCTCTTGAAGTTTAGTTAGATTAAACCTGTCCTATGAATAGTAATCGGGTTCTAAGGAGTTCAATATCACTAGATTATTTCCTTGGTCATTGTTTTAGCTCAAGCCTCTTTAACGGCGACCGAAATATCCCAAGAAACCAAACCTCAATGAGTGTAGTATCGAGTATCTACCAACTTCGGACTGCACCAAATCCGGTCATCTCACTATATCCTAAAGGCCAAGTTGGTCAAGTAAAGGTTCTAAAATTTCATTAGTGCTTTATGACAACACTCAGCGGCCATGTATTCTCTTTGATTAACTCAAAGGCTACCGGTACCCACGAATATGTCGCACTAACGTAGCTATTGCTTAGACCATGTCGGTATACCCTACACAGTTTCCACAATGTATTGCTACTTACCTATAATGTATCCTAAAATCCGGGTAGAGGATTCAAACCCAAATAAATAACCATAATGTAAAGCATACAGGTCAAACAATGTAAGCAAGTAAATGTGATATATCCCTAAGGTAACCCCACTTTTAGAATTATCCCCAGCAGAGTTGCCAGTTCTATGGTACGGTGAGAGAACTGACTTGAGGGTTTTGTGTTTTATCGTAAATGTTGCAGTTAGCAAGAGTCACCACCGACTTTTCTTTTATCCAAAAGGAAAGGTGAAAAATCACAGGAAAGACCTTTGAGATTGTTTCTTGAGTTCGGGGGGTAGATTATGAGAAGGGAAGGTATTAGCACCCTTTTCATCCATGGTTTTCCATGGTCTCTTAGTTACTTTCTAGATCACTTGCTTTTGTTTGAATGTGTGTGTGATACGGTGGGAAGAACTGACTGTTTTTTGGAATGCTGGTTTGCGTTTTGTGTTTTGTTTTCGCAAAATGTCGCGGTAAGCAAGAGTCGCCACCGACTTTTATTTTATCCAACAAGGAAAGGAAAAAAGCACAGAAAAATTCCTTTTTCGAGATATTTCTCGGGTTCGGGGGGTAGATTATAGAAAGGGAAGGTATTAGCACCCTTTCTATCTGTGGTTATCCACAGGCTCTTAGGTACTTGCTCAATTGTTTTCAAAATGGTTTTCTTTGTGCTTGTGGGTTGGAAAAAGTTTTTGTTTGAAACTTAGATTTAACTCTTGCTTCTGTCCTCAAGAGTGTAATGAAGTGTTTTGAAAACTTTGTTCGAAAAGGAGTGTAAGTGTGAAAAATTTGTTTTGTTTTTGAAAGAGCAAGTATCTAAGAACCATCTACCTACTCGAAAAAGTAATCGTTCTATGCTAATTTCCTTTAGACAATGTTATTCCACTATTAGTGAGTAGGTAGCACCGTCGTTGGAGTTTGAGGGTCAATTCGAAATAGGGACATACAGTCACTAAAGCAATGTTAGGACGTCTTAGCGGTAACCCTAATGTCTCGGATCATTTATTCAAGGAAACAATATCCGAGGCAACCGTTTCGAGGCAACTATGATCTTTTAGACAAGAGGACGACCTCCAAAACAACCTATACTCAATGACCGTGTACAAAGGCAACCAAGTGGGAGTGTACCCTAGGAGTGCGCATGTGCGAGTGTGTCGCTTTCAGTTATTTTTTATCTTTGCACATGTTAAAGGTGATCTAATTTGATTTTAAAATTTAGCATTCAGTATTGTCATGCAACCCTATTATCAAACATCTAACAGTTATAATTCGCAGAAATAAAATGCGGAATTTAAATTACAAGGCGTCGGGTATTTACATCGCCAAAGACAAACCCTTTGAAAAATAAAATAAAGCAATAAATATAATTAAAATTCCTATTTACTATTACAATCCGGGAGCAAATACATTATTGGATAAAAATAAGTAACGCGTGTGAGAAATTAAATCGAGTGCATGGTTAGGGTTTTGACCCTTTTGATTAAAGAAAATATCTTTTTGTTGTTTTTAATTTTAAGAAAGAAATTAAACCTAAATTAATTACTAAATTAAATTAAGAAATTAATTAATTGAAAAAAAATAAATTATTTTTTTGGAGTTTTGATTATTTTAAGAAAGAAAATAAAATTAATTGAATTAGTAATTAAAACCTAATTACATCTAATTAATTTTAATTATTTTCAAAATAGGTTGAAATTATTCTAGAATTAAAACCTAAATTGATTAATTAGTATTTATTAATAAAAATAAAAGTTAAAATTTGATTGAATAAAAATATTTTTGGTGATTTTATTTAATAAAAGAGGAATTTTGATTGGTTAGAATTTAAATAAAAACAAAAAAAACAAATAATAAAACTAACAAAATAAATGAGAAGAAGGGAGTATGGGCCTGAAATTGTGGTGTGAGTAGCAAATTCGTGGCCCAATATATGCTGGCCTTCTTTGACTTTCTCTGATCTGGTGCACGTGCATTGACCAACGCTTCAATGGACCTTCAGACCTTGGCCACCAGATCTGGCTCTTAGCCATCTGGCACTTAGCCATCTGGCACTTAGATGGGTGATAGCACACGGTAGGCTGCACGCTTGAGCAAGCACATGATTATCTGAAAAACAATGAGAAAATACAAAGCACTGGAGGCAAGGATCGAACCCCTGACCTCCATCCACTAACACCTTGGAATTGGACTTGTTGGCCACTGGGACACGCTGCTGAATTTGTTATCATAATACAAAATATACATATTATATAAAAAAACAAAATCATTGCCAAAATAAAAAAAAAACGCGCGTAAGATTTGAATCTGCCAATGGACGGGGGACACTTCATCGTCCCTGTCCTGAAACATCTAAAAGAATACCTGCGGATTTGAATCCGCAGATAAAAGCGTAGGCCCATCCTAAAATCCTTCTCAGGCCACAAAAATGAGTTCCAAGGACATGGTTGTGTTCGTCTCACCCTCCCGGTCACAACCATGTCCATCTTGTAGCTTAATTTCACCTGAAAAGAAAACCCCCAAAAATACCTAAGAAAACCTAGCTATGGTGAATTGCAGTATAGATCATACAAATGAAATTAAATGATGCCAAAAGTTCACAAATGATGTGAGGAATACAAATATGCAGTTATCTCATCCAAACGATGCCAGAATGAGCCAAATCGATTTCAAGAACAGGGAAGGGTTGCGTGCCACTTACAGCGTGTTATAGAGTCTGAGGATGCTTGGTTTTGATTGGTTTAGCTTGTGAGAATTGTCAGGAATCAATTGAGATATGTCTCAGCTCTTGAAAATACCTCTAACTATGATTTCGATCTCAAGCTTTTTTGTAAATTTTTCAAGTCTTGTTCTGCCTCTCTCTACACTTGCCAACCCTGATTTTCGTTCCTTATGCTTGCTTATGTAATGCTTAGTGTATTAGGGTAACAAATATGGACTAAATCTTCTCATATCAATGCATATGAATTTGATTTGATCCCTCCTTTAAAACCTTCCAAATTTGTCCAATTTCAATCTTTTTGCACATGATCTGATTTGATTCGAATTTGATGATGATAATGATTGTAATCAAAGCTTGAAACAACAAAAAAAATCTTATGTTATCAAAGTTTTGGATTTTATATGATTTTATTTGATTTAAAATGAATAAATTCAATAAAAAATCAAATTAAATAATAAAAAAGAAATATGAGCTCATGGCTGAAGCTAGGACACGTGGGAAACTATGCAAGCTCAAATCAAGTGGAAAATAATGGGCCCCTTTGACAAAATTTGAAGTTTTGGGGATAGCTAACTTTTGGCAATTTTGCAAAAATGTGCAACTTCAACAATGCATAACTTCTTCAATTTTGAACCTTTGGATGTGTTCTTGGACTTTTTAGAGAGCTTGAGATGTCCTCTAACCAACCCATTTGGTCTCATATCATTTTGATATTCCATTATCAAGTTATAAGCTTAGACAAAAAAGGTGTTTTTGTTGACTTTCAAAAATGACCTATAATGTCCAAATTCATAACTTCTTGTGAGTGCATTTTTTGATCTTTGGGTATGAAGATAGATTGTATGAAATTGCATCCTCTTAAAAATGAGCTATTGGTGGGTCATTTCTCATAAAGTATGATAAAGTTATGCTTGGTCAAAGTTGAGTTGACTTTTCCTACAAAACCTTAATTTAGCAACTTTTGAGTCTTGATGAATTTTGAGCAATTCTTGATGAATCTTGATCAACCCTTGATCAAATGATGAAATATCCTTCAAAATGAGAATTTTTACAAAAAATCTTGAAGTTTGACTGTATTTGGGTCATAGTTGACTTTTGCCCTATCACAGTCGATTTTTGGACCCTTTGAGCAATTGAATGAGCAAACTTCCTCTGCAAGGCTTGAAACTTGACATGGATGATCTTGAGAACATATTAGGACATTTGGGAGCACTTTAGGTCATTTGGACTTAATTATCTTGATGCAACACAAAACCCTAATTTGAGGTAGACTGCCTTAGGAGATAACTTGTCTGACCAACTCTTGAGCAACCTTGAGCCACTTGGAGATTTTCCTTGCAATGTCTTTGAGGAATATGAGAGGGAAAATTTTGGGGTACAACAGCTGCCCATGTTCAATCTTCTTAAACCTGAGGATGTAGATTGGCTTTCGTGCCTTTCGTGATCCGAAGGTGGAAGATGATTGAACACTAGAGTGCCCAGAAATTTGCACTCGCATGAAGTGGTATCAGCCTTGTGATGTCGGGAATGGGCTTACAGATGCCATTTGGAGATTGTTGGCAACGTGATGGGCTTAAAGATTCCATCTGCAGGAGTGTTGATCGCAAGAGATTCCTTAGCGAGAACTTGCATACCTGTTGTTGTAGAAGATTCCGCTGGGGAAGTCTGATTTTTGTTAAGATTTAGGAACTTGCCTATACTTCAACTGAGAGAACATCTCTGCTGAGTTTTAAGAACTTTTCCATAATTCAACTGGGGGGAAACATCTCCATCGATATTTAGGACTTATCTGTAATTCAACCGAGGATAATTCTGTTGAGATTTAAGAATCGGTCGGTACTTCGACTGAGGGAAACATCTTCATCGAGATCTAGGATTTGTCTGTAATTCATCCGAGGATAATTCTGTTGAGATTTAAGAAATCGTCCACACTTCGACGGAGGAAAATTGTCGAGATTTAGAACCTTATCTGTAATTCAACCGAGGATAATTCAGTTGAGATTTAAGAACCGGTCAGTACTTCGACTGAGGGAAACATCTTCATCGAGATCTAGGACTTGTCTATAATTCAACCAAGGATAATTCTGTTTAGATTTAAGAACTCGTCCACACTTCGACGGAGGAAAATTGTCGAGATTTAAAACCTTATCTATAATTCAACCGAGAATAATTCAGTTGAGATTTAAGAACCGGTTAGTACTCCGACTGAGGGAAACATCTTCATCGAGATCTAGGACTTGCTTGTAATTCAACCAAGGATAATTCTGTTGAGATTTAAGAACTCGTCCACACTTCGACGGAGGAAAATTGTCGAGATTTAGAACCTTATGTGTAATTCAACCGAGAATAATTCAGTTGAGATTTAAGAACCGGTTAGTACTTCGACTGAGGGAAACATCTTCATCGAGATCTAGGATTTGTCTGTAATTCAACCGAGGATAATTCTGTTGAGATTTAAGAACTCGTCCACACTTCGACGGAGGAAAATTGTCTAGATTTAGAACCTTATCTGTAGTTCAACCGAGGATAATTCAGTTGAGATTTAAGAACCGGTCAGTAGTTCGACATAACTGAGAACTTAACTGCATCCTTCCTGAAAGATAAAGGTCAGTCGTATGCAATGCATGATATATATCAAGCAATGATGTTCTCAAAATAAATGAGATTGTGCTGTATGATGCGTATATGCATGTATCATGATGTATGGAAATGTAATGTTTTGGCTGGGGAAAATAGATCCCGGATAGCTGCTGGAGAAAAGAATTGAATTCTTCGTTTTCGTTGGGGATAGAGAATGAAGACGATTGCGGGAATAACTCTGCAAGAGAGGATAACTCCGCTGGGTAATAAACTGATGAGGAGATTACTCTGTGGAGAAGAGATGTTCTGCTGAGGATTCCACCGATAAATTTCACTGGGGATGAATTATCGTTGCTGGTGATACTGAATCCTATCGGGGATTGACTTCTTGTTTGTGAAAAGGAAAGAACTCCGCCGGGAATGATATTTCAATTGCGACTTCACTGGGGATAACCTTTTAGACTCTTATAGGGATAATCCTTTGAACTTGCTGGGGACAATCTTCCAAAGTTTACCGGGGATGATTCTCCGAGCTCTACTGGGGAAGCTTTTCAGACCGCAATGGGAAAAATTTCAAACTCCATTGGGGATATTTTATACTCTGCCGGGGAATATTCTTATACTCCACTGGGGAATATTCTTATACTCTACTGGGGAATATAAGACCTTCCAGTGCTGATGGTGGATAAAATCTACTTGGGAAGAATATTATCGATTCATTCACAGTTGCAAGTCTCATCTGGGGAGAGTTAACATTACTGTCTTACTCTGCGGGGAGTGAATGCATCTCAACCATATCTTTTAGCTGAATTTACCTTGTACCTGGTGGACAAAGCAACTCTACAGTTTGGACAATTCTTATTTGCCCCTGTTTCTGATATTGCAAGTAATGGTTTTCTGTTTTGCATGTAAATTTTTATGAGCAGCAATTAATGTCAAATGCATATATCAAAAATGAACATTGGACGTTCTTTGCAAATCAAAACAGAATAAGGAAAAAACAGTTTGAAATGTCTCTGAAAATGAATTGTATTGATTTTGAAGTTTGGCCTATAAATAGGCGTTTTTGTACAAGAGGCTGACGTCCTAGTAAGAGAACGCCGTTGAACAAATAGAATTTATACAATTTGTAATAAACAAATAAAAACAGCTATGTGAATAATCCCACTGGGTTCCAACTCTGTTATTGCCCTTATGTCCTTGAGCATCTCTTCACTTTGCTACTTGGTTGGAGGTAGATCAGATTGATTAGTGTCGTCCGAGTTTGATAGTCGATATCGAAGTCTGGTTGCAAGGTGATCCAATAAGACATAGTGTTACGCTTTGATCCCTAATTTTTTCCTGGACCGCCCTTTCGGGTTTTCAGTCCACCGGGATACCCTTTTTTGCCCAAGCCGCCTTTTCAGGTTTTTGACTTGCCGGGTGTACAGATTTTTTTATTTTCATCCCTTATTTTTGCCCGAACCCTTTTGGTTCACCGGGAATCCCTTATTTTTGCCTAGGCCAGTCGACCTAGCGGGTCTTTGATCATGCGTAGTATCTTTTCACTATGTCTGCATTGATGGGGTGAGGAAGATCGTCACAATCCATGGTGGTTAGAAACATAGCTCCTCCTGAGA
This sequence comes from Vicia faba, assembly GCA_948472305.1. Lineage (NCBI taxonomy): Eukaryota > Viridiplantae > Streptophyta > Magnoliopsida > Fabales > Fabaceae > Vicia > Vicia faba. Next base: position 180,870,394 of record OX451741.1, on the reverse strand, counting down.
AAATGTTCTTAACCACGAATGGCCCTTCATAAGTAGGGGTCCATTTTCCTCTGGGATCACCTTGTGGCAGTATGATGCGCTTGATAACCAGGTCCCCAACTTGATACTATTGTCGTCTAACTTTCTTGTTAATTGCTTTGATCATCTGTTTTTGGTACGTCTGACCATGAAAAATAGCAGTAAGTCTCTTTTCATCGATTAAATTCAACTGATCAAGCCGGGTCTGAAACCAGTCGTCTTCGCTCAAACCTGCATCCCTCATAGTCCGAAGAGAGGGTATCTGAACTTCAATGGGCAAGACGGCCTCCATGCCATAAACCAAGGAATAGGGTGTTGCCCCTGTTGACGTTCGTGCTGAGGTATGGTACCCATGAAGAGCAAACAGTAACATCTCGTGCCAATCTTTGTACGTCACCGTCATCTTCTGCACAATCTTCTTAATGTTCTTATTAGCCGCTTCTACAGCCCCATTCATCTTCGGCCGGTAAGGAGAAGAGTTGTGATGCTGTATCTTGAACTGCTTGCAGAGCTCGGTGATCATCTTGTTATTGAGATTGGTACCATTATCCGTAATGATCCTCTTTGGTACACCATATCGACAAATCAGATTGTGCCGAATGAACCGTGCCACAACGTTCTTGGTTACAGTAGCAAAGAAAGCTGCTTCAACCCACTTTGTAAAGTAATCAATAGCTACCAGGATGAGATGATTCCCGTTGGATGCCGTAGGTCTGATCTCGCCGGTCATGTCGATGCCCCACATTGCAAAAGGCCATGGAGCTGTCAAGACATTTAGAGGAACTGGAGGTATGTACACCTTATCAGCATAAACTTGGCACTTGTGACAGGTCCGAGAATGCTGATAACAGTTGGCTTCCATTGTGGACCAATAATATCCTGCCCGAAGGATTTTCTTTGCCATGGTGTGTCCACTGGAATGAGTCCCAAAAGTACCTTCATGTAACTCTTCCATGATCCTTTCTGCCTCGTTCTTATCCACACATCACAGTAAGGTTGAATCATGGTTGCGCTTGTAAAGAATGCCATTGCTGATGAAGAACTTTTCCGAGAACCTCCTTAGATACTTCTTATCATTAACAGATGCACCCTCGGGGTATTCCTGAGCCTCAAGATACCTCTTCACCTCAAGGAACCAAGGTTTATCTGCTACCTCTTCAGTCTCAATATCACAGCAATGTGCAGGTTCGTCAGATCTTTCAATGATGATCCGGGGAGCCTCATTGTCCCAATTGACTTTGAACATAGAAGACATTGTAGCCAGCGCGTCCTCCAACTTATTATCCTCTATAGGGAAGTGTTCAAAGGTTATCTCTTCGAAATATGGAAGCAAAGTCAATACATACTCCTTGTAAGGAATAAGATTTGGGTGTTTCGTATCCCACTCGCCTTTGATCTGACTGATCACGAGAGAGGAATCTCGGAAGACACTCAAGAACTTAATCCTTAGGTCAATTGCTGCTCGAAGACCCATGATGCATGCTTCATACTCTGCCATGTTGTTGGTGCAGTTGAAACATAGTCGGGCGGTGAACAGAGTATGAGATCCTTTAGAAGATATGATCACGGCGCCAATGCCATTGCCCAAAGCGTTTGAAGCCCCATCAAAGTACATAGACCATCGGGATCCCTTCTCAGGTCCTTCATCTGGTCCAGGTGTCTCGCAGTCAGTTACTATCATGATATTCTCATATGGGAATTCAAAGTTCATAGACTGGTAATCGTCCACTGCCTGATGTGCCAAATGATGTGCCAACACACTTCCTTTGATTGCCTTTTGGGTCTTGTATTGGATGTCATACTCAGTCAGGATCATCTGCCATCTTGCTATTCTTCCGGACAAGGCAGGCTTCTCGAAGATATACTTGATTGGATCCATCTTTGATATCAATAGAGTAGTGTGAGTCATCATATACTGTCTCAGCCGGCGAGCAGCCCATGCCAAAGCGCAACAAGTTTTCTCTAGCAATGAGTATCGAGTCTCACAGTCGATAAACTTTTTGCTAAGGTAATAAATAGCATGCTCTTTTCGGCCAGACTCGTTATGCTGCCCCAGCATGCACCCCATTGAATTATCGAGTACTACCAAGTATAAGATCAAAGGTCTCCCTTAAACTGGAGGCATTAGAATGGGTGTCTCTTGGAGATATTCCTTGATCCTTTCGAAAGCAGCCTGACATTCATCGTTCCATCTTACCACTTGATCTTTCTTCAGTAACTTGAAGATTGGATCACATGTAGCAGTCAGGTGCGAGATGAATCGGGCAATGTAGTTCAGACGTCCCAGAAAGCCTCTGACTTCTTTCTCTGTTCGGGGAGCTGGCATTTCCTGTATAGCCTTCACCTTTGTAGGATCCACTTGAATACCTTTGTCACTTACAACGAAACCCAACAACTTACCAGATCTCACTCCGAAGGTGCACTTGTTCGGGTTTAACCTCAGCTTGTACAACTTCAACCTATCAAATAGCTTCTGAAGGTGGTCAAGATTCTCTTCCTCAATCTGGGACCTTGAAATCATGTCGTCGACGTATACCTCAATCTCATGATGGATCATATCATGGAACAAGGCGACCATGGCGCGCTGATATGTTGCCCCAGCATTCTTCAATCTGAAGGGCATGACTTTATAGCAAAAGGTACCCCATTGAGTAACAAAGGTTGTCTTCTCCATGTCTTCGGGAGCCATTTTAATCTGATTATAACCGGAGAAACCATCCATAAAGGAGAAGACCTTATGCTGTGCGGTGTTGTCAACCAGGACGTCGATATGAGGTAGGGGAAATCATCCTTGGGGCTTGCCCTGTTCAGATCCCTATAGTCAACACACATTCGAACTTTACCATCCTTCTTCGGCATAGGAACCACGTTGGCCACCCACTGCGGGTAAGAAGTAACTGCTAGAAAACCGGCGTCAAACTGTTTCATAACTTCAGCCTTGATTTTCCCAGACATCTTCGGGCGCATTCGGCGAACCTTCTGTTTCACTGGAGGAAAGTCTTCCTTGGTAGGCAATCGGTGAACCACAATGTCGGTATCCAACCCAAGCATATCTTCATAAGACCAGGAAAAGATCTCAACGTAGTCACGCAACATCTGAATCAAACGTTGTTTAACACTAGCTTCCAGATTTGCACCGATCTTGACCTCTTTCTTGTCTACCTTTGTACCCAGATTTACTGATTCCATTGGCTCTTCATGCAGTTGAATAACCCTCTCTTCCTGAAGTAACAGCCTAGCAAGTTCACCAGGCACTTTACAATCATCTTCACCTTCGTCTTCAGCTAAGTTGATCGGACTTTCGAAGTCATAACTGGCAGTAGCAGAGTCGTTACCAGTGAGATCTAGAGCGGATGTAGACCTGTATATGTGAGTGTGTGTAAAATAGCTGTTTTGCAATATATATAATAAAAGAAAAACAAGGAGCGCAAAATTTGAAATGCAAGAAATGTCCAATGCTTTTATTAATGATATATGTAGATGACACACATAAAGCCTTCACAAACAAAACCACAGTGTCCCGGGTAAGACACCGGGCCGTAAAGTTTAAAACATTGTCTGTTACAAATACAAAACAAAAGTCTCATTACTGGGTAAGAAAAGAAATTGGGATGAAGTCCTTTGCTGTCCAATTGCTCAGTCCACCATCAGTAGTAGGATAGATCCAACTGTCGAACTCATATTCTTCAACGTCGTCTTCAATGGCATTCACTCCTGAATTGCTGATAAACAGGGGAGCTCTTCCGATCCGTGCACTCCGTACAACCTTTTGAGTTTCTGCAGTGAAACCCAAACCAAACTTGTTAGTCTTATGTGCAAAGTCGGGGAGTTGGCCCTAATTTGCACACCCACCTTTCTTAACAACAGCCCGGGCATCCTTAAAGAAAGCCATCTTCATAGGAGGATCTTCATTGACAATTTCAGCTGATGCCAGTGTCTAGGGAATCTCTTCAAAATGTTGAAATGGGGTCTCAATGAACTCCCCATCCATCTCTACATACCGGAAAGAGTTGAGGTGGCTCACCATGTACTCCTCTTCCCATCGTACCGTCACGATTTTCCCTTTGACTGGATATTTCAGCATCTGGTGGAGCGTAGAAGTCACTGCCCCAGCTTTGTGGATCCATGGGCGACCCAGCAAACAAGAATAGGATGGCCGAATTTAAATCACATAAAAAGTAGACGCAAAGGTCTGAAAACCAACCTTCACTAGAATATCAACTTCTCCATGTACCATTATCTTTGACCCATCAAAGGCCCTAACAACAATGTTACTTGGCTTCAGTTCCAACCCCTCACAGTCTAATCGGTCCAAAGCTTTCTTAGGCAAAACGTTCAATGAGGAACCAGTATCCACCAATACACGGGCTAGAGTGGTGCCCCTGCATTCAATGGAGACATGCAGGGCATCATTGTGATTCCTCCCCTTAGCAGGCAAGTCTGCGTCAAAGAAACCTAACCCATTATCCGCTGTCAGACTAGCCACACAATCTTTAAACTGATCAGCTGACGTCTCCTGCGGCACATGCACAATCTTTAGGAAAGCAATCAGAGCCTTGGCATGGGCTTCTGAGCATAGCAACAGAGACAACATAGAGATTTTGGATGGGGTTTGCCCCAGCTGCTCGACTACATTGTAGTCGCTCTTTTTGATAATCTTCAAAATTTCCTCCATCTCTTGTCTAGAGGCTTCCACAGTAATTGTCTTCGGTGCCTCTGTCCGGGCAGGCTCGTTAGTTGTCACTTTGCCCCGAGTGTCAGATGACTCGGTAACAGGGGTAAGAATGGGAACTTGAACAGGAATAGTAGCAAGTATACTGGAAGGTGTAATGACAACAGGCGTCCGAATAACTGGCGGAGAGATCTCAGGGGAGAAAAGTCTTCCGCTGCGGGTGACTTTGGCAGGTCCAACAATATTGCTGACGTCAGTATTAGCCTCTTCAACATTCAAGTCTTGCTTAACTCTATGATAATATACGTCAACCCCATAATTCCATGGGACAACTTACTCGGATGTATAGGGGATAAGCCCAAGAACAGTGATGATCAGGGGTGCAATTCTCGGAACAGATGTAATTCTAACAGGCTTTCTCGAGGAAGCCTTGGAAGAATTGTCAAAAATGGTGATTATAGCAACTTCTTCAGTGGGAACCAAAGGAACAAAAGTCATCTCAAACAGAATTTCTTTATTATCCATCAGGCGTTGGAAACCTGACTTCAAAAGATGGTGTTGTACCCCAAAATTTGCCCTCCCATATTCTTCAAAGTTTTGACAAGCATCATCTCAATTTGCTCAATTCTACTCAAAGGTTGCACAGTTCGAACACCCTCCTAAGCCAATCAAATTAGGGTTTTGGTTCTTGCAAGGAAGTTGAGGTTTTCAAGGGCTCAATCAAGTCCCATATGCCTATACACATTGTCAAGCATCTACATGCCAAGTTTCAAGACTCACAAGGTCAAGTTTCACAGTCAAAAGCCCTAGTTGCTTCACAATCAACTGTAGGGGTAAAATGGTCATTTGGCAGTCAAAAGTAAAAAATTTTGGTCAACATCTTATTTTGAAGCCACAATCATCATTTGGTCAAATCTTGACCATGATTTCACAAGAATGGCTCAAAAATCATCAAGATGCAAAAGTTTCTATTTTTGGACAGCTGAAAAGTCAACTGTAACTTGACCAAGGCATAACTTTTTCATGATTCATCAGAAAAATCCCATCCAATGCTCATTTTGAAGGGGAGGACATTTCCTACAACTCATCTTCACATTCCAAGTCCAAGAAATGCTCTCACAAAAAGTTATCAATTTCAACATTATAGGTCATTTTCAAAAGTCAACAAAAAGGCATTTTAAGTCAAAGACCATAACTTGAGATTGGTAAATCAAAATGACATGGGACCAATGGAATTGGTTAGAGGACTTCAAGGCCTTTCCAAAATGTCCAAGAACATATTCATATGATCAAAATTGAGCAAGATATGCATTGGAGAAGTTGGGAAATTTTCACGAAATGGCAAAAGTCAACTATCCTTGAAACTTCAATTTTTGACAAAAAGGCCCAATTTTTCCCACTTGATTCAGCCTTGTCATGCCACCCACGTGTCCCATGATCAATTTCAAGACCAAATAATTATTTTTCTATTTTTATTTAATTTTTATGGATTTAATTCATTTTAATCCATAATAATTCAAGTAAAATCAAAAAAATTGATTAAACGGTATCTTATGGTTTGATTAGCCTTCATGAAGCATATTCTAGTTGCCAAATTCGTGTAAGGCCATTTTAAGCTTGAAAATTAAAATTTTGAACAAAGCTTTGAAAGGCCTTTAATGGTGGTTATGAAGAAATCCAAAAACTTAATTGCAATGGTTAAAGGCTCATCATGTGACATTATTCTCATTCATGACTACATATGCAAGCCTTGCAAGCCTCATTTACAACCTAGAGCATTACACAAACGGCCAGAGCAAAATCCAAAAAGTGTCAAAAAAAAGTGTGAGATCAAAAGGAGTATTGCAAGCATTTTCAGGCCAAAAGGAGAACGTGACTCTCTTCTTTGCCATCCCCTGAAGCTAAAGCAACCCTTGCCACGTCCTAAGATCCATCATACCGCGCTGTAAGTTCTTCCCAGGTCCCCCAAAATTCCATATCATTTTTTCTTATGTGTTTGTGTGCAGGATGTCCAGTGCGTTTCACCATGAACCTTCAGCGTTCCATATGCTAAGTGGCCATGATCATCAATCCGAGGGCCAAAAAGTGATGAACACTATATTCTCCAGTCAACATGCTCCAGGCAATCTCCAAAAGTCAACAAGGCTGGTTAATGGGCCAGCAATTTCCAGGCTTCACACCTCCATTGGGCCATCAACACCCCCTTTGGTTTCTATTTTTTTTTCTATTTTCCTTTTCTTTTTATTTTCCTTTTTTAATTATTATCATTATTATTAATTAACCTAACAAACTAATTTTTCCCATAAAATTCAGAAAACAAAAAAAAAACACTTTATTATTTATTAACTTATTTTGTAAATAAATGTAAATCAAATTAAATTAGCTTAATTAATTAACTTTAATACTTTTTTACAATAAATAAAAACAATTTAGAATTAGGTTTTGCTAACTTTTAATTTCTATTTATTTTCTCTTTATTTTAATTAAAAACACAAAAGAACATTTTCTTAATTAAACAATTAATTAGTTAATTAGGCTTTAATTTCAATTAATTACAAAAAAGGACAAAATTCAATTTAATTCTAAAAAGGGTCAAAACCCTTAGGACGTTCCCGATTAAATTTCCATTCGCGTGTATTTATTTATTCTGATTATATTTATGTATCTGTACAGAGGATGTAATAGTAACTAGGATTTTATTGCTTACTTTAATTTTCTGCATTTACTTTTCAAAAACGGGTTATTGTTTTTGGCGATGTATAGACCCGCGCCTTGTAATAGTTAGATTTATCTTTCCGCAATTTATTTTCCGCACTCCTAACTGTTAAAAAAATGCCTGCAAGAATGTATGTAAATAAAACCAATCCGTAGCTCACAAATAACATGTACAAGACAACCTTAACTGAAACACAACACACAAAGCACATGCCACTTCTAGGGTACGCCTCACTGGTTGCCTCGTACGTGGTCATCAAGTATATGGTGTCTTAGAGGTCGCCCTTCTGTCTAAAGATCCAGTTTCCTCGAAACAGTTGCCTCGGATAAAAGGATCTAGGACATTAGGGTTACCACTAAGATGTCCTACAATTGCTTTGGTGACCACACTGTCCCGATAATCGAATTGACCCGAACACCTCCAACAACGGTGCTACCTACTTCTCAATAGTGGGATGGCACTGTCTAAAGGACTCTTACACAACTTAATTCCTTAGAGTAGGTAGATTTCTCCTGGGTACTTGCTCTTTCAAAAAACAAACAAAAAAACAATCTTTTCGCACCTACACTTTTCTGAAAAAAGTTTTCAAACAAATATTTCATACACTCTTGAGGACTGATACAAGAGTTACTTAGAAGTTTTTTCAAACAAACTTTTTTTCAAAACCCACACACACTTGAAAAGCAAACAAATTTTGAAAATATAAGAGCAAGTACCTAAGAGCCCGTAGATAACCACAGATAGAAAGGGTGCAAACACCTTCCCTTTCTATAAATCTACCTCTCGAACCGAGAAACATTCTCGAATAAGGAATTTTGCTGTGCTTTTATCCTTTCCATGTTGGAGAACATAAAAGACGGTGGCGACTCTTGCTTACCGCGACATTTCGCGAAACCAGCTAAAAAATAGTCAGTTCTATTTCCACCGATCACAGAACTGGCGACTCTGCTGGGGACATTTTTAAAGTGAGGTGTACCTTAGGATTAGACCACTCTTATGTTTTCAATTGAATGTTTTGTTTGCTTTCTTATTGTGGGTTGCATCGGAGTTTTATAGATCCTAACCCGGATCTGGGGAATACCCTTTTAGGTAGCATAAGCTGTGAGGGACCTGTCCGGCGTAGACCGACACGGGTGAAGCAGTGGCTACGTTGGTGTGGCACCTTGGTCTGTACCGATATCCCTTGTGTTGCAACGAGGAGAATATGGGTCTTCTGAGGAGTCATTAAGCACCAACCAACCTTAGAACCCTAATATGACCCAACTTGGCCATAGAACAGTAGCAGTATGCTACACCCATTAAGGCTAAACTCTCGCGATCGTTCTGGCCGTAAGAAAAGATTGCGACGCTGGAGTTATGACCGATTGAGGGTAGTCAGTGATATTGGGATCCTCTAGAACCCGGTTACTTTTGATAGGATAGGTATTAACCAACGAAACTGAAAGAGGGTAGTACCCAAACTTCATGCTAGCCTAAACTCTAAGGGCTCTTTTGTGTGACTTGTGTGCCTTCATACTTGAACTACTTGCATACTTGTTATCTAACAACACGGGTTCCTTGCAGGTTTTGCTTACAGTCCTTAATCTGGGCTCATAACAGGGTTTACTTACGTCACTCCACGCATAGCATAACATCATACCATCATACCATTGCATGCATCCTGCATAAAGACTAATCCATTTCAAGGATCTCAAGGGCTTGTGATGCAGGTCATGATGAATCAAAGTGTCTAGCAAGGGGCAAAGGGGATTTATTTTCCTCTAGCCGAAGTTGTCAGGGGCTATGACCCACTCGATATGGTAAACCTTGACTCTTGAAGAAGGACTCTCAACAAAATGAAGTTCCTTCAATCAAGCTACCCAAATTCAAATTCTAACAAGTTTCTTTGTTTACCCCGTGAGATCCTTGAAAACATCGCATGCATACATACATATCATTGCATTGCAGGTACCTTTTTGACAGGTCACTTACCTTCTTCGCTGTTTATTTCAGCAATGGCTTCCCAACAAGACAATCAGGATCTTTATGCTCAAGAGACTTGGTTCAAGGCAATCCTCCTAAACCAATCCAAGGGGCAGGAAGAGCTGAGAACACTCCTCATGTGGACTTTGGTCAGGAACAATCCTGAAGACGATAGGGACGAACGGCTGAAACGTCTACAAGCTGAGGTGGATACAATGAGAACCCAGATGCTGGGGCAAGTGGCTCTTGTCCAAGACTTATCTCAAAAATAAGGAGAGCTCAGGGTTCTCGTCAACTAACTGCTTCGGGATAACCAACTGGGGCAAACATCTAAAGTTGAAGAGCAAGCCATCATTCAACCACCTGTGGGGCAAGAAGACCGGGGAAAAGCTCCTCAGTTTGCTTCAGGGTCACAAGCCCAGCATCAACCTCACCAGCGTCAACAGGATAATCGGCGTAAGTGAAATACGTCTGGAAGACATTTCTCGGAGACTGGTATACCATCATCACTGATACTGAGACGCTTGTTGGAGGTCAAGCTGATTGCTTTAAAGGATCCTCCTAAGACTCTCAACATAACCTCCCTAAAATACAATCCTGATGAAAGGTGTGCCTACCATTTTGATAGCCCTGGACATGACACTGACGACTGTTGGAGCCTGAGGAACAAGATTCAAGACTTGATCGACGGAAGGGTGCTAGAGTTCATGCCGGGTGGTAAAATGAACATCTTCTGCTGAGAATCTTCCATCTGAGATGACTAGTTCAAACTAAGAAACTTTTGTTCATTCGAATGTTCAAGTTGTATTTTTCTTTGATTGTTTAAACATTTTATTCATATCAAACGTTGTTATTTCATTAATGCATTACACATGTCTGTTTTGAAGTAATTATTTCGTATTCACTATATTGCAAATTGCTTTCATATTTTTGTGTGATGATCAACGCTCGGTTAATAATTCTAGGCCTCTCGAGGGAGGATGACGAAAACGATACCACAATCTACAGTATGCTTTTGAACAAACCCCGCTGATGAGGTACAAGCATTGTTTCAATTCCTAAACACTGGAGTTATAAGGATGATAATCCCTCGTCAACCCCTTTGAGCCAAAGAAGTAGGAGTTTTCTTTTCGAAAATTAAATCCCTTAATCATAACCCGGGGTAGGGTAGTCTTCTCAGTTGATCCAAGTGCACAACGAATAGCATCAAATGAGTCCTTCCAAAGCAAAAGACAGTGATGGTTCCGTACAATCATAAAGACAGGCAGTCATTATCTCGCAGAAATAAAAGCCCAATAAGTCAAAACCTATGAAGGAGACTTACGAAACTGGGGCATCCCGCTGACTGTAAAAAAAACAGTTCAAGCAAAAAACAGGGATAATGAAATCAATAAGAATGAGGTCATGCAAACCCTCAACAAAAAAGAAATGACTGCCTATTCAAAATAAATTGTCAACATCCGAACCATCACCGGTATATCAGGACAAAGACTCAACAAGGTCTAACGCACGATCAACTGAGTTTAGGTTTGAAGAACATCACGAAGAACGGGTGGGTACAAATAAAATTTGAGCCTTTATCCTTTGTTCCTTAAACCGTGAACCAGGCCACGTTATAACCCTAAAAAAGTCCTAGCTGAAGCATGGGTTAATTCGAAAGCATACTGTTACGAAAGGTATCCTGACTCCTTAAGGCTTGCGGTAAAATAATGAGTTGACATCACAGTTTACAAAAAATTTCACTTGTTTTACTGAAAAAATGCATTTTCAAAAACTTCAAGACAGACATAAGCTTTGCATTTTTAATATAACATTGCTTGCATATGACTATTTGTTTGAACATCATAGAAGTTCGCACGACGAATGTCTAATGAACAAAAGCACCTCCAAGCAAGGGGCATGGCATGATCATTGTCCATTATCTGGGGCGGTTAAGTCAAGATTCAGAGAATCTCTCAAAAGGCCAACCAGCTTGGGGCAAATCTCCATCTGGATCACTTGGGGCATTGGACGATCAAACGAAGATCTTCTGGTGGTACGGTAACACTGCACTACTGACAGTGACAACTTCCTGTATCCTGAGAGCGTGGACATAGTCAAAAAAATACTACGCATAATCAAAGACCCGCTAGGTTGACACACCTAGGCAAAAATAAGGGCTTCCCGGCGAACCAAAAGAGTTCGGGCAAAATAAGGGATGAAATGAAAAATCTGAACACCCGGCAAGTCGAAAACCTGAAAAGGCGGCTTGGGCAAAAAGGGGTATCCCGATGGACTGAAAACCCGAAAGGGCGGTCCAGGCAAAAATTAGGGATTAAAGCGTACGACTATGTCCCGTCATCTCGGCACTTGCCTACCAAAAGAAGATTTGTCAAACGACAGTCATCAAGCACCTTCCCAGGTACCTTCTCCCACGGAAGCTGGGGCAATGAGAATTGTCTAAGTGGTCTAGTTGCTCTGTCCACCAAGATTCAGCCGAAGAATATGACCAAGATATCTCCACTCTCCACAAAGTAAGACAGATTTCAGCAATACTCTCCTCAAGCATAGTTGGTCTCCCGTCAGCCCTGACAAGGTACAATATCTCCAGCAAGTCAACAACGCTCTCCCCAAGCAGAGTTAGTCTACTGTCAGCCTTAAGGAAGTTAAGTATCCCCAGAAAATCTCAATATTCTCCAGTAGTATGCAGATGTTCCTAAGCAAGCATCCCCGGCAGTCTTAATATAAGATTGTTCCCCGGCGGAATACAGACACCCCAGTGGAGCCACTTCCCCAGTACAGTCTCAAAAGTTTCCCCAGGAGATTTGAATCAATCTCCCCAGTAGATTCTGGAAGCTTATCCCCTGCAGAGTACGAACGCATCTCCCCAGCTCTATTCAAAGGTTATTCCCCACCAAGGTCTAACTGGGTTATCCTCAGTTAATTACCACGGAAAGATCGTCCTCGACGAAGTTCTTCCTATCCCCAGCGGAATTCATCAAATTCCCCAACAAAATTTATCAACGGGAATCCCCAGCGGAGTTATCATCAAAACCTCAGCGAAGTATCTCTTCCCACAGAGTAATTCCCTGCAGAGTAATATCTTCATCAAGTTTATTCCCCAACGGAGTCATCCTCTCCTACCGGTTTATTCTTGCAACCATCATCCCCAGCAGAAATGAAGAACTCTACTCTTCAACCTCAGCCCAGGATTCAACTTCCCGGCGTTCGTCAAGGATTTATTTTCCTAGACGAAGATACATTCATAGACATTCATCACATTATCATACACCATGACGCATGCATATACGCATCATAACACACAAATCTCATTTATTCTTGAGAACATCTTAATATCATGCAGTTCATGCATCATGACACTGCATACAACTAACGTTTTTCCTTTTCAGGAAAAGGTCAATCAAAAGATGATTACCATCTACCTCTACAGTTCCAGATCAACATTGGTAACAAGCCAGGAAAATTCTGTGGACGACTGATCGTGGGTTAATATCTGAAACCAGACAGGACAATCATCCACTTGATCATCATGAAGCAACCCCACACTGGTTCCTTCTCAACTTCAGATGTAGTTTTACACGAACTCATCATCAGGCAACCCCACACCGGTTCCTTCTCAATTTTCAGAAGAAGTCTTACACGGACCCATTACAAAGTAACCCTACACCGGTTCCTTTTCTTCCAGAAGAAGTCTTACATGGACTTATCATCAAAGTAACCCTACACCGGTTCCTTTTCTTTCAGAAGAAGTCTTACACTGACTTATCATCAAAGTAACCCTACACCGGTTCATTTTCTTCCAGAAGAAGTCTTACACGGACTTATCATCAAAGTAACCCTACGCTGGTTCCTTTTCTTTCAGAAGAAGTCTTACACGGGCTCATCAACAGGCAACCCTACACCGGTTCCTTCTCAGCCTCAGATGTAGTTTTACACGAACTCATCATCAGGCAACCCTACACCGGTTCCTTCTCAATTTTCAGACGAAGTCTTACACGGACTTATCATCAAAGTAACCCTACACCGGTTCCTTCTCAACCTCAGATGTAGTTTTACACGAACTCATCATCAGGCAACCCTACACCGGTTCCTTCTCAATTTTCAGAAAAAGTCTTACACGGACTTATCTCAAGATGACCTTACCCCGGTTCATCCAGAATTTTTACACGAACTTATCCTGCAGTAACCTTACCCCGGTTCCTCCAGAAGTCTTACACGGACTTATCTCAAGATGACCTTACCCTGGTTCATCCAGAAGTTTTACACGAACTTATCCTGCAGTAACCTTACCTCGGTTCCTCCAGAAGTCTTACACGAACTTATCTCAAGATGACCTTACCCCGGTTCATCCAGAAGTTTTACACGAACTTATCCTGCAGTAACCTTACCCCGGTTCCTCCAGAAGTCTTGCACGGACTTATCCCGAAGTAACCTTACCCCGGTTCCTCCGGAAGATTTACACGAACTTATCCCGAAGAAACCCTACACAGGTTCTCCCTCTCCAGACGTAGTTTTACACGGGCTCGTCGTTAAAGAAAACCTACACAGGTTCTCTCTTTCCAAAGATGCAGTTTTACACTGACTCGTCATCAGAAACCCTACCCAGGTTTTACTTCTTCCAGGATGCAGTTTTACACGGGCTCATCATCAAAGTAACCCCACACAAGTTTCCTTCTCTCTCTCTAGACGTAGTTTTACACGGGCTCGTCGTCAAAGAAACCATACACAGGTTCTCTCTTCCCAAAGATGCAGTTTTACACGGACTCGTCATCAGAAACCCTACCCAGGTTTTACTTCTTCCAGGATGCAGTTTTACACGGGCTCATCATCAAAGTAACCCCACACAGGTTTCCTTCTCAAACTCCAGACGTAGTTTTACACGGACTCGTCATCAATAAACCCTACACAAGTTCTCTCTCTCCAGACGTAGTTTTACACGGGCTCATCGTCAAAGAAACCCTACACAGGTTCTCTCTTCCCAAAGATGCAGTTTTACACGGACTCGTCATCAGAAACCCTACCCAGGTTTTACTTCTTCCAGGATGCAGTTTTACACGGGCTCATCATCAAAGTAACCCCATACAGGTTTCCTTCTCAAACTCCAGACGTAGTTTTACACGGACTCGTCATCAGTAAACCCTACACAGGTTTCCTTCTCAAACTCCAGACATAGTTTTACACGGACTCGTCATCAGTAAACCCTACACAGGTTTCCTTCTCAAACTCCAGACGTAGTTTTACACGGACTCGTCATCAGTAAACCCTACACAGGTTTCCTTCTCAGCTCTAGATGCGGTTTTACTCGGATTCGTCATCAAAGTAACCCTACACAAGTTCCTTCTCCATTTCAGATGCAGACTTATACGGACTCATTATCAGTAAACCCTACACAGGTTTCCTTCCTCCAAAGATCCAGTTTTACACGAGCTCATCATCAGTCAATCCTACACATGTGTCCTTCTTTCCAAGATGCAGCTTTACACGAGCTCATCATCAGGAAACCCTACATAGGTTCCCTCTTTCAACTTACAAAAATTACAGTTCAACAGACCACCTCCAGATGGCATCTATAAGCCCATCCACCTATCAACAGTCTCCAAATGGCATCTATAAGCCCATTCCCGACAAGGTTCTGTCACATCTCCAGATGGCATCTATAATCCCATCTTCCTATCCACCATCTCTCCAAATGGCATCTGTAAGCCCATTCCCGCTATCACACTGCTGATACGCTACTATGTGAGTGCAAATTTCTGGGCACTTTAGTGTTCAATCATCTTCCACCTTCGGATCATGAAAGGCACACAAGCCAATCTACATCCTCAGGTCTAAGAAGATTGAACAGGGGCAACTGTTGTACCCCAAAATTTTCCCTCCCATATTCTTCAAAGTTTTGACAAGCATCATCTCAATTTGCTCAAGTCTACTCAAAGGTTGCACAGTTCGAACACCCTCATAAGCCAATCAAATTAGGGTTTTGGTTCTTGCAAGGAAGTTGAGGTTTTCAAGGGCTCAATCAAGTCCCATATTCCTATACACATTTTCAAGCATCTACATGCCAAGTTTCAAGACTCACAAGGTCAAGTTGCACATTCAAAAGCCCTAGTTGCTTCACAATCAACTGTAGGGGTAAAATGGTCATTTGGCAGTCAAAAGTCAAAATTTTTGGTCAACATCTTATTTTGAAGCCACAATTATCATTTGGTCAAATCTTGACCATGATTTCACAAGAATGGCTCAAAAATCATCAAGATGCAAAAGTTTCTATTTTTGGACAGCTGAAAAGTCAACTGTAACTTGACCAAGGCATAAATTTTTCATGATTCATCAGAAAAATCCCATCCAATGCTCATTTTGAAGGGGAGGACATTTCCTACAACTCATCTTCACATTCCAAGTCCAAGAAATGCTCTCACAAAAAGTTATCAATTTCAACATTATAGGTCATTTTCAAAAGTCAACAAAAAGGCATTTTAAGTCAAAGACCATAACTTGAGATTGGTAAATCAAAATGACATGGTACCAAAGGCATTGGTTAGAGGACTTCAAGGCCTTTCCAAAATGTCCAAGAATATGTTCATATGATCAAAATTGAGCAAGATATGCATTGGAGAAGTTGGGAAATTTTCATGAAATGGCAAAAGTCAACTATCCTTGAAACTTCAATTTTTGACAAAAGGGCCCACTTTTTCCAACTTGATTCAGCCTTGTCATGCCACCCACGTGTCCCATGATCAATTTCAAGACCAAATAATTATTTTTCTATTTTTATTTAATTTTTATGGATTTAATTCATTTTAATCCATAATAATTCAAGTAAAATAAAAAAAAAATTGATTAAATGGTATCTCATGGTTTGATTAGCCTTCATGAAGCATATTCTAGTTGCCAAATTCGTGTAAGGCCATTTTAAGCATGAAAATTCAAATTTTGAACAAAGCTTTGAAAGGCCTTTAATGGTGGTTATGAAGAAATCCAAAAATTTAATTGCAATGGTTAAAGGCTCATCATGTGACATTATTCTCATTCATGACTACATATGCAAGCCTTGTAAGCCTCATTCACAACCTAGAGCATTACACAAACGGCCAGAGCAAAATCCAAAAAGTGTCAAAAAAAAGTGTGAGATCAAAAGGAGTATTGCAAGCATTTTCAGGCCAAAAGGAGAACGTGACTCTCTTCTTTGCCATCCCCTGAAGCTAAAGCAACCCTTGCCACGTCCTAAGATCCATCATACCGCGCTGTAAGTTCTTCCCAGGTCCCCCAAAATTCCATATCATTTTTTCTTATGTGTTTGTGTGCAGGATGTCTAGTGCATTTCACCATGAACCTTCAGCGTTCCATATGCCAAGTGGCCATGATCATCAATCAGAGGGCCAAAAAGTGATGAACACTATATTCTCCAGTCAACTTGCTCCAGGAAATCTCCAAAAGTCAACAAGGCTGGTTAATGGGCCAGCAATTTCCAGGCTTCACACCTCCATTGGGCCATCAACACCCCCTTTGGTTTCTATTTCTTTTTTTTTCTATTTTCCTTTTCTTTTTATTTTCCTTTTTAAATTATTATCATTATTATTAATTAACCTAACAAACTAATTTTTCCCATAAAATTCAGAAAACCAAAAAAAAAACACTTTATTATTTATTAACTTATTTTGTAAATAAATGTAAATCAAATTAAATTAGCTTAATTAATTAACTTTAATACTTTTTTACAATAAATAAAAACAATTTAGAATTAGGTTTTGCTAACTTTTAATTTCTATTTATTTTCTCTTTATTTTCATTAAAAACACAAAAATACAAAAAAACATTTTCTTAATTAAATAATTAATTAGTTAATTAGGCTTTAATTTCAATTAATTACAAAAAAGGACAAAATTCAATTTAATTCTAAAAAGGGTCAAAACCCTTAGGACATTCCCGATTAAATTTCCATTCGCGCGTATTTATTTATTCTGATTATATTTATGTATCTGTACAGAGGATGTAATAGTAACTAGGATTTTATTGCTTACTTTAATTTTCTGCATTTACTTTTCAAAAACGGGTTTTTGTTTTTGGCGATGTATAGACCCGCGCCTTGTAATAGTTAGATTTATCTTTCCGCACTCCTAACTGTTAAAAAAATGCCTGCAAGAATGTATGTAAATAAAACCAATCCGTAGCTCACAAATAACATGTACAAGATAACCTTAACTGAAACACAACACACAAAGCACATGCCACTTCTAGGGTACGCCTCACTGGTTGCCTCGTACGTGGTCATCAAGTATAGGGTGTCTTAGAGGTCGCCCTTCTGTCTAAAGATCCAGTTGCCTCGAAACGGTTGCCTCGGATAAAAGGATCTAGGACATTAGGGTTACCACTAAGATGTCCTACCATTGCTTTGGTGACCACACTGTCCCGATAATCGAATTGACCCTAACACCTCCAACGACGGTGCTACCTACTTCTCGATAGTGGGATGGCACTGTCTAAAGGACTCTTACACAGCTTAATTCCTTAGAGTAGGTAGATTTCTCCTGGGTACTTGCTCTTTCAAAAAACAAACAAAAAAACAATATTTTCGCACCTACACTTTTCTGACAAAAGTTTTCAAACAAATATTTCATACACTCTTGAGGACTGATACAAGAGTTACTTAGAAGTTTTTTCAAACAAACTTTTTTTCAAAACCCACACACACTTGAAAAGCAAACAAATTTTGAAAACATAAGAGCAAGTACCTAAGAGCCCGTGGATAACCACGGATAGAAAGGGTGCTAACACCTTCCCTTTCTATAAATCTACCTCCCGAACCGAGAAACATTCTCGAATAAGGAATTTTGCTGTGCTTTTGTCCTTTCCATGTTGGAGAACATAAAAGACGGTGGCGACTCTTGCTTACCGCGATATTTCGCGAAACCAGCTAAAAAACAGTCAGTTCTATTTCCACCGATCACAGATGGCAACCGATAGGTAGGACGGAACACATACGGAAATCTTCGTCACAGCCCGGAAATAAATCGGCTATCAGAAGGTTCTTCTTTACAGTCATTAAGGGAGTAACAACGTCTTTCACAGAAACCATAAACGAGTCTTCATCTATAGCATTCACTCCATGCTTGGGCATAGGAGCAATCACAACATTAGGTCTTTCAGGTGCTTCGAACTCAATCTCCTTAGCATCAATCAAGTCCTGTACTTTGTTCTTCAAGACCCAACAGTTATCCGTATTATGCCCCGGGCTATCAAAGTGAAAAGCACAACAGGCATTCGGATCGTACATCGGTGATGTTGTATTAGGGCTCTTCGGGGTCTCTTTCGGAATCACCAAGTTGGTCTTCAATAACTGTGGTAAAATTTGGGATAAAGTCATGTTGAGCTGAGTGAATTGTCTTCGCGGTCTCTCGGCCCTTGGCTGATTGTTGCGCCGAGGTGCAACAGCAGGTCTTAATATAACCACCGCATTAACAGCTTGGCGGTGTTCAGGTCTATTATGGCTTTTTGAACTGTAAACAACACTGGACTCCTTCTTAAAAGGCTTCTTCTCGGTACCGGACGAGGCACCCTTCTGTATCTTACCGCTCTTGATACCAGCTTCAATCCTTTCCCCGGTCATAATCAGCTCTGTAAACCCGGACGATGAACTTCCAATCAGATGGTTGAAATACGGACCAGACAGGGTCCCCAGAAACATATCCATTGGTTCCCTATCAGCCAAGGGAGGTTGAACTCTTCCAGCAAGGTCCCTCCACTTCTGAGCATAATCTTTGAAACCTTCACCCGCACCCATAGACATACCTTGGAGTTGGGTACGCGTGGGAGCGAGGTCGGCATTGTATCGGTACTGCTTGTAGAAATAAGCAGCAAAATCCTCCCAATTACGGATACTAGCTCCTTCCAACTGGTAAAACCATTCAAGCTGAGTCCCTGAGAGACTGTCTTTAAAGAAGTGGACCCAGAGATTCTTGTTAGCGGTGTATGGCTGAATCTTTCTAACATACGATCGGAGATGCAACTTCGGACAAGAAACTCCGTCGTACTTAGCAAAAGTTGATGCTTTAAACTTGTGGGGAATCACCACCCCAGATGACAAACCCAGATCACCAAAGTCCAATCCAGGGACCCTCTGGATCTCCATGGCACTTAACCGGTCTTCAAGCTGTTTATATCTATCCTCAGCCGGAGGATACTGGTCTTCGTCAAAGTCAGTCTCGTGGCCAGATACCACAGGGCTAGGAACCCTCCTTTCCTCTTGGTTTTCTCCCCCTCCAGATGATTGGGATAGATTGACTTCATCTCGCAGCCTGTTTCCAAACCTATGACCCATGTTCAGGAGGACCGTCTTCTTCTTCTTCTTCTTCTTCTTCTTCTTATCTTTCAAAATAAGGGTCTTCAGATCTTGTTGACCCTTGGCTAAACTCATGAACAATTCTTGGAACTGGGCGTTTTGAGCTTGTAGAGCCTTGATTGCTTGTTCAGTTGATGTTTCGGAAGACATGATGCTGAAATAAACAGCAAAGAAGATGAGAAAAACTTGTAAGGGTACCTGTTATGAGGTGCATGGAATGAAATGCGTATGATATGATTTCAAAGACTTTGGAGATTCAAATTCGTAAACCAAAAATGAAAACACACTTTTATTAGATAAACTTTGAATTCAATTGTTCAACAAATGCCTTTAAGGCGTTACAAGAAAGAAAAATTGAAAAGTAAATCAAAACTAGAAATAATCAAAAGACAATCAGCGCTCCCATGGTCGTTTGCCTTTGGTGTTGACATAGTCGTTGAGGATCCGCTCGTTCTCCAACTGCCTCGTCAACTCCTGAATCTTCTGCTCTTGTTCATGATACTTTTCTCTGTAAGTATCCCGCTCTTCTCTCAGCTGCATCCATGATCTCTTTAATTCCCCAACGTCAGTAGGCATGTAAGGGTGTAGGATGGTAGGAGGAACCCCCTCTTCATCAGCAACTTCAACAATTATAGGCAAGACATCTTCATAGGGCATTTCCAGCTTTTGGGCATGTATACGAACCCACCGAAGATATGGTTCCATTGGAAGAGAAGTCTTCGCACCCAGCTCCCTTCGAAGCAGCTTCCTTCGCATCCATTACAAAGAATGTTGTTGCCCGCTTCATCAAGCAGAACCTCATTTATCAGTACAGTATCCCCGAAAGGATCATCACTGATAACGGTATAAACCTTAACAATACTATGATCACCGCTTTGTGCGAACAGTTCAAAATTCAACATCACAATTCGTCTCCCTATCGACCAAAGATGAATGGTGCAGTCGAAGCTGCGAACAAAAATATCAAAAAGATCATACAAAAAATGACAGTCACCTACAAAGACTGGCATGAGATGCTACCGTTTGCTCTCCACGGGTACCATACCACAGCTCGCACGTCGACTGGGGCAACACCCTATTCATTGGTTTACGGCATGGAAGTTGTTTTACCTGTCGAGGTTCAGATTCCCTCCTTGAGAATCATGAAAGATGCTGGTTTGAGTGAAGACGATTGGATCCAAACCCGGCTTGATCAGTTAAACTTAATTGACGAGAAGAGACTTACTGTTATTTGCCATGGTAAGACTTATCAAAAACGAATGATCAAATCTTTCAACAAGAAAGTCAGGCGTCTAGTGTATCAAGCCGCAAAGTGATCCCAGGGGAAAATGGACTCCTACCTATGAAGGACCATTTGTGATCAAGAACATTTTTTCTGGTGGGGCAATGATTTTAACCACCATGGACAGCGACGATCTGCCGCACCCTGCGAATGCAGACATAGTCAAAAGATACTACGCATAAATGACCCGCTAGGTTGACACACCTAGGCAAAACAAGGGTATCCCGGTGAATCGAAAACCCGAAAGTGCGGTTCAGGCAAAAATTAGGGATAAAACAAAAAAAATATGTACACCCGGCAAGTTGAAAACCTGAAAAGGCGACTTGGGCAAAAAAGGGTTTCCCGGTGGACTGAAAACCCGAAAGGACGGTCCAGGCAAAAGTTAGGGAATTAAAGCATAAGACTATGTCTCGTCGGATCACTTTAAGGACAATCTCCTCACAAACAAACTCTGAGGCTTCTGATCAATTCAATCATCTTCGGACGAAGCAACAAATGGACAAGATATTCGGAGATATGAAGGCTATAGCAGAATGGGAACCCCATGGGATTTTTACACTTAGCCATCTTTGTTTGTATAAATTCTTCTCATTTTTTATGACGCCATCCTCTTACTAGGATGTCTGTCTCCTTTGTACAAAACACTTATTCAAAGTAAATACAAAGATATCTCTTTCAAAGTGTAGAAAACTATTTGCCTTTTTCCTTATACTTGTGTTTTATTTGAAAAAACGTCCAATGATTCATTAATGAACATATGCATTTGAACATAATTACTGTTTACAAATAAACATAATGAAAAAGAATAATTACTGACAGGTAGAAAGATTAGGAAAACGTATTTGGGCTATTCCATGAGCAATCTCTACAGCACGTCATTAAGATCCCCCGACGGAGCCAAAACTTTGAACTACAGATCCTCAGCGGAGCTGAGACTACCAACTACCAATCCCCAGCGGAGCTGGAACTTTCAACCCACATCGGAAATCATCCAGTTTCTCCAGGTTTCGCCAGCAAGTTGTCTTAAAGACTGAAAATCAACCAGATAACGGTTAACTTTTTGTTTCTCCCCAACCTAGGGTAACTCTCCAGTAGATTGGCATACAACCCAAACTCCTGAACTCCCCAGCAGAATTAAGCTTTTTCCCACAGAGTTTTCGCTACAAGATAAACTTTTTCCCCACAAAGTTTTTTACTTCTCGATAGAACTAAGACTCCCGTCAGTAATCCCAGTAGAAGTCCTTAAAATTCTCTGGATTCCCCAAGCAGATTCCTCAAGAAGTATATGGTATTACTCTCATGATGGAATCCTCAGCAGTCAAGGATTTATTTTCCTCAGCAGCGGTCATTTTCCTCAGCAATACAACAAATCAGCTTATATGCGCATACATTACATCCATATATCATAAACATGATTGAAACACATTTATTGCATCATACATTTCATGCAACATAACTTTGTGTTTCAGCTAACACTTTACCCTTTTCAGGATAAGATTAACAACTATCTTTAACAAATATTCAAAGATTTCAGATACAATACAGATACACTCCAGACACGGAAGTTATTCTGTCACTCATTCAGATCTCAACTTCAGATACAATACAAATACACTCCAGACACGGAAGTCATTCTGTTACTCATTCAGACTTAATTTCAAGATACACTCCAGATACACTCCAGACACGGAAGTCATTCTGTCACTCATTCAGATTCCAAGTACCGATACAGTCCAGATATGCTCCAGACACAGAAGCCATTATGTCGCTCATTCAGACTTAATTTCAAGATACAGTTCAAATACAGTTCAGATACGCTCCACACACGAAAGCCATTTTGTCGCTTATTCAGTTTCATCCTACAGATACAGTACAGATACACTCCAGATACGGAAGTCATTCTGTCACTTATTCAGATTCAAGGATAATTATAGTTCATATACGTTCCAAATACGGACACCATTCTGATGCTTATTCTGTCGATTTACAACCAAACATTCTTGGATGGAATCTGCAAGCCCATCTCCAACAAGTTTCTAACATCTCTCCAAATGGAATATTTAAGCTCATTCCCTCAATTACACTTTTGTCGAGTGCAAATTTATGGGCACTCTAGTGTCCAATCATCTTTTACCTTTGAGTCACGAACGACAAAACTCGCCGATCTAACTCTTCAGGTTCAAGAAGATTGAACAGGGGCAGCTGTTGTACCCCAAAATTTGCCCTCTCATTTTTCATAAAGAACACAACCCTAGGGTTTCTCAAATGTTCAAGTTGGCTCAGGAATCGATCAGACAGATTTTCTCCTGTGGCAGTAAACCAGCAATTAGGGTTTTTCTTGCAATTCTCAAAAGAAACGAATTCTCAAAGATCCAATTGGCTTTCACATGTTTTCATGCTTTCTCAAGATTACTGAAAAAACAGTGTTTGTTTTCAAGGTTAACCAGATGATTTGCGTCTTCTAAAAACATATGCTTGTTTAGGAATTGGAATAGACAGTGCGTGTTTTGATTGGAATGCAGTTGCAAGATTATAAAATTATTGGATTACTTGGAGTTTAAGTTATCAGATGGGAACATTTTGTTTCAATTATCTTGATTGGGAATCTTTAAGATTTAGTTAAGATGCGAAGAGAAAATTGCGAGTTATTGACAATAAAGGATTTTAATGGACATCAGATTATCTCATAAGACTTTCTCCATTTATTTCAAAAGTTGTTACAAAACAATTTATTATTTAAATACTTTAGGTTTTACAACTTATCGTATTTGAAAAATAAATTAGTACAATTGATTGAATGTTTCTCTATAAATTACAAAGAAAATGAATATATGCCTAAGATTGACTGAGCTTCCATTGCTTCCATGCTTGCCACAGAGTCTCTTGCTTCCCCTGCTTGGCCACCATCTAGTTGTGCTCACATGAAAATGAAAGACAGAAAAATATTTAGTACAAAAACTATTTGGGCATAAGCAAGAATTTTCAAAAGAAAGAAAAAGTGTTCATCATTAAAGTTTGCAATTTGGAATCAGAAGGCTATTTTTTATTTCATCACATTTTTTTATTATTTTTCTCTATTTGCAAATCACAAGAGAGTTATTCCTCATGGTTCACAAAAAGAAGAAATAGGAAATGTAAGCAAACTATTCAAACAAGAGAAATGCCCAAACAACAGCATGGCCAAAACAAATATTCCAAACTGAATGCAACAAACAACAGCATGGCCAAAACAAATGTTCCAAACTGAATGCAACAAACAGCAGCATGGCCAAAACAAATGTTCCAAACTGAATGTAACAAACAGCAGCATGGCCAAAACAAAATGCAAACGAAGCAACAAACAACATAGCAGTAGAACAGCATCAGCAAAAGGAAAGTATAGCAGTATAATAACCAAGTCAAACAAGCAAGAGGCTTGTTCAATAGCCATTTCATCATCTTCCTTTTTTATTGCAAACTTTTCAGAAAAAAGGTAAAAGAGCATTTGGCTTTAGGGTCATTGAGAGAGAGAGAGAGGAAAGAAGTCACCTAGGGATGCACAACCCTGCTGCCCTGTTGTAACAATTGCATAGAAGTTGCTAGAAAACAAAAACTGCAAGGAAAAGAGCATAAGAAGAACATGCCAAAGTATTCAAAATTTGGTGGATTTCCCACCATTTTGAATAAGATTTCAATAGAAGCAACATAATATAACAGTAGACAAGGCTCAAGAAAAGATGAAGAGAGAAAAAATTATCAAACTGAGCAAACAAAAAAAACTTCAAAAAACTCAAAAGAACCAAGTTTTCAAACTGTCAAAGTTCCAAAGTCTGGAACAAATCTCAAATCTTCCATAAAACCTATAACCAAAACCTGTTAACAAATAATCCAGGCCATCCACCAAAATCCCCAAAACTGTAAAACAGTCCATCCTCAAACTTCAAAACCATTTCAACACCAAACCTGCAAACTGTAACAACAAACTCAGAAAACCTCAAACCAACAACAACAAATCCCAAACCATCCTCAAATCATCAAACTGTCAAACAGTTTAAACATACAGATCAATAACCAGAAAAATATTCAAACCTGTCCAACAAGTTCAAACCACAAAAAACCCTAAACCTGCAAACTATAACAACCATCATCAAGCCTCATCCATCAAACCATTATCAAAAAAACCAAAAATTCCAAAACATGTAACAATACCAAACTGTAACAAAAACCAGTAAAATTCCAAAACCATCAACAAAATCACAAAACTCACAAAGCCTGCAACTGTCAAAAGAAAATCCACGAAACCAAATTCTAACAACACCAAACCTGCAAACTGTCAAATAGTTCAAACCAGAAAAAAAACATACTCAAAGCCAAACTATAACCATATCCAAAAAGAAACTGTCGAACCATCAATACAAAACAACAGTCATCCTCAAGAATCATAAAACTTCCAAAACCATTTTCAACACCATCAACCAAATCCCAAAACTGTCAAAGTATTAAAACAACATCCAGCAAACTTACAAAAATAAAATAAAAACAGAAGTACAACATCATCATCATTCAAAGCTCAAAGGACAGAAAGAGGTTACCAGAAGCACGTCCTCAATCATCTTCATTTCCTTCCCCCCCCCCCCTCCGGCCACCAAGGAATGGCGCCATCCCTTCTCCATTTCACCAAAAATTTCCAAACAGGTATGGTTTCTTCACAGCCTATTCTCCTGCACTTCAATGGACACTAAGATTGATCAACAGAAAAAACATAAAAAAGACAAAAACCACAAAAATCGTTCAAGCTTCAATTTACAGAACATCACCTTTTCAAGAAAAAAACGTTAGAGCTTGGTTAGGAGGCGAGAGAGGGAATTCCGACAACCATGAGCTGGGAGGGAGGATCAGATAGAACCCTTTTAAGCATGAAGCTGACTTTAGGTTTTTTTAGAGAAACGCGAATCATGGTGAGATGAGGAGAGATTAGATCGTTAATAGGGAGTTTCGGCCATGAGCTTAAAAGGTTGAGACATTTTTAGGGCGAGAAGATGAACGAAATTGGAAGAGAGGGACGAAGGAGACGAGAGCGCCGCTGTAAACCAAAGGGGGTCAAGAACCCTAATTCATGTTTCCCCTAATTAAACACGTTAAAGAGTTAATACATTGGGCCAGTTTATTTGCAAACCCTTTAGGCCCATGCGCTGGCTATCTCCCCCCCCCCCTGCCCCTTTTTATGCCTGTTTTAAGCTTCAGCAAAAACCATATCTCTTTGGGCCTAGCACCCCTAAACTCCTAAGCCCATATTTGCCTCTTCTTTAATTTGTTTTTTTATTTTTGTTTTGAAAAATGCTGAATAAAATCTAAAACACTTTTATTAAATTAAGTTAGGATTTTAGTGTTTAATTTCTATCATTTTTTTACATAAACTTATTTTATTAATTTTCTTACATTTAACAAAACACCAAAAAAAAAAAAGAATTAACTTAGCTTATTTTCTTTCTTTAAGTTAGTTTACATAATTAATAAAATACATAATAATAAAGTTTTTTTTTTAATTTAATCAATTTCTTTTTAGAATAGGTTTTATTTTTCTCTTTCCAAGTAAATACATACATTTCACATTTTGTTGACTTTATTTCATAAATTAACATAGCTTTATATTAAATCGCACAACAATTCGATTTGGTTGTATTGTTTGATATTTGGACATTGTTATTCCATTTAATTCATCCCCATTTGTAACAATTGTACCCCCATTCCCGAACATTCTGTAATAGCGTAGAATTTCAATTCCTGCAATTTACTGTTTTCCATATACTGTATAGTAACTAGGCATGTATGGCAAGATTCAAAAATCAATCGCTAGATGACTTAATCCAAGAATAAAATAACTTGAAACCAACACACTTCTCACACGCGCACCTCTAGGGTAACCTCGCTCGTTGCCTCGGAAATACAATCATGTCCCTCGAATATGAGACACTCTAGCAATGACCCTTCAATAAACAAAGATCGTAGTCCCTCGATGACCCTCGATGTTGCATCCGATTAAAACGATCTCGTCCCTTACAAAATTGCTAAAGCGTCTCACAAGTTGCCTTCAATGATTGTAAAGTTGACTCGCGCCTGTCCCTTCACATCCAATGGTGGGGCTTCTTACCAAATCAATGGTAAGATAGCACCATTAAAAGGAAGAAGAAAAGAACAACTTAAGACCTTTCGAGTAGTTACTCGCTTGCTCACGACAAAAACTTTCACACCTACACCTCCATTTCAAAACACTTTCAAAAGACAAAAAGTTTTGTATACATTCTTATAGAGACAAGAACTATTGCAAAACCTATTTTCAAGACACTTTTCAAAACGCGATTCACAAACACCTCTTTGAACCATTTTTTTCGAAACAAAACTTTGTATACGTTCTTATAGAGATGAGAACCATTACAAAGCAAGTGATCTAAACGAGTAACTAAGAGCCCATGGAAAACCATGGATGAAAATGGTGCTAATACCTTCCCTTTTCATAATCTACCCCCCGAACCTGAGAAAATTCTCGAAAGGTCTTTCCTGTGATTTTTTACCTTTCCTTTTGGATAAAAGAAAAGTCGGTGGCGACTCTTGCTAACCGCACAAGTGCGAACGAAACGCAAAACATCTAGTCAGTTCTCCCACCGCATCACAACCAATAATAGCCTGCCTGTAGGATTTTCTTCGCCATTGTATGCCCACTGGAATGGGTACCAAAAGTGACTTCGTGCAATTCATCCATGATTCTTTCAGCTTCGACCTTATCTACGCACCGAAGCAAAACAGACTCCTGATTGCGTTTGTACAGGATGCCATTACTAAGGAAGAATTTAGCAGAGAATCTCCTTAAGAACTTTTTATCATTGATTGAAGCTCCTTCTGGATATTCTTGAGCCTCGAGATACCTCTTGACTTCATGAAACCAAGGCTGGTCCACTACTTCTCCAGTATTAATCTCGTGACAGTGTGTTGGTTCATCCATTCGTCTGATGGTGATCTGGGGAGCCTCATTATCCCAATTAAGTTTAAACCTATATGACATTGTGGCTAGAGCGTCTTCTAGCTTGTTTTCTTCTCGCGGGAAATGCTCGAAGGTAATCTTCTTAAAGTATGGTAGCAATGTCAAAACATGTTCTTTGTAAGGGATAAGGTTAGGGTGTTTGGTGTCCCATTCCCCTTTGATCTGACTGATAACCAAAGCTGAGTCTCCGAATACATCTAAGGATTTGATTTCTAAGTCTATGGCAGCTCTAAGACTAAAGATGCATGCTTCATATTCTGCCATGTTGTTTGTACAATTGAAGCAAAGTCTTGCGGTAAATGGAGTATGACACCCTTCTGGAGATATGAGTACAACACCAATACTATTGCCGAGTGCACATATCAGTGTGGGGGAGTTAAAAATCATCTTTAGGGCTCGCCCTATTCAAATATCTGTAGTCCATACACATTCGTACTTTGTCGTCTTTTTTAGGTACGGGAACAATGTTGGCAACCCATTGAGGGTAGGAAGTGACAGCCAAGAATCCAACACTGAATTGTTTCATAACCTCTGCTTTAATCTTTTGACATATCAGGTCTCATGCGGCGAACCTTTTGTTTTACTGGCGGACAATATTCTCTCATAGGAAAACGATGTACCACAATGTCCGTATCAAGTCTTGACATGTCTTCATATGACCAGGCGGAGATTTCAACATAGTCGTGTAGCAACTGAATTAGACGCTCCTTGACACGGGGTTCTAGATTGGCACCCACCTTGACCTCTTTTTTATCTTCTTCGGTACCCAAGTTGATTGTATCCACGGGTTCCTCGTGAGGCTGAATGGTTCTTTCCTCTTGTTGTAGCAGTCTGGCAAGCTCCCCTAGTACTTCACAATCTTCCTCACCTTTGTCTTTGGCTTGGTAGATCAGATTCTCAGAGTCACAAAAGGCCATAGCAGTATCGTTACCCATGGGATCAAGAATGGATGAATACCTGCATTGTGAGTGTGGGTGTGTGTAAGGGTATAACTATCTTTTAAAAGAAAATAAAATGTAAAAGAAAAACAATGAGCACAAAAGTTTGTATGTGAAAAACGTCCATGATTTATTGATGTCATATAAAGATGAAATAATAACCCTTACAAATTGACCATTGTGCCTCGGGCAAGACACAAGGTTTTAAGAGTGCGAATTGTTTTTGAATATTACAGATCCAACAAAATGTAAAGATAAATTACGGTGGGATAAAGGTTATTGGGATGAAGTCTCTAGCCTCCCAATTGCTGAGCCCTCCATTGACAGTCGGAAAGATCCAATCCTCCAGGTTGCAATCATCTTCGCCATCTTCTACCGCGTTGACCTCATGGTTGCTAATCTTCAAGGGTGGCCCTCCAACACGGGCACGAAGAACAGTCTTTTGAGCACTTGAAGTGAAACCTAGGCCAAACTTGTCGGACTTATACGGGATATCTGGAAGTTTCCCCTAGATGGTGCATCCACCTTCCTTTACTACTGCTTTGGCGTCCTTCAGAGATGACATCCGGAGCAGAGGTCTTGTAATCTTGGGAATCTGGGACACGGTCTTGGTCACTGCTACCTCTTGTAGGACCTCTTTGAAGTGTTGAAATAGAGTTTCAATGAATTCGCTGTCTAATTCCACATATATGAAGGAATTGATATGGTTGATCATGTATTATTCCTCTCCATGGATAGTAATAATCTTTCCTTAAACCAGATACTTCAGCATCTGGTGCAATGTAGAGGTGACAGCGCCAGCATTGTGGATCCATGGCTGACCTAGCAGGCAAGAGTACGAAGGGAAGATGTCCATTACATAAAAGGTTGAATTGAAAGTTTGAGTCCCAACCTTTATGGGGATAACCATTTCCCCTTGCACCATTCTCTTCGAGCCATCAAATGCCCTTACTACTATGTTTCTTGGCTTTAACGTCAATCCTTCGCAGTCAAGTCTGTCAAGAGCTTTTTTCGGTAATACATTCAAGGATGAGCCGGTGTCTACCAAAACATGGGCCATAGTTGTGCCCCTACATTCCACTGAGACATGTAATGCCTCATTGTGCTTTCTTCCCCTTGGTGTCAGATCAGCATCTGAGAAGCCTAGGCCATTATCCGCTGTCAAGCTGGCCACACAGTCTTGAAATTAATCAGCAGACGTCTCTTGAGGCACATGGGCTGTTTTTAGGAACTTCACCAAGGCTTTCGCATGTGCCTCAGAACACAATAGTAATGCCAGCATGGATATTTTGGAGGGAGTTTGCCCCAATTGTTCAACTACATCGTAGTCGCTCCTCTTTATAATTTTTAGGATCTCCTCCATTTCCTTCTTGGATGTCTCGAGGATAGTTAGTGATTGAGCCTTCGTCTGGACATGCTCCACTTGAATACTCTTTCCTCGAGTTTCAGCAATAGAAGTGTTGGTAGGAATGACAATAGGGGTTGTAACAGTTTTGTCAATATGAGCACTTGCAGAGATGATTATGGGTACGGAAGTAACCTTTGGAGCAGCCACGAGTATGATCACGGGTCCAGAAACTGCTTTTGGGGGAGCAATTTCTGGAGAAAAGATCCTATCGCTTCGGGTAATTTTACTAGTTCCGGCAATATTGCTGATGTCAGAATCTTCTTCTCTGGAGTTTATCTCTTTGGCGGTCGGTCAGTCTTGTTTGACGCCATGGTAGTAAATGTCCCCTCCGTAATTCCACGACACAGTTTTGTCTGATTTATATGGGACTGGCCCAAGCATTGTAATTATTAGAGGAGCTTCTTTCGGAACCGATGTAATTCTAACAGGTCTTTTGGTGGAGACATCGGAAGAATTGGCGGAGATGGTAATGATTGAAACATCTTCAATAGGAATAGGTGAAACATGAGTACTTTCAAACAAAATCTCTTTGTTATCTATCAGGCGCTGTTGTACCCCAATTTTTGACCTAAGATCCCATTTTTATTTTTGCATTTTTAAAGATAAGTCAAGGTCACGAAATACAGTCGGTTTTAATCTCTCACCTTCAAGCATTGACTATGCGAAGATTGTCAAGTGTTTTGAACATTTTTAGCCTATGTATCACTAATTTCTAATCTATACAAAGGTGTATGTTCATGTTTTCTTTTGCTTCATGTACAGAGACAGGTCTGAATCAAGAGCATTAGGTGTCGCGCCTCAATTAAGGTTTTGAGTCTCCCAAGCCCGAAGTACGGTTGATTGTGGATTCTCGAAGACTGATTCATCAAGGCACAACTGTTGCACCCTAAATTTCGCCCCTAATATGTTTTAGTCGCACTTTCATATCATATTTTTTTATTTGGTCACAATCATTAGTAAATACCTTCATTCATCACATTTTGCATCATTAGTCGTATTTAAGTTGACCAGAAAAAGTCAGTTTAAATCAAAGTTTGCATCGTCTTTCAGTTGTAAAATACCCGACATTTCATTTCATTCATTTTTATCTGTTTACTATTTTCTTGCACTGCTCCAAGTTGTTTATATGTCGATAATAAAATATTTCGGTTTTATAGACAGACTCTTAAAAGCGATTCGACACTATGCGGGAAAGTAGCGAGAAAATATTTCAAGTTTTCACCTTTTACCGATCATTTTATGAATCTGCGCTTCGCGTAGATTATGATGGTATGCTCGCTTTATTTTTTCGGTACAGTTCGAAGTCTCGTTTTTAACCTTAAACGTCTGTTTAGTCTGATATTTTTATTATTATTTTATTTTTGATTTTTTTTTACTTCTTGAATATTTTTTTCTTTAATCTTTGTGACATGTAGGTTATTTTAATGTGTTCATTTTATTTTTTCGGATAAATTTTCGTCCGTTTTTTATCATTTTCGGTCTTTATTTTTTATTCATAAAATATTCAAAAAAAAATCATTTTAAATTGAGTTAATTTTAATACATTTAGTTTTTTTGGTTATTTTTATCATTTAAGGACTATTTGATCACAAAAATATATTATTTACACTATACTCTATTCCTATTGGTTGTTGGATGAAATTGAGGATCGATACAAAATTGCCAAAACAATATTAATCACTTTTTACCCTTTCCCCCTCTATCCAATCTCTTGCCCTGATACAAAAGAAAAAAAAAAAAAACAATACAACACAGTAACTAATACTACTATCTGAATTTCCACTGTTAAATCAACAACCCATTACACACTCCTTATTCGATACTCACCGTCATCCCTTCTAAAATCACTTCTCCAATATTTATTCCTTTTCGATCTTTACCGCACAGCCATTGCTCACGCGATACTCCCACTTCATCGCGAGACAACCTCACGAAACCTCCCTCTGTCGCGTTTCACCTCACCACCAATTTTACCTCACTGTGAACCACCCTTCATCTTTCAACACAAAACCATACTCCCACCATCTCCGCCGAGAATACCCAGCCTATCTTCACCTCACGTAACCTACATCTTCCAATTCCCACAAGCCAAAACCCCATCTCCACGCTAACTTCCGATACTCCATCTCAATAATGACCAACACGGCGCCTCAAAACCCTCTCTCTCAATTTCATACCTGAACCAATCAATATTCGCCGCTTATTTTTCCCATGACAAACTTCATAATTTCTAAAAGCTGATATGTAAGATAGAAAAAAATTGGAGAAGAGTCATCTTTTTTCCGATCCAATTCTTCCACCATTTCACCACCGAGCAACTGTTCTCAACCTTCCTTTTCCACTCAAAAACCCTCCGAACAATACTCCTTCCGCTCACCAGCAGAATCTACACGCTTACCTCCATAAACTTCTGCAGAAACCATAACACTCCATTCTATGGTGACTATTATTTATTATTCTATTTTACTTTTAGTTTTTTTATTTAGAAGATTTTGTTAAGTGTTATTTCAAGTAAATTGGGCTTGACACTTACTTTGGTCTCTAAGCCCAATTGTTATTTCTTATATACCCCATTTAAATTTTGCATTCATGTTTTGTTCTTTTTGTTTTTTATTTTAATTTAGTATTTGATAAATATTAAAAATCTAAGTAGAATTTACTTGTAAATAAATTCAAGTTGTGTTGCTATTCTCATGATTGTGTTGTGATTTCGAACTTTGAATTCGATTTAATTTTTGAATGCATTTGAACACAAATATTTTGGGCGACCTGTTAGAGTCGATTCCTACATGAATCTACTCTAAGATTACTTAACAAAGTGCAATATTTAGTTGCTTTCGATTCACTTCATTTCGGTCCCGTAGCTTATTCTTGCGCCCTATATGAGACTTTAGGTAGTTTCCATGTGCTATTGGTTTTGTTTTATGTGTTTCATCTGATGCAGGGATTCTTATCTGACACCGTGAGCTTTATCCATCGCCTTTGCGCTTTATCTGATTCCTCTCCTGACACGCTTTTCTCGTATGTGATTTATTTTCACTTGATGCGCTTTATCTGATGCTTGGAGTATTATCTCACATCAGGTTTTTTTTGATGCTGTCGGCTTGTGATTTATTTTCACCTAAGGTTTGGTATACTCTTAGCTTACTTATCTATCTGTGGCTTTAAATCCAATGGAAAGAATTAATTTGTTGACTTCATGTCATCGAGTATCTAATACGATTATGTGAAATCCCTTCATACTTTTTTTTAGTTTTGTTACTCTTAAGACAAATCTCCTACAAATCAATTTTTAAACTCACACCCCTTTTAAGTCAAAACTTCAACACTAGGTCGTCGTATCTTCAAAATCTCATCCATACCCATTTAACTAAACAAACAATTTTAACCAAAAAAACGGATATTTCAAAAGGTTCCTGCGGAGTACCGCAGATGCATTAGGTGCTAATACCTTCCCATTGTATAACCAACCCCCGAACTCTCGATCTCTTTTAAAAACACATTGTATTTTCATTACTTTTAAATATTACTTTACATTGCATATTTTAGGGTTTTATTTCGCTCTTTTCCCTTTTCCCTTGGAAATAATAAAGCGCGGTGGCGACTCTTGCTTTTTGTGAGTCAAGTTAATTAATAGCTTGATCTCCGATTTTCACCGCTACAGGCGCTGAATGCCTTCTTTCAACAAAGGGCAATCAGTTGGTAAGGACAAGCAGAGATGGCAAACTTCATTACAGCCCAGGAACACACCGGCTTTCAGCAAGTTTATCTTAATGGTCGGAAGTGGAGTCATGAGTTCATCAACTGTGGTAACAAACATATCTTCTTCAATAGCATTGGTATTGTGACCATGTCTAGGCATGGGATCAGAAATGACATTTGGCTTCTTGGGTGTATCAAACTCAATATCCTTTGCTTCAATGAGGTCTTGTATTTTGTTCTTCAAAGCCCAAAAATTATTGGTATCGTGGCCAGGACTTTCAGAGTGATATCTGCAACGGGCATTGGGGTGATAATGAGGGGATGTTGTATTGGGATTTTTCGGAGCCTCTTTCAAGGTTGCCAAGTTGGATCTTAGAAGATACGGTAATACTTGAGACAGAGTCATGTTAATTCTGGTGAATTGCCTAACTGGCCTTTCCACCCTTGGTTGATTACTTCTTTGTTGCTCAGACGTAGTCTTTGGAGTCATAACATCCCGCACCATTGGTTGGCGTTCGACCCTCTCTTGGTTTCTTTGTGGATATACAGCAGCTACCTCTTTCTTTTCAATAAAAGGCTTCTTCACAGCTGTAGAAGAAGATGAATCCTTCTGAATCTTTCCACTTTTTATGCCAGCTTCCACCCTCTCTTTGGTCAGTATTAGCTCAGTGAAGCCTACAAATGAACTTCCGATTAAATGGTTGAAAAAGAGACCAGACAAAGTGCCTAGGAACATGTCTACCAATTCCCTTTCAGACAAAGGGGGTTGAACTCTTCTAGCCAAATCTCTCCATTTTTGTGCGTAATCCTTGAAACCCTCATTAGAAGCCATGGCCATACTCTGGAGTTGAGTACGGGTAGGCGCCAAATCGGTATTGTATTGATATTGCTTGTAGAAAGCTGCGACAAGATCTTCCCAATTGTGGAAGTTGGCTCTTTCTAGTAGATAAAACCAGTCGAGTTGTGTTCCAGACAGACTGTCTTGGAAAAAATGCACCCATAAGTCTTTATCAGCGGTGTGGGGTTGGATTTTTCTCACATATGATCGTAGATGCATTTTAGGGCATGACACTCCATCATATTTTGCAAATGTAGGCACTTTGAATTTCAGAGGAATCATAATCCCCGATACTAGTCCAAATTCTTCAAAGTCTAAGCCTGGCACCTTTTGTATTTCCATCGCGCTCAAACGCTCTTCGAGATGTCTGTACTTTTCATCAGCTGGAGGATACTGTTCCTCAGAGTAGTCTTCCTCTTCCTCCTCTTCTTCTAATTCTGACGAGACAGCTGTTTCCTTGTCTTTCCCTTCTCCTTCACCGGAAGTTGTTGCAAATTTCAAAGTCCTTCTCGTCTGCCCATGAAATCTTCTCCCCATGTTTAAGACTCCAGTTACCTTCTTTATTTTCTTTTTACTCTCCTCAGCTAGCAGAGTCTTCAGTTCTTCTTTCCCCTTGGCTAGGGTCATGAGCAACTGTTGAAACTGCGTGTTCTGAGCTTGGAGATCTTTCACTGTTTGTTCGATATCCATCTTACTGAAATAAATAGTAGAGAGATGAGGAGACTTGTTGCAAAAGAACTATTTATGTTATGATGAATGATATATGCATATGCAATGTTTTCAAGGATTTCGAAGACTCAAGTTTGTTTTAGACAAAAAGAAACACACGTTATATTAATAAGATAAAGTTTGAGTACATCAATGCCCCTTGGACAAAATAATACAAAACTATAAGATAAAAAAGTAGTGCGCATTCTCTTTGGTGCAATGTAGGCATTTAGAGTTCGCTCCTCATGAAGTAGCCTAGTGAGTTCCAAAACCTTCTTCTCGCTTGCGTAGAATTGGGATTCGAAAGTATCTCGCTCTCCTTTGAGCTGTATCCAATCCCTTTGTAGGTCTTCAAGAGATGTGGGCATGTCAGGATGTAGGATAGTGTATGGAACATCTCCTTCCTTAACAGGCTCAATGATTACCTGGAGAATGGAGGGGTAAGGCATCATAAGACTCTGAGCATGAGTTCGTACCCATTTGAGGTAAGGCTCAAGAGGGATGGAATTCTTGTGCCCCAAAGTCTTTCTATCTACCTTGTTTAACATTCTCCAAGCTCGGATAAATCTCTGGCGAAGACCTTGATCGTCATTGTCATAGTCGAATACCAAACCTTGAATCAGCATCTCGTGCGGGCCGTCCCTTCGGGCGTAACCAAATTGTCTTAAGGCTAAGCATGGATTGTAGGTGATACCTCCCCTAATTCCAAGTAAAGGGACATTAGATAATTCTCCACAACGGTCGACGATGATAACATTCTCTTTGGATCGGGAGCACCAATGAATGTCTGAATGTTTGAGCGTCATTAACCTTTGTGACCACCTTGAAGCTTGCTCATTCTTAAGACTGATTGGGGAAGATGAGAAATAAACCATCTCTCCAGGAGAGGGGTGCAACACATAAGGACACCTCTTTTCCTCATTGTGCGAGTGTGAAAAGAGTGTAGGATATCCCCTAGCAATGTAGGCACCGGGTTGCGTGACATGAAGATTTTGACGGTGTTCACATTTATGAGTTGGTCAGGGTTTGGAAACAAAACCATCCCATAGATGAGGAGAGCTATAATTTCTTCAAAGGCTTGCAAGTCTAGGGAATTCCAACAGCTTTGGGCTTTCTCAAACAAGAACCTTGCTAAGAAGCCTTTGACACCACTTCTAGTTTCCCAATGAGTTATGACATCAGATGAGTGCAAGTGTAGAGCTTGAGCAATCTCTTTTGGCTTTGGGTCTCTTTCCGTACCGTTGAAAGGCAGTTGATTGAGAATGGGAATCCTCAAGAGTTGGAAGAATTCTTCCAAAGTAGGCACAAGTTGATAGTCGGGAAATGTGAAGCAATGGTGCAAAGGATCAAAGAACTGAAAGAGCACCTTCATCATATCCTCATCTGTGTTGGAGGTGACCAAGTTGAGTAGACAAACATGTCTTTCAGTGATTGGAGAGTTCTCAGGAACCCTTGAAACTAGCTCCTTAAGTTGTGGAGGAATTATCACAAGGTTGACTTGAATAGTTTTCCTGTGAAGTGAATCCATATCCTACAAAACAAGAACAAAGATGAATCCCAAAATACTTGAAATGGTTAGTGGGTGAATATGATGTTCATGATGTCCATGATGTTATGTACAAGTATGCATATACAAGCAAAGAAAACAAGTCCTTAGTTTAGGCTTGCATGGAGTTTTATAGGTAAGTACCCTCTTGAAGTTTAGTTGGCTTAAACTTGTCCTAGTAATAGTAACCGGGTTCTAAGGAGCTCAATATCACTGGATTGTTTCCTTGGTCATTGTTTCAGCTCAAGCCTCTTTAATGGCGACCGAAATATCCCAAGAAACTAAACCTCAATGAGTGTAGTATCGAGTATCTACCAACTTCGGACTGCACCAAAGCCGGTCATCTCACTACATCCTAAAGGCCAAGTTGGTCAAGTAAAGGTTCTAGAAGTTCATTAGTGCTTCATGACATCATTCAAGGGCCCCGTATTCTCTTTGATTAACTCAAAGGCTACCGGTACCCACAAATATGTCACACTAATGTATCTATTGCTTAGACCATGTCAGTATACCCCGCACAGTTTCCACAACGTATTGCTACTTACATATAATTTATCCCAAATCCAGGTAGAGGATTTGAACCCAAACAAAGAACCATAATGTAAAGCATACAAATCAAACAATGTAAGCAAGTAAATGTGATCTAAACCCTAAGGTAACCCCACTTTTAGAATTCTCCCCAGCAGAGTCGCCAG
The DNA here is from genome assembly GCA_948472305.1 of Vicia faba. Lineage (NCBI taxonomy): Eukaryota > Viridiplantae > Streptophyta > Magnoliopsida > Fabales > Fabaceae > Vicia > Vicia faba. The sequence continues at coordinate 180,832,555 of OX451741.1, read as the reverse complement.
TTCTGTAATACGATGGTAGAACTGACTTGATTGTTTTGTGTTTTATCTCAAATGTTGCGGTTAGCAAGAGTCACCACCGACTTTTCTTTTATCCAAAAGGAAAGGTGAAAAAGCACAGGAAAGACCTTTGAGATTGTTTCTTGAGTTCGGGGGGTAGATTATGAAAAGGGAAGGTATTAGCACCCTTTGCATCCATGGTTTTCCATGAGCTCTTAGTTACTCGCTAGATCACTTGCTTTTGTTTGAAATTGTGATTTGTGTGGTTTCGATAGTATTTTGTAAAAGAGGCCATTGTTTTAGGCAATCTTTGTAATGATTCTCGTTCGTAAGAATGTATACAAAGATGTTTATCTTTTTGAAAATGTTTTCAATGTTTGTAAGATGTTTGGAAATATGTGTGTTTGTTTTCGAAAATAGAAAGGATAGTTGTTTTGAAATGAAGAAAGTAACTAGAAGTAATCTACCTACTCAAATGTCTTTCTTGTTCATTTTCTTTCCCTTTGATATTGTTGTCTTACCATCGATTTGGTAAGAAACCCTATCTTTGGATGTAAACGGGACGGGCGTGGGTCATCGTACAACCATGATTAGCAATATCATAAAGTATCTTAGCATTTTTTGAGGGACTAAGACCATTTTGTAAGGCAACTTTAGATAGCGTCATCGAGGGACTATGATCTTATATTTGTTTGTTTTGCTAAAATACTTCACATGCGTAATATGGCCATTTTTGTGTAAGGCAACCAAGTGGAATAACCCTGGGGAGTGCTTGTGTGCAAGTGTGTTATTTTCATGCTTGATTTTGTCTTGGATTAGGGTTTTCTATTTGATTGGTTTTATCTTGCCATACAAAACCCTAATTACTAGCATGCTATATAAAAGCGATAAATTGCGAAATTTAAAGTTACTACGCTATTACAACATTTGTGGGAGGGGGGGTATACAATTTGTGAATGGGGATTTGCAATAAAGTAAAAACCCTAATTATCTATTACAACCATATCGAATTCATCAAATGTACAAAGAAACGAATGTAAATACAATGTGTAAGAAGTGAAATGAATATAATGTACAAGATGAATGAACAAGACCATGGATATTGTTTTGACTTTAATTAACTTAGGGGAAAAGAAATAATTAATTAAACAGAAAATTAGAATCAAAATAACAAAAGAAACTGGTTTAAAGAAACCAATTTCTAAATGAATAATAATCACAAACCTAATTTAAATATTTGATTAAATTAAAAAAGGAATTTTAACAAGAAAATATTTTAGTCTATTAAACAAACATGAATATTTTTAATATATATATATATATATATATATATATATATATATATATATATATATATATATATATATATATATATATATATATATATATATATAATACTTTTTTGAGATTTTTTTATTTATAAAAATAATTATTGTTGTAATATTAATAATGATAATTAAAAAAGTAAATAAATAAAAATAAAATAAATAAAATAGGTTAAGGGGTTTAATGATTAAAAGGGGGTGTTTGAAGAAAGAAAAAAAAACTATCGGGCTTTCAGCCCACAAAGTCATGGCCAAAAATCTGATCTTTTACAAAGGGGATGAGGGGTGTAACGAAAAGAGGGGGTTGGTTTCAGCATTTTTGGTTTTGGGCCTGAATGAGCAGGCCCGGGTATTTTAGACAAAGCAACCAGGGTCCAAGGGCGGGGCTCATTTTGCTGTTTTGCTTTTGTGGTACGGTGGGAGAACTGACTTGAGGGTTTTGCGTTTTGTGTTCGCAAATGTTGCGGTTTAGTAAGAGTCGCCACCGACTTTTCTTTTATCCAATAAGGAAAGGTGAAAAATCATAGGAAAGACCTTTAGAGATGTTTTCTTGAGTTCAGGGGATAGATTATGAAAAGGGAAGGTGTTAGCACCATTTTCATTCATGGTTTTCCATGGGCTCTTAGTTACTTGCTAGATCACTTGCTTTTGTTTGAATGTGCTTGTGGTGTAGGTTTTGAAAGTATTTTGAAAATGTAACTTTGTAATGATTCTCGTTTCTATAAGAACGCATACAAAGTGTTTGTTTCAAAAATAGTTCAAAGATGTGTTTGTGAGATGTGTTTTGAAAGTATTTTAAAAAAGGTGTATTCTTTGTAATGGTTCTCGTTCGTAAGAACGTATACAAAGTGTTGAGCTTTTTTGAAAACATTTCAAGTCTTGGAAAGTGTTTTTTTTGTGAGCAAGCGAGTAACTGAGAGCGAACCTACTTACTCAAAAGGTCTTAAATGTGTTTTTTCCTCCTCCTTTAGATGTTGCTATCTTACCATTGAATTGATAAGAAGCCCCATCGTTGGATGTGAAGGGACGAGTGTTAGGTCATCGTATGACCATGATAGCAATGTTGTGAGATGACTTAGCACTTTTTATTTAGGGACTAAGATCATTTTGAAAAGGCAACATTGATAGCGTCATCGAGGGACTATGATCTTGTATTTCGAGATTTGTTTGTGCTAAAACATCCCACATGCATAACATGACCACTTTTGTAAGGCAACAAGTGAGATTACCCTAAGGGTGCATGTGTGCAAGTGTGTTTGATTGCATGCATTTGTCTATGATTTTTGGTGGTCTACTTGTCGATTTTATCTTGCCATACACGCCTAATTACTAGTATTTACATTTGAAAGCGAGAAATTGTAGAAATGTAAAGTCCTACACTATTACAATATTTAAGGGATGGGGATACATATTTATGAATGGGGGTTGCAAGTAAAATAAGTCCTAAATTACTATTACAACCATATTGAAATACATAAGAATGTACAAGAAAATGTGAAACAAACTTGTCTTGTTTTAAGAAACTATTTTTGGTCTTTTGTTTTAAGAAATAAAATAAAGTGTGAAGGAAATACTTTTGATGTTTTCTGATTAATGGAATGAAGAGTGATAGAAAAATAATGAAAAAGGAAAAAAGAATCAATGTGTTGCTGATAAAATAAAGTCAGAGGTTCTAACCCTAGCACGCTGCAAAATAGAAACCTGTTAGTGAAAATGTATAAGGTCAAAAGCTCTAAACCCACTGGGAACACAATAGTTTTAAGAGGTTCGGATACCACTGGCAACAAAACAAGCTTCAAAAGTTCTGATACCACTGGCAACAAAAACAAGCTTCATAAGTTCTGATACCACTGGCAGAACTTGGTCTCTCTCTCTCTCTCTCTCTATGCTAGTCAGAACATCTGTAACTTGGTTATTTCTCCATAAAACAGAAGATATGCATAGAACAGTTATAGTAGGTGTCATAGCGTTTCAGAAGATAAGAAATATCAGAACTATAAATCAGAGGCAAGCATGTATTTTCTAATCCTAACTCTAAGTTCTAGTCTCTCCAAGAAGTTCTGAACTGATTTATCCTCTACTTAAACAGGCAGGTGCATGAAATCTCAGAATATGTACAACATTAGAAACATGATATCTACATTGTATTTTTGAGCTTGTAAATCTGGTAATGTTTTAAGTAACGTGATAAGAGTCAGCAGAAGCTTACCTTGCAGCTGAAAAGATTCTATGGGACAGAGGTTGATCCTGAATTCTGGCGAGGTTCTGAGCAACCTCTTCACGTGCTCAGCAGGATGGAGGTTCTCAACTTCTGGAACAGCAAAGAGGTGATGTTCTGATTTCTTTGAGTAGATGGATGGAGAATGCGAGGTAGTATGAATACAAAAGTTTAGGCAGTTTCCAACGTGTAGATCAGAAACTGTGTGAATGGTTTTTTTTTAGTCAAGAAATATTTGAGAACAAGTGGAGTTTTAAATGCAAAGAATCAAAAGTTAACAAGGTTTTATGTGCTGTGTTTACAATTCTTGGAACTCTTGGAATTTTGGAAGGGGTTCAAGGCTTTTCTTTCTCAATTTTTTCGACCTCTTTTCAATGGCCAAAGGTGCTCTATTTATAGGCAAAGATTTTGTAGTTTTGGAGAGGTCAAGTAGTGCCAACATCATACGCTAGATGCTAACTTGTTCTTGAAGCAAGTTCAAAAAAGGGTGTGATAGTTGACAATTTTTTAGCCTAGACTGGATTAGCAAGCAGGGATTAAGGAAAAGTAAACCCACAAGCAAAAAGTAACGCATGGACCCTCCCATACTTCTGTACAAAAGTATTTCTACACTACACGTGGAGAGATCCTTTGGACAAAGACTCAAAAGTGGTTGTGAGCATTAATGAGCATTAAATGATGATGAGATTTGTCAAAATCAGAAATCCTGTAATTTGAGATTTTACATCATTGCTTAATTTTGGATCAGAAGTTCTATCTAGGACAAAGATCCAGCTTCCGATCTTTGTACCTTGTTGCCTCAGCACGTTCTAAAGGATTCCCCAGATTTTCCAGTAAGCTTGCAGTATGCTTTGTAACCTTCTTTGACTTACCTTTGCAAACTCTGGATTAGAAGTTATGCTTCAGTGTATCATCCAAACTTCTGATCCTCCTACCTTCTGGCTCCAGCATGTTCTGAAGGAGCTTTCAGGCTTCGTATTGCGCTTTATTACTTTCTTTGCATTATCCTAACAAACTCTGACTGAACTTGCGTAGATGCTGAAGAGCCATGTTCTGACTAAAGATTATATGTCGAACCATGTTTACAACTTCTGAATGCTCCTGCCTGGAGGCTGGCTCAGAAGTTCTGAAGTGTCATTTTTCTTAAATACTTAGAAAAATACCAAGTATTTAGAAATTTGGCTTTTCCATAGTAAATTTGACTTTTGAACTTTTTGATGATACAAACTTCATATTCCAAGATGTCTTGATGAAATATGATTCTTGAAACTTGGTTTTGGTCCAAAAGTCAAAGTTAGACTTCTCAGCACGCAAATGACCATTTTTACCTTGTGAATGGTTTGCTTGGAAATAAATGATAATTCAAGGCTTGGAATTGTATGAGAGAAAACTTGAGAATCCAGGGTGATTCCTTGAGAAATGAGAGGGAAAATTTTGGGGTACAACAACTGCCCCTGTTCAAACTTCTTGAACCTGAAGGGTTAGATTGGCGGATCCGCCATCCGTGACTTGAAGGTGAAAGATGTTTGAATACTAAAGTGCATAGAAATTTGCACTCGAAGATGGATGGTGAATGGGCTTATAGATTCCATTTGGAGGAAAGTTGGTAAACGCTGGAATAAGTATCAACATAAACCTCTTGTTGATTTATACTAAACTTGATGTTTTACCTGTGAGAAAAGGGGTTAGTAAAATGCAGATGCTTGTATGATGTTCACCAGATGTGGTATCATGCTAAATGCATATGGTATGTACATGCTATGATGTATGAATGTGAAATGTATGTTTTTGTCTTGGAAAATAAATCTCTGACTACTGCTGAGGAACATGCATATCTTCAAATTTGTTGAAAGGATGCTTTTTCTAGGGAATATCCCTCAAATGTCAGTTGTTATCTGGTCGGATCCAGGCTTCACAGTTGCTGAGGATGAAGTAGTCGGTTACTATCTGGTCGGATCCAGGCTTTATGAAAACTTACTGGACGAAGAGATGGATTAACTATTATCTGGTCGGATCCAGGCTTTGCAGAAAATTCCTTGAAATTGAATAGTCATATGGTCGGGTCCAGGATTTATAATAAACTGGTTGAAAACTGTTATCTGGTCAGATCCAGGCTTTGCATATTTCTTTTATGAAGTTAATTGCTATCTAGTCGGGTCCAGGCTTCACAATAAACTGGTTGAAAACTGTTATCTGGTCGGGTCCAGGCTTTGCATATTTCTTTGAAATTGGATAGTTATCTGGTTGGGTCCAGGCTTGACAACTTGCTGGGGATGAGGAAGTTAACTATTATCTGGTCGGATCCAGGCTCCGCAGTAACTTGGAATGGCAACTACCATCTGGTCGGATCCAAGCTTCATGGTTTTTTTAGAAAACTGTACTATTATCTGGTCGAGTCCAGGCTTTATAGTGTCTTTCTGGGGATCATAGTTAATTGTTATCTGGTCGGGTCCAAGCTTCACAATAAACTGCTTGGGGATTTAGTTTTTATCTGGTCAATTTCCAGGTTTCACAACGAATCTTTGAGGATGATTGTTATCTGGTTGGATACAGGCTTCGCAACAGATTTCTTGAAAGGAATGGAAATGAGGAATGATATCTGGCCAGGTCCAGTTTTCTCAACCATTTGTCGGGGATAGAGAGACAACTCTACTGGGGAAAAGAAATTAAACCTTGGTCAAATTGAGTTCAGGTTCTTCTATATATTTTAAGAGTTAGGCTATTATCTAGTCGGGTCCAGGTTTCATAGCATTTTGAGATCATCTGTTATCTGGTCGGGTCCAGGCTTCAGTAACTCAAAAAGTCAAACTGTTATCTGGTCGGGTCCAGGCTTTAGTAACTCAAACTGTTATCTGGTCGGGTCCAGGTTTCAGTAATAACTTGAAAATTATGCTAATATCTAGTCGGATCCAGGCTTCAAAGCATCTTGGAAATAATAAAGGCTATGTTGAAGGCTTTACTGGGGATTAGGGGTTATGGCCCTGTGATTTGCAGTCATTTGAAAGGGAAATTCAAACTGGAGAGTATAGCCTCAGTCGAGTAAGATAGACTCAGTTTGGGGAGGATACATCCAACCGGGGATGACGGGCTCAGCCGGGGATGATGGGCTCATCTGGGGATAAAAGACCTTGATTGGAAGATATACTCCGCTGGGGAAATAACTCTGTTGGGGAAGTAAACCCTGTTGAGGAGGTGAATTCCCTTTTAGGAAGAGATCTCCTAGGCTTTAGCTGGGGAGAAAGTTGTTAAGAGGTTGAGACTCTGGCCGGGGATTATCCCGTGTAAGGAGATTTTATGGACAAATCTGTCGGGGAAAGGTCTATTGTTAACGCCCTGGTGGGGATAATGTTGATGAGATAACTCTGTGGGGATATTTCACATACATTAAAAGAGATCTTACTGTGGCTGGGCGCTGATTTTTTGTTGATGCTGCTGCTTGGCAGAACACATGTGTCAAATAGCTTTAATTATGCTCATATGCATATGTTCATTCAATTTTAATCACTGGACAATTTTTGCATTCAAAACAGAGATAGAAAATGTTGTACTTCGAAGTATATTTGTATTGATATTTTGCCCATGAATATGCGTTTTTGTACATAGAGACGGAAATCGCCAAAAAGGAAAACAAAATTGAGAAATGAAAACAAATAGCCATGTGAAATGATCTCATTGCCTTCCAGCTCTACTATTTCCCCAATGTCTTCGAACATCCTTTACCGTTGATCAAAATTGATTGGATTGATCCTGGACCATTTGAACTTGGACCTTGGTGATAGAATTTGACCGTGTTGATTTCACGGGACATAGTCGTACGCTTTTAATCCTTAAATTTTGCTTGGACCGCCCTTTCGAGTTTTCAGCCCAATAGGATACCCCTTTTTGCCCAAGTCGCCCTTTCAGGTTTTCAACTTTCCAGGTGTACAATCTTTTGCATATATCCCTAATTTTTGCCCAAACCTTTTGGTTTGCCGGGATGCCCTTATTTTGCTTAGGTGTGTCAACCTAACGTGTCTCTTATGCGTAGTATTTTTTGACTATGTCCGCGTTGATCGGATATGGGAAATCTTCGCCATCCATGGTAGTCAGCATCATGGCACCGCCAGAGAAAACTCTCTTGACCACAAATGGCCCTTCATAGGTGGGAGTCCATTTTCCTCTGGGGTCACCTTGTGGTAAAATGATGCATTTTATCACCAAGTCACCAACTTGATATACCCTAGGCTTAACCTTTTTGTTGAATGCCTTGATCATATGTTTTTGATACGCTTGACCATGACACATAGCAATTAATCATTTTTCATCAATCAAGTTCAGTTGATCCAATCTCGTTTGAATCCACTCGTTTTCGCCTAAACCTGCCTCAATCATAATCCTCAACGAGGGAATCTAAACTTCCACTGGCAGAACAACTTCCATGCCATATACTAGAGAGAAAGGAGTTGTCCCGGTTGATGTTCGAGCCGAAGTGAGGTAGCCGTGGAGGGAAAACGGTAACATATCATGCCAGTCTTTGTATGTTACCACCATCTTTTGCACAATCTTCTTGATATTTTTGTTGGCAGCTTCCACTGCGCCGTTCATCTTGGGTCTATACGGAGAAGAATTGTGATGCTTGATTTTGAATTGAGTGCAAAGCTCAGTAATCATAACATTATTGAGGTTAGTCCCATTATCTATAATGATCTTTTCAGGAATACTGTAACGGCAGATGAGGTTATGTTTGATAAACCTGGCTACCACATTCTTGGTTACTGAGGCATATGAGGCAACTTCGACCCATTTGGTAAAATAGTCGATGGCGACAAGGATGAAACGGTGTCCGTTGGAAGCAGTAGGTTTAATCTATCCAATAATGTCAATGCCCCACATTGCGAATGGCCACGGAGTAGTCATGACATTGAGGGGAATAGGAGGCAGATGGACCTTGTCAGTGTAGATTTGACACTTGTGGCAAGTCCTAGAGTGTTGATGGCAATCGGTTTCCAAGGTTGACCAATAATAACCAGCTCTTAGGATTTTCTTGGCCATGGTATGTCCATTGGAATGGGTTCCAAAGAGGCCATTATGCATATTTTCCATAATTTCCTCTGACTCCTTCGTGTCCACACATCGGAGTAGAGTAAAATCGTGGTTGCGTTTATATAGAATTTCGTTGCTTAAAAAGAATTTAGCCAAAAATCTTCGTAAGAACTTTTTATCATTGATGGAAGCTCCCTTGGGATATTCTTGTACCTCAAGATACCTCCTCACCTCGTGATACCATGGTTTTTCTTCGTCGGTGGCGAGCTCATTGCAATGCGCAGGTTCGTCAAATCTCTTAATCATTATCATGGGAGCTTCATTGTCCCACCTGACTTGGAACATAGAATACATAGTTGCCAAAGCATCAGCCAATTGATTCTCTTCTCTAGGAAAATGCTCAAAAGTGATCTCTTTGAAGTATGGTATTAGAGTCAACACAAGCTCCTTGTAAGGAATGAGGTTAGGATATTTAGTGTCCCATTACCCTTTTACTTGGCTAATCACTAAAGCAAAGTCTCCAAAAACACTCAGGTGCTTGATTCTCAAATCAATGGCAGCTTTCAATCCAAGGATGCATGCTTCGTATTCCGCCATGTTATTCGTACGATCAAAGCATAATCTGGCTGTGAAGGGAGTATGGAAACACTAAGGAGAGATAATTACAACGCCTATTCCATTTCCCAGAGCGTTGGAAGCCCCATCAAAAACCATGGTCCATCGGGATCCTGGTTTAGGTCCGTCATACGGTCCCGATTTTGCACAGTCGGTCACCAACATAATGTCTTCATCCGAGAAGTCAAAATTCATAGATTGATAATCATCAACAGCTTGGTGAGCCAAATGATCTGCCAACATGCTTCCTTTGATGGCCTTCTGTGTCGTATATTGAATATTGTATTCGGTCAGAATCATTTTCCCCTTAGCTATTCTTCCGGATAGGGCTGGTTTCTCAAAGATGTATTTGATAGGGTCCATCTTAGAAATTAATAAAGTAGTGTGAGTCAGCATATACTGTCTTAGCCGGCGAGTAGCCCATGCTAAAGCACAGCAAGTTTTCTCAAGCAGTGAATATCTGGTTTCACAGTCGGTAAACATTTTGCTTAGGTAGTAAATTGCGTGCTCCTTTCGGCCAGACTCGTCATGCTGACCCAACACACACCCCATAGAGTTCTCTAGTACCGTCAAATACATGATTAATGGTCTTCCTTCTACTGGAGGCGTCAGAATAAGAGGTTCTTGCAAATAATCTTTGATTTTATCGAAGGAAACTTGACAATCGTTATTCCACTTGATTACTTGGTCTTTCTTCAAGAGTTTAAAGATCGGTTCACAAGTAGCGGTTAGGTGGGATATGAAACGGGTGATGTAGTTAAGGTGACCCAGGAATCCTCTAACCTCCTTTTCAGAACGAGGAACATGCATTTCTTGAATGGCTTTTACCTTGGAAGGATCAACTTCGATTCCTTTATCACTGACTATAAAACCTAGGAGCCTCCCAGATCTTACTCCGAATGTACACTTATTAGGGTTCAATCTCAACTTGTATTTCTTTAACCTCTCAAATAGCTTCTGCAAGTGATCGAGATGTTCTTCCTCAGTTTGAGACCTTGCAATCATATCATCCACATAGACCTCTATTTCATGATGGATCATATCATGAAACAAAGCTACCATAGCTCTTTGATACGTTGCCCCTGCATTCTTCAATCCAAATGGCATGACTTTGTAGCAAAAGGTGCCCCATTGCGTAACGAAAGTTGTCTTCTCCGTGTCTTCGGGAGCCATATTGATTTGGTTGTAGCCAGAAAATCCATCCATAAAGGAAAAGACCTTGTGTTGAGAGGTATTATCAACCAAGACGTCAATATGAGGTAGAGGGAAGTCATCCTTGGGGCTTGCCCTATTCATATCCCTATAATCTATACACATGCGGACCTTTCCATCTTTCTTTGGCACAGGAACTACATTTGCAACCCATTGAGGATAAGATGTCACAGCCAGAAAACATGCATCGAACTGCTTCATTACCTCATCCTTTATCTTCTAAGACATATCTGGTCGCATCCGACGAACCTTTTGTTTAATAGGAGGGCAGTCTTCCTTCATAGGCAGACGATGAACCATAATATCGGTATCTAACCCTGGCATATCTTCATATGACCAAGCAAATACTTCCCCGTAGTCATGTAGCATCTGAACTAATCTGCTTTTGATATTGTCTTCTAGGTTGGCGCCTATCTTGATTTCTCTCTTGTCTGTCTCAATACCTAAGTTGATGACTTCAATTGGCTCTTCATGAGGTTGGATAACTTTCTCTTCTTGTATTAAAAGTCTGGCTAGTTCCCCTGGTATTTCACAATCTTCCCCGCCTTCATCTTCGGCTTGGTGAATTGGATGTTCGAAATCATACTTGGCAATAGTAGGGTTGTTGACAATAAGATCCAGAGTGGATGATGATCTGCAAATGTGTGTGTGTGTGTGCACATGTAAGATACATGGCTATTAAAAAAAGTAATAAAGGAAATGAAAGACAATGAACATAAAATTTGAATGCAAAGAGGTCCAATGGTTTATATTAAATGATCATATGATAGATGAAACATGAGAAAAACCCTTAGCAAATGGACCAAAGTGCCTCGGGCAAGGCACAAGGCCTAGAAGTCATTGTTTAGAAATAATATTACAGACATAGAATTCTTGAATTGATAGAAAATGTAAACAGTAATTACTCCTCAATGAAAGAAACATGGACGAAATCCTTTTCATGCAAATTGTTGAGCTTCCCTTCGGTTGTTGGGTAGATCCAGTCTTCGAAAGCACACTCATCATCGGAGTCTTCTACAACGTTTACTTTAAGATTTTTGAGGTGGAGAGGCGGCTTTCCAGCACGAGCACTTCTTACTTCTTTCTGATCTTGGGAGGTAAAACCTAACCCAAACTTGTCTGCCTTGAACGGGATATCGAGGAGTTGACCCCACATCTCGTTGCTTCCTTATTCTACCACAGCACGGGCATCCTTAAGAGAAACCATCTTGGGGATAACTTATCAGCTCTTGGAGTGTCGAAGGAGATTTTGGTGGCGGCCACAACTTCAAATGTCTGGAAAGGAGTTTCTATGAATTCACTATCCATTTCTACGTATTTGAAAGAATTGAGATGGCTTACCATAAATTCTTCCTTGCCGCAAACAATGATTACCTTCCCTTGTACCAGATATTTTAACTTCTGGTGGAGAGTAGAAGTGACCGCTCCTGCCCTGTGGATCTATGGGCGCCCAAGCAAGCAAGAATACACAGGGTGTATGTCCATTATATAGAATATGGAGTTGAAAATATGTGAACCCACCTTAATTGGGAGATCCACCTCTCCATGAATCGTCCTTCTCGACCCATCAAATGCCCTCACAACAATATTACCTAGTTTCAAAACCAAACCTTCACAGTCTAGCCGATCTAAAGCGCCTTTAGGTAACACATTTAAAGATGATCCGGTATCCACCAAGACATGAGCCAAAGTTGTCCCTTTACATTCAACAGAAACATGCAAGGCTTTATTGTGATTCTTTCCCATGGGAGTTAAATCTGCGTCGGAGAACCCCAGACCATTGTCAGCTATCAGACTTGCTACGCAGTTCTCAAATTGATCGCTATAGTTTCTTGAGGCACATGAGCCTTTTTCAAAAACTTAATCAAAGCTTGTGCATGGGCGTCAGAACATAGCAATAAGGAAAACATTGATATTTTAGAAGGGGTTTGCCTCAACTGCTCCACTATTTTGAAGTCGCTTTTCTTGATGATCTTTAGAATCTCCTCCATCTCTTGAGTGGATGGTTCTTCCATAACAAACTTTTTAGCATGTGCCTCTTCCCTAGCAGACTCACTTGCTTTCCCTTTCCTCTTAGTACTGGCACCAGAATTGCCATTGGTTATGCGGACTGGAACTGTGGTAGTGGTTAGTGGTGAGATAACAGGGGAAAAGACCCTTCCTGTTCTTGTGACCTTATTAGAACAAGTAATATTAGTAACACCAGCCTTATTATCATCAATCCAAGAATCTTGTTTTACCCCATGGTAATAAACCTCAGCGCCGTAATTCCATGGCGCCGCTTTATCATAGGCGTACATAACATATTCGGTAGCAGTGATTATGAGAGGAGCAATGATCGGTTCGTTCGAAATCCTGATAGGAACTTTGGACGAGATCTTAAAAGGTTTGTCTGAAATTGTTATGATGGCCAAATCTTCAGCTTTGTCGATTGAATTTTTGATGGTGGGAATCTTTTCGAATAGAATCTCACGGCTATTTATCAGGCGTTGCACACCTTTCTTCAGTAGCTCACATCCATTTTCTCGTTGATCACAACAGGCACAATTTGCGGAACATCCAGGAAACATACCGACTTTTAGCAAATTAGCTTTCACAATGGTCAAGGGAGTTGTTAAATTTTCAACAGAAGCGATAAAAGTAACATCATCAATGGCATTAACCCCTTCGCCATGTTTTGGCATCGGCGCGGTTATCACGTTTGGAGTAGTGGGTGGATCAAAATCAATTGTCTTATTATATATTAGATCTTGGATTTTGTTTTTCAATGCCCAACACTAATCGGTTTCATGGCCGGGGCTGTTGGAATGGTATGCGCATTTCGCATTCGAGTTGTATTTAGGTGAGGAAACATTAGGGTTGGGTGTTGGATTGCATAGAGTCACCAAATTGGCCTTTAGCAGTTGTTGTAAGGCTTGTTATAATGACATGCTTATTCTTGTAAATTTCCGTCGGGGAACTTCAGGTCTCCAATTGTTGGAGGGTTGCCTTTGAGTAGGTTGAGGGTTGGAAATTAATACAGCATTTACAGATGAATGATGGTCCTTCAGGTAGGGGCTCTTTCCCCATACACAACATTTGTTTCCTTTTTTCCAGTGAAGGGCCTTCTGACGGAGTTGGATGTGGAACCAGATGCCATGGGAATTTTGCCGCTTCTAATACCGGTTTCAATCCTTTCACCAGTTAAAATCAACTTGGTGAATTCGGACGAAGAACTTCCAATTAACAGGTTGACGAATGGACCAGTTAACATACCTATAAACATATCAACCAACTCTCTTTCGGTCAAAGGTGGATGGACCCTACTGGCAAGGTCCCTCCATTTTTGGGCATATACTTTAAACCCTTCGCCACTTCCCATGGTCATATTCTGAAGCTGAATTCTCGTTGGTGCCAGGTCGATGTTGTATTGATACTGATGATAAAAGGCAGTGGCCAAATCCTCCCATGTATGGACGTGTGAACCTTCTAATTGATAAAACCACTCTAACTGAGTTCCAACTAGACTCTCCTGGAAAAAGTGAATCCACAATTTTCTGTCAGCAGTGTATGGTTGCATTTTGCGTACATAAGATCTTAGATGTAATTTGGGACAGGATACCCTATCATACTTGGCGAAGACTGGTATTTTGAACTTATAAGGAATGACGACCCCAGGAACTAGGCCCAAATAACTAAAATCCAAGCCAGACACAACTTGAATTTCAACTGCCTTTAGCCTATCTTCTAATTCTTTGTACTTTTCCTCACCAGCAGGTGGGTACTTTTCGTTAAAGCGATGCTCATCTTCAGAAGCTTGATCGTTTATACCTCCAGCATGGGTGTTTCTTGCTTCTTCTGCTTGGTTCTCATCCTCCTCAGAGGAGTCTTCGACTACTTGCACTTGGCGAATCTATTCTCTGAATCTCTCCCCTATGTTGATGAGGGCCTTCTTTTTCTTCTTTTTGGTTGTTAATGCTGTCATTAGATCTTGTTTCCCTTTGGCCAAGGTCATCAGGGTGACTTGGAATTGAGCGTTCTGAGCTTGCAAGTCCTTCACTGTCTATTCGAGATCCATCCTTACTGAAATAAACAGTAGAAAGATGAGGAAACCTGTTGTGAAAAGGTTGCTTATGATATGATGCATGAATATGTATATGCGAATGATTTCAAGGATTTAAAGAATTTAAATTTGTATAGACAATGAGTGAACAAATGTTAACTTGCATTAAAGAGTTCCGATTTGGATACAAACACGCCTCTTGGGCTTACAACAACAAAAATAAGCATAAAGTAAACTCCTAAGACATAAAAGTTGTGCGCATCCTCTTTGGTGCAATGTAGGTGTTTAAACTCCTTTCTTCATGAAGTTCCCTTGTAAGCTCCAATATCTTCTTCTCGCCCTCATAGAACTTAGCTTCAAAGGCGTCTCACTCTCCTTTTAACTGAATCCAAGCATTTTGAAAATCTTCAAGAGTAGTAGGCATATCATGATAGAGGATAGTATGTGAAACGTCTACCTCAACTACTGGCTCCATGATGACAGGTAAAACGGCTTCATAAGGCATCTTAAGACTTTGAGCGCGAGCCCACACCCATTTAAGATAAGGTTCCAAAGAAATGGAATTCTTACGCCCCAACGTCTTGCTATCAACTTTGTTAACCATACTCCAAGCTCGTATAAATCTTTGACGGTAGCCTTGTGTTGTACCCAAAAATTTTCCCTCCCATATTTCTCAAAACATTTCAAGAAAGATCCTCAAGTTGCTCAAGGAAGTCCAAGGGTTGACCAGACAAACTCTCTCCTAAGGCAGTTTACCTCAAATTAGGGTTTCAGTTTGCATCAATATGTTTGAGTACAAAGGATCCCAAATTCTCACCATTGTCCTAATATGTCCTCAAGATCATCCATGTCAAGTTTCAAGCCTTGCAGAGGAAGTTTGCTCAGTCAATTGTTCAAAGGCCTAGAAATCGACTATGCTAGGGCAAAAGTCAACTGTGGTCCCCATACAATTAAACTTCAAGATTTTTGGTCAATATCCTCAATTTGAAGTATTATTCATCATTTTATCAAGGTTTGATCATGATTCATCAAGGATTGCTCACAATTCATCAAAACCCAAAAGTTGCTAAATTAGGGTTTTATAGGAAAAGTCAACTCAAATTTGAACAAGCATAACTTTCTAATACTTTATGAGAAATGAACAATCCAAATCTCATTTTGAAGAGGATGCAATTCCCTACAATTCATCTTCATCTCCCAAGTTCAAAATATGCACTCACAAGAAGTAATGAATTTGGACATTATAGGTCATTTTGAAAAGTCAACAAAAACACCTTTTTTGTAAAAGCTTCATACATGAATATGGAAGACTTAATTGAGATAAGACCAAAAGGGTTGCTTAGAGGACATATCAAGCTTTCTAAAAAGTCAAAGAATACCTTCAAAGATTCAAAATTGAAGAAGTTATGCATTGTTGAAGTTGACCTTTTTTGCAAAATTGCCAAAAGTCAAATATGTCTCAAATTACAATTTTTATCAAATGGGCCCAACTTTTTGCACTTGTTCTGAGTTTATAACATGGTCCACGAGCCCTAACTCTTTCCACTTGCCTTTATTTTATTTTTTCCATTTATTTTGATTTTTTATTTCAATTAAATCAATTTAATTCAAAATAAATCATGAAAATATCCAAATCATTCAAACCTTAAGATTTTGTGCATATTTCAGGTATCTTATATAGCTAGCAAGAGGATCAAATCATGCAAGGCCTATGTGTGCATGAAAAGATTGGGTTTTGGCTTATTTTAGAAAGATTTTCATGAAAATCAAATCATGTTATTTTCATGTTATTTTCATTTGTATGATCAGGCGTACACACAGGTGTGAGGTCCACCATGAGTCCTCAAGGCTCAACCACTAAGATCTCCAGGAGGCCAGATCTGAAGGCCATTACATGAGGGTCTATCATGCATCCCAATCAACGTGCAAGCACTGAATCAAGGAGGTCAAACATGGGTCAAGTCTTTTGGGCCCAAAAGATGCTATTGGCACCCCCTCAATTTCTAGTATACCAGGCCCAATCGTTTCTTTTCTTTTTATATTTTTCTTTTCTTTATTTAATTTATTTAATTATTTACTCAAAAATTAATTCTTTTTATCTAGAAAATCATAAAAATAATTTTTCATCAAATTAGATTTTAGGTTTTATTTTTTATCAAAAATTAATTTAATTAGTTAATTTAATTTTTTAGGTAACTTTAATTTTCTTTTCTTTGTAAATAAATTAAAATAAATTAGAAAATTAGGGTTTTGTTTAATTTGATTTTTATTCTATTTTCTCAAAATAACCAAAATACAAAATTAGGTCAAATATAATTAATTTCCTTAATTTAATTTAATTAGTAATTAGGTACATATTTAATTTAAAATTTTATTTTCTTAAAATAATCAAAAACAACCAAAAAATAATCTTTTATTTTATTTTAGGGTTAGACGGGGTCAAAACCCTATTGTTCTCTCATTCTCGATTCCTTGCACGTTTATTTATTTTTCACAATATTGATGTAATTTCTCATGGGATGTAATAGATTAATTAGGACTTTTTTCGTTTATTTATCGTTTTAGCGGTTTTTTGGCTATGTAATTAATACCCGAAGCCTTGTAATAGCGTAGCTTTATTTTCCGCATTTTTAATTTTCGCAAATATTAACTGTTAGATGTATGATATTAGGGTTGCATGACAAGAATGTATGTTAAATTTAAAATGGTTAGCAAACGCTAAATGTGCAAAGATAATAACTTGAAATTGAATCACTCGCACATGCGCACTCCTAGGGTATACTCTCACTTCGGTTGCCTTCGGTAAACGATCATTAAATATAGGGTATTTTAGTGGTCGCTCTCTTGTCTAAACAAAGATCAAATGTCCCGTTCGGAAATGTTGCCTCAGAACTATTGCCTCGGAAAGGTTGCCTCAAAAATGTTGCCTCAAATATGATCTTAAGACATTAGGGTTATTACTAAGACGTCCTAACATTGCTTTAGTGATCGTACGTCCCTTTCGAATTGACCCTTAAAACTCCAACGACGGTGTTACCTACTCACTAATAGGGGATAGCATTGTCTAAAGGAAATAAGAACAGAAACATTCTCTTTTTCGAGTAGGTAGATGCTAGTAGGTACTTGCTCAAAATGAACTCTTTTCACACTTACACTTTTTCAAACAAAGTTTTCACAAACACTTCGTAACACTCTTGAAGACAGAAGCAAGGGTTAAATCAAAGTAAAACAAAAAAACTTTTTCAAATCAAACATACACAAGCAATTTTGAAAATGATGAGCAAGTACCTAAGAGCCCGTAGAAAACTACGGATAGAAAAGGTGCTAATACCTTCCCTTTCTATAATCTACCCCCCGTACTCAAAATCTCAAAAAATGAATTTTTCTGTGCTTTTGTCCTTTCCAGTTGGATAAAATAAAAGTCGGTGGCGACTCTTGCTTATCGCACATTTGCGAATATAAAACGCAAACCAGCATTTAAACAGTCCGGTTCTGCCACTGTATCACAGAACTGGCAACTCTGCTGGGGATAAATAAGTGGGGTATACCTTAGGATTAGTTCATCATTTTTGTTTCTATTGTTTGATTTAATTGATTTATCTTTGAGGGCTTTGTATCGGGAGTTAATATAGATCCTAACCCGGATCTGGGGGACACCTTTTAGGTAAGTAGCAATAAACTGTGAGGGAACTGTACGGCGTAGACCGATACGGTTGAAGCAGTAGCTACATTGATGTGGCACATTGGTTGGTACCGATATCCCTTATAGAGAAACGAGGAGAATACGGGGCTGTTATATGGGTCGTTAAGCATCAACTGACCTGAGAACCTATAGTTGACCAACTTGGCCATAAGAAGTAGTGAGATAGTTGGTCTCAGTGGAAAGCTGGGAACTGGTTGATACTCGATACTACACTCATTGAGACCATACTCTCGCGATAGTTCTGGCCGAAAGAAAAGATTGCGTAAGCTAAAACCATGACCGATGGAGGATGGTCAGTGATATTGATAACCTCTAGAACCCGGTTACTATTATTAGGAAAGGTTGAAACCAACTGAACTTCAAGAGGGTAGTACCTAGACCCCATGCAAGCCTTAAACTCAAGGGCTATTGTGTGACTTGTTTGCCTTTACCATGCCTGCTATCTGCTATACCTGTTGTGTGTTTTATCATGACATCATGCATCATAACATAGCATGCATACTTCATTATACTAACCATTTCAAAGACCGAGGGGATTTATCTTTATTCTGTTTTGTAGATTATGGCTTCCATGCGCAGAAACACCATCCAAGTTAACTTTGTGCAAATACCTGCTCAACTCAAAGATTTAGCCTCGAGAGTTTCTGATACTTCTTCATTCATTAGAAGACATGGTCAGCTTCTTAGTTTGGTTACCTAAAAGTTTGATGAGCAAATGATGAGTGTGCTTTTCCAGTTCTTCGATCCGGTGCATCATTGCTTCACTTTCCCGGATTATCAGCTAGTTCCCACTATGGAAGAGTTTTCTCACTTATTGGGCATATCCATCCTTGAGCAGATGCCCTTCATAGGTTTGGAAGAGACTCCTAGACCAGAAGACATTGCTTCAGCTCTGCATTTGACACGGGCTGATGTAATATCCAATTGGGAGACACGAAGCGGGGTTAAAGGTTTCTTAGCCAAGTTTCTGATGGATCAAGCTCAATTATTCCGGGACAGTTTGGACTTTCAGACTTTCGAAGACATCTTGGCTCTCCTTATCTACAGTTTGGTTCTTTTCTCGAATCCAGATTCCTTCATAGATGTGAATGCAGTTAAGATCTTCTTGTCTCGCAATCCTGTACCTACCCTCTTGGGTTATATCTTGCATGCCCTATATACTCGTACGACGCGTAGAAGAGGGACCCTCATGTGTTGCATGTCGCTGTTGGCGAGGTGGTTTATTCCGCACCTCCCCAAGTCCGTGTTAGAACATAGTTTGATTCTACAACCCTCAATTAGAGTTTTGATGATAACAAAATACAAGAATAAATAAATTATAAGATTTATATATAAGACATATATGCTACTTAAAATTATGTTGTGTATTTACAGAAGTTTTGATGGAATCAGCATCAGAAGATCAATATCAACATCAGCATCAGAAGATATGTCAGCATCAGAAGATCAATAACATTTGCTACACGCTGAAGTTACCAGATCATATGCTGAAGCCTGATGACCAGAATCTGCGCATAAAATACTCTGACTCTGATCAAGATCTTTACCAAGTCATCAGCACTCAGAAGCGTCATCATCCAGCATAAAGCAAAGAACACTCTGATTACCATAAGCAGAGAAGACTCTGAAGCGTTACTAAGCATTCAAAGACAAATTAATTACCAACGGCTTTTATCCAAGACAAGATCTTCTCAAAAAGGAAAGAACGTTATGGTCATTGAAAGTGATTTATGGACACCAACGTATCTTTGCCTTGGCCTTATAAATAAGTCTGTGTGAGAAAAGAAAAGGTTAATAATCTTCACGCATATACACGCCTACGTAAACGAACTCACTCATACAATTTGCTAAAGCTTTCAACCACGCCTACTCAAAAGCATTAGCAACCCAATTTTATTCTAAGCTTAATATTGTGTATTATCACAGTTCTGATATATAGATTTATTAGAAAACATCAAACACACTTTTGTTCATTTATCTGTAAGAGAATTTCCTTGAGATAAACCAGTCTGTGGTTAGACTCAAGAAGGCTTTAACAGTTGTTAAAGTAGTTGTGTAATCAGTTGATTATAGTGGATTAAGACCTCGTTGGAAAGAGGCGAAATGACCTTGACGGGTGGACTGGAGTAGTTTGAGATCAAACGAACCAGGATAAAAATACAGTGTTGTCTGCATTTGATTTAAAGTTTTACAATTCAACCCCTCTTCTTGTGTTTTTCACATCTTCAATTGGCATCAGAGCGCCTGGTTCTGAGCTTATAACACTTAACTGTGTCAGTACAAGATCTAGCGTCAGAAAAACACAATGGTAGGACCACATCAAAACATGAGCAATGACAACAATGAAGAAAGAGACAGATTCAGTGGCAAACCTCCAGTCTTTGATGGAGAGAACTTTGACTACTGGAAAGACAGAATTGAAAGCTTCTTTCTGGCCCATGATGCTGATCTGTGGGACATGGTGACTGATGGATACACGCACCCAGTGGATGGAAGTGGTCAGAAGATTGACAGGAAAGCAATGTCTGATCAATAAAAACGTGACTTCAGAAATCATCACAAGGCCAGAATAATTCTTCTCAGCGCCATCTCTTATTCTGAATATGAAAAGATATCAAACACAGACACTGCAAAGAATATGTTTGACTCTCTGAGAATGACGCATGAAGGCAACATTCAAGTCAAAGAAACCAAAGCTCTTGCGCTCATTCAGAAGTATGAGGCATTCAAGATGGAAGAAAGTGAATCAATAGAAACGATGTTCTCAAGATTTCAAATTCTGGTTGCTGGTCTGAAAGTTCTTGACAAAGGGTATTCTACTGCTGATCATGTTAAGAAGATCATCAGAAGCTTGCCAAAACAGTGGAGGCCAATGGTCACAGCGCTTAAACTAGCCAAGGATCTCAACAAAATCTCTCTGGAGGAACTTGTCAGCTCCCTCAGAAGTCACGAGATAGAGCTAGAAGTAGATGAACCTCAAAAGCAAGGTAAGCCAGTAGCTCTAAAATCTAACAGAAAATCTGATTCCAAAGTTTTGTAGGCTGTAGAAGAAACCTCTGATGGGTCCTCATCAGAAGAAGATGAACTGTCTCTCCTCTCCAGAAGAGTGAATCAATTATGGAAGCAAAGGCAAAGGAAGTTCAGGAATCCCAGAAGATCAGAGAATCAGAATGAATCTTTCTCCAGATACAGAAGGTCAGAATTCTCCTCTGGACACAGAAGATCTGAAGGCTCTTCAGGAAGCAGAAATCCAAACAACAAAGACATCATCTGCTATGAATGTAACGAGCAAGGGCACTACAAAAGCGATTGCCCAAAGCTTCAGAAGGAAAAGTCCAAAAAGAAGTTTGGCAAGGAAAAGAAGAAAAGTCTCATGGCTAAATGGGATGATTCTGACACATCTGAAGCTGACTCAGAATCAGATGATGAAAGAGCAAACATAGCTCTCATGGCAAACATAACAGAAGACAGTGAAGCTTCTGAGTCAGACTCTGAATCAGATACAGAAGAGGCATTCCCTGACTTTGCTATAAACTTTACTAAGGCTGAACTAGCTGAAAGACTTAATGAAATTCTGGAAAGATATCAGCAGATCAGAGTCAAATTCAGAAACTTGAAAAGGAATCTTGCTTCTGACTCTGATAAGACTGAGAGTCTCAAATTGGAGAATTCTGAGTTAAAAGATAAAATTTCAAAATTAGAAAATCTATTGCAAAACTCTCAGAAGGAAACAATCCCTGAAACTCCCAGCAGTGCTGATGAGATCATCAAGGAGTATGATCACATCTTTCAGAAGTTTCTAGCTAAAAACATAGATAGAAGCAAAATGGCTTCAATGATCTATGGAGTTAGCAGAAATGGCAGAAAAGGAATAGGATACCAAGGTAAGGTACCTACACCAAAGAATGCCATGGATTTAGTAATAAAACGCACTTCACTTGATTCACACTTTATATATGGGCACACACATGACATCAAATATACAAGTAGTAATTATTCTGTCAAACCAAAATTCAACCAGAGTTTTGGTAAAACTAACAAATCAGGACCCAAGAAAATATGGGTACCTAAGGATAAAATAATACATGTGGCAGATATCTTTAGCAGCAAAGCAGAAACACCAATCATGGTACCTGGACTCTGGCTGCTCACGACACATGACGGGAAGAAGGCATATGTTCCAATGCCTGGAACTTAAGCCTGGAGGCCACGTAGGTTTTGGAGGCAATCAGAGAGGAAAGATCATTGGCTCTGGAACTGTAGGTAATGGAAATCTTCCCTCTATAAGTAATGTTTTATTAGTAGATGGATTAATGCATAATCTGTTATCCATAAGTTAATTAAGTGATAACGATTATGATATAATATTTAATCAAAATTCATGCAAAGCTGTTAGTCAGAAAGATGGAACTATCCTATTTAATAGAAAGAGGAGAAACAACATTTATAAAATAAAACATTCTGAACTGAAAAGTCAGAATGTAAAGTGTCTTCTGTCTGTTAACAACGAGCAATGGATCTGGCACAGAAGATTGAGACATGTTAGTATGAGAAGAGTATCTCAGATTAACAAACTCAATCTTGTCAGAGGACTTCCTAACCTGAAGTTCAATTCAGATGCTCTGTGTGAAGCATGTCAGAAAGGCAAGTTTGCAAAACCAACTTTCAAATCTAAAAACGTTGTTTCCACCTCTAAGCCATTAGAACTTCTGCACATTGACTTATTTGGACCAGTTAAAACTGCTTCAGTCAGTGGCAAGAAGTATGGGTTAGTAATCGTAGATGACTATAGCAGATGGACATGGGTAAAGTTCTTAAGACACAAGGACGAGTCACACTCTGTGTTTGTCACCTTCTGCAACCAAGTTCAGAATGAAAAGGATCTTAGAATCGTCAAAGTCAGAAGTGATCATGGTGGAGAATTTGAAAACAAAGATTTTGAGTCATTCTTTAATGACAAAGGAATTCTGTATGATTTCTCTTGTCCTAGAACTCCCCAGCAAAATGGAGTTGTAGAACGAAAGAACAGAACATTGCAAGAAATGGCCAGAACCATGATCAACGAGACTAACGTTGCTAAGATCTTCTGGGCAGAAGCAATAAACACAGCGTGTTATATTCAGAATAGAATCTCTATAAGACCTATTCTGGAAAAGACTCCATATGAATTATGGAAGAACAGAAAGCCCAACATTTCCTATTTTCATCCATTTGGATGTACTTGCTTTATTTGGAATACAAAAAATTATTTGAACAAGTTTGACTCTAAATCACAAAAGTGTATTATGTTAGGATACTCTGAACGTTCAAGAGGGTACAAAGTATACAATACAGAAACACAGATTGTGGAAGAATCAATCAGTGTTTGTTTTGATGATAAGCTTGACTCTCAAAAGTCAAAGCAGAATGAATTCCTTGCAGGTATGGAAGTTGAATTCACAGGTACTGAAGACAAGTCATCATAAGATCTTAACAGAGACACTCCCTCAACATCAGAAAGAGGCACTGCAAGCAATCCATCACCTTCTGTTGATCAACTTCAGAAAAGACCATCCAGAAGCAGCATGGATCACCCAGAAGAAACAATCTTAGGAAGAAAGGAATATCCAATCAGAACAAGAGCTAGCTTCAGAAACTCTGAAGAATCCCTCATGTGACTTGTTTCTCTAATTGAACCATCATCAATTGATGAAGCACTTCTGGACAATGACTGGATTCTAGCAATGCAAGAGGAGCTGAATCAATTCACAAGAAATGACGTATGGGATCTAGTTCCTAAACCAAAAGGATTCAACGTCATTGGAACAAAATGGGTGTTCAGAAACAAACTGAATGAACAAGGTGAAGTCATCAGAAACAAAGCACGATTGGTAGCACAAGGTTATAGTCAGCAAGAGGGGATAGACTATACAGAAACCTTTGCTCCAGTCGCCAGGTTAGAATCTATCAGACTTTTAATTTCATTTGTTGTTAATAAAGGCATCACTCTGTATCAGATGGATGTTAAGAGTGCATTCTTAAATGGCTATATAGAAGAAGAGGTATATGTGCCACAACCCCCTGGTTTTGAAAGTTCCAAAAATCCAGAATATGTTTTCAAACTAAAGAAGTCACTCTATGGTCTGAAACAAGCTCCCAGAGCTTGGTATGAAAGACTGAGTAACTTCCTGTTAGAAAAGGAATTCACCAGAGGGAAAGTGGACACAACCTTATTCTGTAAGACAGTTAAGAATGACATTTTAGTCTGTCAAATTTATGTTGATGATATCATATTTGGATCTACTAAACCTTCTCTGGGAAGAAAGTTTGCTAAGTGTATGCAGGCAGAATTTGAGATGAGCCTAATGGGGGAACTAAAATTCTTTCTGGGAATTCAGATTAATCAAACCCCAGAAGGAACTTACATTCATCAGAGAAAATATGTCAGAGAACTTCTAAAGAAATTTGAACTCTCAGAATGTAAGCCATCAAAGATTCCAATGAATCCCACGTGCATTCTGGAAAGAGAAGAGGTAAGCAAAAAGGTAGAACAGAAGGTCTACAGAGGTATGATTGGTTCTCTTCTCTATCTGAAAGCTTCAAGACCTGACATTTTATTCAGTGTATGCATTTGTGCAAGATTCCAATCAGATCCTAGAGAATCTCACTTAACGGCAGTTAAGCGAATTTTCAAGTATCTGAAAGGTACTACTAATCTGGGTTTGTTTTATAGAAAATCAAGTGATTACAGCTTAGTAGGATACTGTGATGCTGATTTTGCTGGAGACAGAGTAGAACGTAAAAGAACTTCTGGAAGCTGCCAGTTTCTGGGAGAAAATCTGATCTCATGGTCCAGCAAAAGACAATCCACAATTGCTCTATCAACAGCAGAAGCTGAATACATAGCAGCAGCTGGATGCAGCACACAAATGCTCTGGATGAAAAGTCAACTTGAGGACTTCCAGATATTTGAGAGTAACATTCCTATCCTCTGTGACAATACTTCTGCTATTTTCTTAAGTAAAAATCCTATTTTGCATTCTAGGGCTAAGCATATAGAAATAAAACATCATTTTATTAGGGACTATATTCAGAAAGGGATTTTAAATTTAAAATTTATTAACACAGACCATCAATGGGCTGATATTTTTACAAAACCACTTTCTGAAGATAGGTTCAACTTCATTCTGAAACATCTCAGCATGAAGCTCTTCCCAGAATGAAATTGTTTTGATTCTATATATTAACCTTCAGAACTTTGTTTATTTTCTGTGAACTACTGATCAATCTTCTTTCAGAACTTTAGAAGTGCAGATTGTATCATAATCTATCCATGAAGACCTGAGCACCTCAGTTCAAGGATAGAAGTGCTGTTCACTCAAGCAAACAAGTGTCATCCAGTCATCAGCTATTTTCTGAGGCTGAACACGCGTTCATGTTTCTGAAAAGGCAAAAGCGCTAATTGGATGCATTGAGACACATTTCATGGGTAACCGTTCCAAATATCTTTCTGAATCCCCTAAAATCAGCTATCATTAAATGCTAATAATCATTATTAATTTCTCTCTCTTAACGTTTATGTTTTCAAAACCTTTTTAGAAATCTATTTAAACACACTTCACACCATTTACTCTTTTTACCTTCACTTTTAATTTTCTCTGAATATTTCTGATTTCAGTGTTCTTACTTTCTCAAGAAAAACCATTTCAATCTTTTTCAAAGACCTTCGTGTGAACAATGGCTTCTTCCAGCATTCCTACTGCAGGTTCCCAGAAAACTGTTTCATCTGAACAATATGAAGTACCCTTCAGAACGCTTCTAACACCAGTCAAAAACCTAGAGGTTCTGTCAGAATTAATCGTGGATTTCAACAGCCTTAAGGAGAATGGGTTTTATCTATCTGAAGAAATTAAAGCTCAAGGCTGGGAAAAGTATTTTGACAAACTGGTGGGTCCAACATTTCCTATTCTGGTAAAGGAATTTTGGACTCACGCTTCTTCTTCAAATCATCAAGTTACATCCTATATTATGGGGAAGAAGATTGTTATTACTGAAGACCTGATTGCAAGACTCATAGGGTACAGTGGTGGTGGTATTCGTTGCATTGATATGGCAGAAAGGTGTGCTGATGCTTCCCTAATTGCAAGGGAAATCTTTACTCTGGGGCTTCCCTACAGCAAGATAAGGGATTTGAAAGACAAACACAGAATTTGGGCCAAGATCATTCTGGGTTGTTTCAACCACAGGAATCCTACCAGCTCTCCTGATTACATTAATATTGGTCAGCAGTTTCTGATCTATTTCATCTCTCAGAAGGTCAAGATAAATCTGGCTCATCTTCTGTTCAACCATCTCAGAACAAATGTCAAAGAAACAAGAGAAGAAGAGCGAACAAAAAGGGATTGGATACCCTTGGGAAGACTGATATCAGATATTCTTACAGAGAATAGGCTGATTGATCATCTGACAGAGGCTCAAGAAATCAGCACTCTGGAAGCTTCTGTTGGCAAGCAGCTGAATGCCAAAAATCTGAAGAAAATGAAGTTGATAGAGAACATCAAGAAGGAGCCCAGTGTCACTCCCTTTGATGAAATCTCCAGCAGAAGAGTCCCTCTGGACAACTTCCCTCTGTTCTCAGAAATTGACTGTAAACCGGAAATCATTCTGAGATATCTGGATGCTTGTAAAGCTGATGGTACAGCACCAAATCTGAATATTCAAGATCTTCAGCAGAAGGCTCCAGAGGTTGTTCTGAAGAAGACAAAGAAAAGAAAAGCTGCAGCAGAAGGATCATCTTAGCAGACTCCTAAGAAGAGAGGTAATCTTTCGTCTGTAACTGTTTTAGATTCAACTACTGTATCAACATCTATCCCAATTCCAACTCCATCTGAAAACCCAACACCTCAAAATTTCGATGATTTTGACCCTTCTGAATCATTAACCCTCAGAAGATCTCGCTCCCAACCACAAAATCCAAATATTGTTGAAACCCAACAAGAACTTGCATAAGTTCTTTCTGATATAGACCAACACACTTCTGTTCCCGAACCAGAAAATCCAAATCCCCACACAGAACCACAACCAGAAATTCCCCTCTCACCAATACCAGAAATTCCACTATCTCCAGAACCAGAAATCCCACTACCTTCATCTCCACAACCGGAAATTAATCCACCCTCTCCTCAACCTGAATAATCTCCACAACCTGAGACTCAAACCTTTGAGGCTCAACCCTCTGAATCCCCTGAACCACAACCTCTAGCCATTCAATTGCCCTGTGGCACCACAGTGAATATCCCTCAACTTCCCTCTTCACCTGAATTAACTCCACCAAATTCCCCATCAAGTCCAATCATAATTTCTGACTCTCCCACTCCCTCACCAAAAGACAATTCAGACGACCACAACAAGACTGTCATTGATTTAACAGTCCTTGAACGCCTTGCTGCATTAGCCAACAAAGCTGCTATCCCAAAACCAAAACATCCAGATGTTGGTTCCAGCATATTGAACTTTGAAACAGAATTACAGAAGTGGATAACTTCTATGAAACAAGCAAGTTTGGAACTGGTTGATCCTGCTGTTTCTGACTACCTTTGGACAAAGTTTAGAAGATGGGTATGCTCTGAAACCTTTAAGCTGCAAGAACAGAGCTATGGACAAGCTCAACAGAACTTCAGCAATCTGCTGAAAGAAATTGAAGGTCCAGTTCTGAGCAAGCTGCTTAAGGAAGAAGTTCTCCATCTGGACATTGCCCCTTGGTCTGAACATCGTCTAGCTTCTAAAGAACAACCAGAATCAGAAGAACAGATGATTCCAGCTGAAGACTTGGGTCAAGAAGAAGTTTTTGCTGAAAGCTCTGAGAAGCAACTTGTTTCTAAAGATCCTCAAGCTTCCTCCCTTGACAGGCAGACTCTTGAAGACTTGAAAAGATCTGATATGCTTATGAATGAAAGAATGGATAAGCAGGACACCAAAATCGATGCAATAGCGAACATGTTATCTCAGCAACAGGAAACCAACACCCAAATCAAGAGCATGTTGGAGGCTTTGTTCACACGACTTCCTCCTCCTTCTTAGAAATTTCCTTGTTGTTTTTATAACTTGTTTATCTGTAATATTTTTACATGTTCTGAACTTATCATTGCTTCTGTTTTTTAAATATAAATGCATTTTTAAATATAAATGATTTTTAGCTCTGACTATTTTAACTCTGATTATTTATGCTTTTTGATAACTGACAAAAAGGGGGAGAAAGAATGATATTTTTCAATAGCGGATTACTGAGACATAAGTCTCAAACATTTTCATTTTGACATTTCTCTTTTCTGAAAATCTTACAGGTACAAAACTCTGATGAATCTGATGAACTCTGATACAGTAAAGTTCTGATGCTCAAAGTCTCATGGAAATAAAGGGAAGTAATCAACTCAAGGGGAGTTTTTCTCTTTGTTGCTCTGATACCTTTTATTCCTTACCTTTTATCTCTGATACCTTTTATTCTTTATTTTTTTAATCTCTGATACCTTTTATTCTTTAATTTTAATTGAAAAAAAATCTGGTTTTTGTCATCATCAAAAAGGGGGAGATTGTTAGAACATAGTTTGATTCTACAACCCTCAATTAGAGTTTTGATGATAACAAAATACAAGAATAAATAAATTATAAGATTTATATATAAGACATATATGCTACTTAAAATTATGTTGTGTATTTACAGAAGTTCTGATGGAATCACCATCAGAAGATCAATATCAACATCAGCATCAGAAGATATGTCAGCATCAGAAGATCAATAACATTTACTACACGCTGAAGTTACCAGATCATACGCTGAAGCCTGATGACCAGAATCTGCGCATAAAATACTCTGACTCTGATCAAGATCTTTACCAAGTCATCAGCACTCAGAAGCGTCATCATCCAGCATAAAGCAAAGAACACTCTGATTACCATAAGCAGAGAAGACTCTGAAGCGTTACTAAGCATTCAAAGATAAATTAATTACCAACGACTTTTATCCAAGAAAAGATCTTCTCAAAAAGGAAAGAACGTTATGGTCATTGAAAGTGATTTATGGACACCAACGTATCTTTGCCTTGGCCTTATAAATAAGTCTGTGTGAGAAAAGAAAAGGCTAATAATCTTCACGCATATACACGCCTACGTAAATGAACTCACTCATACAATTTGCTAAAGCTTTCAACCACGCCTACTCAAAAGCATTAGCAACCCAGTTTTATTCTAAGCTTAATATTGTGTATTATGACAGTTGTGATATATAGTTTTATTAGAAAACATCAAACACACTTTTGTTCATTTATCTGTAAGAGAATTTCCTTGAGATAAATCGGTTTGTGGTTAGACTCAAGAAGGCTTTAACAGTTGTTAAAGTAGTTGTGTAATCAGTTGATTATAGTGGATTAAGACCTCGTTGGAAAGAGGCGAAATCACCTTGACAGGTGGACTGGAGTAGTTTGAGATCAAACGAACCAGGATAAAAATACAGTGTTGTCTGCATTTGATTTAAAGTTTTACAATTCAACCCCCTTCTTGTGTTTTTCACATCTTCAGTCTGTGTTGAGGAACGAGGAAGGTTTAGGATGGTCTTACATGATAATGTCCCTTTCCCATACAGACATTCTTTGGAGTTCTAAGGATATGGAAGGTGTTGCTATCATTTATTGATGTGGGGAATACCCTAATGTCCCGTTGCTTGGAATTAGAGGGGGAATAACCTACAGTCCTTGTTTGGCTTTATGACAGTTTGGTCGCGCTCGGAGAGACGGTCCTCATGAGCTACTTCTTACAGATATTGTCTTTGACTATAAGGAGGACGTTGACGAGCATCGCCGAAGGTTTATACAAGCTCGGGGCATGGTGAACAGGTCTGACCCTCAAGAGCTACGACCAAAGACTTCTCTCCCTATGCAACCTTACCTCCAGTGGGTCCGAGCTCGGGCTCAGAAGCTTGGGATGCCTTATGAAGCTGTGTTGCCAGTTATTGTGAAGCATACTAATGAAGAAGGTGTTCCTTATACATTCCTTTATCCCTACACGCCTACTGATCTCGGGACTTTGAAGAGATCCTGGATTCAGCTGAAGGAAGAAAGGGATACCTACCGGGAGAAGTATCATGAGCAAGAGAGGAAGATCTTTAAGCTCACAAGGCAACTCGAGAATGAAAGGACGATCAATGACTACGTCAGCACGAAGGGAAAGAGACCATGGGATTTCTGATTTTTCTTGTTTCTAGTTTAGATTTATTTTCAGTTTATTTCTTTTGTAACACCTTAAGGGCATTGTTAAACATTTTACAAGTTTTAATCTAATAAAGTTTGTTTATTTCTTGGTTTGCAAATTTAAATCTCCCAAAGTCTTTGAAATCATTTCATACGCATTCTGTTGTACCCCAAAATTTTCCCTCCCATATTTCTCAAAACATTTCAAGAAAGATCCTCAAGTTACTCAAGGAAGTCCAAGGGTTGACCAGACAAACTCCCTCCTAAGGCAGTCTACCTCAAATTAGGGTTTCATGTTGCATCAAGATACTTGAGTCCAAGGGATACCAAATTCTAAACAATGTCCTAATATGTTCTCAAGATCATCCATGTCAAATTTCAAGCCCTACAGAGAAAGTTTGCTCAGTCAATTGCTTAAAGGCCTGAAAATCGACTATGCTAGGGCAAAAGTCAATTGTGGCCCACATACAGTAAAACTTCAAGATTTTTGGTGAACATCCTCATTTTGAAGTATATTTCATCATTTTATCAAGGGTTGATCATTATTCATCAAGGATTGCTCATAATTCCTCAAGAACCAAAAGTTGCTAAATTAGGGTTTTGTAGGAAAAGTCAACTCAACTTTGACCAAGCATAACTTTCTCATACTTTATGAGAAATGACCCATACAAAGCTCATTTTGAAGAGGATGCTATGATCTACAATCCATCTTCATCTCCCAAGTTCAAAATATATACCCACAAGAAGTTATGAATTTGGACATTATAGGTCATTTTGAAAAGTCAACAAAAACACCTTTTTTGTCAAAGCTTCATACTTGAGCATGGAATATAAAATTGAGATGAGACCAAAAGGTTTGCTTATAGGACATCTCAAGCTTTCTAAAAAGTCAAATAACACCTTCAAAGAGTCAAAATTGAGGAAGTTATGAATTGGTGAAGTTGACCCTTTTTGCAAAATTGCCAAAAGTCAATTATGCCTAAAACTTCAAATTTTGCCAAATGGGCCCAATATTTTTCACTTGTTTTGAGTTGGCAACATGGTCCACGAGCCCTAGACTTTGCCACTTGTCATTATCTTATTTATATTATTTATTTTGATTTTTATTTGAATTAAATCATTTTAAATAAAAAAAAATCATATAAAATCCAAAATATTGAAAACTCAAGATTTTTTACATGATTCAGGTCTTAATATCCAGCTAGCATCAAATCAAATTCGTGTAAAAGCATGTTGTGGATAAAAAGATTGAATTAGGCTATTTTTGGAATGATATTCAAAGTGAATCAAATCAAGAATCAAGACATTGATGGAGGAAGATTAAGGCCAGGTTTTCAAACCTAATTCACTCCTCAATACATATAGAAACAATGCAGACCAAAAACTAGGTTAGAAGGAGGCGTGTGATCAAGAACATAAACTTGAAAAATCAAGAAAAAATGCAAATACGAATTCACACTTAGAGGCCAATTCAAGACCCTTGGACCATCCCAATCGTTTCCTGAGGTCACCAGCAAGCAAAAGCAATCAAAAGCAAGCATTTCCAGGCCCTATATCGCGCTGTAAGTCATCCACGACATTCATGTATTCTTGAATTCAGTTTGCATGATTTAGACATTGTTAGCATGAATTAACCATATATTGTTGGGGCTGCTAATGGGTCATTAAGCATCAACTGACCTTAGAACCTATAATTGACCAACTTGGCCATAGAAAGTAGCAGTATGCTACACTCATTGAGACCATACTCTCGAGATGGTTCCGGCCGTAAGAAAAGATTGCATGACTGAAATTATGACCGATGGAGGATGATCGGTGATATTGAGAACCTCTAGAGCCCGGTTACTATTATTAGGATAGGTTGAACCAACTGAACTTAAAGAGGGTAGTACCTAGACTCCATGCAAGCCTAAATTTAAGGGCTCTTGTGTGACTTGTTTGCCTTTACCATGTTTTCTATTTTTGATACCTGTGGTGTGTTTTTATCATGACATCATGCATCATGACATCGCATGCATATTTCATTAGAATAACCATTTCAAAGACCGAGGGGATTCATCTTTGTTCTGTTTTGCAGATCATGGCTTTTACGTGCAGAAATACCATTCGAATCAGCTTCGTGCAAATCCCTGCTCAGCTGAGAGAGTTAGCCTTAAAGGTTCATGATACTTTTTCCTTTGTTAGAAGACATGGTCATCTCCTTAGTCTGGTCACTTCCAAGTTGGATGAACAAATGATGAGAGTTTTGTTCCAGTTCTTTGATCCATTGCATCACTGTTTCACCTTCCCGGACTATCAGTTAGTCCCTACTTTGGAGGAGTTTTCTGATTTATTGGGTATATCTATCCTCGAGCAGAAACCCTTTACAGGTTTGGAGATAGCTCCTAGGCCAGAGGATATTGCTTCAGCCCTACATCTGAAAATCGCTGATGTAGTATCTAATTGGGAGGCTCGGAGTGGGGTTAAAGGTTTCTTGGCTAAGTTTTTGATCGATCAAGCTCAACAGTTCTGGGATAGTTTAGACTTTCAAGCATTTTAAGACATCCTGGCTCTCCTCATCTAAGGCTTGGTTCTGTTCCCGAATCCAGATGCCTTCATAGATGTGAATGCGGTCAAGATTTTCATGTCTCGTAACCCAGTGCCTACTCTTCTAGGTGATATTCTGCATGCTCTCTATACCCGTACTATGCAGAGAAGGGGAACTCTCTTGTGTTGCACACTATTTTTGGTGAGGTGGTTTATTTCGCACCTCCCCAAGTCTGTTTTGAAGAATGAGGAAGGTTTAGGTTGGGCTTACAGAATCATGTCCCTTGCTCATACGGACATCCTTTGGAGTACTAAAGATATGGAAAAAGTAGTTGTCATTGATCGATGTAGGGAATACCCTAATGTTCTATTGCTTGGAATTCAAGGGGGTATAAACTACAACCCTTGTTTGGCTTTATGACAGTTTGGACGCGCTCGAAGAGATGGTCCCCATGAGCTGCTGCTTACAGGCATTGTCTTTGACTTCAAGGGGGATGTTGATGGACATCGCCGCCGGTTTATACGAGCTTGGGACAAGGTGAACATGTCTGATCCACATGAGCTAGGAATGAAGACTTCTCTCCCGATGCAACCATACCTCCAGTGGGTTCGAGCCCGTGCTCAAAAGCTGGGGATGCCATATGAAGCTGTTCTACCGGTGATCATAGAGCATACTGATGAAGAAGGTGTTCCTTATACGGTCCTCCATCCATACATTCCTACTGATATTGGGGCATTGAAGAGATCTTGGATCCAGCTAAGGGAAGAAAGGGATACCTACAGAGAAAAGTATCATGAGCAGGAGAGGAAGATCCTGAAGCTTACAAGGCAGCTTGAGAACGAAAGGAAAATCAACAATTATGTCAGCACGAAGGGAAAGAGACCATGGGACTTCTGATGTCTTTTATTGTTTCTAGTTTAGATTTGCTTTTCAGTATTTCTTTTGTAACGCCTTAAAGGCATTTGTTAAACATTGTTACAAGTTTAATCTAATAAAGTGTGTTTTATTTTGGTTTACAAATTTGAATCTCCCTAAGTCTTTGAAATCATATCATACGCATTCTATTCCCATGCACCTCATTACAGGTACCCTTATAGGTTTCTCATCTTCTTCGATGTTTATTTCAGCACAACATGCCTTCTGAAACACCTACTGATCAAACCATCAAGGCTCTGCAAGCTCAGAATGCTCAGTTCCAGGAGATGTTCTTGAACTTGGCCAAGAGTCAACAAGATTTGAAGACTCTTATCTTGAAGGACAAGAAGAAGAAGAAGAAGAAGGTGGTTCTACTGAATATGGGTGACAGATTTGGGAACAGGTTGCGAGAAGAAGTTGATTTGTCCCATTCATCTGGAGGGGGAGAGAATCAAGAGGAAAGGAAGGATCCTAGCCCTGTGGTTTCTGACAATGACACAGATTTTGATGAAGACCAGTATCCTCCTGCCGAGGATAGGTATAAGCAACTCGAAGACCGGTTGAGTGCAATGGAGATCCAGAAGATACCTGGGTTGGACTTCGAAGATTTGGGTTTGGCATTTGCGGTGGTGATCCCCCACAAGTTTAAAGCCCCTGTCTTTTCTAAGTACAATGGGGTATCCTTCCCGAAGCTACACCTCTGCTCGTATGTCAGAAAGATTCAACCATATACTGCTGATAGGAACCTGTGGGTTCATTTCTTTCAAGATAGTCTGTCAGGGACTCAACTTGAATGATTCTATCAACTAGAAGGAGCTAACATCTGCAACTGGGAGGACCTTGCTGATGCTTTTTATAAGCAATACCAGTATAATGCCGACCTTGCCCCCACGCGTACTCAACTTCAGAGTATGTCTATGGGTGCGAGCGAAGGTTTTAAGGACTACGCTCAGAAATAGAGAGATCTTGCTGGAAGAGTCCAACCCCCTCTGGCTGATAGGGAGTTGGTAGATATGTTTCTTGGGACTTTGTCTGGTCCATACTTCAACCATTTGATCGAAAGTTCATCGTTTGGGTTCATTGAATTGATTTTGACTGGGGAGAGAGTTGAAGCTGGTATTAAAAATGGCAAGATACAGAAAGGTGCTTCATCAAGCACAGAGAAGAAGCCCTTCAGGAAAGAAGCTAGTGCACTTTATAGCTCGAGGAGCCAAAACCGACCTGAACGCCACCAAGCAGTTAATGCAGTAGTAATATCAAGACTGACTGTTACCCCACAACATAACAATCAGCAAAGAGTAGAAAGGCCGCAAAGACAATATACTCGGCTCAGTATGACTCTATCTCAAATTCTGCCGCAATTGTTGAAGACTAACCTGGTGACTCTGAGGGAGCTCCGAAGAATCCCAGTACCACCTCTCCGCTGTATAATCCGAACGCCCGCTGTGCTTATCACTCCGATAGCCCAGGGCATGACACAAATAACTGATGGGCCTTAAGGAATAAGGTACAAGATTTGATTGAGGCTAAAGAAATTGAATTTGACGCGCCAGAAAAGCGTAATGTCATGACTGCTCCTATGCCCAAGCATGGAGTAAATGTTGTGGATGATGATTCATTTATAACCACTGTGGAAGACGTTTCTACTCCGTTGATGACAGTGAAGAAGAACTTATTATCGACCGGTTTATTTCCAGGCTGTGGCGAAAGTTTCCACTTATGTTCCATCCTACCTACTGGTTTCCATCTATTGAAGTCGGGTGTTCAACGCCTGATGGATAATAAAGAAATCCTATTCGAGAAAACTTTGGTTCCATTGATTCCTGTTGAAGATGTTTCCATAATCACCATTTCTGCCAATTCTTCCAAGGCTTCCTCGAGAAAGCCTGTTAGGATTACATCTGTTCCGAGAGTTTCTCCGTTGATCATTACTATTCCCGGACCTATCCCGTACACTTCGGATAAGGCTGTCCCGTGGCACTATGGGGCCGATGTGTATTATCATGGGATCAAACAAGACTTGAAGGTTAAAGAGGCTGATACTGATGTCAGCAATATTGTTGGATCTAGTAAGGTCACCCGAAGTGGAAGACTTTTCTCTCCTGAGATCTCCCCACCAACTGTTCGGAAGCCTGTTGCTATTTCACCTGCCAGTACATCTGCTACTGTCCCTGTTCATGTTCCAATCATTACCCCTGTTGCCGAGTCATCTGACGCTCGGGGAAAAGAGGTCACCGGTGAGCCTTCCCGGATGGAGGCACCGAAGAAGATTATTGTTGAAACCTCTAGGCAGGAGATAGAGGAAATTTTAAAGATCATCAAGAAAAGCGACTACAACATAGTCGAACAGCTGGGGAAAACCCCGTCGAAGATCTCCATGTTATCTTTATTGTTGTGCTCAAAAGCCCATGCTAAGGCTTTAATTTCTTTCCTGAATATGGCACATGTGCTGCAAGAGACATCTGCTGATCAATTCAAAGACTGTGTGGCTAGTTTGACAGCTGCCAACGGGTTGGGTTTCTCTGATGCATATCCGACTGCCAAAGGAAAGAATCACAATGACGCTCTGCATGTTTCAATCGAGTGCAGGGGCACTACTCTGGCCCATGCGTTGGTGGATACTGGGTCCTCGTTAAATGTTTTACCCAAGAAAGCGTTAGACCGGTTGAACTGTGAAGGGTTGGTCCTAAAGCCAAGTAATATTATGGTCAGGGCCTTTGACAGGTCCAAAAGGATGGTACATGGAGATGTGGATGTTCCTGTTAAGGTTGGTTACCAGACGTTCGCATCTACATTCTATGTAATGGACATTCGACCATCTTATTCTTGTTTGTTGGGTCGCCCGTGGATTCATAAAGTTGGGGCAGTGACTTCCACGCTCCATCAGATGTTGAAATACCCAGTGAAAGGGAAAATTGTTACAGTACGAGGAGAAGAGGAGTACATGGTGAGCCACCTTAACTCTTTTCGGTATGTGGAGATGGACGGGGAGTTCATTGAGACCCCGTGTCAAAACTTTGAATAAGTTCCCCAAACTCTGGCGTCGACTGAAACTGTTGCTGAAAATCCTCCAATGTAGATGGCTTCCCTCAAGGATGCCTGAGCTGTTATTGAAAAAGGTGGGTGTGCGAATTAGGGCCAACTCCCTGACTTTGCACACAAGACTAACAAGTTTGGTTTGGGTTTTACTGCAGAAGCTCCAAGGGCTGTTCGGCGTGCGCGAATTGGAAGACCTCCCTTGCGTATCAGTAATCCGGAAGTGAATGCAATTGAAGAAGATGATAAAGAGTATGAGTTTGACAGCTGGATTTACCCGACTACCGACAGTGGATTAAGAAATTGGACGACAAAGGACTTCGTGCCCATTTATTTTATTACACAGTAATAAGACTTTTGTTTTGAGTTTTGTAACAGACAATTTGAAAATTTATGGCCCGGTGCCTTGCCCAAGACACCGTGGCTTTGTTTGTGAGGGCTTAATATTTGTCATTTCCATACGTCATCAATAAAGCATTGGACGTTCTCTTGCATTACAAATTTTTCGCTCTTTGTTTTTCTATCTTGCACTTTATTAAAACAGCTATAGTCTTACACACACTCACATATCATAATACAGGTCCACATCCACTTTGGATCCCACTGATAACGACTCTTCTACTGCCAGCTATGACTTCGAAAGTCCGATCAACCAAGCCGAGGACGAAGGTGAGGATGATTGCGAAGTTCCTGGTGAACTTGCTAGACTGTTACTCCAGGAAGGGAGGGCCATACAGCCGCATGAAGAGCCAGTGGAAACAGTAAATCTGGGTACCGAGGAAGACAAGAAAGAGGTCAAGATCGGTGCAAATCTGAAGTCTAGTGTTAAGCAACGGTTGATTCAGATGCTGCGTGACTATGTTGAGATCTTTGCCTAGTCTTATGAAGATATGCCTGGGTTGGATACCGATATCGTGGTTCACCGCTTGCCAACTAAAGAAGACCGTCCTCCAGTGAAACAGAAAGTTCACTAAATGCGCCTAGAGATGTATGAGAAAATCAAAGCTGAGGTTATGAAACAATTTGACGCTGGTTTTCTAGCAGTTACTTCTTACCCGCAGTGGGTTGCCAACGTGGTTCCAGTACCGAAGAAGGATGGTAAGGTTCAAATGTGCGTTGACTATAGGGATCTGAACAGGGCAAGCCCCAAAGATGATTTCCCTCTGCCTCACATCGATGTTTTGGTCGACAACACCACACAACATAAGGTCTTCTCCTTTATAGATGGTTTCTCCGGTTACAATCAGATTGAGATGGCTCCCAAAGACATGGAGAAGACAACCTTTGTTACGTAGTGGGGTACATTTTGCTACAAAGTCATGCCGTTTGGATTGAAGAATGCTGGGGCAACGTATCAGTGCGCCATGGTCGCTTTGTTTCATGACATGATTCATCATGAGATTGAGGTATACGTTGATGACATGATTGCAAGGTCCCAAACTAAAGAGGAACATATTGACCATCTCCAAAAGCTATTTGACAGGTTAAAGATGTATAGGCTGAGGTTAAACCCGAACAAGTGCACCTTTGGGGTAAGGTCTGGTAAGCTACTGGGTTTCGTCGTTAGTGATAAAGGTATTCAAGTGGATCCTGCAAAGGTGAAGGCTATACAGGAGATGCCCGCTCCCCGAACAGAAAAAAAATTCAGAGGCTTTCTGGGACGTCTGAACTATATTGCCCGATTCATCTCACACCTAACTGCTACTTGTGAGCCAATCTTCAAGTTACTAAAGAAAGATCAAGTGGTAAGATGGAACGATGAATGTCAGGCCGCTTTCGAAAGGATTAAGGAATATCTCTAAGAGCCTCCTATTCTGATGCCTTCAGTTGAAGGAAGACCTTTAATCTTATACTTGACAGTACTCGACAATTTGATGGGGTGTGTGTTGGGGCAGCATGACAAGTCTGGCCGAAAAGAGCATGCTATTTATTACCTTAGCAAAAAGTTTACCGACTGTGAGACCCGATACTCACTGCTTGAGAAAACTTGCTGCGCTTTGGCATGGGCTGCTCGTCGGCTGAGACATTATATGTTGACTCACACTACTCTATTGATATCAAAGATGGATCCAATCAAGTATATCTTTGAAAAACCTGCCTTGTCCGGAAGAATAACGAGATGGAAGATGATCTTAACTGAGTATGACATCCAATACACAACCCAAAAATCAATCAAGGGGAGTGTGTTGGCAGATCATTTGGCGCATCAGGCCGTGGATGATTACCAGTCTATGAACTTCGAGTTTCTGGATGAGAACATCATGTTGGTGACTGACTG
The DNA here is from genome assembly GCA_948472305.1 of Vicia faba. Lineage (NCBI taxonomy): Eukaryota > Viridiplantae > Streptophyta > Magnoliopsida > Fabales > Fabaceae > Vicia > Vicia faba. The sequence continues at coordinate 180,793,444 of OX451741.1, read as the reverse complement.
TGAAACACCTGGACCGGATGAAGGACCTGAGGAGGGATCCCGATGGTCCATGTATTTTGATGGAGCTTCAAACACTTTGGGTAATGGCGTTGGCACCGTGATCATATCTCCTGAAGGCTGTCATACTCCATTCACCGCCCGATTATGTTTCAACTACACCAACAACATGGAGGAGTATGAAGCATGCATCATGGGCCTTCGAGCAGCTATTGACCTAAGGATTAAGTTCTTAAGTGTATTCGGAGATTCCGCTCTCATGATCAGTCAGATCAAAGGCGAGTGGGATACGAAGCGCCCAAATCTTATTCCTTACAAAGAGTATGTATTGACGCTGCTTCCACATTTTGAGGAGATAACCTTTGAACACTTTCCCAGGGAGGAGAATCAGTTAGCAGATGCACTAGCTACAATGTATTCTATGTTCAAGGTCAGATGGGACAATGAAGCTCCCCAGATTACCATTGAGAGGTTGGACGAACCTGCACATTGCTGCAACATTGAGACTGAAGAGGTAGCAGATAAACCCTGGTTTCACGAGGTAAAAAGGTATCTTGAGGCTCAAGAATACCCCGAGGGTGCGTCTATTAATGATAAGAAGTTTATAAGGAGGTTCGCGGCAAAGTTCTTCATCAGTAATGGCATTCTCTACAAGCATAACCATGATTCGACCTTACTGCGTTGTGTGGATAAGAACGAGGCAGAAAGAATTATGGTAGAGTTACATGAAAGTACTTTCGGAACTCATTCCAGTGGACACACCATGGAAAAGAAGATCCTACGGGCAGGATATTATTGGTCTACCATGGAAGCCGATTGTTATCAGCATTCTCGGACTTGTCATAAGTGCTAAGTCTATGTTGATAAGGTGCACATACCTTCAGTTCCTATGAACGTCTTGACAGCTCCTTGGCCTTTTGCAATGTGGGGCATCGATATGATTGGTGAGATTAGGCCTACTGCGTCCAACGGGCATCGTTTCATCCTGGTAGAAATTGACTACTTTAACAAGTGGGTCGAGGCAGCTTCCTTTGCTACAGTAACCAAGAACGTCGTGGCACGGTTTATTCGGCATAATCTGATCTGTCGATATGGTATACCAGAGAGGATCATTACGGACAATGGTACAAATCTCAACAATACAATGATCACGAGCTCTGCAAGCAGTTCAAGATACAGCATCATAACTCTTCTCCTTATCAGTCGAAGATGAATGGGGTTGTAGAAGCGGCTAATAAGAACATCAAGAAGATTTTGCAGAAGATGACGGTGACATATAAAGATTGGCACGAGATGTTACCGTTTGCTCTTCATGGGTACCGAACTTCAGTACAAACTTCAACAGGGGCAACACCTTACTCTTTAGTGTATGGCATGGAAGCAGTCTTACCTATTGAGGTTCAGATACCCTCTATTCGGATTATGAAGGATGCAGGTTTGAGTGAGAATGACTGGATCCAGACCCGACTTGATCAGCTGAACTTAATCGATGAAAAGAGACTTACTGCTATTTGTCATGGTCAGACGTATCAAAAACGGATGATCAAGGTATTTAACAAGAAAGTTAGACGACAAGAGTATCAAGTTGGGGATCTGGTGATCAAGCGCATCATATTACCTCAAGGTGATCCCAGGGGAAAATGGACCCCTACATATGAAGGGCCATTTAAGCTTAAGAACATTTTCTCAGGAGGAGCCATGATTCTAACCACCATGGATAATGACGACCTTCCTCACCCCGTCAATGTAGACATAGTGAAAAAATACTACGCATGATCAAAGACCCGCTAGGTCGATTGGCCTAGGCAAAAATAAGGGATTCCCGGCGAACCAAAAGGGTTCGGGCAAAAATAAGGGATGAAAATGAAAAAAAAACTGTACACCCGGCAAGTCGAAAACCTGAAAAGGCAGCTTGGGAAAAAAAAGGTATCCCGGTGGACTGAAAACCCGAAAGGGAGGTCCAGGAAAATATTAGAGATTAAAGCGTAACACTGTGTCTCATTGGATCACCTTGTAACCAAACTTCGGTATCGACTATCAAGCTCGGATGGTGCTAATCAATTTGATGTACCTTCAACCAAGTAGCAAAGTGATCAGACGCTCGAGGAATAAAGACAGTAGCAGAGTTGGAACCCAGTGGGATTATTCACATATCTATTTTTCTTTGTTTTTCATAAACTGTATAAATTCTATTGTTCGACGGTGTTCTCGTACTAGGACGTCAGCCTCTTGTACAAAAATGCCTATTTATAGGCCAACTTCAAAATCAATACAATTTATTTTCACAAAGAAATTTCAAATTGTTTTCTTTTTTCTGTTTTGTTTTGGAAGAACGTACAATGTTTCATTTTGATATATGCATTTGATAATAATTGCTGCTCATAAATATTTACATGCAAAACAAAAGACGATTACTCGTAATATCAGAAACAGGGGGCAAATAAGAAATTTCTAAACCGTACAGTTGCTCTATCTACCAGGTTTAGGGATAAACCTAGTTGGATAAAACCATTGAAGGTACATTCACTTCCCGCAGAGTAAGAAAAAGACAGTGATCATTAGCGGTCCCGAACAGGACACCACTCTCCCCAGCTAAGGTTCACAATCGCGAATGAATCGGCAATATTCTCCCCAAGCAGAGTTTATCTATCATCAGCACTAGAAAATTACCCCCAGTAGAGTCTGGAGGACTGTCCCCAGTAGAGTCTAAAAGATTATCCCCAATGAAGTCACCATTGGAAAATCATCCCCAGCGGAGTTCATTCCTTTCACAAGCAGAAACTCAATCCCCAACAGGGTTCATCATCGTCAGAAATGATAATTCATCCCCAGCCAAGTTTATTTCTCCAAATCAACGGGTCCTCTAGCAGAGTTTGTCCTCCCCATAGAGACATTTCCTCGTCAGTTTATTCCCTAGCAGAGTCATCCTCTCCTGCAGGTTTATTCTCACAATCATCTGCATTCACTGTCTCCAGCGGAAACGAAGAATTCAACTCTTTTCTCCAGAAGCAATCCGAGATTTATTTTCCCCAGCTAGATGATATCATAAAAACATTACATATCCATACATCATGACATACGCATACACATTATACAACACAATCTCTTTTATTTTGAGAACATCATTGCTTGATACATATCATGCATTACATACAATTAACCTTTACCTTTCAGGAAAGATACAATCAAATTCTCACAAAATTCAAGCTATGAAGCTCGGGTACGACCGGATAGTATCTTGATCTCTACAGCATGTTGTGAAGCCCAGACCACGACCAGGTAGTAGTTCATTCTCAACTTTCCTCTTCAATAGAGATGATTCCTCAGTAGAATAACGGACGATCGAAGTTCCTAAATTTCAACAGAGATGATTCCTCAGTAGAATAACGGACGACCGAAGTTCCTAAATTTCAACAGAGATGATTCCTCAGTAGAATAACGGACGATCGAAGTTCCTAAATTTCAACAGAGATGATTCCTCGGTAGAATAACGAACGATCAAAGTTCCTAAATTTCAACAGAGATGGTTCCTCAGTAGAATAACGGACGATTGAAGTTCCTAAATTTCAACAGAGATGGTTCCTCAGTAGAATAACGGACGATCGAAGTTCCTAAATTTCAACAGAGATGATTCCTCGGTAGAATAACGGACGACCGAAGTTCCTAAATTTCAACAGAGATGATTCTTTGGTAGAATAACGGACGATCGAAGTTCCTAAATTTCAACAGAGATGATTCCTCGGTAGAATAACGGATGATCGAAGTTCCTAAATTTCAACAGAGATGGTTCCTCAGTAGAATAACAGACGACCGAAGTTCCTAAATTTCAACAGAGATGATTCCTCGGTAGAATAACGGATGACTGAAGTTCCTAAATTTCAACAGAGATGATTCTTCGGTAGAATAACGGACGACCGAAGTTACTAAATTTCAACAGAGATGATTCCTCAGTAGAATAACGGACGACCGAAGTTCCTAAATTTCAACAGAGATGATGCCTCAGTAGAATAACGGACGACCGAAGTTCCTAAATTTCAACAGAGATGGTTCCTCAGTAGAATAACGGACGACCAAAGTTCCTAAATTTCAATAGAGATGATTCCTCAGTAGAATAACGGACGACCGAAGTTCCTAAATTTCAATAGAGATGATTCCTCAGTAGAATAACGGACGATCGAAGTTCCTAAATTTCAACAGAGATGGTACCTCAGTAGAATAAAGGACGACCAAAGTTCATAAATTTCAACAGAGATGATTCCTCAGTAGAATAACGGACGATTGAAGTTCCTAAATTTCAGCAGAGATGATTCCTCAGTAGAATAACGGACGATCGAAGTTCCTAAATTTCAACAGAGATGATTCCTCAGTAGAATAACGGACGACCGAAGTTCCTAAATTTCATCAGAGATGGTTCCCCAGTAGAATAACGGATGACTGAAGCTCCTAAAATTCTATTTCTCTCAAGACAGAGATCAATATTCCTCAGCGGAATCTTCCTCAACAACAGGTATACAAGCTCTTGCTAAGGAACCTCTTATGCGATCGACACTCCTTCGGATGGCATCTTTAAGCCCATCCCCCGTCGGCAATTTCCAAATTGCATCTATAAGCCCATTCCCGATATCGCAAGACGGACACCACTCCATGCGAGTGCAAATTTCTGGGCACTCTAGTGTTCAATAATCTTCCACTTTCGGATCACGAAAGGCACGAAAGCCAATCTACATCCTAAGGTTTAAGAAGATTGAACAGGGGAAGCTGTTGTACCCCAAAATTTTCCCTCCCATATTTCTCAAAACATTTCAAGAAAGATCCTCAAGTTACTCAAGGAAGTTCAAGGGTTGACCAGACAAACTCCCTCCTAAGGCAGTCTACCTCAAATTAGGGTTTCATGTTGCATCAAGATACTTGAGTCCAAGGGATCTCAAATTCTCAACAATGTCCTAATATGTTCTCAATAACATCCATGTCAAATTTCAATCCCTACAGAGAAAATTTGCTCAGTCAATTGCTCAAAGGCCTGCAAATCGACTGTGCTAGGGCAAAAGTCAACAGTGGCCCACATGCAGTCAAACTTCAAGATTTTTGGTCAACATCCTCATTTTGAAGTATATTTCATAATTTTATCAAGGGTTGATCATGATTCATCAAATATTGCTCATAATTCCTCAAGAACCAAAAGTTGCTAAATTAGGGTTTTGTAGGAAAAGTCAACTCAACTTTGACCAAGCATAACTTTCTCATACTTTATGAGAAATGACCCATCCAAAGCTCATTTTTAAGAGGATGCCATGCTCTACAATCCATATTCAGCTCCCAAGTTCAAAATATGCACCCACAAGAAGTTATGAATTTGGACATTATATGTCATTTTGAAAAGTCAACAAAAACACCTTTTTTGTAAAAGCTTCATACTTGAGCATGGAATATCAAATTGATATGAGACTAAAAGGGTTGCTTATAGGACATCTTAAGCTTTCTAAAAAGTCAAATAACACCTTCAAAGAGTCAAAATTGAGGAAGTTATGCATTGGTGAAGTTGACCCTTTTTGCAAAATTGCCAAAAGTCAACTATGCCTAAAACTTCAAATTTTGCCAAATAGGCCCATTCTTTTTCACTTGTTTTGAGTTGGAAACATGGTCCACGAGCCCTAGTCTTTCCCACTTGTCATTATCTTATTTATCTTATTTATTTTGATTTTTATTTGAATTAAATCATTTTAAATCAAAACAAAACATATAAAATCCAAAATATTGAAAACTCAAGATTTTTTTACATGATTCAGGTCTTAATATCCAGCTAGCATCAAATCAAATTCGTATAAAAGCATGTTGTGGACAAAAATATTGAATTAGGCTATTTTTGGAATGATATTCAAAGTGAATCAAATCAAGAATCAAGACATTGGTGGAGGAAGATTGAGGCCATGTTTTCAAACCTGATTCACTCCTTAATACATATAGAAGCAATGCAGACCAAAAACTTGGTTAGAAGGAGGCGTGTGATCAAGAACACAAACTTGAAAAATCAAGAAAAAGTGCAAACACGAATTCACACTTAGAGGCCAATTCAAGACCCTTGGACCATCCCAATCGTTTCCTGAGGTCACCAGCAAGCAAAAGCAATCAAAATCAAGCATTTCCAGGCCCTATATCACGCTGTAAGTTGTTGCACCCCAAAATTTACCCTCTTGATTTAGGCTTATGTTTCATCATGAATATCATATTGCATTGCATTCATACATTATGATGGGGTCAAAGTACTTTGGTTATCATTTTCCTTAAGCTTTGAAGGTTGGTTGCTTTGACAAGTTGCTTAAGTAGAACCTTGTCATTTGAACCTCTGGATCTTTCAAGCTCAGATTCATTTGCATATCTCAAGATGTTTCATCCATCTCTTTGGATCTTCAGAGGATTGGAGTTTGTGTTTGATTATGTGAAGGAACCACTCCTTTGATTCACCAGTCAAATTGGGGTTTTGAAGCTTGATCAACTATCTCCAAGCACCTTGTTTGTGTATTTTGTTTATGTGTTGTTGATTTACTTCTAACAAAAATACAAAAAATATATTTGTCCTTGTCTTTGCAAAATTGTGTTTTAGGTACCAAGTATCCAACAAATAAGCTCATGCAAAGTTGATTTGATTTTGAATGTGGAAAAAGAAGATATGCATAGACCCATAAACCTATGTATTGACTCATCTTGTTGAGCATAACCAGCATGTGTCGACACATGCATGTATGCATCGACTCATCCTATTTGAATAACTTGCATGTGTCGACACATACGTGTTATGTATCGACTCATGCAGTTTGTGTGATTCTGTAATGAGTTGGATTAACAGTATGTATCAACACATAGAGGCATGTATCGACACATGCTGTGTTATACAGCTAGGATGTATCGACACATACCACCTATGTATCGACACATAACAGCAAAATGCACATGTTTTTTTTGAAAAAAACCAGCAAATTCAAACTGTTATCGTTTTGGCTCCAATTTTTTCTGCATAATTTGAAATTATATCATTAATTTAAACTTGGCTCCAAGAAGGAATTACCAAATTACCACTAATCCCAATCCTAAAACTCTATAAATAGAGCCCTCATTTCATTCAAATTTCAAGCTTTTGATAGCCAAAATCACTTTGCTAAAAAATCTCTCAATTCTCTCCACCTACCAAATTCACTAAAAGCTCCATTTTCAAAAAGATAGTAAGCTTTGCATTAAAGCTTACTAATATTTGAGCTAAACCTTCATCCAAACATTTTTTCTCCATCAATTCTCTACATCCAAGCTTGATTAATTGATTCTTGTGGTTGAATTGAAGCAAATTCTGAAGTTGTTTGATAATTCTTAAATTCTACCTTTGGTAAGTTGAATCATCATCTTTCATAATGTGATCTCTTGTGGATTTCTGGTTTTGATTCATTGAGCACTGTTTTTATGACTCCATTAGTGCTATTTTCTCAAAATTTGCTGGAATTTTCATGCTCAATTGGATCCATGATCATAAGGTGTTTGATGAAAAGTTGGAACGAGAACTTGATCTTTAAAATGCTGTTTTCTACTGATTTTTAACAGGTTGCAATCAATTGTTGTAACATTGCAATTGATTGTCACAGAAAATTGATTTGATAAAAAACTGAACGGATGCAATAGGTTTCTATCTAAGTACAATTGATTGTAACAGTGCCAAAAATACTTTTGCTGCCTTATTTTGGGGTAGTTTTGACTCAAATATTTTTCTGCACACTCTCTTTGATGGATAATTTGGATTGCAATTTTAAATGTTCAATTTGTTTTTAAACTCAATGGACTTTGTGATGTAGATGAAGTTGGATAAATGTTAATCAATTCAAATCTACCTAAGAGTGAATTATTTAATTCATTCTTGGTGCTTTGAATTAATGATATGTTTAGTGCTTTAATCCATCTAGAGGAGTGGTTGAATTTAAAGATGAAAGAATTTTGAAATGATGATCCAAATTATCTTATCATTCCCCTCCCTCTTCATCTTATCCCTTTCTTTTTTTAATTGTGCTACATGTTAAAGGATGATGATCTCTATATCATTTATCCAAACATGAAGTACATAGATTGCTATTGACCAACCTCAAAATAGGTGCAACTTCTACATAAGTTCACTTACGATTGCTTAACATAGCGCTAAATTTTGTCCCGATTCGAATAAATGATCATTCGTGGCTCAAACTTATGATTACAAGCCCAAGTATGTTAATTTGATCTCTTTGATCCAATAACCTTGAGATTCATTGTGTGGAGGCTTTGGTTCTACCAATCCTCTAATGGATCTACAACACCTTTGGTCAACGCGGGTCACCTAAACATCACTGATCATTAAATGTTACCTTTTTAGAATTCCAAAATGGATGATATACTTGACAAAAAGCAAATGCAACTTGTCGTGTGGAGGCTTTGGTTCTACCAATCCTCTAATGAGTTCCAAATGCAAGTTTCAAGATGGTCATCCAACTAACCACTAATTTCTAACAATTGACTTTACTTTATGCTTTTATTTTTTTATGTTTTATGTACCATTTACTTTTAGCATTTCACATTTCATGTTATTTTCATCTTTGCTCACTTGAGCATTTACTTTTATGTCATTTTTATTTTGCTCACTTGAGCTTTTCTTTTCCTTTTAAAGACACCTAATAATCAACATGAACCATAAAAAAACTTTAATAATACTTGGACTATTTGGTTACTATCCTTGGCATTATGGAGCGTGAGACTTTTTCTTGGACTTAGGATTAGAGACCGTGGCCTATCTTGGAGACTTTGTGACAATGTATAGCATCCCACTTTTGGCTTGAGGCTACTGTGTTCCACTTTATTTGTGGAACACAAATTATTACACTGGCACTGCTTTTGTATTTGGCATGTTTGATATTCCATGCAAGATATATACATGATATTGTGAATACTATACATTGCCCATGGGGATCTGTTCATATCTGATAATCTCATTACTTACATCCTTATGGTGTAATTTCTAACTTGATTCATCTACTGATGCCAGATTTCTTGAAGTTCTTTGGGTTTCTTTTTTATTCTTTCTCGGTTGCTACGGATAGTTATCCGTTTGGTATTGTACTATCTCCTTTCTTTCATTTTCATTTTGCATAGTTCTTTGATTGCATGATGGGACCTCTGTTGCTGATATATGTCAGGAGGCCCTCTGTTTTTGTTTGATACATATGTTGTGTTTGTATTGATCGATGAGTCACTCAATTTAGAAATTGAGATCACGACTTCGCTCTCATTGCATGTTTCCTATAGGATGTTTATTGCTTTTCTTCTCTAATTGTTGATCGATGAGTAACTCAATTTAGAAATTGAGATCACGACTTCGCTCTCATTTCATGTTCCATATAGGATGTTTATTTCTTTTCTCCTCTAATTGTTGATCGATGAGTCACTCAATTTAGAAATTGAGATCACGACTTCACTCTCATTGCATGTTCCCTATAGGATAGTTTTGTTAAGCTTCCTTTAGCATGTTAACATAGGATAGGATTTTCCTGTATCCTCAACCTTAAGGTCAACCATTGTATGATAACACTAGGGATAGTACTAGGATAGTTTCCCTTAGTTGTTTTTCCTCTCTGTGCATCTTGCATCTTAAAACAAAAACTTGCTTTCTCGATAAAACATAAAACACCTCTAATAAACTAAACCCCTTTTTCAAAGTAAAAGATACAAACCAATCTTACTTTGTTTATCTTGAAGTAGATGTCTCTCCATCGCACATGTTTGTTATCCTACTTTGATTCTCAATATCATTGTTAGGTGTGATGTTTTGTCATCTATTTTATCGATGTTTCGCCATCTTTGCCATGATATCTTGTTATCTTGAAGTCGATGTTTCGCCATCGCACATGTTTGTTATCCTACTTTGATTCTCAATATCATTGTTAGGTGTGATGTTTTGCCATCTATTTTTATTGATGTTTCGCCGTCTTTGCCATGATATCTTGTTATCTTGAAGTCGATGTTTCGCCATCGCACATGTTTGTTATCCTACTTTGATTCTCAATATCATTGTTAGGTGTGATTATTTTGTCGTTTGTTTCATTTGATGTTTCGCCATCTTTGACATGATATCTTTGTTACCTTTTAGCCAATCATTCGCCATCTCATATTTGTTTGAAGTCGATGTTTCGCCATCGCACATGTTTGTTATCCTACTTTGATTCATAATATCATTGTTAGGTGTGATTATTTTGTCGTTTGTTTCATTTGATGTTTCGCCATCTTTGACATGATATCTTTGTTACCTTTTAGCCGATGTTTCGCCATCACACATTTGTTTGAAGCCGATGTTTCGCCATCGCACATGTTTATTATCCTACTTTGATTCACAATATCATTGTTAGGTGTGATTGTTTTGTCGTTTGTTTCATTTGATGTTTCGCCATCTTTGACATGATATCTTTGTTTATGTTGAAGTCGATGTTTCGCCATCGCACATGTTTGTTACCTACTTTTATTCTCAATATCATTGTTAGGTGTGATGTTTTGTCATCTATTTTATCGATGTTTCGCCATCTTTGCCATGATATCTTGTTATCTTGAAGTCGATGCCGCGCCATCGAACATGTTTGTTATCCTACTTTGATTCTCAATATCATTGTTAGGTGTGATGTTTTGTCATCTATTTTATTGATGTTTCTCCATCTTTGCCATGATATCTTGTGTTGTACCCCAAAATTTTCCCTCCCATATTCCTCAAGGTTTGTCAAGAATGATCCTCAAATGGTTCAAGATTTGCTCAAGAGGTAGACAGACAAATCACTTCCTAAGACAGCTGAAATTAGGGTTTTGGTTCTTTCAAGGAATTTTGGGTTTTCAATGGTTCAATCAAGTCTCATAGGCCTCTATACATTCTCAAGCACCTACATGCCAAGTTTCAAGACTCACAGTGCCAATTTGAACAGTCAAAAGCTCCAATTGATCCACAATCAACTGCAGGGGCAAAATGGTCATTTTGCAGTCAAAAGTCATAATTTTTGGTCAACATCTCATTTTGAGCTCACTATCATCATTTGATCAAGTCTTGATCATGATTCCACAAGGATAGCTCAAAAATCATCAAGATGCAAAAAGTTACTATTTTTGGACAGTAGAAAAGTCAATTGTATCTTGACCAGGGCATAACTTTTTCATGGTTTATCAGAAAAATCCCATCCAATGCTCATTTTGAAGGGGATGCAATTTCCTACAATCCATATTCACACTCCAAGTCCAAGAAATGCTCACACAAAAAGTTATCAATTTTTATATTATAGGTCAAATTCAAAAGTCAACAAAAGTGCACTTTGAGTCAAAGGCCATAACTTGAGATTGGTGAATCCAAATGACATGGGACCAAAGGCATTGGTTAGAGGACTTCAAGAGCTTTCCAAAATGTCCAAGAACATGGCCATATGATCAAAATTGAGCAAGTTGTGCATTGGAGAAGTTGGGAAATTTTCATGAATTTGCAAAAGTCAACTTTGCTCAAAACACCTCATTTTTGCTAATGGGCCTCAAATCTCTTCTTGAAACTTCATCCATGACCTATGCACGACCCATCAAGCTTAATGGAATTTTATTTTCTTATTTTTATTGATTAATTGGATTTTTAATTAATATTAATTCATTTAATTGATTTAAATTGTAGGAAAATGCAAGATTTGATTTTTCAATCAATTTGTGAAGCAAATATGGTCAAGATATGCTGGAAAATTCGTGCACAAGTCAAAGATACAAAAATCTCCAAATTTGGCAACATTTTCTAATCATGAAAAATCAAAAATATTTGATTTTCAATCAAATATTTAATCATCAATACTCATGGGTTGGATCCAATTTTTTGACCTAATTCAATTGCTTTATATGTATGCAAGCTAACCTAACCTAATAGACGGGAGAAAAAACTGCAGAAAAAGCCATAGCATATTGAAAAATTCCAAGAAAAGTGAAAACTGATTTTTGCATTGTAGGTCAATTCAAGGGTTTTTGGTCATTCAAACACCTTGCAGGAGTTCCCAAGAGTGTTTTGCAATCAAACTCAGACCCTAAAGCTTAAAGAATTAAGGAATACAGAATCACGGTTTGGCTTCTTTATTCAAAATCGTATATCCCAATTCATGCATAATTAACATGTTTTTGTGATTGTTTTGCATTGCTAGAGGTCATACCAAGCTTATGGAATGGTTTAATTGAGTTATAACTCCCTGAATCCAAAGATGCCATGATCAATTTCTAGGGTTCTTAAGCTTCAAAATTGGGGATTCCTAAACCATGAAAAATTGAGACTATTAAGATACATGACTGAATTCGTGAGGACAAGACGAATGCAATCCACCCTTCGCGAAATATTTATATACCCTGTGGTGCTAATCGCTATTTTTCGTGCCTTGATATAGTGGAGGTTAAAAACCCCCGCTATCTGTTTATGTTTTTGCAGGTACAACGAAGAAGACGATGATGTGTTGACGTCCCATTGGTCAATTTGAAAAGGCGCGCGTTTTGTTTTGTTTTACAGCATATTATTTGGTTTATTAAAATATTAATTGCTTTCCATTATAAAATCAATTGGAACAACCTGGCTGAGTGGCAAGCGCGCTAGTATGTGATCTTTGGGACCTGGGTTCGAATCCCAGGTCCCCCCAAAATGCTTATTCTATTTTTCTTAACGTATTCACGTGCAGAGTTCCAAATGTTGTCCACCGTACACCTCAAAGATCAGTGCGCCAGGTGTCTCCACACTCAAATCCAGTGGCCAAAGATGAAGGACCATTGTACTCCCCAGTCAACGCGCGTGTGGACAATCCAGGGAAGTCAAAACAGGCTGCAGCAAATGGGCCACCAATTTCCAAACATACCTCTTAATTGGGCCAACACCCCCTGGGTTATTTTCTTTTATTTTCTTTTATATTTTTCACTTAATTATTTTTAATTATTATTATCACTAACAAACTAATATTTATTTTTCATAATAAAAATCAGAAAACATAAAATAAATATAATATTTTTATTTTATTATTTTTGTAAATAAATACTAATATAATTAATTTAGTTTTAATTAGAATAATTCTAACCTTTTTTTCAATAATTTAAAATCAACATAGAATTAGGTTTTTTTGATGACTTTTAATCATTTTATTTTTATTTTTATTTCCTTAAAACATGAAAAATAATAATAACATCTTTATTTTATTTAATTAATTAATTAGTTTTAGGTTTAATTTAATTTAATTCATAAATAATAAAAACTTCTTTCTTTCTAAAAAAAAAAGGGTCAAAACCCTAAGAACTTCTCTGATTCAATTTTCTCTCGCGCGTATGTTTATTCTTGATTAATTTTTGATCCATATTATGTAATTGCTCCGAGGATGTAATAGCTTTAATTATGAATTTTTATCGCTTTCATTTATTTTCCGCAATTTACTTTTCAAGGGTTTGTTTTTGGCGATGTAAATTCCCGACGCCTTGTAATAGCGTAAATTTATTTTCCGCAATTATTAACTGCTAGATGTATGTTAACTAGGCTATGCATGACAAGACTTATCTCTGAAATTAAAATCAACCCGTAGCTCACCATAACATATGCAAAGATAACTTAATTGAAACCTGACACACTCGCACATGCCACTCCTAGGGTACGCCTCACTTGGTTGCCTCGACGTGGTCATTGAGTATAGGGTGTTTTAGAGGTCGCCCTCCTGTCTAAAGATCAAAGTTGCCTCGAAACGGTTGCCTCGGATAAAAAATGATCTAAGACATTAGGGTTACCGCTAAGGCGTCCTACTATTGCTTTGGTGACCACATGTCCCTATAATCAAATTGACCCGAAAAACTCCAACGACGGTGCTACCTACTTCTCAATAGTGGGATAGCACTGTCTAAAGGACATTTACACAGCTTAGTTTCTGTTGAGTAGGTAGAGGTTCTCAGGTACTTGCTCTTTCAAAACAAAACAAACTTTTTGCACTTACACTTTTCAAACAAACACTTCATACACTCTTGAGGACAAATACAAGAGTTAAATCGAAGTTTTCAAATAAACTTTTTCAAAACCCACAAACACAAGAAAAGCAAAACATTTTGAAAACATAGTGAGCAAGTACCTAAGAGCCCGTGGATAACCACAGATAGAAAGGGTGCTAACACCTTCCCTTTCTATAATCTACCTCCCGAACCGAGAAACATCTCGAAAAGGAATTTTGCTGTGCTTTTGTCCTTTCCTTGTTGGAGAAAATAAAAGACGGTGGAGACTCTTGCTTACCGCGACATTTCGCGAACCAGCATTTCAAAACAGTCAGTTCTATTTCCAACGATCACAAAACTGGCGACTCTGATGGGGATGTTATAAGTGAGGTGTACCTTAGGATAAGATCACCCATGTTTTCAATTGTATGCCTTGTGTGCTTTAATTTTGTGGGCTTGTATCGGAGTTTTATAGATCCTAACCCGGATCTGGGGAATACCCTTTAGATAAGTAGCAATAAACTGTGAGGGACCTGTCCGGCATAGACCGACACGGGTGAAATAGTAGCTACGTTGGTGTGACACCTTGGTCTGTACCGATATCCCTTGTGTTGGAACGAGGAGAATATGGGTCTTCTGAGGAGTCATTAAGCACCAACTGACCTTAGAACCTTAAATTGCCCAACTTGGCCATAGAACAGTAGCAGTATGCTACACTCATTGAGGCTAAACTCTCGCGATGGTTCCGGCTGCAAGAAAAGGTTGCCAAACTGGAATTATGACCGATCGAGGGTAGTCAGTGATATTGAGATCCTCTAGAACCCGATTACTATTTCTTAGGACAGGTCTTAACCAACTGAAACTGAAAGAGGGTAGTACCTAAACTTCATGCCAGCCTGAAATCTAAGGGCTCTTTTGTGTGACTTGTGTGCCTTACCATGTTTGCCTTTTGTGAATACTTGTGGTGTGCCTTTATCATAACATCATAACATCATCACATCATAACATTGCATACTTCTTGCATAAGGACTAACCCATTTCAAGGATCTCAAGGGTTTGTGATGCAGGTCATGATGAACCAAATGTCTAGCAAGGGGCAAAGGGGATTTATTTTCCTCTAGCCAAGGTTGTGTGGAGATCAAAACATGATAACTTGGGTCAGGGGCTATGACCCACTCGATATGGTGAGCTTGACTCTTGAAGAAGGACTCTCAGCAACATGAAGTTCCTTCAATCAAGCTACCAGATTCAAATTCTAACAAATTTCTTGTTTACCCCGCGAGATCCTTGAAAACATTGCATACATATACATACATATCATTGCATAACAGGTACCCTTTTTACAGGTCACTTATCTTCTTCGCTGTTTATTTCAGCAATCATCATGTCTACTGAACCTTCCACTGAACAAGCTATCAAGGCCCTCCAGGCCCAGAATGCCCAGTTCCAAGAGTTGGTTATGAGCCTAGCCCAGGGTCAACAGGAGTTGAAGACTCTGATTCTGATTCTGAAGAAGAAGAAGAAGAAGAAGAAGACCGTCTTGTTCAACACTGGACGCAGATTTAGGAATGGCCTGCAGAATGAGGTTGATTGGACTACCTCATCTGTAGGGAAAGACAGCCCCCAAGAGAGAAGGGTTCCTAGTCCCCTGGTCTCCGACAACGAGACAGATTATGATGAAGAACAGTATCCTTCTGCCAAGGATAGGTACAAACAGCTGGAGGACCGCTTAAGTGCTATGGAGATATAGAATGTGCCCAGGTTGGACTTTGGAGACCTAGGCTTATCCTCTGGGGTGGTGATTCCCCATAAATTTAAGGCACTTGTCTTTGCCAAATATGACAGAGCTTCCTGCCCAAAGCTGCACCTCCGGTCTTATGTGAGGAAGATCCAACCTTACACTGCTGACAAGAATTTGTGGATCCATTTCTTCCAGGACAGTCTTTCAGGGACTCAACTCGAGTGGTTCTACCAGCTGGATGGGGCCAGTATCTGCAACTGGGAGGATTTGGCTACTGCGTTCTATAAGCAATATCAATATAATTCCGACCTCGCTCCTACGCGTACCCAACTCTAGGGTATGTCACTAGGGATGGGTGAAGGATTTAAAGTATATGCTTAAAAGTGGAGAGACCTTGCCGGAAGGGTGCAACCACCCTTAACTGATCGTGAACTTGTTGATATGTTTTTGGGGACCCTGTCTGGTCCATTCTTTAACCATTTGATTGGAAACTCTTCAGCCGGGTTTACAGACCTTATCTTGACTGGTGAGAGAATTGAAATTGGCATCAAAAGTGGGAAGATTCAAGAATCTACACCTTCTGATACTCAGAAAAAGTCCTACAATGGAAAAAAAGAGTCCAATGCTGTGTCTGGTAAAAAGAGTCGTCGTGATCAACATGTAGGGGCAACCCAGATCTCCGTTCCCACGCCTGTTCAACAAAGACAGAGCAATAGGCGTAGGGTAATGTTGTACCCCAAAATTTGCCCTCGCTTTTTTCCACAAGAAATCACAACTTCAGGCTTTTCCTGACTTTTCAGATTGGCTCAAGAATCGGTCAAACAGACTTTTCTCGTCAGTCAGACAAAATTAGGGTTTTCATTGATTTTCATGGCTCTGGAACAATTCAAACAGTTTGTTTAGGGTTTGGTTGATTTTGGCTCAACTTCGATCAGGCGAACGCTTCTTTGGCATTTAATCAGGAATTAGGGTTGTTCATGCGCGGTTCCTCAGAAAGATTTAATTCTACGATGCTTTGCAAGTTATTCCGAGATTTGGATTGAATTCTCATTGTTTGACTTAATCAGTAAAAGAATGCATTTGGATTGAATTCACGTTTGTTTGACTGAATCAGTAAAAGGTCGCATTGGGTTTGAATTTGCAATGTTTGATTAAAGTCAGTAAAGGGAAAAAACGTCTGGGCAATTGCTGTGATTGACTGTTTGTTTTGCTTTGGATGTTGGAAACGCCAGGTTTAATTGATCAATACTGAAGCAATGTTTATTTAATTATTTATTATTCTAAGATTAAATGATTGGAATTTATTTTCAATTATTATAATTAAAGAATTATAAATAATAAAACGAACAATTAAAAAGAGGAAAAGAATTAATTGGATAAAAAAACTTTTTATTTATTTTTAAATTATTTGTACAAATTATTGTTTATAAATTGTTTACAATAATGATTTTACAGTAATTTAAATCTAAGTAAGACTATCCTAATTTTTTCTAAAAAAATCTTCAATTCTTCATTTGTTGCTAAATCCTCTCCATTCAATTTTTATCTGCAAAAGAAAAGAAGAAAAGTTAGAAGCAGATAAATAAATAAGAGACAAACAGTTAAAGTTTGGGTTCATCATTAAGGGAAACTGACTGGAATCAGTTAGCCCTCTCTGCAAATCACGAGATTTCTCTCGGTTCACAAAGAGGGATGAATATTTGCTTGCTAATCATGAATGCACAAAGTTGAAATTCACAAGTCAAAATTGTCAAACCACTACATACTGCATATTTCAAAACAAACTGAACTAGGCCTAACCACAAAGTCCAAACTGAATCACAAATTCCAAACTGTCCACAAACTGTATAAGGCTACTCAAAGCTGTCAAAAAGAACATATCAAAGTATCAAAAGGTACAAGGTGCAGCCCAAAATCTGGAAGAAAAGGGACAAATATGCAGAGTAAACATGTAATGCAAGCAAGCTTCTCATATCATCATTTCCCAGTGCTGCCCTTTCAGCTTTAAGTACACATAAAACATTGTTTATTATTTTAATTATACTGGAGAGAGAGAGAGAGAGAAGAGAAAAGAAGTGCAGGTTTTGCAGGCTTAGGCTTTAGGCATGAGAAACAAAATATAAAAAGCAATCTGTCAATAAAACAGTAGGAGGGGAGAAGAAACAAAAACTGTTAAAACCTCCAGCCTAAACAAAACTTGTAAAGCCTCAAGCTTAACCATCCAAGGACCAAACCTGTGTCCAACAAACACCCAACCTGCCTGAAGCCTAAAAAACCAGTAAGGCCATAACCTGCCTGAAGCAAGCCACCAAAGCCCTGAACCTGCATAAACCAGAAAACCAGTTCCCAAAACCAGTATAACCTGCAACATCAAGTCTAACCAGTAAACCCTGTTAAGCCATGGAAAACCTGAGTCCAAGCTAAAGACAAAAACCTTCAACCTGTTTTCCCAGCATAGAAAAATCATAGCCATAAACCAGAAGCCAAAAACCTAAAAAAGCTGAACTGTCAAACTGCTAAAACCAGCATAAAACACAAACCAGTAGATCCAAACAAGGGGCCAAGCCTGAACCTGTTTGTTTCAAACATAAACTCAGCAGGCCAAAGCTAACAACCAGCCTTACCATTCAAAGCCTGAAGCTAACAATCCAGCCTAAACTACTCAAACCTGATACTACACAAACAGGTCCATACAAGCCTGAACCACTAAGCTTCACCTGTCATAAACCTGCCTGAAGCCTTTAAACCGATACAAACATACAAGCCATACATGCCCAAAGCCAAAAACCAGAATACCACAAACAACACCAACTTGTCAAACCAATTTCCAAACCGATCAGGCCTCAGAAAAACTTCATCATAGGCAAATATACAAAAAAAGCAATAGAAGCGAGGCCGAAAGAAGAGAGGAAAAGTATTCAAGGCAACATAATTCCTCATAACAGCGTTCATCATAGGGGGTAGGCAACTCAAAGCCAAACATATCCACCAACACAAGGCAAACATATTCAAAGGCAACTCAAAGGCAAGAAGCTAACAGAAGCAAAGCATCAAGGCAACGAAGAAGAAAGAAATGACATCAAATAAAGGCTTTCAGATGTATCATCATCATAAAACCTAGCAAAGGAAGAATACAGAGTACCGTGGCTAGCTCAGCATCGCCTCTTCCACCCTCAGCCGCCTAGAGCACCTCCAGACTCCGTCCACCTCTGTCCCAAGGTAGTATCTTTTCTTTTCTCGCCTAGAGCACCACAAACAAAAGAACATTTAATCAGAATCAATAACAAAAAAGCAGCATGCAAGAGTTAAAAAAACCTAAAAAACGTCACCTTGAACATCACTGAGCGACCATAAAGAGAAGAGGACGAAGGGTGAAGCCCGGTGGCCATGGGCGAAGAAGGAAGCTCAGGCGAAGGTAGGAGGCGAACAAAGGCAAAGAGGACGAACAAAGGAGAACGGCGCCGCTTCTGTGTACCTCAAACCCTAAAACTTCCCTTTCTGAAACAAAATCATCCAACCCTAAACATTTGTCCCACAAAAATCAGTGGGCCTCGCCCAGCTTAAGCCCAAAGCGTATTTCCAAGCGTACCCCCCCCCCCCATTCCGCTTCTGACTGAATATTGTTTGGGCCTTAAACCTCTTTAGACCCATTCAATTCTTAAACTATTTTTTTCTATTTATTTTCTTTTCATAATTTAAAACTATCACATTCTCTTTTAGATATATGAATTAACATAACCCTTTTTATATTAAATTTTTCCTTAATACATAAAACAACAAAATACATAAACATTTTCTTTTTATAAAAAAAATCTTTCTTTTTATATAATTACATAATTTCTCCTTTAAAAGTTAACATTTTTCTTTCTTTTAAGTAAAATACTTTTTTGTACATAATAAATGAAAATACATCTTTTTTTACATAATATAATTAAAATTGAAAAACATTCTTTCTTTCTTTTAATTAAAATACCTCTTTTGTATATATTAAACAAAAATATGAAGATACAAATTTATATCAAATGTAAATAATAATTTTCAAACTTAGAACATTTTCTTTTCTTTTAGTAAATTTTCTTTTTGTACATATTAAAGAAAAATACAAGATTACAAAGATTAAATAAATAAACATCTAATTCTTTTCATTTAAGTTAAACAATGCTTAATAATACACATTAAATTCACATCTCAACTTGTAAATAATTCTCATACAAATATACGTACACGTACACGTACACCTACACAATACACTTTACATTTGACAATATACATTTGCTATTCTTATACTTTATATTACATTGTTTACATTTGATCGCGATTCAATTTGGTTGTAAATTATTGGACACTACATTCCTAAAGTCTCATCGCCATTTGTGAATTTGTACCCCCACTCCCTGATACTATTTGTAATAGCGTAGACTTTAAATTCTTGCAATTTACCGCTTTCGAATTATACCATGGTTAGACCTAGGGTTTGTATGTACATAAAATCAAACGCTAGATAACCTAATACAAAACAAATACATGAAATCAATACACACTCACACTTGCACCCCCTAGGGTAATCCCACATGTTGCCTTCCAAAGTGGGCCATGCTTGCACGTCGAGTTTCTTTGGCAAAACAAATTCAAATGATCATAAGTCCCTCGATGACGCTTTCGACAGTTGCCTAAATGGAATGATCATAGTCCCTTCAAGCAAATTGCCAAAGACACTTGGCACTATTGCATTCATGGTCCATACGATGACCCGCGCCTGTCCCGATAACATCCTAAACGCAAGATTGCCCACCAAATTTAATGGTGGAACAAAATTGTTAAAAAGGGTTGAAAACATAGAGAAAACCTTTGAGTACAATAGGGGTAGACAAAACTCTTAGTTACTTGAGATCAACTTGCAAAAACACTTGCCTTCTTTTCAAAAACCACACTTCATGCACACTTTCAAAACAAACTCTCAAAAACATTTGAAACATCTTTTCGAAAAGATACACACTTTTGTAAAACACTCAAACACGAGTCAATTACATTGGTTGCCTAAGACAAGGCATCTCTTCAAAAACATTTTCAAAAACACACTTCATGCACACTTTCAAAACAAACTCTCAAAAACATTTGAAACATCTTTTCGAAAAGATACACACTTTTGTAAAACACTCAAACACGAGTCAATTACATTGGTTGCCTAAGACAAGGCATCTCTTCAAAAACATTTTCAAAAACACACACACACACACCACAATTTCAAAGCAATCGAAAATCAAGGCAAGTGATCTAAAAACCAAGTAACTAAGAGCCCATGGATAACCATGGATGAAAAGGGTGCTAATACCTTCCCTTTTCATAATCTACCCCCCGAACCCACGAAATATCTCAAAAGGTTTTTGCTGTGCTTTTTAACCTTTCCTTTAGGATAAAATAAAAGTCGGTGGCGACTCTTGCTCAACCGAACAAGTGCGAATACAAACGCAAAACCTCAAGTCAGTTCTCCCACCGTATCACAGAACTGGCGACTCTACTCGGGATGACTTAAAAGTGGGGTTACCTTAGGGTTTAGATCACCTTTACATTCTTGCTTTGTTTGCCTTGATTGATTTATCTTTTGGGTCCTTGTTTGGGTTTGTTGTAAATCCTACACCCGGATTTGGGGCACCTTTTTAGGTAAATAGCAAAAAAACTGTGAGGGAACTGTGCGGGGTATACCGACATGGTTGAAGCAGTAAGCTATGTTAGTGTGAGATATTTGTGAGTACCGGTAACCCTTGAGTTCAGTCAAGGAGAGTACGGGGCCGCTGAGTGATGTCGTGAAGCACTAACGAACTCTTAGAACCTTAATTGACCATCTTAGCCTTTTTAGGGGTAGTGAGATGACCGACTTTGGTGCAGTCCGAAGTTGGTAGATACTCAATACTACACTCATTTGAGGGTTGTTTTCTTGGAATATTTTGGTCGCCAGTAAGTGGCTAAACCGAAACAATGAACACAGAAAACAATCCAATGATATTGAGCTCCTTAGAACCCAGTTTCTATTTTAGGACAGGATGAGCCAACTAACTTCAAGAGGGTACTTACCTATAACCCCATGCAAGCCTAAACCTAAGGACTTGTTTGCTTTGTGTGAATATGATTACCTGTATATACACTCACTTGCTTTTGCATACATGTACATAACATCATAACATCATACCATAGCATTTTTAATAACCATTTCAAGGATCTCGAGGGTTCTTTTGATGCAGGGTTACGTTGAACCAGACGTCTACCAAGAGGCAAGAGGTTTCTCCTCTAAACAAATGCCATCAAAGATCAAGTACAACGACTTGAATCAGTGGCTATGACCCACTCGACATGGTGAGCTTGATTTTCATGGAAAGACATCCACCGATACAAAGGTCTCCAGTCAAAGATCAAGTGCAACAACTTGAATCAGTGGCTATGACCCACTTGACATGGTGAGCTTGATTCTAGTGGAAAGACATCCACCGACGCAAAGTTCTCCAATCCAAGAGCAAAGTTCAACCTCTAACATTTTCTTGTGTTTACCCCAAGAGATCCTTGAAAGCATGCATCCACATATCATGCGTTGCATCTTGACGATTTTTCCTTTTTCAGGTTTCCTTACTCTCCTACTGTTTATTTCAGTAAGAGATGGCTCTAGAGAGAACTGTCAAGGATATCCAAGACCAGACTACTCAGCTGCAGGAAATGTTCCTGAACTTGCCTCTGGGGCAAGAAGAAATGAAAGCTCTCCTCACAAAGGGCTTGGAGAATTCAAACAGTACCAGGAGTGATCAGCTTGCGGAGCTGCAGTTTGATTTGACAACTTTGAGGATCCAAGTGATGGGGCAGTTAGTGGGCCAGATGGCTCTCATCCAAGACCTATCTCAAAGACAAGAGGAACTCAGAGTTCTCGTCCGCCAACTGCTTCAAAATAACCAATTGGGGCAAACCTCTAAGGTTGAAGAGAAGGTCACCGCTCAGCCTCCATCCACTCAAGAAGACAAGGGGAAGGCTCCTTCGCTTGCTTCAGGGTCACAAGCCCATCAACAACCTCGCCAGCGTCAACGGGGTAATCGGCGTAAGCAAGAAACATCGGGAAGACAGTTCACGGAGACTGAAATACCATCATTCTTCATACTGAAGCGCATGTTGGAGGTCAACCTGCTTACTTTAAGGGATCCTCCTCAGAAGCTCAATACCTCCTCTCCTAACTATCGTCCCGACGCATTTTGTGTTTACCACTCCTACAGCCCGGGGCACGACACCAACGACTGTTGGGCCTTGAAGAACAAGATTCAAGATCTGATCGACATTGGAGTGCTGAAATTCATGCCAGACAGCGAGATGAAAATCTTCCGTTAAGGAGTTCTCCACCTGGAGTGACAAAGCTTAAGCTGAAAGACTTTTGCTTCATTTTGAATTTTCAAAGTTGTAATTTCTTTTGTTGTCAAACAATTATCTGTTGATGTTAAACTCTGTTTTCATTAATGCATTGCATATGTTTGTCTTGAAATCATCCATTCGTTTCACTACTCTTATGCTTTTCTTTATGATATCTGACTCTTGATAAAAAGCTGCAGGCCTTTAGAGGGAGGATGACGAAACAATACCATGATCTTATACATTATGCTTTTGAACAGACCTTGCTGATGATGTACAGGCATTTCTTTCAAATCCCAAACACTGGAGTTATAAGGAAGATAATCCCTAGTCAACCCCTTCGAGCCAAAGAAGTAGGAGTTTTCTGTTCTAAACGATCAAAACCTTTGATATAAACCTGGGGGAGGGTAGTATCTCAGTTAATTCAAAAGAAAAACGCGCATTGAAAAAAAGAAAGCATTCCTTTGGAATCAAAAGACAAGGGTGGTTCCCTATCACATAGACAGTCAATCTCTCAAAAGATAAAAGCCCACCAAGCCAAAACCTATAAAGGAGGCTTAAGAAAGCTGGGGCATCCCGCTGACTGTTGTGATACGGTGGGAGAACTGACTATGGTTTTGCGTTTGTTTTCGCAAATGTTTCGGTTGAGCAAGAGTCGCCACCGACTTTTTATTTTATCCTAAGGAAAGGTTAAAAAGCACAGCAAAAACCTTTGAGATATTTTTTTGGGCTCGGGGAGTAGATTATAGAAAGGGAAGGTATTAGCATCCTTTCTATCCATGGTTATCCATGGGCTCTTAGGTACTTGCTTAGATCAACTTGCCTTGGTTTTCAATTGTTTGAAATGGTGCTTTGTGCGTGGTTTTGAAAATGTTTTGAAAAAGATGCCTTGTCTAGGCTACCCTTGTAACCATTCTTTACTCGAATGTTTTACAAAAGGTGTTTGTCTTTTTGAAACGATGTTTCAAGGTTTTTTAAAAGTTTGTTTTGAAAGTGTGGTTTGAAAAATAGGCAAGTGTTTTCATTTTGTAAGTTGACAAGTACTTAAGAGCCATCTACCTTAAAGTTCTCAAAGATTTTTGCTATGTTTTAACCCTTTTAACAATTTTGTTCCACCATTGCATTTGGTGGACAATCTTGTGTTAGGATGTGAAAGGGACGGGCGCGAGTCATCATTTAGGCCATAATTGCAATGGTGCCAAGTATCTTTGGACAATTTTCCTTTAAGGGACTTGATCATTTTTTAGGAAACTTTTCGAAAGCGTCATCGAGGGACTATGATCATTGGTATTGTATTTGTTTTGCCCAAAGAGACCTAACATGCAATATGGCCCAATTATTGAAGGCAACAAGTGGAATACCCTAGGGGTGCAAGTGTGATTAGTGTTGTCCATTTTCATGCTTGTTTATCTTGAAATTAGGTCAAACTATTTTTGTTGTTTTTTGATTCGCATACAAACCCTAATTCTAACATGGTATATTTAGAAAGCATTAAAGTGCGAAATTTAAAGTCCTAAACTATTACAACACAATATATGGGAAGGGGGGTACAAATGTTCAAATGAGGTGTATTTTGACAAGGAATTTAAACCTAGACTATTACATCAAATTGGGAATTTATACAAATTAATTAATGTACAATAATTAAATAAAAATGGAATAAATATGCAAGATGCAAAAATGTTTTTTATATGTATGAAAAAAGGTATTCTTTTATATGTCAAATAAACAAAATAAAAAGTATTATTTTTTGGAGTTTTTATGTATTTAGGGCAAAACCCTAATTTATTAAATAAAAGGGTATTAATTATTTAATATATACAATATTTAATAATTATGTACAAAAATAAAATAAAAATGAAGTATATTAAAAAAAGGTATTTTTTAATGTCAAATATTAATAAAATAAAAATGTGTATATTTTTGTATTTTTTAATCCTAAGTATACTAATATATATATATATATATATATATATATATATATATATATATATATATATATATATATATATATATATATATATATATATATATATATATATATATATATATATATATATATATATATATATATATATATATATATATATATATATATATATATATATATATATATATATATATATATATATATATATATATATATATATATATATATATATATATATATATATATATATATATATATATATATATATATATATATATATATATATATATATATATATATATATATATATATATATATATATATATATGTATTTATTTATATGATAAATATATTAAATATGTATAAAAAATATAATATTTAATATTTACAAAAAAAAAAGTATTTTTGATATAAAATGTTTTCAAGAGAGGAAATAAAATAAAAATCAGAAATAAAATATGTTTGCATTATTTTGAGTATTTTTAAATAAAAGGGTTTATGTATTTATTTATGTACAAATACCTATTTAAACAAATAAATGCCTAATAAATTCAAAAATTGTGTGAAAAACATTTTTTATATTTTTAATATTATGAGAGAAAATAAATAAGTCAGAACAAAAAAGAAAAAGTCAAAAAATCATGAAAATAAGCATAATGGGCCCAAGAGGTGTAAAAGCAAAAATAGGATGCAAATAAGAAAAGCTAGAACAAGCCCAGCCCACAGGACCTTCTTCAACCTCTGGCCAGAAACTTTGTCAAAAACGTGCGCTTGGAACACTGATTCAAACATCTGGATTCCTGGACTTTTAGCACAAACTTACAACATAAGAAATGTTAAGCATCAAGCCACGATTCTGGACATGTAAAGAACTCATCCTAACTCTCAGAAATGAGAGAGAATTTCTCCATTCCCAAATCTTAACCTAACTTTTTATCAATGTTCAGACCTCAAATTCTCATAGCACAGGCAAAATAAATGGAAAGTAAAGGCATGTACAGTTTCAGGGGCATGAGTAGAACACTTTTTATTCACGAACCTAGAGCTAACAATGCCTACATTGAGAGTTAGAAGTTCATGAATATACCTGTTCAGTTGGAATCGTGTCTGGAAATGGAGGAGCTTTCAGGGCAAGATGATGGTTTGTACAGCTTGCTTGAAGTGTGAGGATGCTATTCCAATACTTGGTATGCTTTGAAACCTTCTATATCAAGCTGCAGAAGTCAACCTGCAAGAGGAAGAAATAAAAATGGCCAAACTGATTAGAGGAGTTACAGTCTACTTCTAATGCTTTGGATAGTTTGGATTGATGGTAGGGAAAGTGTTTGAACTGGTTTTGGCCAAGATGCACGATGGAAATGAACTGTGGGATTCAAGTTGCAGAATATGCCCTGTTTTGCCACAAAACTGTGATTTTCTGTGTATGGATGGATGAAGGGTTGTTTGGTCGTGCTTTAGGTCAGTTAGGGAGTGTGAAATGTGAGGACAAAGTTTGCTTTGGTTGGTCTTTGCAGGAATGTGTTGTGTAGTACAAAATGCAATCTTTCTTCACACTTAAGCAAGAAAGGGTCCACTTGAGTTCTAGGCTGATAGAGGCCCCCCTAATGTGCTGCACCACGTAGTCTTGATCAGTGTAATTAGTCTAATAACTTGTGCCAAGAGGATATGCACTGTACTTGCTTGGATTGCTAATTGACATAAAGTTCCACTTTTGCAAAAATGGCCATTATGCTTTTTCTACTTTGGGATTAAACCTCTATGCAATGCTTGAACACATAAAATATGATCTTGGCACAATGAGTTTGCATTAAATTTATGAGTGCAAAAGGGATTTAGGGCCTGTAATCAAGAAATGCAAGCTGAGTTCAAAATTGCCTAAGTGTATGGACATGTAATTTGGTCATGAACAAAGTGAGTTTTTCCCATATTGCCAAATTCGATTCTCCCTAACCATGAGGTTGTTTGATGAGTTCTTGGACATTTTGGAAAGCTTGGAATGTTTAATACAATCCATATTTGAAATGCAAATTGAAATTCCAAGTGGAAGTATGTGAAAAATGGTCTTGAAGTTAGGCAAAAATCCTGCCTAAAATAGGTCAAATTTTCTCTAAGTTAAGAATGGTTTGGTACCCTTGTTCCAAAAATTGTAACTTGAGCTACAAGCTTCTTTTGGGAAAACTTTGTGAATCAAAGTTGTAGATTTTGCAATAGGCTACAACTTTCATGTTTTTACTTTTGCTTGAATCCAAATGAATCTTGGTGAGAAAGTGGGGCAAAATTAGGAAAAAATTAGGGTTTTTCATAACTTAGAAAAATTCTAAGTTATGAAAAATCTTCATTTCAAACCCTAATTTGCAATTCCTGATTTCTTGATGAACAAGTTTCATAATTTGGCATGTTTTGATGAAAAATGAATCTTGACACTTGACTTTGACCAAAAAGTCAAAGTTTGACTTTTCAATATACAGTCAAAATTGATCAATTGACTGGGAAATTCAACTGTCAATCTTGTGCATTTGGGATCTTTTGAACTTGTTGAGTATGTCAAGGCAATTTCATGGGGTCCTTGAGTCCATATGTGAGCTTGGTTTGCCATTGGCTAGGTCAAACAGTAAAAAATTGCCTTTGTACAGTCAAAACCCTAAAAATGACCATTTTGCCCTTTTGGTGATCTGATCAAATTTCTTGTGGAATTGTGATCCAAACTTGATCAAATGGTCCATGTGAGTTCATAATGTTGATGTGGGTCAATTTTCATGAGATTTGACTGTCAATTGGCCACAGTTGACTTTTTCCCCAATACAGTTGATTTCTAGGTCAACTGTCCAATTGACTGGGCAAAATTTGGAATCAAGACTTAAAACTCAATGTGGATAAACTTGGGAGTCCAATATGAAGCATGAAAGTCATCTTAGGCATTTTAGGTCAAAACATCTTTGTGCAAACACAAACCCTAACTTGGGTCAACAGTGCAAGGAGAAGTCTTGAGCAGATGAAACCCTTACTGGATCTTGAGCTCCAAGGGCTTTGTGATGAGAAATTATTGAGAAATGGGAGGGAAATTTTTGGGGTACAACAGTTGCCCCTGTTCAATCTTCTTGAATGCGAAGCGTTAGATTGGCAAGTTTGCCTTTCGTGACTCGATGGTAAAAGGAGATTGGACACTAGAGTGCCCTTAAATTTGCACTCGTCAAAGCAATTGGATGCGGGAATGGGCTTAGAGATGCCATTTGGATATGGGCTTAACGATGCCATCAGGAGGAGTGACAAAAACTTGTCGCGGATGGGCTTAGAGATGCCATAAGGAGGAGTGACAAAAACTTGTCGGGGATGGGCTTAAAGATGCCATCTGGAATGAGTATCAGAAAGGTGCCCATGTTTAGGACCATCTCTGAACTGGGGGTCTGAATAAGCAATAGATTGACATCCGTGTCCGGAGAATCCGTGAACTGTTTTCAAAAGTTAAGAAGAGTCTGAACAAGCGATAGATTAACATCCGTTGTTGGGAAGAATCCGTAAACTATTTTCAGAAGTTGAGAAGAGTCTGAACAAGCGATAGGTTAACATCCGTTGTTGGGAAGAATCTGTAAACTGTTTTCAGAAGTTGAGAAGAGTCTGAACAAGCGATAGGTTAACATCCGTTATTTGGAGAACCCGTAAACTGTTTTCAGAAGTTGAGAAGAGTCTGAACAAGCGATAGGTTAACATCCGTTACTTGGAGAACCCGTGAACTGTTTTCAGAAATCTTGAAGTTGAATAAGCAATAGAGCAGCATCCGTTGTTGGGAAGCGTCCGTAAACTGTTTTCAAAAAGTTGCATCTGAACAAGCGATAGATTAACATCCGTTGTTGGGAAGAAATCATAAACTGTTTTCAGAAGTCTTGAGAAGAATCTGAACAAGCGATAGGTTAACATCCGTTACTTGGAGAACCCGTGAACTGTTTTCAGAAATCTTGAAGTTGAATAAGCAATAGAGCAGCATCCGTTGTTGGGAAGCGTCCGTAAACTGTTTTCAAAAAGTTGCATCTGAACAAGCGATAGATTAACATCCGTTGTTGGGAAGAATCCATAAACTATTTTCAGAAGTCTTGAGAAGAATCTGAACAAGCGATAGGTTAACATCCGTTACTTGGAGAACCCGTGAACTGTTTTCAGAAATCTTGGAGTGGAAGAGGAACCGGTGTAGGGTTTCCTTATGATGTGCTCGTATAAAACTGCATCTGGATGAACCTGGAATAAGCATCAGAATGTTGCCATGTCTGGGTCACATCTGAACTATTCCTGGAAAGAATCTCGGAAGATAATGATTTTTGTCTGTCGACTGATCTTACCTGAAAAGGTAAAGAGTTAGTTATATGCAATGTCATGATGCATGATGCAACGTATGTTATATGATATGAATGTAAATGAATGCGCATGTAAGCTGGAGAGCTGTCTTGCGAAGGATAGATGAATCCGAGATGGCTGAAGATAAAAGCATCTTGACTACTGCCGGGAAGAATAATTCCTGGTTGTTGCTGGGGAATAAGGAGCTTGGGTTGTATACCAATCTTCTGGGGAATCCCTGTCTTAAGGAGATCTTCATTGGAGAATCTTCGAATATACAATGAGAAACTGCAAACGGAAAGTCTTCAAATTTGCTTGGGGAATACCAGACCTTCAATCGTTGAGGGGCCTTGGAACCACTGCGGGGAATTGGAATTCCCTTGGTGACTTGCAGGGTAAGAGAATTTCTGATGATTTCTACTGGGGATTTTAGAACCTGGTAGACTCATGCTGGGGAAGTATGATTTGAGAATATTCAGTTTGGTGGGAAGTATCTCAGTGGGAAGAAGGTTCACTAGTCTGGTTCCGCTGGGGATGGATAGTTTGAAGTTTTAGCTCGGCTGGGGATACTGAAACTTAAACTCTGAGGGGAATTGAGTTCTGGAGGATTCTCTGACTGGGGATAACAAAGATAAACTCCTCCGGGGGACTGTATTGATAAGTTATGTTGGGGAACTTTTGATGAACTCCGCTGGGGATAGGAAGAATTTTGCCGAGTGCGATCTTCCATGGCAATTAGCTGAGGATAACCCAGTTATAAGCCCTTGTGAGGAATAACTTTAAATAAAGCTTGGGAGAGACGTCCGTACTCTGCAGGGGATAATCTTCCAGAATCTACTGGGGATAAGCTTCAAGACCTGCTGGGGATATGGATTCCAAATCTCCTGGGGATTTCTTTTGAAAGGGTATCAAGATATCCAATTGCACCTTCAACCTATCAGTAATCCTCTTTCTTGATTCATAAGGAAATGATTATGTTTAAATGCATATGCCTATTTAACAAAACATTGGACGTTTCTCAAAAATAAAACAATTAGTGCAAGAAAAGGAAATGACACAAATTTCTGGGAAAAGTATTTGTATTAACTTTCTATGAGTATATTTGTACAAAGGAGACAATCATCCTAGTAAGAGGATTTCGACGTAAATATTGAAAAATTTATACAAAAGAAAGATGGCTATGTGAAATAATTCCATGGGATTCCATTCCACTATAGCCTTCACAACTCTGAATATCTGTCCATTCGATGCTTCGTCTGCCGATGACTGGATTGATCAGAAACCTGGAACTGGTTGATGAAGAGATTGTCTTTGAAGTGATCCGACGAGACATAGTCATACGCTTTAATTCCCTAACTTTTGCCTGAATCGCCCTTTCGGGTTTTCGATCCACCGGGAAACCCCTTTTTGCCCAAGCCGCCCTTTCGGGTTTTCAACTTGCCGGGTGTACAGATTTTTTTGTTTTTATCCCTAATTTTTGCCTGAACCGCCCTTTCGGGTTTTCGGTTCACCGGGATGCCCTTTTTTCCCAAGCCGCCCTTTCGGGTTTTCGACTTGTCGGGTTATTTTATGCGTAGTATCTTTTGACTATGTCTGCGTTTGCAGGGTGCGGCAAATCGTCGCCGTCCATGGTGGTCAGAATCATTGCACCACCAGAAAATATGCTCTTGATCACAAATGGTCCTTCATATGTAGGAGTCCATTTTCCCCTGGGATCACTTTGCGGCAAGATAATCCGCTTGATTACAAGATCTCCGACTTGATACACTTGACGTCTGACTTTCTTATTGAAGGCCTTGATCATCCGTTTTTGATATGTCTGACCATGGCATATAGCAGCGAGTCGCTTCTCGTCGATCAGATTGAGTTGATCAAGTCGGGTTTGAATCCAATCATCTTCATTCAAACCTGCGTCCTTCATAATCCTTAGAGAAGGGATCTGAACCTCCATAGGTAGGACAGCTTCCATGCCATATACCAAAGAAAATGGGGTTGCCCCGGTTGAAGTACGTGCCGTCGTACGGTATCCATGTAGAGCAAACGGTAACATCTCATGCCAGTCTTTGTAAGTGACTGTCATTTTCTGAATGATCTTCTTAATGTTTTTGTTCGCAGCTTCAACAGCACCGTTCATCTTCGGCCGATAGGGAGATGAATTGTGATGATAAATCTTGAACTGTTCGTACAAAGCGGTGATCATCGTATTATTCAGATTCGTACCGTTGTCTGTGATGATCCTGTCTGGAACACCATACCGGCATATGAGATTTTGCTTGATGAAGCGGGCAACCACATTTTTAGTAACAAAGGCGAAGGAAACTGCTTCGACCCATTTGGTGAAATAGTCAATGGCAACCAGGATGAAACGATGTCCGTTAGAAGCCGTGGGCTTGATCTCTCCAATCATGTCGATGCCCCACAT
This sequence comes from Vicia faba, assembly GCA_948472305.1. Taxonomy (NCBI): domain Eukaryota; kingdom Viridiplantae; phylum Streptophyta; class Magnoliopsida; order Fabales; family Fabaceae; genus Vicia; species Vicia faba. Next base: position 180,761,644 of record OX451741.1, on the reverse strand, counting down.
TGCAAATAGCCAAGGAGCAGTCAGAACGTTGAGAGGATCCGGAGGGATATGAACTTTGTCAGCGTAGACTTGACATTTGTGGCAAGTACGGGAATGTTGATGGCAGTCAGCTTCCATGGTAGACCAGTAATAGCCTACCCTTAGGATCTTCTTAGCCATTGTATGCCCGCTCAAGTGAGTGCCAAATGTGTCGCTGTGTATCTCAGTCATAATCAACTCTGCTTCAACTTTGTCTACGCATCGGAGTAATACACAATCATGGCTTCGTTTGTAAAGGATGTCGTTGCTCAGGAAGAATTTGGCAGCAAATTTCCTTAAGAACTTCTTGTCATTTACGGAAGCTCCTTCAGGATAATCTCTAGTCTAGAGATACCTTTTGATCTCATGGAACCAGGGTTGTTCCACTACTTCTTCGGTATTAATCTCGTGACAATGTGCAGGTTCATCCATTCGCTCGATGGTGATTTGGGGAGCCTCATTATCCCAGTTGAGTTTAAACATGGAGGACATTGTAGCTAGAGCATCTGCTAGCTGATTCTCTTCTCGCGGGAAATGCTCGAAGGTAATCTGCTCGAAATGAGGCAACAATGTCAAGACATGTTCTTTGTACGGGATAAGATTAGGATGCTTGGTATCCCACTCTCCTTTGATTTGACTGATAACCAAAGCCGAGTCCCCAAATACGATCAAAGATTTGACCCCCAAGTCTATAGCAGCCTTGAGACCAAAGATGCAAGCTTCATACTCAGCCATGTTGTTTGTGCAGCTGAAGCAAAGTCGGGCCGTGAAAGGTGTGTGACAGCCTTCCGGGGAAATGAGTACCGCCCCGATACCGTTTCCAAGTGCATTTGAAGCACCATCAAAGTACAGGGTCCATCGGGATCCCTTTTCGGGTCCGTCATACGGTCCGTTACCTTCAATGTTGTCCAAATTCATGATGTCCTCGTCTGGGAAGTCAAATCTCATGGGTTGATAATCTTCGATAGCTTGATGAGCCAGATGGTCAGCTAGTACACTCCCTTTTATAGCTTTTTGGGTGGTGTACTGGATGTCATACTCAGTTAGGATCATCTGCCATCTAGCTATCCTTCCGGATAAGGCGGGCTTTTCGAAGATATACTTGATAGGATCCATTTTGGACATCAACAAGGTAGTATGAGTCAACATATACTGCCTTAGTCGGCGAGCAGCCCATACCAAAGCGCAGCAAGTTTTCTCGAGCAGTGAGTAGCGAGTCTCACAGTCGGTAAACTTGTTGCTAAGGTAATAAATAACATGCTCTTTTCGACCAGACTCGTCATGCTGGCCCAAAACACACCCCATTGAGTTATCCAAGATGGTCAGATACATGATCAATGACCTTCCTTCGACGGGTGGCATCAGAATAGGAGGTTCTAGCAAGTACTCCTTGATCTTATCAAAAGCAGCTTGGCAATCGTCGTTCCATTCGACTATCTGATCTTTCTTTAAGAGTTTGAAAATTGGATCGCAGGTAGAAGTCAGATGAGAGATGAATCTGGCAATATAGTTCAAGCGCCCCAATAACCCTCTAACCTCCTTTTCAGTACGGGGAGCAGGCATCTCTTGTATTGCTTTCACTTTTGCTGGATCGACTTCAATGCCTTTGTTGCTTACAATGAATCCTAGAAGTTTACCAGACCTAACTCCAAAAGTGCACTTACTTGGATTCAGCCTGAGTTTGTATTCTTTCAACCTGGCAAACAACTTTTCTAGATGTTCAAGGTGCTCCTCCTCTGTTTGCGACCGAGCTATCATATCGTCTATGTAAACTTCAATCTCATGATGTATCATATCATGAAACAAAGCTACCATGGCGTGTTGATAAGTTGCCCCTGCGTTCTTCAGCCCGAACGACATCACCTTGTAACAGAAAGTGCCCCACTGTGTGACAAAAGTTGTTTTCTCCATGTCCTCGGGGGCCATTTTGATTTGATTGTAGCCCGAGAATCCATCCATGAAGGAAAACACCTTATGCTGAGCTGTGTTATCGATCAAAATGTCAATGTGTGGAAGTGGAAAATCATCTTTGGGGCTGGCCCTATTCAAATCCCGGTAGTCCACACACATCCTGACTTTGCCATGTTTTTTGGGTACTGGCACGATGTTAGCGACCCATTGAGGATAGGACGTAACAGCCAGAAAGCCAGTGTCGAATTGCTTCATCACTTCTGCTTTGATCTTTTTAGACATGTCAGGCCTCATTCGGCGGACTTTTTGCTTGATCGGTGGACAATCCTCTCTTGTGGGGAGACGGTGAACCACGATGTCTGTGTCTAAACCCGGCATGTCTTCATAAGACCAAGCGAATATTTCAACATACTCATTTAACAACTGTATCAGGCGCTCCTTGACACTTGGTTCCAGATTGGCACCCACTTGTACCTCCTTCCGGTCTTCCTCGGTTCCCAAGTTGACAGTCTCCAACAACTCTTCATGAGGTAAGATGGACCTTTCCTCTTGCTGTAGAAGTCTGACTAGTTCTCCTGGTACTTCACAACCTTCGTCATCTTCATACTCGGCTTGATTGACCAGATCTTCAGAGTTATTGAAGGATATAGCAGAATAGTCACCCATGGAATCCGGAGTGGATGGGTACCTGCATTTGTGAGTGTGGGTGTGTGTAAGGGATAGCCATCCTTAAACAAAAAATGCAAAAGGAAAGAAAATGAACACAAGCAGTTTATCAAATGAAAAACGTCCAATGAATCATTAAACATGGCATATGGATATGAAAAATAATCAAAACCCTTACAAATGGACCCACATGCCCCGGGCTAGGCATGAGGTAAAAAGATAGTGTACGGATTGTTCGAAAATAAATATTACAGACCAAATAGGAAATGTTTGACAGATAAATTACTGATGAATAAAAGTGATGGGGACAAAGTCTTTTGCCTCCCAGTTGCATAATCCTCCTTTGATAGTTGGGTAAATCCACTCTTCGATGCTGCTCTCTTTGTCTTCATCCTCCAAAGCGTTGATTCCGTAGGGAGAAATTTTGATTGGCGCTCTTTCAATCTTCGAACGGCGCATAGCTTTCTGGCCCGCGGAAATGAACCCTAATCCAAATTTGTCTGTTTTATGTGGAATATCAGGCAGCTGCCCCCATGCTGAATTCTTCCCCTCCTTTATTGCGGCCTTTGCGTCCTCCAGAGATGCCATCCTGGCCATTTGCCTCGGTGCTTCAGCTGCCAACTTTGCTACTGTTATTTCAGGAAGGACTTCTTCAAAATGCTGGAAAGGTGTTTCAATGAACTCACCCTCCACCTCCACATACCGGAAGGAGTTCAAGTGGCTGATCATGTACTCCTCTTCACCATGGACGGTTATGATCTTCCCCTTGACATGGTACTTCAACATCTGATGTAAGGAGTAGGTAACTGCCCCGGCATTGTGTATCCAAGGCCTACCCAATAAGCAAGAGTATGACGGACGAATGTCCATCACATAGAAAGTAGACCTAAACACCTCAGTGCCTACCTTGATGGGAATATCAACCTCCCCATGGACCATCCTCTTCGAACCATCGAAAGCCCTGACAAAAATATCACTCGGTTTCAACTCTAACCCTTCACAATCTAGTCGGTCCAAAGCTTTCTTAGGCAGTACATTCAGCGACGAACCAGTGTCGACCAAGACATGTGCGAGAGTAGTTCCTCGGCACTCGACTGAAATGTGCAAAGCATCCATGTGGTTTCTACATTTAGGAGTTAGGTCGGCATCAGAGAAACCTAATCCATTGTCCGCAGTAAGGCTGGCCACGCAATTTTGGAATTGGTCCGCAGAGGTTTCCTGGGGCACATGGGCTGCCTTCAGGAATTTTATCAAAGCTTTGGCGTGCGCTTCTGAGCAAAGTAGTAGTGCCAACATGGAGATCTTTGAGGGGGTTTGCCCCAATTGTTCTACCACATCGTAATCACTCCTTTTGATTATCTTCAAGATCTCTTCCATTTCCTTCTTGGAGGTTTCCGGGATGACCAAGGGTTGAGCCCTCGTCCTGACGAGCTCAACTTGGATTCCCTTACCTTTATCAGCAGCGGTAGGAGGGACAATACTAACCTTGGGGGGGTGGGGGTTGGGGGGTGGGGGCTGGGGGGGGGGGGGGGGGGGGGGGGTAACCTTGTCAGCAGATGAGGGTCCAAAGATTGCTCTTGGAGGGGCAATCTCTAGAGAAAATATTCTCCGGCTCCGGGTGATTTTGCTCGTGCCCGCAATGTTTCCAATGCTGGCTTCTTCTTCATCCGAACTTTCTTCAGTTATTTCGATTTGTTTAATACCATGGTAGTAGACGTCACCGCCGTAGTTCCATGGTATTGACTTCTCAGAAATATAGGGGACAGGCCCTGGCATTGTTATCTTCAAAGGAACAGACTTCGTAACTGGCGTAATCTTAACAGGCTTTTTGACGGCCTTGGAAAGATTGGCGTGAATGGTTATAATTGAGACATCTTCAGTATGGGTTGGAATAGCAGAAACTTTTTCAAACAAAATTTGTCGACTGTCCATTAGGCCTTGGATGCCTTTCTTCAGTAACGGACAATCAAACGGCAGAGAGTAACAACAATAGCAGTCTTCTTTACATCTCGGGAAAATCCCGGCCCTTAACAGATTCAACTTGATGGTTAGCAATGGAGTCATCAGATCATTGACATCAGCAACATACAAATCTTCTTCAATGGCGTTGACATTTCGGCCATGCTTCGGCATTGAAGCAGATATCACGTTCGGCTTCTCTGGAGCGTTGAACTCCACCTCCTTCGCCTCTATCAGGTCTTGGATTTTATGCTTGAGTGCCCAACAATCGTTGGTGTCGTGCCCGACACTGTCAGAATGGTAGGCGCATTTAGCATTAGGATGATAATGCGGAGAGGACGTATTCATATTTTTTGGTGCCTCTTTGATAGTGGCGAGATTCAACTTCAACATATGGGGAAGCACTTGCGCTGGCATCATATTAATGCGGGTGAACTGCCGTTGTGGCCGTTCCACCCGTTGTTGATTTGGTCTGGACTGGTTATAGCGAGGCTGCTCACTTGAAGGGTTTTGAATCATTACGGCCCCCACGGTCGGCCGGCGCTCAGTCTTCCCTGCTCTTCTCTGGGAGTATAAAACAACCGTTTACTTCTTGAAAGGCTTCTTCTCAACACTTGCAGCAACACCCTTCTGAATCTTTCCTGACTTGATGCCAGCTTCTATTCTTTCGCCTGTTAAGATTAAATCGGTAAACCCCGCGGAAGAGTTACCAATCAGATGATTGAAAAATGGCCCAGACAGGGTCCCTAGAAACATATCAACAAGTTCACGGTCGGTTAAAGGCGACTGCACCCTGCCAGCCAAATCCCTCCATTTTTGTGCATATTCTTTGAATCCTTCACCTGTTCCCAGTGACATACCCTAAAGTTGGGTACGCGTAGGAGCAAGGTCAGAATTGTACTGATATTGTTTGTAGAAGGCGGTGGCCAAGTCTTCCCAGTTTCAGACACTGGTTCCCTCTAGCTGATAGAACCACTCCAGTTGAGCCCCAGAAAGGCTGTCTTGAAAGAAATGGATCCAAAGGTTCTTATCTGCCATATAAGGTTGGATATTTCTTATGTAGGACCTGAGATGCATTTTTGGACAGGACAGCCCGTCATACCTCACAAAAACTGGCACTTTGAACTTTGGGGGAATCACAATCCCGGCAACTAAACCCAAGTCTTCGAAATCCAAACCCGGCACCCTCTGTAGCTCCATGGCTGCCAACCTGTCTTCTAAACCTTTGTATTTATCATCAGCCGGAGGGTATTGTTGATCAGAGTAGTCTTCATCCTCTTCGGCCTCCTCTTCTTCCACATCGGACTCGGAAGGTACCGCAGCCCCACCTCCTTTACTGGTTCCCTCCTCAGAAGTAGGAGGAAATTCAAGCACTCTTCTGGCCTCTCCTTCAAATCTTCTCCCTAAATTAGCCACCCCGAGTCTCTTTTTCTTCTTTTTCACTGGGTCTTTATTCCCCAGCAAGGTCTTTAGATCCTCCTGACCCTTAGCCAAGGTCATCAGGAGTTGCTGGAACTGTGCATTTTGAGCCTGTAGGTCTTTGACTGTTTTCTCGAGATCCATCCTACTGAAATAAACGGCAGACAGATAAGGAAACCTGGCGTGAGACCTACTTATGCACATGATGAATGGTATGCTTATGTATGCAATGCATTTAAGGATTTAGAATATTCAAACTCGTTGCAGACAAAAAAGAACGCACGTCATATTAATAAGAAGAAATTTGTCAGTACATAAATGCCCCATGGGCCAAATATTACAAAAACAACTTCTCAAGGTAAAAAGACATTGCGCATCCTCTTTGGTGCGATGTAGGTGTTGAGGGTCTCTTCCTCATGGAGTCGGCGGGTAAGCTCTAGAACCTTCTTCTCACTAGCGTAGAAGCTGGCTTCAAAAGTGTTCTGTTCCTCCTTGAGCTGAATCCAGCTCTTCTGCATTTCTTCCCACGATGTAGGCATGTCAGGATATAGGATGGTGTAGGGAACCTCTCCTTCCTTGACGGGCTCTTTAATCACAGGGAGAACATGAGGATAAGGCATCATTAGACTCTGGGCTCGGGCTCGTACCCATTTGAGATAAGGCTCAAGAGGGATGGAGTTCTTGTGCCCCAGTGTCTTGCTATCAACCTTGTTGGGCATCCTCCAAGCTCTGATGAATCTTTGGCGAAGTCCTTGCGCATCGTTGTTGAAGTCAAAAACTAGGTCAGGAATCAACATGTCGTGAGGGCCATCCCTCCGTGCATATCCAAATTGCCTCAAAGCTAGGCAAGGGTTGTAGGTAATGCCCCCTTTGATTCCAAGTAATGGAACATTAGGGAACTCTCCACAATGATCGACGATGATGACATTTTCTCTGGACCGAGAACACCAATGTACATCAGAGTGAGTAAGAGTCATCAACCGTTGGGACCACCTTGAGCCTTGGTCATTCTTCAAGACAGATTGTGGGAGGTGCGAAATAAACCACCTTGCAAGGAGAGGAGTACAGCACATGAGAACACCCCTCTTTCTCATTGTTCGTGTGTAAAATGAGTGAAGAATGTCCCCAAGCAATGTTGGTATTGGATTTCTAGATAAGAAGATTTTGACGGCATTGACATCTACCAGCTGATCAGGATTTGGGAACAAGACCAACCCATAGATAAGGAGTGCCACAATTTCTTCAAAGGCTTGTAGGTCCAATGAATTCCAACATTCTTGTGCCTTCTCAAACAAGAATTTTGCTAAGAATCCTTTGACGCCGCTTCTGGTTTCCCAATGCCCCTTGATGTCGGATGGTTGTAGGTGTAATGCTTGAGCAACATCTTCCGGCTTTGGTTCCTTTTCCGTACCGTTGAAGGGTAGTTGATTAAGGATAGGGATTCTTAGGAGTTGAGAAAACTCCTCCAAAGTGGGCACCAACTGGTAGTCGGGGAAAGTGAAACAGTGATGAAGAGGGTCAAAGAACTGGAATAGCACTTTCATCATGTCCTCTTCAATGTTGGTGTTGACTAGGCTGAGCAGTCTACCATGTCTTTCACTGAAGGATGAGCTTTCCGGAATCCTTGATGTGAGCTCCTTGAGTTGAGGAGAGATTCTCACAAGGTTGACTTGGATGGTTTTTCTGCGAGGAATTTCCATGACCTACAAAACAAGAACAAAGATGAAGATCTAAACCCTTGAAATGGTTAGTGAATGCATATGATGCTTTATGATGTTTATGATGTATGCACAAAACATATGTACAAGCAATTCACACCAAACCCTAGTTTCAGGCTTGCATGAGGTTTCATAGGTAAGTACCCTCTTGAGTGTAGTTGGCTTAAAAACCTGTCCTATAAATAGTAACCGGGTTCTAAGGAGCTCAATATCATTGGATTGTTTTCATCGTTCATGGTTTTGGTTTAGCCACTTAACTAGCGACCAAAATATTCCAAGAAAACAACCCTCAATGAGTGTAGTATCGAGTATCTACCAAATTCGGACTGCACCAAAGCCGGTCATCTCACTACCCCTAATAAAAGGCCAAGATGGTCAAGTAAGGTTCTAGGTCATTAGTGCTTAGTGACATCACTCAGCGGCCCCATACTCTCCTTGATTGAACTCAAGGGTTACCGGTACTCACAAATATGTCGCACTAATATAGCTATTGCTTCGACCGTGTCGGTATACCCCACACAGTTTCCACAACGTATTGCTATCTATGAATGTTTCCCAAAATCCGAGTGTAGGATTGCAAACCCAAACAAGAGAGCCAAAATATAAAGCAATCAAATCAAACAATTAGTCATGCAAGAGGGTGATCTAAGCCCTAAGGTTACTCCACTTATAAAGATTTCCCCAGCAGAGTCGCCAGTTCTGTGATACGGTGGGAGAACTGACTATGGTTTTGCGTTTGTTTTCCCAAATGTCTCGGTTGAGCAAGAGTCGCCACCGACTTTTTATTTTATCCTAAGGAAAGGTTAAAAAGCACAGCAAAAACCTTTGAGATATTTTTTTGGGCTCGGGGAGTAGATTATAGAAAGGGAAGGTATTAACATCCTTTCTATCCATGGTTATCCATGGGCTCTTAGGTACTTGCTTAGATCAACTTGCCTTGGTTTTCAATTGTTTGAAATGGTGCTTTGTGCGTGGTTTTGAAAATGTTTTGAAAAAGATGCCTTGTCTAGGCCACCCTTGTAACAATTCTTTACTCGAATGATTTACAAAAGGTGTTTGTCTTTTTGAAACGATGTTTCAAGGTTTTTTGAAAGTTTGTTTTGAAAGTGTGGTTTGAAAAATAGGCAAGTGTTTTCATTTTGTAAGTTGACAAGTACTTAAGAGCCATCTACCTTAAAGTTCTCAAAGATTTTTGCTATGTTTTAACCCTTTTAACAATTTTGTTCCACCATTGCATTTGGTTGACAATCTTGTGTTAGGATGTGAAAGGGACGGGCGCGGGTCATCATTTAGGCCATAATTGCAATGGTGCCAAGTATCTTTGGGCAATTTTCCTTTAAGGGACTTGATCATTTTTTAGGCAACTTTTCGAAAGCGTCATCGAGGGACTATAATCATTGGTATTGTATTTGTTTTGCCCAAAGAGACCTAACATGCAATATGGCCCAATTATTGAAGGCAACAAGTGGAATACCCTAGGGATGCAAGTGTGATTAGTGTTGTCCATTTTCATGCTTGTTTATCTTGAAATTAGGTCAAACTATTTTTGTTGTTTTTTGATTCGCATACAAACCCTAATTCTAACATGGTATATTTAGAAAGCATTAAAGTGCGAAATTTAAAGTCCTAAACTATTACAACACAATATATGGAAAGGGGGGTACAAATGTTCAAATGGGGTGTATTTTGACAAGGAATTTAAACCTAGACTATTACATCAAATTGGGAATTTATACAAATTAATTAATGTACAATAATTAAATAAAAATGGAATAAATATGCAAGATGCAAAAATGTTTTTTATATGTATGAAAAAAGGTATTCTTTTATATGTCAAATAAACAAAATAAAAAGTATTATTTTTTGGAGTTTTTATGTATTTAGGGCAAAACCCTAATTTATTAAATAAAAGGGTATTAATTATTTAATATATACAATATTTAATAATTATGTACAAAAATAAAATAAAAATGAAGTATATTAAAAAAAGGTATTTTTTAATGTCAAATATTAATAAAATAAAAATGTGTATATTTTTGTATTTTTTAATCCTAAGTATACTAATATATATATATATATATATATATATATATATATATATATATATATATATATATATATATATATATATATATATATATATATATATATATATATATATATATATATATATATATATATATATATATATATATATATATATATATATATATATATATATATATATATATATATATATATATATATATATATATATATATATATATATATATATATATATATATATATATATATATATATATATATATATATATGTATTTATTTATATGATAAATATATTAAATATGTATAAAAAATATAATATTTAATATTTACAAAAAAAAGTATTTTTGATATAAAATGTTTTCAAGAGAGGAAATAAAATAAAAATCAGAAATAAAATATGTTTGCATTATTTTGAGTATTTTTAAATAAAAGGGTTTATGTATTTATTTATGTACAAATACCTATTTAAACAAATAAATGCCTAATAAATTCAAAAATGGTGTGAAAAACATTTTTTATATTTTTAATATTATGAGAGAAAATAAATAAGTCAGAACAAAAAAGAAAAAGTCAAAAAATCATGAAAATAAGCATAATGGGCCCAAGAGGTGTAAAAGCAAAATAGGGTGCAAATAAGAAAAGCTAGAACAAGCCCAACCCAAAGGACCTTCTTCAACCTCTGGCCAGAAACTTTGTCAAAAACGCGCGCTTGGAACACTGATTCAAACATCTGGATTCCTGGACTTTTAGCACAAACTTACAACATAAGAAATGTTAAGCATCAAGCCACGATTCTGGACATGTAAAGAACTCATCCTAACTCTCAGAAATGAGAGAGAATTTCTCCATTCTCAAATCTTAACCTAACTTTTTATCAATGTTCAGACCTCAAATTCTCATAGCACAGGCAAAATAAATGGAAAGTAAAGCCATGTACAGTTTCAGGGGCATGAGTAGAACACTTTTTATTCACGAACCTAGAGCTAACAATGCCTACATTGAGAGTTAGAAGTTCATGAATATACCTGTTCAGTTGGAATCGTGTCTGGCAATGGAGGAGCTTTCAGGGCAAGATGATGGTTTGTACAACTTGCTTGAAGTGTGAGGATGCTATTCCAATACTTGGTATGCTTTGAAACCTTCTATATCAAGCTGCAGAAGTCAACCTGCAAGAGGAAGAAATGAAAATGGCCAAACTGATTAGAGGAGTTACAGTCTACTTCTAATGCTTTGGATAGTTTGGATTGATGGTAAGGAAAGTGTTTGAACTGGTTTTGGCCAAGATGCACGATGGAAATGAACTGTGGGATTCAAGTTGCAGAGTATGCCCTGTTTTGCCACAAAATTGTGATTTTATGTGTATGGATGGATGAAGGGTTGTTTGGTCGTGCTTTAGGTCAGTTAGGGAGTGTGAAATGTGAGGACAAAGTTTGCTTTGGTTGGTCTTTGCAGGAATGTGTTGTGTTGTACAAAATGCAAGCTTTCTTCACACTTAAGCAAGAAAAGGTCCACTTGAGTTCTAGGCTGATAGAGGCCCCCCTAATGTGCTGCACCACTTAGTATTGATCAGTGTAATTAGTCTAATAACTTGTGCCAAGAGGATATGCACTGTACTTGCTTGGATTGCTAATTGACATAAAGTTCCACTTTTGCAAAAATGGCCATTATGCTTTTTCTACTTTGGGATTAAACCTCTATGCAATGCTTGAACACATAAAATATGATCTTGGCACAATGAGTTTGAATTAAATTTATGAGTGAAAAAGGGATTTAGGGCCTGTAATCAAGAAATGCGAGCTGAGTTCAAAATTGCCTAAGTGTATGGACATGTAATTTGGTCATGAACAAAGTGAGTTTTTCCCATATTGCCAAATTCGATTCTCCCTAACCATGAGGTTGTTTGATGAGTTCTTTGACATTTTGGAAAGCTTGGAATGTTTACTACAATCCATCTTTGAAATGCAAATTGAAATTCCAAGTGGAAGTATGTGAAAAATGGTCTTGAAGTTAGGCAAAAATCCTGCCTAAAATAGGTCAAATTTTCTCTAAGTTAAGAATGGTTTGGTACCCTTGTTCCAAAAATTGTAACTTGAGCTACAAGCTTCTTTTGGGAAAACTTTGTGAATAAAAGTTGTAGATTTTGCAATAGGCTACAATTTTCATGTTTTGACTTTTGCTTGAATCCAAATGAATCTTGGTGAGAAAGTGGGGCAAAGTTAGGAAAAAATTAGGGTTTTTCATAACTTAGAAAAATTCTAAGTTATGAAAAATCTTCATTTCAAACCCTAATTTGCAATTCTTGATTTCTTGATGAACAAGTTTCATGATTTGGCATGTTTTGATGAAAAATGAATCTTGACACTTGACTTTGACCAAAAAGTCAAAGTTTGACTTTTCAGTATACAGTCAAAATTGATCAATTGACTGGGAAATTCAATTGTCAATCTTGTGCATTTGGGATCTTTTGAACTTGTTGAGTATGTCCAGGCAATTTCATGGGGTCCTTGAGTCCATATGTGAGCTTGGTTTGCCATTGGCTAGGTCAAACAGTCAAAAATTGCCTTTGTACAGTCAAAACCCTAAAAATGACCATTTTGCCCTTTTGGTGATCTGATCAAATTTCTTGTGGAATTGTGATCCAAACTTGATCAAATGGTCCATGTGAGTTTATAATGTTGATGTGGGTCAATTCTCATGAGATTTGACTATCAATTGGCCACAATTGACTTTTTCCCCCAATACAGTTGATTTCTAGGTCAACTGTCCAATTGACTGGGCAAAATTTGGAATCAAGACTTGAAACTTGATGTGGATAAACTTGGGAGTCCAATATGAAGCATGAAAGTCATCTTAGGCATTTTAGGTCAAAACATCTTTGTGCAAACACAAACCCTAACTTGGGTCAACAGTGCAAGGAGAAGTCTTGAGCAGATGAAACCCTAACTGGATCTTGAGCTCCAAGGGCTTTGTGATGAGAAATTATTGAGAAATGGGAGGGCAAATTTTGGGGTACAACAACTGTAATCTCGAAAATGGGAACAGTCAGGCAAAAGTTAGGGATAACAAATCAAAATCAAAATAGTGAGGTCGTTACAAATCCTTAACAACATGAAAAATGTTGAAAAAGAAAAAAGAGATGATGACTGTCTCCTAAAATTCAATTGGTGAACCATCACCCAAAAAGTCGTTCCAAACTCAAAACAGAGTGCGATGCACAATTAACTGAGCTTAGGGTTGAAGGACATCACGAAGAGCGGGTGGGTACAAATATACTTTGAGCCTTTATCCTTTGTTTCTTAAACCGTGAACCAAGCCACGTTACAACCCCTCAAAAGTCCTAATCGAAGCATGGGATAGTTCGAAAGCATACTGTTACAAAAGGTATCCTGACTCCTGTAAGGCTTTGCTCTAAATCTTGTGTTGACTTGTCTTATAAAAAGTTTTCTGCTAAAAACGCATTTTTTAAAACTTCGAGACAAACATAAACTTTGCATTGCTTGAATATCACTGTCTGCATTTGGCTTTTTGTTTGACAGTGAAGAAATTCATACAGCAAATGTTCGGAGGAACGAAAACTCTCTCAGTGAACAAAATCACTTCAAAAGGATAGCACTTCCAACGACAAATCTCCTATCAACAAGGGGGGTGACATAGAACCATCCAGTTAACCTTGGGCAGTCCAGTCAAGGTTTCAACAGATCTTTCAAAGTTCAGTTAACCTGGGGCAGTCCAGTCAAGATTTCAAGAAATCTCTCAATTCGCAGAATAATCTGATTCAAGACTCATCATCACTTGGGGCATTCAAATGTCAAAAGTGTTCAATCATTCCTTCGCCACCTGCTGGAAATCACAACCACCAACAGATCAACTATCACAATTGAAGATTCGATTCCTGTATCCAGCCAGGGCATATCTGTTGACGACTATTTCCAGACTCGATTCCTGTATCTAGCCAGGGCACGTCTGAAGAGTTTGAAGATTCGATTCCTGTATCCATCCAGGGCATATCTGTTGACGACTATTTCCAGACTCGATTCCTGTATCTAGCCAGGGCACGTATGAAGAGTTTGAAGATTCGATTTCTGTATCCAGCCAGGGCATATCTGTTGACGACTATTTCCAGACTCGATTCCTGTATCTAGCCAGGGAACGTCTGAAGAGTTTGAAGATTCGATTCCTGTATCCAGCCAGGGAATATCTGTTGACGACTATTTCCAGACTCGATTCCTGTATCTAGCCAGGGCACGTCTGAAGAGTTTGAAGATTCGATTCCTGTATCCAGCCAGGGCATATCTGTTGATGACTATTTCCAGACTCGATTCCTGTATCTAGCCAGGGCACATCTGAAGAGTTTGAAGATTCGATTCCTGTATCCAGCCAGGGCATATCTGTTGACGACTATTTCCAGACTCGATTCCTGTATCTAGCCAGGGCACGTCTGAAGAGTTTGAAGATTCGATTCCTGTATCCAGCCAGGGCATATCTGTTGACGACTATTTCCAGATTCGATTCCTGTATCTAGCCAGGGCACATCTGAAGAGATTGAAGATCAACACCTGTAACAAGCCAGGGAACCATCTTTCTTTCTCAGGTCAGAGATCAACACCTGTAACAAGCCAGGACAATATCTCCTTGACCAACTTTTCTTAAGTTCCAGATCAACACCTGTAACAAGCCAGGAAAATATCTGTGAACGACTGATTGTGGATCAACACCTGTAACAAGCCAGGAAATTATCTACATCACCACTTGGGGCATTCGAATGTCAAAAGTGTTCAAAAAACCCGATGCAGTTTTACACGGACTCATCATCAGGAAATCCTACACAGATCTCCTCAAAACAGGAAATCCCTAGTAGTTTGGCATACAACCCAAGCTTCTGATTCCCCCAACAGTGGTCCCAAGACTTCTCATTTTTCAACAATCAGAAGATTATTGCCCTCCCCGGCAACAGTTAAGATTCTTTTATCTTCATCCATCCAGGATTCATTTATCCTCAGCAAGATAGCTCATCAGCTTACATGCGCATTCATCACATTCATGTCATAAACATTGATGTCACATACATTGCATCATGCATCATAACATTGCATACAACTAACCCTTTACCTTTTCAAGAAAGATCAGTCGACAGACAAAGATCATCTTCCGAGATTAATCCAGAAATAGTTCAGATGTGACCCATACATGGCAACATTCTGATGCTTATTCCGGATGCATCCAGATGCAGTTTTACACGAACTCATCATCAGGAAACCCTACACCGGTTCCTCCTCCGCCTTCAAGACTTCTGAAAACAGTTCACGGGTTCTCCAGTAACGGATGTTAACCTATCGCTTGTTCAGATTCTTCTCAAGACTTCTGAAAACAGTTTATGGATTCTTCCCAACAACGGATGTTAATCTATCACTTGTTCAGGTGCAATTTTTGAAAACAGTTTACGGACGCTTCCCAACAACGGATGCTGCTCTATTGCTTATTCAACTTCAAGACTTCTGAAAACAGTTTACGGATTCCTCCCAACAACGGATGTTAATCTATCGCTTGTTCAGACTCTTGTTCTGAAAACAGTTTATGGATTCCTCCCAACAACGGATGTTAATCTATCGCTTGTTCAGACTCTTCTCAACTTTTGAAAACAGTTTACGGATGCCTCCAGATACGGATGTCAATCTATCGCTTATTCAGACCCCCAGTTCAGAGATGGTCCAAAACATGGACACCTTTCTGATACTCATTCCAGATGGTATCCTTAAGCCCATCCCCGACAAGATTCTGTCACCCTTCCAAATGGCATCTTTAAGCCCATTCTCAGATGGCATCTATAAGCCCATCCTCCTACCAGCAGTCACCAAATGGCATCTTTAAGCCCATTCTCAGATGGCATCCCTAAGCCCATCCCCCGACAAGATTCTATCGCATCAGATGGCATCTTTAAGCCCATCACCAAATGGCATCTTTAAGCCTATTCCCTCTACCATCACATCACCGAGCGCAAATTTTAGGGCACTCTAGTGTCCAATCTTCTTTTACCTTCGAGTCGCGAAAGGCAAACTTGCCAATCTAACTCTTCAGGTTCAAGAAGATTGAACAGGGGCAACTGTTGTACCCCAAAATTTGCCCTCGCTTTTTTCCACAAGAAATCACAACTCCAGGCTTTTCCTGACTTTTCAGATTGGCTCAAGAATCGGTCAAACAGACTTTTCTCGTCAGTCAGACAAAATTAGGGTTTTCATTGATTTTCATGGCTCTGGAACAACTCAAACAGTTTGTTTAGGGTTTGGTTGATTTTGGCTCAACTTTGATCAGGCGAACGCTTCTTTGGCATTTAATCAGGAATTAGGGTTGTTCATGCGCGGTTCCTCAGAAAGATTTAATTCTACGATGCTTTGCAAGTTATTCCGAGATTTGGATTGAATTCGCATTGTTTGACTTAATCAGTAAAAGAATGCATTTGGATTGAATTCACGTTTGTTTGACTGAATCAGTAAAAGGTCGCATTGGGTTTGAATTTGCAATGTTTGATTAAAGTCAGTAAAGGGAAAAAAACGTCTGGGCAATTGTTGTGATTGACTGTTTGTTTTGCTTTGGATGTTGGAAACGCCAGGTTTAATTGATCAATACTGAAGCAATGTTTATTTAATTATTTATTATTCTAAGATTAAATGATTGGAATTTATTTTCAATTATTATAATTAAAGAATTATAAATAATAAAACGAACAATTAAAAAGAGGAAGAGAATTAATTGGATAAAAAAAACTTTTTATTTATTTTTAAATTATTTGTACAAATTGTTTTGTTTACAAATTGTTTACAATAATGATTTTACAGTAATTTAAATCTAAGTAAGACTATCCTAATTTTTTCTAAAAAAATCTTCAATTCTTCATCTGTTGCTAAATCCTCTCCATTCAATTTTTATCTGCAAAAGAAAAGAAGAAAAGTTAGAAGCAGATAAATAAATAAGAGACAAACAGTTAAAGTTTGGGTTCATCATTAAGGGCAACTGACTGGAATCAGTTAGCCCTCTCTGCAAATCACGGGATTTCTCCCGGTTCACAAAGAGGGATGAATATTTGCTTGCTAATCATGAATGCACAAAGTTGAAATTCACAAGTCAAAATTGTCAAACCACTACATACTGCATATTTCAAAACAAACTGAACTAGGCCTAACCACAAAGTCCAAACTGAATCACAAATTCCAAACTGTCCACAAACTGTATAAGGCTACTCAAAACTGTCAAAAAGAAGATATCAAAGTATCAAAAGGTACAAGGTGCAGCACAAAATCTGGAAGAAAAGGGACAAATATGCAGAGTAAACATGTAATGCAAGCAAGCTTCTCATATCATCATTTCCCAATGCTGCCCTTTCAGCTTTAAGTACACATAAAACATTGTTTATTATTTTAATTGTACTGGAGAGAGAGAGAGAGAAGAGAAAAGAAGTGCAGGTTTTGCAGGCTTAGGCTTTAGGTATGAGAAACAAAATATAAAAAGCAATCTGTCAATAAAACAGTAGGAGGGGAGAAGAAACAAAAACTGTTAAAACCTCCAGCCTAAACAAAACTTGTAAAGCCTCAAGCTTAACCATCCAAGGACCAAACCTGTGTCCAACAAACACCCAACCTGCCTGAAGCCTAAAAAACCAGTAAGGCCATAACCTGCCTAAAGCAAGCCACCAAAGCCCTGAACCTGCATAAACCAGAAAACCAGTTCCCAAAACAAGTATAACCTGCAACATCAAGTCTAACCAGTAAACCCTGTTAAGCCATGCCAAACCTGAGTCCAAGCTAAAGCCAAAAACCTTCAACCTGTTTTCCCAGCATAGACAAATCATAGCCATAAACCAGAAGCCAAAAACCTAAAAAAGCTGAACTGTCAAACTGCTAAAACCAGCATAAAACACAAACCAGTAGATCCAAACAAGGGGCCAAGCCTGAACCTATTTGTTTCAAACATAAATTCAGCAGGCCAAAGCTAACAACCAGCCTTACCATTCAAAGCCTGAAGCTAATAATCCAGCCTAAACTACTCAAACCTGATACTACACAAACAGGTCCATACAAGCCTGAACCACTAAGCTTCACCTGTCATAAACCTGCCTGAAGCCTTTAAACCGATACAAACATACAAGCCATACATGCCCAAAGCCAAAAACCAGAATACCACAAACAACACCAACTTGTCAAACCAATTTCCAAACCCATCAGGCCTCAGAAAAACTTCATCATAGGCAAAGGAAGAATACAGAGTACCGTGGCTAGCTCAACATCACCTTCTCCACCCTCAGCCGCCTAGAGCACCTCCAGACTCCGTCCACCTCTGTCCCAAGATAGTATCTTTTCTTTTCTCGCCTAGAGCACCACAAACAAAAGAACATTTAATCAGAATCAATAACAAAAAAGCAGCATGCAAGAGTTAAAAAAACCTAAAAAACGTCACCTTGAACATCACTGAGCGACCATAAAGAGAAGAGGACGAAGGGTGAAGCCCGGTGGCCATGGGCGAAGAAGGAAGCTCAGGCGAAGGTAGGAGGCGAACGAAGGCAAAGAGGACGAACAAAGGAGAACGGCGCCGCTTCTGTGTACCTCAAACCCTAAAACTTCCCTTTCTGAAACAAAATCATCCAACCCTAAACATTTGTCCCACAAAAATCAGTGGGCCTCGCCCAGCTTAAGCCCAAAGCGTATTTCCAAGCGTACCCCCCCCCCCCCCCCCCATTCCGCTTCTGACTGAATATTGTTTGGGCCTTAAACCTCTTTAGACCCATTCAATTCTTAAACTATTTTTTTTCTATTTATTTTCTTTTCATAATTTAAAACTATCACATTCTCTTTTAGATATATGAATTAACATAACCCTTTTTATATTAAATTTTTCCTTAATACATAAAACAACAAAATACATAAACATTTTCTTTTTATAAAAAAAATCTTTCTTTTTATATAATTACATAATTTCTCCTTTAAAAGTTAACATTTTTCTTTCTTTTAAGTAAAATACTTTTTTGTACATAATAAATGAAAATACATCTTTTTTTACATAATATAATTAAAATTGAAAAACATTCTTTCTTTCTTTTAATTAAAATACCTCTTTTGTATATATTAAACAAAAATATGAAGATACAAATTTATATCAAATGTAAATAATAATTTTCAAACTTAGAACATTTTCTTTTCTTTTAGTAAATTTTCTTTTTGTACATATTAAAGAAAAATACAAGATTACAAAGATTAAATAAATAAACATCTAATTCTTTTCATTTAAGTTAAACAATGCTTAATAATACACATTAAATTCACATCTCAACTTGTAAATAATTCTCATACAAATATACGTACACGTACACGTACACCTACACAATACACTTTACATTTGACAATATACATTTGCTATTCTTATACTTTATATTACATTGTTTACATTTGATCGCGATTCAATTTGGTTGTAAATTATTGGACACTATATTCCTAATGTCTCATCCCCATTTGTGAATTTGTACCCCCACTCCCGGATACTATTTGTAATAGCGTAGACTTTAAATTCTTGCAATTTACCGCTTTCGAATTATACCATGGTTAGACCTAGGGTTTGTATGTACATAAAATCAAACGCTAGATAACCTAATACAAAACAAATACATGAAATCAATACACACTCACACTTGCACCCCCTAGGGTAATCCCACATGTTGCCTTCCAAAATGGGCCATGCTTGCACGTCGAGTTTCTTTGGCAAAACAAATTCAAATGATCATAAGTCCCTCGATGACGCTTTCGAAAGTTGCCTAAATGGAATGATCATAGTCCCTTCAAGAAAATTGCCAAAGACACTTGGCACTATTGCATTCATGGTCCATACGATGACCCGCGCCTGTCCCGATAACATCCTAAACGCAAGATTGCCCACCAAATTTAATGGTGGAACAAAATTGTTAAAAAGGGTTGAAAACATAGAGAAAACCTTTGAGTACAATAGGGGTAGACAAAACTCTTAGTTACTTGAGATCAACTTGCAAAAACACTTGCCTTCTTTTCAAAAACCACACTTCATGCACACTTTCAAAACAAACTCTCAAAAACATTTGAAACATCTTTTCGAAAAGATACACACTTTTGTAAAACACTCAAACACGAGTCAATTACATTGGTTGCCTAAGACAAGGCATCTCTTCAAAAACATTTTCAAAAACACACTTCATGCACACTTTCAAAACAAGATTCCTTCATCATCCCGTTGAGGTAGAAGTCATCCAAGATTCCTTCATCATCCCGCTGAGGTAGTAATCGTCCAAGATTCCTTCATCATCCCGTTGAGGTAGAAGTCATCCAAGATTCCTTCATCATCCTGCTGAGGTAGTAATCGTCCAAGATTCCTTCATCATCCTGCTGAGGTAGTAATCGTCCCAGATTCCTTAATCATCTATTTGGAGTAGCAATCGTCTCAGATTACTTCATCACATCATTATAAAAAAAAAACCTCCTCTGATCCAGTTAAATTGATTCCTAAAGATTTTTCTGAAGCCAGTCAATGGAGACAAAACCAGATAAATCGATTCCTAAAGATTTTTCTGAGGCGAACCCGTCAACGAAGACAACTACCAACCAACAACCTCCAGGTGGCATCTATAAGCCCATCCTCCTATCATCTCTCCAAATGGCATCTGTAAGCCCATTTCTCGACATCACATTGCTGATACTACACCATGCGAGTGCAAATTTCTGGGCACTTTAGTGTTCATTCATCTTCCACCTCCGGATCACGAAAGGAACGCAAGCCAATCTACATCCTCAGGTTTAAGAAGATTGAACAGGGGAAACTGTTGTACCCCAAAATTTACCTCCCATATTTCTCAAGGTTTGTCAAGAATGATCCTCAAATGGTTCAAGATTTGCTCAAGAGGTAGACAGTCAAATCACTTCCTAAGACAGCTGAAATTAGGGTTTTGGTTCTTTCAAGGAATTTGGGGTTTTCAATGGTTCAATCAAGTCTCATAGGCCTCTATACATTCTCAAGCACCTACATGCCAAGTTTCAAGACTCATAGTGCCAATTTGCACAGTCAAAAGCTCCATTTGATCCACAGTCAACTGCAGGGGCAAAATGGTCATTTTGCAGTCAAAAGTCAGAATTTTTGGTCAACATCTCATTTTGAGCTCACAATAATCATTTGATCAAGTCTTGATCATGATTCCACAAGGATATCTCAAAAATCATCAAGATGCAAAAAGTTACTATTTTTGGACAGTAGAAAAGTCAACTGTATCTTGACCAGGGCATAAATTTTTCATGGTTTATCAGAAAAATCCCATCCAATTCTAATTTTGAAGGGGATGCAATTTCCTACAATCCATCTTCACACTCCAAGTCCAAGAAATGCTCTCACAAAAAGTTATTAACTTTTACATTATAGGTCAAATTCAAAAGTCAACAAAAGTGCACTTTGAGTCAAAGGCCATAACTTGATATTGGTAAATCCAAATGACATGGGACCAAAGGCATTGGTTATAGGACTTCAAGAGCTTTCCAAAATGTCCAAGAACATGGTCATATGATCAAAATTGAGCAAGTTGTGCATTGGAGAAGTTGGGAAATTTTCATGAATTTGCAAAAGTCAACTTTGCTCAAAACACCTCATTTTTGCTAATGGGCCTCAAATCTCTTCTTGAAACTTCATCCATGACCTATGCACGACCCATCAAGCTTAATGGAATTTTATTTTCTTATTTTTATTGATTAATTGGATTTTTAATTAATATTAATTCATTTAATTGATTTAAATTGTAGGAAAATGCAAGATTTTATTTTTCAATCAATTTGTGAAGCAAATATGGTCAAGATATGCTGGCAAATTCATGCACAAGTCAAAGATACAAAAATCTCCAAATTTGGCAACATTTTCCAATCATGAAAAATAAAAAATATTTGATTTTCAATCAAAGATTTAATCATCAATACTCATGGGTTGGATCCAATTTTTTGACCTAATTCAATTGCTTTATATGTATGCAAACTAACCTAACCTAATAGACGGGAGAAAAAACTGCAGAAAAAGCCATAGCATATTGAAAAATTCCAAGAAAAGTGAAAACTGATTTTTGCATTGTAGGTCAATTCAAGGGTTTTTGATCATTCAAACACCTTGCAGGAGTTCCCAGGAGTGTTTTGCAATCAAACTCAGACCCTAAAGCTTAAAGAATCAAGGAATACAGAATCACGGTTTGGCTTCTTTATTCAAAATCGTATATCCCAATTCATGCATAATTAACATGTTTTTGTGATTGTTTTGCATTGCTAGAGGTCATGCCAAGCTTATGGAATGGTTTAATTGAGTTATAACTCCCTGAATCCAAAGATGCCATGATCAATTTCTAGGGTTCTTAAGCTTTGAAATTGGGGATTCCTAAACCAGGAAAAATTGAGACTATTAAGATACATGACTGAATTCGTGAGGACAAGACGAATGCAATCCACCCTTCGCGAAATATTTATATACCCTGTGGTGCTAATCGCTATTTTTCGTGCCCTGATATAGTGGAGGTTAAAAACCCCCGCTAGCTGTTTATGTTTTTGCAGGTACAACGAAGAAGACAATGATGTGTTGACGTCCCATTGGCCAATTTGAAAAGGCGCGCGTTTTGTTTTGTTTTAAAGCATATTATTTGGTTTATTAATATATTAATTGCTTGCCATTATAAAATCAATTGGAACAACCTGGCTGAGTGGCAAGCGCGCTAGTATGTGATCTTTGGGACCTGGGTTCGAATCCCAAGTCCCCCCAAAACGCTTATTCTATTTTTCTTAACGTATTCACGTGCAGAGTTCCAAAGGTTGTCCACCGTACACCTCAAAGATCAGTGCGCCAGGTGTCTCCACACTCAAATCCAGTGGCCAAAGATGAAGGACCATTGTACTCCCCAGTCAACGCGCGTGTGGACAATCCAGGGAAGTCAAAACAGGCTGCAGCAAATGGGCCACCAATTTCCAAACATACCTCCTAATTGGGCCAACACCCCCTGGGTTATTTTCTTTTATTTTCTTTTATATTTTTCACTTAATTATTTTTAATTATTATCACTAACAAACTAATATTTATTTTTCATAATAAAAATCAGAAAACATAAAATAAATATAATATTTTTATTTTATTATTTTTGTAAATAAATACTAATATAATTAATTTAGTTTTAATTAGAATAATTCTAACCTTTTTTTTCAATAATTTAAAATCAACATAGAATTAGGTTTTTTTGATGACTTTTAATCATTTTATTTTTATTTTTATTTCCTTAAAACATGAAAAAAATAATAATAACATCTTTCTTTTATTTAATTAATTAATTAGTTTTAGGTTTAATTTAATTTAATTCATAAATAATAAAAACTTCTTTCTTTCTCAAAAAAAAGGGGTCAAAACCCTAAGAACTTCTCCGATTCAATTTTCTCTCGCGCGTATGTTTATTCTTGATTAATTTTTGATCCATATTATGTAATTGCTCCGAGGATGTAATAACTTTAATTAGGACTTTTTATCGCTTTCATTTATTTTCCGCAATTTACTTTTCAAGGGTTTGTTTTTGGCGATGTAAATACCCGACGCCTTGTAATAGCGTAGATTTATTTTCCGCAATTATTAACTGCTAGATGTATGTTAACTAGGCTATGCATGACAAGACTTATCTCTGAAATTAAAATCAACCCGTAGCTCACCATAACATATGCAAAGATAACTTAATTGAAACCTGACACACTCGCACATGCCACTCCTAGGGTACGCCTCACTTGGTTGCCTCGACGTGGTCATTGAGTATAGGGTGTTTTAGAGGTCGCCCTCTTGTCTAAAGATCAAAGTTGCCTCGAAACAGTTGCCTCAGATAAAAAATGATCTAAGACATTAGGGTTACCGCTAAGGCGTCCTACTATTGCTTTGGTGACCACATGTCCCTATAATCGAATTGACCCGAAAAACTCCAACGACGGTGCTACCTACTTCTCAATAGTGGGATAGCACTGTCTAAAGGACATTTACATAGCTTAATTTTTGTTGAGTAGGTAGAGGTTCTCAGGTACTTGCTCTTTCAAAACAAAATAAACTTTTCGCACTTACACTTTTCAAACAAAGTTTTCAAACAAACACTTCATACACTCTTGAGGACAGATACAAGAGTTAAATCGAAGTTTTCAAATAAACTTTTTCAAAACCCACAAACACAAGAAAAGCAAAACATTTTGAAAACATAGTGAGCAAGTACCTAAGAGCCCGTGGATAACCACGGATAGAAAGGGTGCTAACACCTTCCCTTTCTATAATCTACCTCCCGAACCGAGAAACATCTCGAAAAGGCATTTTGTTGTGCTTTTGTCCTTTCCTTGTTGGAGAAAATAAAAGACGGTGGCGACTCTTGCTTACCACGACATTTCGTGAACCAGCATTTCAAAACAGTCAGTTCTATTTCCACCGATCACATCTTGTTATCTTGAAGTCGATGTTTCACCATCACACATGCTTGTTATCCTACTTTGATTCTCAATATCATTGTTAGGTGTGATGTTTTGTCATCCGTTTTATTGATGTTTCGCCATCTTTGCCATGATATCTTGTTATCTTGAAGTCGATGTCTCGCCATCGCACATGTTTGTTATCCTACTTTGATTCTCAATATCATTGTTAGGTTTGATGTTTTGTCATCTATTTTATCGATGTTTCGCCATCTTTGCCATGATATCTTGTTATCTTGAAGTCGATGTCTCTCCATCGCACATGTTTGTTATCCTACTTTGATTCTTAATATCATTGTTAGGTGTGATGTTTTGTCATCTATTTTATCGATGTTTCGCCATCTTTGCCATGATATCTTGTTATCTTGAAGTCGATGTTTCACCATCGCACATGCTTGTTGTCCTACTTTGATTCTCAATATCATTGTTAGGTGTGATGTTTTGTCATCCGTTTTATTGATGTTTCGCCATCTTTGCCATGATATCTTGTTATCTTGATGTCGATGTCTCGCCATCGCACATGTTTGTTATCCTACTTTGATTCTCAATATCATTGTTAGGTGTGATGTTTTGTCATCTATTTTATCGATGTTTCACCATCTTTGCCATGATATCTTGTTATCTTGAAGTTGATGTTTCGTCATCGCACATGTTTGTTATCCTACTTTGATTCTCAATATCATTGTTAGGTGTGATATTTTGCCATCTATTTTATTGATGTTTTGCCATCTTTGCCATGATATCTTGTTATCTTGAAGTCGATGTTTCGCCATCGCACATGTTTGTTATCCTACTTTGATTCTCAATATCATTGTTAGGTGTGATTGTTTTGTCGTTTGTTTCATTTAATGTTTCTCCATCTTTGACATGTTATCTTGTTATTATTTAGCCGATGTTTTACCATCTCATATGCTTGTTGTTTCCTTGATGTTTTGCCATCTTGACTACCTTTGTTTGTCTTAATTAAAAAATACAAACCAACCAAAACACATAAGCCGAACTACGACTGCTCTAATTCCTTAAAAGGGATACGTAGGCATTGGGGTAGTGCCCAACCGAGCACATCTTTTATTTTCCCTACATTATTTTCTTTTCTTTTGCATGCATTCCCTTTTCAGTTGTAAGCCATAGACATAGGATTTGACCACACCCATTAGATTAGACAACCAGAGTGGATACCGTAGAGTACTACGGGTGTGTGGGGTGCTAACACCTTCCCCTCGCGTAACAGACTCCCTTACCCGATCTCTAGGTCAAAAGACCGTGATTTCTCCCTTTTCAGGTTTTCTCGATGTTTACCTTTCCCTCCATATGGGATAAAAGACGTTCGGTGGCGACTTCATTGTTTCGATGATTTCCAGCCGGCAGTTTCAACTGGCGACTTCACTGGGGATAGATTGACCTTTTTGCTGGTCCATCCCGGAGTCGATCCTAGCTCTTGTTTGTTTTCTCTTTGGGTGTTTATTTACCGCTTTGCATATTTATCTATTTGCATTGCATCCTATGTGCGCTTTATTTTCTGCATACTGGATTTGGCTGGACTGTTTGGTTTCTGGATTTTCTTGGTGGGTGGGTTGTTCCATGAGGTAAAAGGCCTCGTACCCAGGATATGAGTGAATTCCATAGGAACTAGGAATAGAGTGGCCATGGAAGCTATGAGGCGGATGCTTTATAGACCTGACCATGGGACCTATGACTTCGGAGGTAGTTCGGATAGGTGTTATCGGATGATAATACCGACATTCGAGCTCTCGTACTCTGATTTGGCTTTTAACCTTACCTTGACCTAGACTACACCCGTGAGATGGGCGGGAAAACTTTTCATTACAGGTACAGGTACTGTTGGTGACTTTGTGTTGTGAAGATGATTCAAGTTCCCATGTTAGCTTTGAAGCTTCAAGATTCTCCTTTGATCTTGATGGGTGTTGTTCTGTAATGGTCCAGCCATGATCCATTATGAACTTTGATCCGGTCATACTGCATCATAGCATATTTATTTCTGAAAAAATGATGTAAAAAAAATAACTAGCACGCGCATGTCATTTTCCAGGGACATTCAAGAGTCTTCTTTTCATCAGAAATGGCCAATCTCCCTCCAGTTGAGTCTGCTTCAGTTCATGCTAAAGAGCTTACCAGGCATACTTTCTCTTATCAGATCCCTACCATTGATATGGCCGAGTTGAAGAGGTTGAGTTCTTATTTGAAAGGTGATGTTCTGAACAACTTCAACAAAAATTATGGCAACCTGTTACTAGTCCTTAACACTCTGGCTGACCCGATGGCTTTAATCACTCTTTTCCAGTTCTATGACAAAGAATTAAGGTGCTTTACTTTCCAAGATTACCAAATGGTTCCTACCCTAGAAGAGTATGTGCACCTGCTTAATATCAAATTGCCCGATGAAGTTCCTTTTGTCCAAGTGCCGGAAAAGCCAAAGTTTGAAGTTGTCGCTGAGATTCTTCGTTTGAGTTTGAAAGAGGTGAAAGACAATTCGAAGTCCAGTGAGAGTATTGCAGGATTTTATTTGGGTTTCTTAGTGAAGAAAGCTGAAGATTGGGCAAAGAAAGGCAATTGGGGTGACTTCATCTCTTTGTTCGCTCTCATGATATACGGGATTGTCCTCTTCCCTCACAAGAGAAATTTTGTGGATTTGACGGCTATCTGTGTTTTCATAAACAAGAACCTGATACTGACACTCCTGGAAGACACTCTTTACACCATTCATTCCAGACATGGAAAAGGTGGTAATGTAAGTTTATGCCATTCGATGTTGTATCAATGGCTTAATTTGCATCTACCAGTGAGTGGCCCTTTCATGGATACCAGGCTTTCTCTCCGATGGTCATCAAGGATTGTTAACCTTACTTCTTTTGATATCCGGTGGAATTATGATATGGGGGAAGTGCGAAGTGTTGTCACTAGTTGCGGATATTTCCCTAATGTTCCCCTCATAGGAACTAAGGGGTGCATCAACTATAATCCGGTGCTTTCTTATCGTCAATTGGGATATGCAATGGATGGACCTCCAAAGGTTAAGGAGGTGTCTGAATCAGTATATTTCGCTAGGGAAAGTGATCTTGAGATGTTGAAGAGAGTGACAAGTGCTTGGAAAGGCATTCACAGGAAGGATAGAACCACTTTGGGCAAGAAGGTTCCTGTTGCTAGGGTTCCTTACATGGAGTGGGTTAAAGCCAGGGTTAAGATCTTACGGTTACCATTTGCAAGGTCGGCTCCTCTATACGAGCAGCCTCCTACTGTTCTAAGAAACACGGTGCCTACTGAGATGTTTACCCAGATTCATGTTGAGAATATTCAGCTTCGTGCAAAAGACTGTGAGGCGGGGATGAAACTTTATTGGGCAGATCAAGAAAGGGCCGACTTAGCTCGTAAACTCAAGGAAGCTCAAAGGGAAACTTCTAATGCAACTGGTTCTAGGAAGAGGTCGCATGCTGAAACATAAGAAGAATTGAGTAAGGTTCAGCGAGAGTGTCAGAAGCTTCAGGCCTCAGAAAATAGCTACAAGAAGAAGATTCAGAGCTTAGAAAAACAGCTCAAGGACAAAGACGCTCAGCTTGAGAAGGAAATAACCCAGAAGCGTGTCGCGGAAGATCAGTTCCAAGAAAGTAAAATAGTTTCATCTCAACTCTTCAAGGAGAAAGCCAGACTTGAAGAGTACTGTCAACACCTTGAAGCGCGCTTAGTTCCAGAGATTTAGTTCCGTTATTTACTTTTGGTGTATTTGGTCACCCCTAGAATTGTTGGAAGGGGCCAATTGATTGTTGTTATTATTCAGTTCTTTTTGCTTTATTGTTAAGACATGTATTTAGTTGTTTGTCATTTTACTCTTAATTTTCCGAAGACACTTAGACATCGTTTCTTTGTTTGTAAGTAATTGAAGTGTTCATCTTATTATCCTTTCTATTTTTTATTGTATGGTTGCACGCCGTGACTGATGAATAAAAGGACTCTTGGATACTTGGAAATGACAAACATATCATGCACATCATGCATTTCATAACATTACAGGTTATCTCAAGACAGTTTTCTTATTCTGCTGCTTTTCTTATTCAGAATTCAAGACGGCTACTCATTGGTATTCCACCAGAACCAACTTGCCAAGACAGATGGAACAGGTTCAAGCTGAACTCGCTGAAATGAGGGCTCAGATGGATACTCAGATGACTCAGTTCATGGAGGTTATCACCAACGTGAATTGCCGATAGGAAGAGCTATCTTCCATTGTCAACAACCAACACCGCCGTCCAGGGGATGTTGGAAATCAAGGGCTTTATCAGGATATCTCTGTAGGAATGGGGGACGTACAAGATCAGCCAACTGCAAATTTTTAGGGGATGCCGGGAAATCCTTTTGTGCGCAACGTAGGGCAGTTTCCTCCATCTCCTGGACCCCGTCTTGTGGGGAACAAAAGAGCTAATCAGGGTGGTGTAAGGAATTATCAGGATCAGGATTTTGACTTTGACCAGTATGAAGATCAGTTTTCTATGCGGCGTTTAGAGCCAGGGGTTCAGATTGAGGATATGAAGTATCGTTTGTTGGAAGAGCGTCTGAAGGTTGTGGAAGGGCAATGAATTCTTGGTATGGATGCTAATGATCTTGGGTTGGTGTCTGGGGTGAAGGTTCCTCCAAAATTCAAGCCTCCTACTTTTGAAAAGAACAATGGGGTGTCGTGTCCTATTACTCATGCAACTGCTTATTTCCGGAAGATGTCAGTACATACTGAGGATCAAGGGCTTTTGATTCACTTTTTCCAGGATAGCCTGCCTGGGGAATCCTTGGAATGGTACATGAAGCTGGAAAAAACTCATATTCGCTGCTGGAATGATCTTGCTCGGGCTTTTGTCAAACATTATCAATACAATGTGGATATGGCACCTAATCACACTCAGTTACAAAATATGTCGCAAGGACCAAAAGAATCTTTAAAGGAATACGCTCAGAAGTGGCGTGAGTTGGCTGCGAGGGTTCAACCTCCACTCATGGAGAGAGAACTCATTTATATGTTTATGAGTACCCTGCAAGGGCCTTTCTATGAGCACATGATAGGAAGCACTTTGGCAGGATTTGCAGACTTAGTCATGGCTGGTGAAAGAATTGAAGTGGGTTTGAAATTGGGAAAGATTCAGGTTGGAGGATCTAGTAGCTCATCAGGGGGCAGTAAGAAACCATTCAACAATTACCCTAAGAAAAGGGAAGGCGATGCAAGCGCGGTTTACTCCCATAGAGGACGAAGAGCGGATTGTCAGCATCAACAAATCAATGTTGTTTCTATTCCTGTTATGCTCCTCCGCAGCAGAGACCAAATGTAGTGCCTCAGCAAGGAAGGCAACAAGATGCTCCTCATCAGTATAATAACCAGCAGCAGAGACAACCTATAAAATTCGACCCCTTGCCAGTGACTCTTACTGAAGCGCTCCACCATTTGCTTGATTTAAAGTTGATCAGTTTGAGAAATATGCCACTGCCACCTTCAAGACTCCCTATTAATTATGATGCTAACGCAAGATGCGAATTCCATTCGGGCGGAGTTGGTCATTCTACTGACAATTGTTTTGCGTTGAAATGTAAAGTACAAGACTTGTTGGATGCAGAGGCGATTGAGTTTACTCCAGTGACCGGTCCAAATTTTACTCAAAACCCAATGCCAAGGCATGGAGGGGGTGTTGTTAACATGATTGATGATAATGGTGAAATGTTGAATTTAATCATGGATGTGGAACAAGTAACTACTCTGTTGAGTTGTGTTAAGAGGTATTTGCTTGACAATTCTATTTTTTCGGGTTGTACTTCTGAGTGTGTCAAGTGTAAAGAGCAACCGAAGGGCTGTGATAATTTGAAAGCAGGTATCCAGTTGTTAATAAGTGAGGGCTCCCTGCAATTTGATAGAAGACCGAGCTACTGCAAGATTATCGAAAAAGATGTTGCTGTGATATCTATTCCTTACACCCCTACACGCATTCCTGCCCCTTCGAGGGCACCCCCTCTGATGATTACGGTACCTGGTCCTATGCCGTATACTAGTGAGAAGGCTGTCCCGTGGCATTACGGTGCCGATGTTTATTACCATGGGGTAAAACATGAGGTTAATGCTCGTTTGTCTAAGAAAGAACATGCTGAAGATGATGAAAAGGAAGTCCATAACTTTTTTGGTGTGGGTCGAATGACTAGAAGCGGGAGAGTATTTGGTCCTTCCAATGTGCAAGGTGCGGCAGATGTTTCTGCAAGAGAAAAAGAGAAACAACAGGTAATGATTAGCAATCCAAGGGTTATGCCAGCCAATGTGACTCAACCAATTCCAATACCAGAAGCTTCTTCAGTTCCCGATGAGGTTAAAGAGTTGATGCGAATTATCAGAAAGAGTGATTATAGCATAATTGATCATTTGAGCCATACTCCTTCCAAGATGTCTATCTTATCCTTGTTGATTTATTCAGAGCCTCATAGAAATGCTTTGATGAAGTTGTTGAAGAATACGTTCGTGCCACATGAGATAACAGTCAATCAGTTCGAAAATGTTTGTGCCAATATATCCGCCGGGAATGGTTTGGGCTTCACCGATTTTGATCTTCCTCCAGAGGGACCAGACCATAACAAAGCGTTGCATATTTTGATGGAGTGCATGGGCACTACTTTATCCCGGGTCTTGGTAGACACAGGATTATCTTTAAATGTATTACCCAAGTCAGCATTGATGAATATTGATTATTCTGGGCTGGAGTTGCGCCCTAGCGACTTGATGGTGAAGGCGTTTGATGGGTCTCGAAGATTAGTGTTTGGGGAAGTGGAGCTACCTATTAAGGTTGGTCCTCGTACCTTCACGGCCACGTTTTTCGTGATGGATATACAGCCAGCATACTGTTGCTTGCTGGGGAGGCCGTGGATTCATAAAGCAAGAGCAGTCACTTCTACTCTTCATCAGAAGCTCAAGTATCCTGCAGAAGGAAAGGTGATAACCGTATGCGGAGAAGAAGAGTACATCGTGAGTCATTTGACATTATTCCGCTATGTTGAAGTTGAAGGCGAAATTCATGAAACTCCATTTCAGGCATTTGAGACAGTTCATGCTGTCAATATTCCTCCTCCAGAGTAGAAAAAGAAATCGGAAATTGTTATGTCTTCCCTCCAAGATGCGAAAGTTGTGGTGGAAGGTGGTAACCCTGAAGGTTGGGGTCAGGTGCTGGACGTTACTCCGAAGTTTGATAAATTTGGTCTTGGTTTTATCCCAGGTCATCAAAGTACAGCTCCCAGAGCATCCAGTTTATCTACTCCTGTGAAGTTTTCCCGTCCTTGTGCTACTCAAGAAGGACACGCCAATGCAGTTGGCGATGATAGGGCTGATGGCTACAATGTTGAAGATTGGATTCGTCCGAGCGTTCTAGGCCAGACACTCAACAATTGGACTTATGTGGATGTTATCCAAGTTTCAAGCGCTGAGGAGTAATTTTTCTTGTTTCTTTTATTATCATATCATAATTCCTACGCTTTGCCCAAGGCGTAGTGAATCATTTGTGTAGGGCCACCATGTTTATTTTGCAAGTTTATCATGAAATAAAGGACGTTTTTTGCATTCAAAATCTTGTTTCTTTTTTTTTTTAAATGGCAATGTTTCTCTTTCCACACACAGTCACTAAAAAATGCAAAAATGTCATTCATGCAGATGCACTTCCACCCTCGATTCTATTGATAACGACTTTGCTATGGCTCATTATGACTTTGATACTCGTATTTATCAAGCTGAAGAGGAAGCATATGAGGATTGTGATCTTCCTGAGGAATTAGCAAGACTGTTGAAACAAGAGGAGAAGGTTATCCAGCCAGATCAGGATTCGATTGAGGTGGTGAATATTGGTATAGAAGAGGTAAGAAGAGAAGTTAAGATAGGGTTCGATCTCGAAGACAGTGTAAAATCCAGATTGATTGGGCTACTCTGTAAGTATTCTGATATCTTCGCCTGGTCTTATAAGGATATGCCTGGGTTGGATACAGACATAGTGGTGCATCGACTACCACTTAAAGAAGGTTTTTCTCCTGTCAAGCAGAAGCTCCGAAGAACTAATCCTGAGATGTCCAAGAAGATCAAAGAGGAGGTCTAAAAGCAGTTGGACGCAAATTTCTTAAAGGTTGTCAATTATTCACCATGGATCGCAAATATTATGCATGTGCCCAAGAAAGATGATAAAGTCAGGATGTGCGTAAATTATAGGGATTTGAACAGGGCCAGCCCTAAAGACGATTTCCCTCTTCCGCATATTGATGTGTTGGTTGATAATACTGCTCATTCCAAAGTGTTCTCGTTCATGGATGGTTTTTCGGGTTATAACCAAATTAAGATGGCTCCAGAGGATATGGAGAAGACAACATTCATCACGCCATGGGGAACCTTTTGTTATAAAGTAATGTTGTTTGGCTTGAAAAATGTCGGGGCAACATATCAGCGCGCCATGGTCACTCTCTTTCATGATTTGATTCACAAAGAGATTGAGGTATATGTAGACGATATGATTGCTAAGTTCGACACGGAAGAGGAACATCTTGTTCATCTGGAGAAATTGTTTGAGAGACTGAAGCAGTTCTTGCTAAGGTTGAATCCGAATAAGTGCACCTTCGGGGTGAGATTCAGCAAGCTTTTGGGCTTTATTGTAAGTGAGAAAGGTATCGAGGTGGACCCGACCAAAGTCAAAGCGATACAGGAAATGCCTGAGCCAAGGACAGAGAAGGAAGTACGTGGTTTCTTGGGAAGATTAAACTATATTTCTAGATTTATATCCCATCTCACAACCACCTGAGAACCTATGTTCAAGTTGTTGAAGAAAAGTTAGACGGTGAAATGGAATGAGGATTGTTAGAAGGCCTTTGACAAGATAAAGGAATATTTGCAAGAACCTCCGATACTCGTGCCGCCAGTGGAAGGAAGGCCACTAATCATGTACCTAATTATGTTGGAAACCTCAATGGGTTGTTTCCTCGGCCAGCACGACGAGACAGGGAAGAAAGAGCAGGCCATTTACTACTTGAGTAAGAAGTTTACAGAATGCGAGTCAAGGTACTCATTGCTGGAAAAGACTTGTTGTGCACTTGCCTGGGCCGCTAAACGTTTGAGGCAATACATGTTAACTCACACCACCTACTTGATATCCAAAATGGATCCTATCAAGTACATTTTTGAGAAGCCAGCTCTTACAGGCAGGATAGCCCGTTGGCAGATGATACTCACTGAATATGATATCCAATACACTACTCAAAAAGCAATTAAAGGTAGTGTACTGGCTGACCATCTTGCTCATCAACCCATGAATGATTACGAACCAATGAAGTTTGATTTTCCAGATGAGGAAATTGTGTATATTCGGGATTGTAACATACCAGACCCAGACGAAGGACCCGAGCCTGGATCATGTTGGACGCTTGTTTTTGATGGTGCCTCTAATGCCATGGGCAACAACGTCGGGGCTATTATCACTTCCCCTGAGGGATACCACATTCCTTTCACGGCTCGTATTTGTTTCGATTGCACTAACAACATGGCCAAATATGAGGCTTGCATTTATGGCATTGAAGCAGCGATCGACCTGCGCATCAAATTCTTGAAAGTTTACGGGGATTCCAATCTTGTTATCAGCCAGATAAATGGAGATTGGGAGACTCGCCATCAAAACCTAATTCCATATCATGAGCATGCTATGAAGCTGATTCCGTACTTCGAAGAAATCACGTTTGAACACATTCTCATAGAAGAAAACAATCTAGCTGATGCACTAGAAACTTTGTCCTCCATGTTCAAGGTTAAGTGGGCTAATGAGACACCTTCCATTACTATCAGGAGTTTAAGTGAGCCAGCTTTCTGTTTTGAGTCCAGTTTGGAGCCAGACGGTAATCCTTAGTTTTATGATGTTAAGCGATATCTGGAGAGGCAAGAGTACCCTGAAGGGGCATCCGTCATAGATAAGAAGTTCTTGAGAAGATTTTCAACCAAGTTCTTTCTCAGTGGTGGCGTTTTGTACAGAAGGCATCATGATGGCCTACTGCTCAAATGTGTTGATAAGAAAGAAGCGGCTAGAATCATTGAGGAGATACATGAAGGTGACTTCGGGACCCATTCCAACGGGCACACCATGGCTAAAAAGATCTTGTGAGCAGGTTATTATTGGTCCACCATGGAGACTGACTGTTACAATCATGCACAGGTTTGTCACAAATGTCAAGTCTACGCTGATAAGGTGCATGTACCGCCAGTGCCTTTGAATGTCTTGACCTCCCCTTGGTCGTTTGTGATGTGGGGAATTGATATAATCGACAAGATTGAATCGATTGCGTCCAACGGGCACCATTTCATTCTGGTTGCCATCGATTATTTTACAAAATGGGTCGAGGCAGCATCCTATGCCAATGTCACCAAGCAAGTGGTAACTCAGTTCATTAAGCATAACATTATCTGTCGTTACGGGGTGCCTGAGAAGATCATTACCGATAATGGGTCTAACTTGAACAACAAGATGATGAAGGAGCTTTGTGAGTCCTTCAAAATCAAGCATCATAACTCTTCCCCATATAGACCAAAGATGAACGGCGTTGTCGAAGCGGCCAATAAAAATATCAAGAAAATTATGCAGAAAATGGTGGTGACCTATAAAGATTGGCATGAGATGTTGCCTTTCTCCTTGCATGGTTATCGCACCACGGTGCGTACTTCGACTGGGGCAACCCCATTTTCATTGGTCTATGGCATGGAAGCAGTACTGCCGGTAGAAGTCGAGATTCCCTCTCTTAGGGTCATGAGAGATGTTGAGCTGGATGAAAGTGAATGGGTACAGAATCGGCTGTATCAGCTGGAACTCATTGATGAGAAGAGGTTGACGGTCATTTTCCACGGTCAGGTATATCAGCAAAGGATGAGAAAAGCTTTCGATAAAAGGGTGCGACCTCAGTGTTACAAACTAGGCGACCTTGTGCTCAAAAGGATAATTCTCCCCTAGGGAGATCCCAGGGGCAAGTGGGTTCCGACTTACGAAGGTTCTTTCGTGGTCCGAAAAGTTTTCTCTAGAGGGGCGATGATGCTCACGACTATGGATGGAGAGTACTTCCCTCTCCCTGTGAATGCTGACGTAGTTAAAAAATACTTTGCATAAAAAATAATAAAAACCCGCTAAACTGAAAACCTGAAAGGGTGGTTTAGGCAAAAAGAGGATGTCCTGGTGAATCGAAAACCCGAAAGGAAGATTCAGGCAAAATTTAGGGACTTAAAGCAAATGACTACACTCAACATGGGATCCTTTGTTTCTTTCCTTCACTCTTTTACCTGGCGTAAGCTCGAGGCTAATCCAAGAATGATTTTCCTGAAGGCAGGAAGATGAGAGTCATCAGAGTCATAGCAAAGTTGGGACT
Source organism: Vicia faba (assembly GCA_948472305.1). NCBI lineage: Eukaryota > Viridiplantae > Streptophyta > Magnoliopsida > Fabales > Fabaceae > Vicia > Vicia faba. The sequence goes on along the minus strand of OX451741.1, from coordinate 180,726,000 downwards.
CGATGGATATTCACATTCACATTGTCATTTGTAAACACTTGTTTGTTTTAATTTTGCAATTTCTTGTTTCCCAATGTAAATGACTTTTTCACAGGATGATCTCTCGAAATCAATAAAATATCTTCTTTCAAGTATGCGTATGCATTTCTTTGCTCCCTTTTTACAATTTTGTTTGCAAAAACGTCCAATATTTTTGATAAGCATATGCATGTAAACTTCGTAGGCCTTACACGGCAATGGTGATACGAGTTATGATTGGTTGATCGCTTGAAATACAGGTAACAAACGCAATATCCACTGCTGCCCCATAATGGCTTTTATTACGTTTCTTTGCTGCACTTTCATGTGTCATCTTGATTGATTGTTTTAGCGTTGTTCGCATATAGGATTTTGTTTATAGCTGAATGTCAGCCTTGAAGCATTGAATGTTTTTGCCTTGAAAGAATTTTTCATACAAAATCACTCTTCAATTGTTTTTCGGGCATTTTGATACCAGCTATGCCAATTCTTTTGCTTAGCCAAAAGTTTGGAGGAAGGAGTTTAGCTATAAAAAAACGATGACTGTAGTGGAATGCTTTTGAGTAGAACCTTGTTGACGATGTACAAGCATTGTTTCAATCTCCCAAACACCGGAGATATAAGGGAGTTAGACCCTCGTTAACCCCTCTGAGCCTTAGAAGTAGGAGTTTCTTTCCTGTTCAAAAAAAAAAACAAAACAAAACCTTTTAACCAGGGGCATGGTAGATGTTCAGTTGATTTGCCCAAGCATTCAAATTTCAGAAAGAATGTCCCATCTGAGGATCACTATATTTTATCTTTCACATCATGAAAAAAAAAGAGACGTGTGTCTAAACCACGATGTTCATCTCCTCACAAAGTCCTAAGGTCGAGATCAAACTGATACAATAAAGGTTATCCCTCGCCGACCAAGGAATGAGGCATTTGTTTTCTTCAAAAAAAAGAGAAAGAAAGAAAAACTTCAAGGACCTAAAGTCACATTGACTTGTTCAAAGTGGGAAACAAAAAAAAATAGAAAGAAACAAAAAGCCCCGCTAAGTCGAAACTTGAAAACAAGTCGCTTAGGAAAAAGTTAGGGCATCCCGCTGGACTCCCAAAAATGGAAATTCAAGAGATTTTTGTCCAGGCAAAAGTTAGGGAAAAGAGATCCTAAAAGGCCGAAAAATATTATCCGATAAACTTTTCATCAAAAGAAGAGGAACGATAATATCAAAAAACAAAAGCAACAAAAGTTAAGTGACAATCATGTTGGAGAATTTGTCGTGATCACTCAACCGTTACAAAACCTTTTGAAAGATGAATGCTTGTGATAAGTCAGCTGAACTTAGGACAGGAGAATATCACGAAGGGGGTGGGAACCAAATAACTTGAGCCTTGAAAACTCTTTTTCAAAAGAACCTCGAACCAGCCACATTACAACCTCTAAAATTCTTAACTGAAACAAGCGTTTAACTCGAAAGCATACTGCAACAGGATAGTATTTCCTAAACTCTCCGATTATGTGTTGCATGGTCGTGATGGTATCTTGTCACCCGTATCTTGACTTGTTTTTCAAAACAATAAGAAATGTTTTAAAACCTTTTTGCACTCTAGCCAGTGATTCGTTCACAACAGAGATGCGACATTTTTGTTAAAATTTTAAACTTCAAGGCTTAAATAATCATCGCATCAGGTCTGTCATTCTCAAAATAAACATCTTCCTGCATGCAAAACATTTTTTTGACATCAAAAAAGAGTTTACACATTGAACACCTGTAAAGAGCTTAATGATTGTCAAGAAGGGAAATTCATTTTTCTTTTGCTAGACAGGACCCATGTATGTTTAGGACTTTACTTATCCCCAGTGAAGTTTCATTTCCCCAGGGAAGTTTCGTATTCCCAGTGAAGTTCCGTTTCCCCAGTGAAATTTCCTATCCTCGGTGAAGTTTCGTTTCTACAGCGAAATTTTGTTACCCCAAGAATCTTCTTTTAAAATCCTCGCTCCAAGACTTCAAGTTTGGATGTGTCACCCATCCCCAATGGAGTCGTTAAGTCGGGATCCCTCGCTTTAACCTCTCAATTCCCAGCCGATCTGTTGACTGGGGCATCCTTTGTTAAGGGTCTACTTTTATTCCTCAGTAAGGTCTTGATACCGTGTGACTATCTGCAGGATTCGTCCTTTGGTTGCGTCCCAAGAGAATATCTCTCCAGCATGATAAGCTTCAACAGAGTTCCATCTCTCTGGTGAAGTCCCACCTCTCCAGTAGGGTTTTGTTCCCCCAACAAAAGGCTTTCGTCCTTTTCCGGAAGTTGCAGTGTCGACCTGATTTTCCACGGAATTCGCAATTTATTTTTGCAACTCCTTTCTTTGTTTGTGGCCCGTTCTGCTGGTTGCTCGTTTGCTTCTCCGCGAAGCTCCATCTCTTCGAGTTTCCTTACCCAGTGGACTCTCATATTTCCTGCCCTCCTTTGGATTTTGCAATTTATTTTTGCAAGTCATGTCAGATCCTGACTTCTTGGTTATTGGCTTCTCAATTGGCCATTCCCCAGTGAAACTTTTAAACATGCATCATTACATTGCATCTACCGAAAGAGTAGCATTTCCTTTATATGGAGCATTGCGCTATATAAAAAGAATTCAAACATGCATCGGAACATAAGCCATTCTTATTTCCGTTATCCCCAGTAATTTTCTAATACTTCGGATTAAATCCCCAGCGAGGTCTTCGTCCTCATTATCTCAGTTTCCTCCCCATACCAATATCCTTTTGACGTAAATCATTTGTTTGTTTGAGTGTCTACTCTTGACTGTAGTTCAGTTTCACCCTGGCGCGGTCTTCTCGAGTTTAGTCTTCACTACCCTCTCTGGTTCATTCCAATGTCTATTGATGCACCTTTCGAATACCAATTTCGTCCTGATATTCACTTTTAGTAGGTTTTTAGGTGTACGCTCTAATCTCCTTGCTTTGGGTCGAGTTTCGCCTCGTCGCTTGTGCATGAAATCCAGTTTTCCCTGGTAATCATCTAGTTTAGTTTCTCCTAACTAGTTATTGAGTCGAGTTTCGTCTCGTTTTTGCTTTTGTACCTTGGACCCTTTGACGATGTTCGTTTACCGAGTGCAGTGTTCATACTGTGTCCCTGGTTTGAAATTAGTCTCCTTTGTTCCTTGGATTCTTCTATCAGTTTTCGTCACTGTTTATCCATTGATCTGAGACCAGCAGGTGCTCTGAGAAACATGCACTCTCATCACTTCTCTTTGGGTCGAGTTTCGCCTCGTTACCCGTGCGTGAAATCCAGTTTCGTCCTGGTACTCATCTAGTCTAGTTTCGTCTGACTAGTCGTTGAGTCGAGTTTTGTCTCACTGTTGTTCCTCATTTCTGAGATTATTTCAGTTCCTTCATACTGTCTATCTTAGTCGAGATTAGCAAGTGCTTCTAGAATCCTGCACTCTAGCCACTTTGCTTTGGGTCGAGCTCAGTGTTTCGCCTCCTCACCCGCGTACGTTTTCTTTTCCAGAGCTTAGTTTCGCCTATACTCTGTGGTTTGAGTTTTGTATCATCCCTTTTGAAGCCCAGTTTTTCCCTGGCACATCTGTCCGGAAGTTTAGTCGCGTCTACTCTTCTTTGTTTTTGTTCCGTTTCAACCTACGTTACAACTTCATTCTGACAGATGTCTTGGGAGTTTTCTGTTTCTGTTTCTTTTTTCTTCAAGAGTGTAAATTTTCGGGATCTTTCATATTCAAACATCTTCAACCTTGTATGGTCGAAAGTTGTCACTTTTCTCACTTATCATGTTGAAGATATTTGAATAGGGGCAGCTGTTGCACCCCAAAATTTACCCTCTTGATTTAGGCTTATGTTTCATCATGAATATCATATTGCATTGCATTCATACATTGTGATGGGGTAAAAGTACTTTGGTTATCATTTTCCTTAAGCTTTGAAGGTTGGTTGCTTTGACAAGTTGCTCAAGTAGAACCTTGTCATTTGAACCTCTGGATCTTTCAAGCTCAGATTCATTTGCATATCTCAAGATGTTTCATCCATCTCTTTGGATCTTCAGAGGATTGGAGTTTGTGTTTGATTATGTGAAGGAACCACTCCTTTGATTCACCAGTCAAATTGGGGTTTTGAAGCTTGATCAGCTATCTCTAAGCACCTTGTTTGTGTATTTTGTTTATGTGTTGTTGATTGACTTCTAACCAAAATACAAAAAATATATGTGTCCTTGTCTTTGCAAAATTGTGTTTTAGGTACCAAGTATCCAACAAATAAGCTCATGCAAAGTTGATTTGATTTTGTTTGTGGCAAAAGAAGATATGCATCGACCCATAAACCTATGTATCGACTCATCTTGTTGAGCATAACCAGCATGTGTCGACACATGCATGTATGCATCGACTCATCCTGTTTGAATAACTTGCATGTGTGGACACATACGTGTTATGTATCGACTGATGCAGTTTATGTGATTCTGTAATGAGTTGGATTAACAATATGTATCGACATATAGAGGCATGTATCGATACATGCTGTGTTATACAGCTAGGATGTATCGACACATACCACCTATGTATCGACACATAACAGCAAAATGCACGTGTTTTTTTTTTGTTGAAAAAAGCCAGCAAATTCAAACTGTTATCATTTTGGCTCCAATTTTTTCTACATAATTTGAAATTATATCATTAATTCAAACTTGGCTCCAAGAATCAATTACCAAATTACCACTAATCCCAATCCTAAAAATCTATAAATAGAGCCCTCATTTCATTCAAATTTCAAGCTTTTGATAGCCAAAATCACTTTGCTAAAAAATCTCTCAATTCTCTCCACCTACCAAATTCACTCAAAGCTCCATTTTCAAAAAGATAATAAGCTTTGCATTAAAGCTTACTAATCTTTGAGCTAAACCTTCATCCAAACATTTTTTCTCCATCAATTCTCTACATCTAAGCTTGATTAATTGATTCTTGTGGTTGAATTGAAGCAAATTCTGAAGTTGTTTGATAATTCTCAAATTCTACCTTCGGTGAGTTGAATCATCATCTTTCACAATGTGATCTCTTGTGAATTTCTGGTATTGATTCATTGAGCACTGTTTTTATGACTCAATTAGTGCTATTTTCTCAAAAATTGCTGGAATTTTCATGCTCAATTGGATCCATGATCATAAGGTGTTTGATGAAAAGTTGGAACGAGAACTTGATCTTTAAAATGTTGTTTTCTACTGATTTTTAACAGGTTGCAATCAATTGTTGTAACATTGCAATTGATTGTCACAGAAAATTGATTTGATAAAAAAACTGCACTGATGTAATAGGTTGTTGTCTTAGCACAATTGATTGTAACGGTGCCAAAAATACTTTTATTGCCTTATTTTGGGGCTGTTTTGACTCAAATATTTTTCAGCACACTCTCTTTGATGGATAATTTGGATTGCAATTTTAAATGTTCAATTTGTTTTTAAACTCAGTGGACTTTGTGATGTAGATGAAGTTGGATAAATGTTCATCAATTCAAATCTACCTAAGAGTGAATTATTTAATTCATTCTTGGTGCTTTGGATTAATGATATGTTTAGTGCTTTAATCCATCTAGAGGAGTGGTTGAATTTAAAGATGAAAGAATTTTGAAATGGTGATCCAAATTAGCTTATCATTCCCCTCCCTCTTCATCTTATCCCTTTCTTTTTTTAATTGTGCTACATGTTAAAGGATGGTGATCTCTATATCATTTACCCAAACATGAAGTACATAGATTGCTATTGACCAGCCTCAAAATAGGTGCGACTTCTACATAAGTTCACTTACGATTGCTTAACATAGCGCTAAATTTTGTTCCGATTCGAATAAATGATCATTCAAGGCCCAAACTTATGATTGCAAGTCCAATTATGTTAATTTGATCTCTTTGATCCAATAACCTTGAGATTCATTGTGTGGAGGCTTTGGTTCTACCAATCCTCTAATAGATCTACAACACCTTTGGTCAATGCGGATCACTTAAACATCGTTGATCATTAAATGTTACCTTTTGAGAATTCCAAAATGGATGATATACTTGACAAAAAGCAAATTCAACTTGTTGTGTGGAGGCTTTGGTTGTACCAATCCTCTAATGAGTTCCAAATGCAAGTTTCAAGATGGTCATCCAACTAACCACTAATTTCTAACAATTGACTTTACTTTATGCTTTTATTTTTTTTATGTTTTATGTACCATTTACTTTTAGCATTTTACATTTCATGCTATTTTCATCTTTGCTCACTTGAGCATTTACTTTTATGTCATTTTTATTTTGCTCACTTGAGCTTTTCTTTTCCTTTTAAAGACACCTAATAATCCACATGAACCATAAAAAAAAACTTTAATAATACTTGGACTATTTGGTTAATATCTTTTGTACCCCAAAATTTTCCCTCCCATATTCCTCAAGATTTTTCAAGAATGATCTTCAAATGGTTCAAGATTGCTCAAGGGTTGTACAGTCAAATCACCTCCTAAGGCAGTCAATTCAAAGTTAGGGTTTTGTGTTGCATCAAGGTACTTACATCCAAATGGCCTCAAGTTCTTCCCAATGTTTTAATATGTTCTTAATTTCATCCATGACAAGTTTCAAGCCTTGCAGAGAAACTTTGGTCAGTCAATTGCTCAAGAGACCCAAAAATCGACTGTGCTAGGGCAAAAGTCAACTGTGACCCCCAAATAGTCAAACCTCCAGATTTTTTGTCAGCATTCTCATTTTGAAGGATAATTCATCATTTGATCAAGGGTTGATCATGATTCATCAAGAATTGCTCAAAATTCATCAAGATTCAAAAGTTGCTAAATTAGGGTTTTGTAGGAAAAGTCAACTCAACTTTGACCAAGCATAACTTTCTCATACTTTATGATAAATGAACCATGCAAAGCTCATTTTGAATAGGATGCAATTTCCTACAATCCATCTTCACACCCCAAGATCAAGAAATGCTCTCACAAAAAGTTACAAATTTTTACATTACAGGTCAATTTCAAAAGTCAACAAAAGTACACTTTGAGTCAAAGGCCATAACTTGAGATTGGTAAATCCAAATGACATGGGACTAAAAGCATTGGTTAGAGGACTTCAAGGGCTTTCCAAAATGTCCAAGAACATGGTCATATGATCAAAATTGAGCAAGTTATGCATTGGAGAAGTTGGGCAATTTTCATGAATTTGCAAAAGTCAACTTTGCTCAAAACACCTTCTTTTTTGCTAATGGGCCTCAAATCTCTTTTTAACTTCAGCCATGACCTATGCACGACCCACCAAGTTAAATTGGATTTATTTTCTTAAATTTATTGATTAAATGGATTTTTAATACATATTAATTCATTTAATTAATTTAAATTATAAGAAAATAAAAGATTTGATTCTTAAATCTATTTTTGAACCAAATGTGATCCAAATATGCTGACCAAGCAATACCAATTCGTGCACAAGCTAAAAGATACAAAAATATCCAATTTTGGCAACTTGTTCAATCATGAAAAATCAAGAATATTTGATTTGTCAATCATCATCAATATTCAATATTCAAAGTTAAAAGACCATTCAAGAGCATATATATATATATACATACACAAGCCAAGCAAACCCTAATTCACGACCTAAGAACTGCTAAAACGGCCAAACCAAAAACTGAAAAAGCTTGGAAAAGAGAGAGATCGAATTCTTGGTTAGAGCTTGCTTCAATCAAAAATATCAACATGGTGTTCTTGCTTGCAATCTCCTGAAGCCATAACAACCAGAACCGGACCTTAAGACCCCCTGAAACGCACTGTAAGTTGTCACGATTATGGCTCTGAACATGATATCATAAAACCACTTCCTTGCATCCTCTTGCCAATATTTTTGTATAATCATGCTTGCATTTAAATTTCCATTCATTCTGCATCGTTCAATTGCTTTTTTCTAGCCCATAACTCCCTACCCGAACCTAGGGTTTTGGAGGTTTCCATTTGGGGTTTCATTTTGTAGGGACAATTAGGATGAATCTTGGCCATGGTTGAACTCAGGAGGAAGAGGCGACCATATCCATGTGCTTGGATGGGATTATTATGGCCTAAAACGCAATTTTGAATCGCCCTACGGATCTTCCTGCGGATAAAAATCCGCAGGTAACAAAACCAGAGTTTCGTTGTAGAAGACGACCACACGTCGCCCTCCCATTGGTCTATTTGAAAAACGCGCGCTTTATTTTTTTTATTTACAGCGTTTTGATTGTTTTCATATATAATAGTTTCTTCTTATTATAATAACAAAGAAGCAGCGCAGTTGAGTTGGCAAGCAGGTTGAAGCATTATCCCTTGGGACCTGGGTTCGAATCCCAGGTCCCCCAATATTTGTTATGATTTTGTTTCAGATTATCCCATGTATCATTCAAGGCGTGGACCATTGTACTCTGCCCAGATCTCAAACGCCAGGTGGCTATAAAGCAAATCCAACGGTCATGAATGAGGGACCACCATGGTCTCAGGTCAGCGCACGCATAGCAAATCACAAAAGTCAAGCAGGCTGGACGAAAGTGGGCCTCAAAAAACTGCTGATCAAACACCCTCTTTGGGCCCAGACCCCCTGAGTTTGCCTTTTTTTTATTTTCTTTCATTATATTTTTTTATTTACTTGATTTATTTTCTTAATTAATTACTAACAAAAATAATTAACGTTTTCTTAATAAAATAAGAAAACAAAAAAATATAATATTTTTATTTATTAAATTTAATTTCATTAGTTTATTTTGTAAATAAATATTAACATAATTTGTTTAGTTTTAATTAGGCATAATATTAATATTTTTGCAATAAATTAAAATTAATTAAAATTAGGTTTTTAATATATTTAATCATTTTATTTTTTATTTCCTTAAACATTCAAAAAACCAAAAAATATTTTTTTAATTAATTAATTAACTTAGGTTTAATTTCATTTAGTTCAAAATAACAAAAAATCTCCTTCTTTCATAAAAAAGGGTCAAAACCCTAAAACTCTCCGATTCAATTTTCTCGCGCATATTATTTTTTGATTCATATTACAATATTGTATCTGCTTCAAGGATGTAATAGTTTTGGACTTAGGACTTTTATTTATCGCTTTTATTACCTTTTCGCATTTACTTTTTAAGGGTTTGTTTTTGGCGATGTAAATACCCGACGCCTTGTAATAGCTTAGTTTTATTTTCCGCAACCATTAACTGCTAGATGTATGAATAATAGGCTATGCATGACAAGATCTATCTTAACTTAAAATCAACCGTAGCTCACCATAACATGTACAAAGATAACATAACTGAAAATTGACACATTTGCACATGCCACTCCTAGGGTACGCCTCACTTGGTTGCCTCGAACGTGGTCATTGAGTATAGGAAGTTTTAGAGGTCGCCCTCCTGTCTAAAGATCAAAGTTGCCTCGAAACAGTTGCCTCGGATAAAAGTGATCTAAGACATTAGGGTTACCACTAAGGCATCCTAACATTGCTTTAGTGGCCACACGTCCCTTAATCGAATTGACCCAAAAACTCCAACGACGGTGCTACCTACTCCTCAATAGTGGGATAGCACTGTCTAAAGGACATTTGCACCGTTTAATTCCCTTTTGAGTAGGTAGAGGTTCTCAGGTACTTGCTCTTTCAAAGCAAAACAAATTTTTCGCACTTACACTTTTCAAACAAAGTTTTCAAAAACACTTCATACACTCTTGAGGACAGAAACAAGAGTTAAATCGAAGTTTTCAAACAAAAACTTTTTTTTCAAAACCCACAAACACAAGAAGAGCAAAACTTTTGAAAATACAATGAGCAAGTACCTAAGAGCCTATGGATAACCACGGATAGAAAGGGTGCTAACACCTTCCCTTTCTATAATCTACCTCCCGAACCCGAGAAACATCTCGAAAAGGAATTTTTCTGTGCTTTTGTCCTTTCCTTGTTGGATAAAATAAAAGACGATGGCGACTCTTGCTTACCGCAACATTTTGCAAAAACAAATGCAAACGCGAACCAACATTAAAAAACAGTCAGTCCTATTTCCACCGATTTCAGAACTGGCGACTCTGCTGGGGAATTCTAAATAAGTGAGGTGTACCTTAGGATTAGATCACTTGTGTTTTCAATTGTATGCTTTGTATTATTTAAATTTTGTGGGTTTGTATCGGAGTTCTATAGATCCTAACCCGGATCTGGGGATACCCTTTAGAAGTAGCAACAAATTGTGAGGGAACTGTGCGGGGTATATCGACATGGTTGAAGCAGTAGCTACGTTGATGTGGCACTTTGGTGAGTACCGGTAACCCTTGAGTCAAGTCAAGGAGAGTACGGGGCCGCCGCGTGGTGTCGCGAAGCATCAACTGACCTTAGAACCTTACTTGACCATCCTGGCCTTTTTAGGGGTAGTGAGATGACCGACTTTGGTGCAGTCCGAAGTTGGTAGATACTCGATACTACACTCATTGAGGGTTGTTTCTTGGAATATTTTGGTCGCCAGTTAAGTGGCTAAATCAAAACAATGAACATAGAAAACAATCCAATGATATTGAGCTCCTTAGAACCCGATTACTATTTATAGGACATGTTTTGAGCCAACTAACTTTAAAAGGGTACTTACCTACGAACCCCATGCAAGCCTAAACCTAAGGACTTGTTTGCTTTGTGTGAATATGACTGTCTGTATATACACTTGCTTACTTTTGCATACATGTACATAACATCATAAAGCATCATATGCATTTGCTAACCATTTCAAGGGTTTGGATCTTCATCTTTGTTCTTGTTTTGTAGGACATGGAGTCTCTCCGCAGGAAAACAATTCAAGTCAACCTTGTAAGGATCCCTCCTCAACTCAAGGAGCTTGCATCCAGGATTCCCGAGAACTCTCCCTTCAGTGAAAGACATGGTAGACTCCTCAGCTTGGTCAACACCAACATTGAAGAAGACATGATGAAAGTTCTCTTCCAGTTCTTTGACCCCCTACACCACTGTTTTACATTCCCTGATTATCAATTGGTGCCTACTTTGAAGGAATTTTCTCAACTTCTGAGAATTCCTATTCTTAGTCAACTACCCTACAACGGTACGGAAAAGGAACCAAAACTTGAATATGTTGCTCAAGCATTACGTTTGCAACCATCCGACATCAAGGGGCATTGGGAAATCAGAAGTGGTATCAAGGGATTCTTGGGAAAGTTTCTGTTTGAGAAGGCACAAGAATGTTGGAATTCTCTTGATCTACAAGCCTTTGAAGAGGTTGTGGCACTCCTTATCTATGGGTTGGTGTTGTTCCCAAATCCTGATCAACTTATAGATGTGAATGCTGTCAAGATTTTCATGTCCAGGAATCCCATACCTACATTGCTTGGGGACATCCTCCACTCATTTTACACACGAACAATGAGGAAAAGAGGTGTTCTCATGTGTTGTACTCCTCTCCTGGCAAGGTGGTTTATTTCTCACCTTCCACAATCAGTTTTGAAGAATGAGCAGGGTTTAAGGTGGTCACAACGATTGATGACCCTCACACATTCTGATGTACATTGGTGTTCTCGGTCCAGAGAAAATGTCACTATCATTGATCGTTGTGGAGAATTTCCTAATGTTACTTTACTTGGAATTAGGGGAGGCATTACCTACAACCCCTGTCTAGCTTTGAGACAATTTGGATATGCTCTGAGGGATGGCCCTCATGACATGCTGATTTCTGACATAGTTTTTGACTTCGACAACGATGCGCAAGGACTTCGACAAAAGTTCACCAGAGCTTGGAGGATGCCTAACAAGGTGGATAGTAAGACACTGGGGCACAAGAATTCCATCCCCCTTGAGCCTTACCTCAAGTGGGTACGAACCCGCTCCTAGAATCTTATGATGCCATATCCTCACATTCTCCCCTTGATCAAAGAGCCTGTTATGGAAGGAGAGGTTCCATACACCATTCTACATCCTGACATGCCAACATCATGGGAAGAAATGAAAAAGAGTTGGATCCAACTCAAGGAAGAACAAAATGCTTTTAAAGCCAACTTACATGCCAGTGAGAAGAAGGTTCTGGAGCTCACCCGCCGACTTCACGAGGAAGAGACCCTCAACACTTACATCTCTCCAAAAAGGATGCGCAATGTCTTTTTACATTAAGTATTTTGTAATATTTCGCCCATGAGGCACTTATATACTAAACAAATTTCTTCTTAATGTGACGTGTGTTCTTTTTTGTCTGCAACGAATTTGAATTTTTGAACCCTTGAATGCATTACATAAATAAGCATACCATTCATCACATGCATAACAGGTACCCCTTTTACAGGTAACTTATCTTCTTCGCTGTTTATTTCAGCAATCGTCATGTCTACTGAACCTTCCACTGAGCAAGCTATCAAGGCCCTCCAGGCCCAGAATGCCCAGTTTCAAGAGTTGGTTATTAGCCTAGCTAAGGGTCAACAGGACTTGAAGACCCTGATTCTGAAAGAGAGGAAGAAGAAGAAGAAGAAGAGGACCGTCCTGTTCAACACTGGACGCAGGTTTGGAAACGGGCTGCAAAACAAAGTTGATCTGACCACCTCATCTGGAGGGAAAGACAGTCCACAAGAGAGAAGGATTCCTAGCCCCATAGTCTCCGACAACGAGACGGATTATGATGAAGAACAGTATCCTCCTGCTGAGGATAGGTACAAACAGTTGGAGGACTGCTTGAGTGCTATGGAGATACAGAACGTGCCCGGGCTGGACTTCGGAGACCTAGGTTTATCCTCTGGGGTGGTGATTCCCCATAAGTTTAAGGCACCTGCCTTTGCCAAGTATGACGGAGCTTCCTGTCCAAAGCTGCACCTCTGGTCATACGTAAGGAAGATCCAGCCTTACACAGCTGATAAGAATTTGTGGATCCATTTCTTTCAGGACAATCTTTCAGGGACTCAGCTTGAGTGGTTCTATCAGCTGGATGGAGCCAGTATCCGTAACTGGGAAGATTTGGCTACTGCGTTCTATAAGCAGTATCAATATAATTCCGACCTTGCTCCTACGCGTACCCAACTCCAGGGTATGTCAATAGGGACGAGTGAAGGGTTTAAAGAGTATGCTCAAAAATGGAGAGACCTTGCCGGAAGGGTGCAACCACCTTTAACTGATCGTGAACTGGTTGATATGTTTTTGGGGACCCTGTCTGGTCCATTCTTTAACCATTTGATTGGAAACTCTTCAGCCGGGTTTACAGACCTTATCTTGACTGGCGAGAGGATTGAAGCTGGTATCAAGGCTGGGAAGATACAGAAGGGTTCCTCATCGAGCACTGAGAAGAAACCATTCAAGAAAGAGTCTAGTGCTGTCTACGGTTCAAGAAGACAGAATAGACCGGAACACCGCCAAGCTGTCAACGCGGTTGTTATTTCAAAACTTGTTGGTGCTCCTCAGCATCACAACCAATAAAGGGGCGAGAGACCTCGAAGGCAGTTCACTCGTCTCAGCATGACCTTGTCTCAGATGTTGCCGCAGTTACTGACGACCAATCTGGTGACTCTAAAAGAAGCTCCGAAGATTTCAAACACAACATCCCCTAAGTACAATCCTAACGCTCGCTGCGCTTATCACTCTGACAGCCCGGGGCATAATACAGATGATTGTTGGGATTTGAAAAATAAGGTTCAGGATCTAATCGATGCAAAGGAGATTGAGTTTGAGGCGCCCGAGAGGCCTAATGTTGTGACTGCTCCCATGCCTAAACATGGAGTAAATGCTGTAGAAAAAGACTTGTTTGTAGCCTCTGTGGACGATATTGTTACCCCGCTGATGACCGTCAAGAGGAACCTGTTGCTATCCGGTTTATTTCCAGGATGTGGTGAAGGTTGCCATCTGTGTTCTGTTTCACCTACTGGTTGCCCATCTTTAAAGTCAGGCATCCAAAACCTGATGGATAATAAGGAAATCCTGTTTGAGAAGATTGATGTTCCTGCCACCCCTACTGAAGAAGTTTCCATTATTACCATTTTCAACAATTCCCCCAAGGCTCCCTCGAGGAAGCCTGTCAGAATTACGCCTGTTCAGAAGATTGCACCCATAATCATCACTGTTCTGGGGCCTATTCCCTACACCTCTGACAAAGCTGTCCCTTGGCACTATGGAGCAGATGTTTATGTTCTGGGGGTTAAGCAAGAGTTTGATACTAATACCGGCGTCAACAACATTACCGGGCCTGCTAAAGTCACCCGCAGTGGTAGACTTTTCTCACCTGATATTACGCCACCAACTGTCCGAAGGCCTAATGTCATCACACCTGCAAGTGTGCCTAATGCCATTCCTGATCAAGTTCCTATTCCTACCCCTGTCTCCGAGTCACCTGACGCTCGAGGCAAAGGGATCGCCACTGATATGCCTGCCCGGACAGAGGCGCCAAAGACAATCAATGTTGAAGCTTCCAAGCAGGAGATGGAAGAGATTCTGAAGATTATTAAGAAGAGTGATTATAATGTAGTTGAGCAACTGGGGCAAACCCCATCCAAGATTTCTATGTTATCACTGTTGTTGTGTTTAGAGGCCCATGCCAAGGCCCTGATTACCTTCCTGAAGACTGCCCACGTGCCATAAGAAACATCAGTTGATCAGTTTACCAATTGTGTGGCCAATTTAACTGCTGATAATGGTTTGGGTTTCTCCGACGATGATCTGACTGCTAAAGGGAAAAACCATAACGATGCCCTGCATGTCTCCATTGAATGTAGGGGAACTACCCTTGCACATGTGTTGGTTGACACTGGTTTCTCATTGAACGTCTTGCCCAAGAAAGCTCTAGACAGGTTGGATTGCGAAGGGTTGGAGCTAAAGCCAAGTAACATTGTTGTCCGGGCCTTTGATGGGTCTGAAAGGATGGTGCATGGTGAAGTCGATATTCCAATTAGAGTTGGTTCTCAGGTCTTCAATTCTACATTCTACGTGATGGACATTCGACCGTCTTATTCTTGTTTGTTGGGTCTTCCATGGATCCATAAATCTAGAGCTGTGACCTCCACACTCCATCAGAAGCTGAAGTACCCGGTCAAAGGAAAGATCGTGAAAGTTCAAGGGGAGGAAGAGTACATGGTCAGCCACCTCAACTCGTTCCGGTACATAGAGATGGATGGGGAATTCATTGAGACCCTATTTCAACATTTTGAAGAGGTTCCTCAGACACTGGCATCAACTGAGACTGTGGTTGAAGATTCTCCTTTGAAGATGGCTTCCTTAAAGGATGCCCGAGCTGTTATCGAGAAGGGTGAGTATGCAAACTGGGGACGACTTCCTAATTTCACTCAAAAGACTAATAAGTTTGGTTTGGGTTTCACTGCAGAAGCTCAAAGGGCCGTTCGTAGTGAAAGGATTAGAAGACCTCATGTGTTCATCAGCAACTCAAGAGTAAATGCCATCAAAGATGACGTGGAGGAATCTGAATTCGATAGTTGGATCTACCCTACGACCAACGACGGACCAAACAACTGGACGGCAAAGGACTTCATCCCTATTACTTTTGTTACCCAGTAATGAACTCTTTGTTTTGAATTTGTAACAGACAATATTGTGAAACTTTATGGCCCGGTGTCTTACCCGGGGCACCGTGGCTTCATTTGTGAGGGCTTTTGTGTGCCATTTTCATATATCATTAATAAAAGCATTGGACGTTCTTGAATTTCAAATTTTGCGCTTCTTGTCTTTCTTTATTATATATTGCAAAACAGCTATTTACACACACTCACATATACAGGTCTCAATCCACTCTGGATCTCACTGGTAACGACTTTGCTACTGCCAGTTATGACTTCAAAAATCCGATCAACTTGGCCGAAGACGAAGGTAAAGATGATTGCGAAGTGCCGGGCAAACTTGCAAGACTGTTACTCCAGGAAGAGAGGGCCATTCAGCCACATGAAGAGCTAGTGGAAACAGTGAATCTGGGTACTGAGACAGACAAAAAGGAAGTCAAGATCGATGCAAACCTGGAGCTCAGTATGAAACAACGGTTGATTCATATGCTGCATGACTACGTGGAAATCTTTGCCTGGTCTTACGAAGATATGCATGGGTTGGATACTGACATTGTGGTTCATCGCCTGCCTACCAAGGAAGACTGCCCTCCCATAAAACAGAAGGTTCGCCGTATGCGTCTAGAGATGTCCGAGAAAATCAAGGCTGAGGTTATGAAACAATTTGACGCCGGTTTTCTAGCAGTAACTTCTTACCCTCAGTGGGTCGCCAATGTGGTTCCAGTGCCGAAGAAGGATGGTAAGGTCAGAATGTGTGTTGATTATAGAGATTTGAACAGGGCGAGCCCTAAGGATGACTTCCCTCTGCCTCACATCGATGTTCTGGTTGACAATACTGCTCAGCACAAGGTATTCTCCCTTATGGATGGTTTCTCCGGTTATAATCAAATCAAGATGGCTCCTGAAGACAGGGAGAAGACCACTTTCGTTACTCAGTGGGGCACCTTTTGTTACAAGGTCATGCCTTTTGGGTTGAAAAATGTTGGGGCAACGTATCAGCTTGCCATGGTTGCTTTGTTTCATGATATGATCCATCATGAGATTGAAGTATACGTCGACGACATGATTGCGAGGTCCCAAACGGAGGAGGAACACCTTGACCATCTACAGAAGCTGTTTGACCGGTTGAAGTTGTACAAGCTGAGGTTGAACCCGAACAAGTGCACCTTCGGAGTGAGATCTGGAAAACTGCTAGGTTTCGTTGTGAGCGACAAAGGTATTCAAGTGGACCCTGTCAAAGTGAAATCCATACAAGATATGCCAGCTCCCAAGACAGAGAAAGAGGTCAGAGGCTTCCTAGGACGTCTGAACTACATTGCCCGATTCATCTCACATCTAACTGCTACTTGTGAGCCAATCTTCAAGCTACTGAAGAAAGATCAAGTGGTACGTTGGAACGATGAATGCCAGACCGCTTTTGAAAGTATTAAAGAGTATCTCCAGGAGCCACCCATTCTGATGCCACCAGTTGAAGGGAGACCTCTATTCTTATACTTGACAGTACTTGACAACTCAATGGTGTGTGTGCTGGGTCAGCATGACGAGTCTGGCCGAAAAGAGCATGCTATTTATTACCTTAGCAAAAAGTTTACCGACTGTGAGACCCGATACTCACTGCTTGAGAAAACTTGCTGTGCTTTGGCATGGGCTGCTCGCCGGCTGAGAAAGTATATGCTGACTCACACTACTTTATTAATTTCAAAAATGGATCCAATCAAGTATATCTTCGAAAAGCCTGCCTTGTCCGAAAGAATAGCAAGATGGCAGATGATCTTGACCGAGTATGACATCCAGTACACAACTCAAAAAGCAATCAAGGGAAGTGTGTTGGCAGACCATTTGGCACATCAGGCAGTAGATGATTACCAGTCCATGAATTTTGAATTTCCAAACGAGACTATCATGTTGATAACTGATTGCGAAATACCTGGACCGGATGAAGGACCTGAGGAAGGATCCCGATGGTCTATGCACTTTGATGGAGCTTCAAACGCTTTGGGTAACGGTATTGGCGCTGTGATCATATCTCCTAAGGGGTCTCATACTCCACTCACCGCCCGACTGTGTTTTAACTGCACCAACAACATGGCGGAGTATGAAGCATGCATCATGGGTCTTCGAGCTGCAATTGACCTAAGGATCAAGTTTCTAAGTGTCTTCGGAGATTCCGCTCTCGTGATCAGTCAGATCAAAGGAGAATGGGATACGAAACACCCAAATCTTATTCCTTACAAAGAGTATGTATTGACGTTGCTTCCCCATTTCGAGGAGATAACCTTTGAACATTTCCTAAGAGAGGAGAATCAGTTGGCGGACGCGCTAGCTACGATGTCTTCTATGTTCAAAGTCAAATGGGACAACGAGGCTCCCCGGATCATTATTTGGAAATTGGATGAACCTGCACATTATTGTGATCTTGAGACCGAAGAGGTAACAGAAAAGCCTTGGTATCATGAAGTGAAGAGGTACCTTGAAGCTCAAGAATACCCCGAGGGTGCATCTGTTAACGACAAGAATTTTCTGAGAAGATTCGCGGCAAAGTTCTTCATCAGCAATGGCATTCTTTACAAACGAAACCATGATTCAACCTTACTGTGTTGTGTGGATAAGATTGAAGCAGAAAGGATCATGACAGAGCTGCATGAAGGTACCTTCGGAACTCATTCCAATGGACATACCATGGCAAAGAAAATCCTTCGGGCAGGATATTACTGGTCCACAATGGAAGCCGACTGTTATCAGCATTCTCGGACATGTCACAAGTGTCAGGTCTATGCTGATAAGGTGCACATTCCTCCAGTTCCTCTGAATGTCTTGACAGCACCTTGGCCTTTTGCAATGTGGGGCATTGATATGATCGGCGAGATCAGACCTACAGCATCCAACGGGCATCATTTCATCCTGGTAGCGATTGATTACTTTATGAAGTGGGTTGAAGTGGCTTCCTTTGCCACCGTAACCAAGAATGTCGTGGCATGGTTCATTCGGCATAACTTGATTTGTCGATACGGTGTACCAGAGAGGATCATTACGGATAATGGTACCAATCTTAACAACAAGATGATCACTGAGCTCTGCGAGCAATTCAAGATATAGCACCACAACTCTTCTCCCTACCGGCCGAAGATGAATGGGGATGTAGAAGCAGCTAATAAGAACATTAAGAAGATTGTGCAGAAGATGACAGTGACCTACAAAGACTGGAACAAGATGTTACCATTTGCTATTCATGGGTACCGTACCTCAGCACGGACGTCAACATGGGCAACACCCTATTCCTTGGTATATGGCATGGAGGCAGTCCTGCCCATTGAAGTTCAGATACCCTCTCTCCGGATCATGAAGGATGCGGGTTTAAGTGAAGACGATTGGATCCATACCCGGCTTGATCAACTGAACCTAATCGACGAAAAGAGACTCACTGCTATTTGTCATGGTCAGATGTACCAAAAACGGATGATCAAGGCATTTAACAAGAAAGTCAGACGACAAGAGTATCAAGTCAGGGACCTGGTAATCAAGCGCATCATTCTACCTCAAGGTGATCCCAGGGGAAAATGGACCCCTACGTACGAAGGGCCATTTGTGGTTAAGAACATCTTCTCAGGAGGAGCGATGATTCTAACCACCATGGATGGTGACGACCTTCCTCACCCCGTCAATGCAGACATAGTAAAAAGATACTACGCATAATCAAAGACCCGCTAGGTTGACTGGCCTAGGCAAAATAAGGGCTTCCCGGAGAACCAAAAGGGTTCGGGCAAAAACAAGGGATGAAAATGAAAAAAAATCTGTACACCCGGCAAGTCGAAAACCTGAAAAGGCGGCTTGGGCAAAAATGGGTATCCCGGTGGACTGAAAACCCGAAAGGGCGGTCCAGGCAAAAGTTAGGGATAAGCGTAACACTATGTCTCATTGGATCACCCTGCATCCAGACTTTGGTATCAACTATCAGGCTCGGACGGTACCAATCAATCAGATTCATCTCCAACTAAGTAGCAAAGTGATGAGATGCTTGAAGATATAAAGGCGATAGCAGAGTTGGAACCCAGTGGGATTATTCACATAGCTGTTTTGTTTTCTTTTTACAAATTGTATAAATCCTATTTGTTCGGAGGCGTTCTCTTACTAGGACGTCAGCCTCTTGTACAAAAGCGCCTATTTACAGGCAAAACTTCAAAATCAATACAAGCTCATTTTTCAGACAAATTGCAAATTGTTTTTTTCCTTTATCTGTTTTGTTTTGCAAAGAACGTCCAATGTTCATTTTTTGATATATGCATTTGACATTAATTGCTGCTCATAAATATTTGCATACGAAACAAAGGACTAATTACGGGTGATATCAGAAGCAGGGGCAATAAGAATTGTCCGAGCTGTCTAGTTGCTCTGTCCACCAAGGTACCAAGGTAGGTTCAGCTGAAGAATATGACCAAGATATCGTCACTCCCCGCAGAATAAGACAGTAATGGTAGCTCTCCCAGCTGAGACTCGCAGTTAGATACAAATCAGCAATACTCTCCCCAAGCAGAGTTAGTCTACCATCAGCCCTAAAATGGCTTGGTATCCCCAGAAGGTCTTAAACTTCCCTAGCGGAGTATGAAGACATTTCCCCAGCAAGCGTAAAGAGTATCCCTGGCAGTCTTAATATTCCTCAACGAAATATAAGAATGTTCCCCGATGGAATACAAGATACCCCTAGTGGAGCCATTTCCCCAGCGCAGTCTAAAAAGGTTTCCCCAATAGAGAATTGAATCATCTTACCCAGTAGATTCTGGAAGCTTGTCCCCTACAAAATACAAATGCATCTCCTCAGCCAAGTTCAGAGGTTATCCCCACAAGAGTCTAACTGGGTTATCCTCAGCAAGTTACAACTGAAAGATCATCCCCAGCGAAGTTCTTTCTATCCCCAGCGGAGTTCATCATCAAAATCCCCAACAGAGCTTATCAACGGAATCCCCGGCGGAGTTATCATTAAAATCTCAGCAAAACATCTCTTCCCACAGAGTAATTCCCCACAGAGTAATCTCTTCACCAGGTTTATTCCCCAATGGAGTCATCTTCTCCTACAGGTTTATTCTTGCAACCATCTTCGTGCATCATCCCTAGTGGAAACGAAGAACTCAACTCTATTCTCCAACAGCTCCGGGATTTATTTTCCCAGACGAAAATACATTCATAAACATTTCACACTTCATCCCTCCTATTTACATACATGATAAAGTGCATACGACACGATCTCATTTATTGTTGAGAACATCATGACATCATGCATTTCATACATCATGACATTGCATACAGCTAACGTTTTACCGTTTTCAGAAAAAGGTCAATCAAAAGATGGCTACCATCAACCTTTTCAAGTCCCAATTTAATACCTGTAACAAGCCAGGAAAATTATGTGGACGACTGATTGTAGGTTAATACCTGTAACAAGCCAGGAAAACCATCTACACAAAGAGATTGAAGATTAACACCTGTAACAAGCCAGGAAGATCTCCATTTCTCAGGTCAGAGATTAATACCTGAAACCAGCCAGGACAACTATCTCATCGGCCAACCTTTTCAAGTTCCAAATTAATACCTGTAACAAGCCAGGAAAATATCTGTGGACGACTGATTGTAGATCAATACTTGTAACAAGCCAAGAAAGTTATCTACATGAAGAGATGGAAGATCAATACCTGTAACAAGCCAGGAAGACCGTCTTTCTTTCTCAGGTCAGAGATTAATACCTGAAACCAGCCAGGACAACTATCTCATCGGCCAACCTTTTCAAGTTCTAGATTAATACCTGTAGGTTAATACCTGAAACCAGCCAGGAAAACCACTTACACAAAGAGATTGAAAATTAATACCTGTAACAAGCCAGGAAAACGATTTTTCTTTCTCAGGTCAGAGATCAATACCTGTAACAAGCCAGGAAGACCATATTTCTTTCTCAGGTTAGAGATTAATACCTGAAACCAGCCAGGATAATTATCTCCTCGACCAACCTTTTTTTAAAGTTCCAGATGAATACCTGTAACAAGCCAGGAAAATATCTGTGGATGACTGATACCTGTAACAAGCCAGGAAAACCATTTACACAAAGAGATTGAAGATTAACACCTATAACAAGCCAGGAAGACCATCTTTCTTTCTCAGGTATGCAAGTTCTCACTAAGGAATCTCTTATGCGATCGACACTCCTGCAGATGGCATCTATAAGCCCATCCTCCTACCAACAATCTCCCAATGGCATCTGTAAGCCCATTCCCGACATCACAATGCTGATACTACATCATGCGAGTGCAAATTTCTGGGCACTTTAGTGTTCAATCATCTTCCACCTTCGGATCACGAAAGGCACGCAAGCCAATCTACATCCTTATGTACCATTTACTTTTAGCATTTTACATTTCATGCTATTTTCATCTTTGCTCACTTGAGCATTTACTTTTATGTCATTTTTATTTTGCTCACTTGAGCTTTTCTTTTCCTTTTAAAGACACCTAATAATCCACATGAACCATAAAAAAAAACTTTAATAATACTTGGACTATTTGGTTACTATCTGTTGTACCCCAAAATTTTCCCTCCCATATTCCTCAAGATTTTTCAAGAATGATCTTCAAATGGTTCAAGATTGCTCAAGGGTTGTACAGTCAAATCACCTCCTAAGGCAGTCAATTCAAAGTTAGGGTTTTGTGTTGCATCAAGGTCCTTACATCCAAATGGCCTCAAGTGCTTCCCAATGTCTTAATATGTTCTTAAGTTCATCCATGACAAGTTTCAAGCCTTGTAGAGAAACTTTGGTCAGTCAATTGCTCAAGAGACCCAAAAATCGATTGTGCTAGGGCAAAAGTCAACTGTGACCCCCAAATAGTCAAACCTCCAGATTTTTTGTCAGCATTCTCATTTTGAAGGATAATTCATCATTTGATCAATGGTTGATCATGATTCATCAAGGATTGCTTAAAATTCATCAAGATTTAAAAGTTGCTAAATTAGGGTTTTGCAGGAAAAGTCAACTCAACTTTGACCAAGCATAACTTTCTCATACTTTAGGAGAAATGACCCATCCAAAGCTCATTTTTAAGAGGATGCAATTTCCTATAATCCATATTCACACCCCAAGATCAATAAATTCTCTCACAAAAGTTACAAATTTTTACATTACAGGTCAATTTCAAAAGTCAACAAAAGTACACTTTGAGTCAAAGGCCATAACTTGAGATTGGTAAATCCAAATGACATGGGACCAAAAGCATTGGTTAGAGGACTTCAAGGGCTTTCCAAAATGTCCAAGAACATGGTCATATGATCAACATTGAGCAAGTTATGCATTGGAGAAGTTGGTCAATTTTCATGAATTTGCAAAAGTCAACTTTGCTCAAAACACCTTCTTTTTTGCTAATGGGCCTCAAATCTCTTTTTAACTTCACCCATGACCTATGCACGACCCACCAAGTTAAATTGGATTTATTTTCTTAAATTTATTGATTAAATGGATTTTTAATACATATTAATTCATTTAATTAATTTAAATTATAAGAAAATAAAAGATTTGATTCTTAAATCTATTTTTGAACCAAATGTGATCCAAATATGCTGACCAAGCAATACCAATTCGTGCACAAGCTAAAAGATACAAAAATATCCAATTTTGGCAACTTGTTCAATCATGAAAAATCAAGAATATTTGATTTGTCAATCATCATCAATATTCAATATTCAAAGTTAAAAGACCATTCAAGAGCATATATATATATATACATACACAAGCCAAGCAAACCCTAATTCACGACCTAAGAACTGCTAAAACGGCCAAACCAAAAACTGAAAAAGCTTGGAAAAGAGAGAGATCGAATTCTTGGTTAGAGCTTGCTTCAATCAAAAATATCAACATGGTGTTCTTGCTTGCAATCTCCTGAAGCCATAACAACCAGAACCGGACCTTAAGACCCCCTGAAACGCACTGTAAGTTGTCACGATTATGGCTTTGAACATGATATCGTAAAACCACTTCCTTGCATCCTCTTGCCAATATTTTTGTATAATCATGCTTGCATTTAAATTTCCATTCATTCTGCATCGTTCAATTGCTTTTTTCTAGCCCATAACTCCCTACCCGAACCTAGGGTTTTGGAGGTTTCCATTTGGGGTTTCATTTTGCAGGGACAATTAGGATGAATCTTGGCCATGGTTGAACTCAGGAG
Source organism: Vicia faba (assembly GCA_948472305.1). Classification (NCBI taxonomy): domain Eukaryota; kingdom Viridiplantae; phylum Streptophyta; class Magnoliopsida; order Fabales; family Fabaceae; genus Vicia; species Vicia faba. The sequence goes on along the minus strand of OX451741.1, from coordinate 180,702,282 downwards.
GAAGAGGCGACCATATCCATGTGCTTGGATTGGATTATTATGGCCTAAAACGCAATTTTGAATCGCCCCACGGATCTTCCTGCGGATAAAAATCCGCAGGTAACAAAACCAGAGTTTCGTTGTAGAAGACGACCACACGTCGCCCTCCCATTGGTCTATTTGAAAAACGCGCGCTTTATTTTTTTTATTTACATCGTTTTGATTGTTTTCATATATAATAGTTTCTTCTTATTATAATAACAAAGAAGCAGCGCAGTTGAGTTGGCAAGCAGGTTGAAGCATTATACCTTGGGACCTGGGTTCGAATCCCAGGTCCCCCAATATTTGTTATGATTTTGTTTCAGATTATCCCATGTATCATTCAAGGCGTGGACCATCGTACTCTGCCCAGATCTCAAACGCCAGGTGGCTATAAAGCAAATCCAATGGTCATGAATGAGGGACCACCATGGTCTCAGGTCAGCGCACGCATAGCAAATCACAAAAGTCAAGTAGGCTGGACGAAAGTGGGCCTCAAAAAACTACTGATCAAACACCCTCTTTGGGCCCAGACCCCCTGAGTTTGTCTTTTTTTATTTTCTTTCATTATATTTTTTTATTTACTTGATTTATTTTCTTAATTAATTACTAACAAAAATAATTAACATTTTCTTAATAAAATCATAAAACAAAAAAATATAATATTTTTATTTATTAAATTTAATTTCATTAGTTTATTTTGTAAATAAATATTAACATAATTTGTTTAGTTTTAATTAGGCATAATATTAATATTTTTGCAATAAATTAAAATTAATTAGAATTAGGTTTTTAATATATTTAATCATTTTATTTTTTATTTCCTTAAACATTCAAAAACCCAAAAAATATTTTTTTTAATTAATTAATTAACTTAGGTTTAATTTCATTTAGTTCAAAATAACAAAAAATCTCCTTCTTTCATAAAAAAGGGTCAAAACCCTAAACTCTCCGATTCAATTTTCTCGCACGTATTATTTTTTGATTCATATTACAATATTGTATCTGCTTCAAGGATGTAATAGTTTTGGACTTAGGACTTTTATTTATCGCTTTTATTACCTTTTCACATTTACTTTTCAAGGGTTTGTGTTTGGCGATGTAAATACCCGACGCCTTGTAATAGCTTAGTTTTATTTTCCGCAACCATTAACTGCTAGATGTATGAATAATAGGCTATGCATGACAAGATCTATCTTAACTTAAAATCAATCGTAGCTCACCATAACATGTACAAAGATAACATAACTGAAAATTGACACATTTGCACATGCCACTCCTAGGGTACGCCTCACTTGGTTGCCTCGAATGTGGTCATTGAGTATAGGAAGTTTTAGAGGTCGCCCTCCTGTCTAAAGATCAAAGTTTCCTCGAAACGGTTGCCTCGGATAAAAGTGATCTAAGACATTAGGGTTACCGCTAAGGCGTCCTAACATTGCTTTAGTGGCCACATGTCCCTTAATCGAATTGGCCCGAAAACTCCAACGACGGTGCTACCTACTCCTTAATAGTGGGATAACACTGTCTAAAGGACATTTGCACAGTTTAATTCCCTTTTGAGTAGGTAGAGGTTCTCAGGTACTTGCTCTTTCAAAGCAAAACAAATTTTTCGCACTTACACTTTTCAAACAAAGTTTTCAAAAACACTTCATACACTCTTGAGGACAGAAACAAGAGTTAAATCGAAGTTTTCAAACAAAAACTTTTTTTTCAAAACCCACAAACACAAGAAGAGCAAAACTTTTGAAAATACAATGAGCAAGTACCTAAGAGCCCGTGGATAACCACAGATAGAAAGGGTGCTAACACCTTCCCTTTCTATAATCTACCTCCTGAACCCGAGAAACATCTCGAAAAGGAATTTTTCTGTGCTTTTGTCCTTTCCTTGTTGGATAAAATAAAAGATGGTGGCGACTCTTGCTTACCGCGACATTTTGCAAAAACAAATGCAAACGCGAACCAGCATTAAAAAATAGTCAGTTCTATTTCCACCGATCACACTATCCTTTGCATTATGGAGCGTGATACTTTTTCTTGGACTTAGGATTAGAGACCGTGGCCTATCTTGGAGACTTTGTGACAATGTATAGCATCCCACTTTTGGCCTGAGGCTACTGTGTTCCACTTTATTTGTGGAACACAAATTATTACACTGGCATTGCTTTTGTATTTGGCATGTTTGATATTCCATGCAGGATATATACATGATATTGTGAATACTATACATTGCCCATGGGGATCTGTTCATATTTGATAATCTCATTACTTACATACTTATGGCGTAATTTCTGACTTGATTCGTCTACTGATGCCAGCTTGCTTGAAGTTCTCTAGGTTTCTTTTTTATTCTTGCTCGGTTGCTACGGATAGTTATCCGTTTGATATTGCACTATCTCCTTTCTTTCATTTTCATTTTGCATAGTTCTCTGATTGCATGATGGGACCTCTGTTGCTGATATATGTCAGGAGGCCCTCTGTTTTTGTTTGATACATATGTTGTGTTTGTATTAATCTATGAGTCACTCAATTTAGAAATTGAGATCACGACTTCGCTCTCATTGCATGTTCCCTATAGGATGTTTATTGCTTTTCTTCTCTAATTGTTGATCGATGAGTCACTCAATTTAGAAATTGAGATCACGACTTCGCTCTCATTTCATGTTCCCTATAGGATGTTTATTGCTTTTCTCCTCTAATTGTTGATCGATGAGTCACTCAATTTAGAAATTGAGATCACGACTTCGCTCTCATTGCATGTTCCCTATAGGATAGTTTTGTTAAGCTTCCTTTAGCATGTTAACATAGGATAAGATTTTCCTTTATCCTCAATCTTAGGGTCAACCATTGTATGATAATGCTACGGATAGTACTAGGATAGTTTCCCTTACTTGTTTTTCCTCTCTGTGCATCTTGCATCTTAAAACAAAAACTTGCTTTCTCGGCAAAACATAAAACACCTCTAATAAACTAAACCCCTTTTTCAAAGTAAAAGATACAAACCAATCTTACTTTGTTTATCTTGAAGTCGATGTCTTGCCATCACACATGTTTGTTATCCTACTTTGATTCTCAATATCATTGTTAGGTGTGATGTTTTGTCATCTATTTTATCGATTTTTCGCCATCTTTTCCATGATATCTTGTTATCTTGAAGTCGATGTTTCGCCATCGCACATGTTTGTTATCCTACTTTGATTCTCAATATCATTGTTAGGTGTGATGTTTTTCCATCTATTTTATTGATGTTTCGCCATCTTTGCCATGATATCTTGTTATCTTGAAGTCGATGTTTCGCCATCGCACATGTTTCATATCCTACTTTGATTCTCAATATCATTGTTAGGTGTGATTGTTTTGTCGTTTGTTTCATTTGATGTTTCGCCATCTTTGACATGATATCTTTGTTACCTTTTAGCTGATGTTTCGCCATCGCACATTTGTTTGAAGCCGATGTTTCGCCATCGCACATGTTTGTTATCCTACTTTGATTCACAATATCATTGTTAGGTGTGATTATTTTGTCGTTTGTTTCATTTGATGTTTCGCCATCTTTGACATGATATCTTTGTTACCTTTTAGCCGATGTTTCGCCATCGCACATTTGTTTGAAGCCGATGTTTTGCCATCGCACATGTTTTTTATCATACTTTGATACATAATATCATTGTTAGGTGTGATTGTTTTGTCGTTTGTTTCATTTGATGTTTCACCATCTTTGACATGATATCTTTGTTTATGTTGAAGTCGATGTTTCGCCATCGCACATGTTTGTTATCCTACTTTGATTTTCAATATCATTGTTAGGTGTGATGTTTTGTCATCTATTTTATCGATGTTTCGCCATCTTTGCCATGATATCTTGTTATCTTGAAGTCGATGTCTCGCCATCGCACATGTTTGTTATCCTACTTTGATTCTCAATATCATTGTTAGGTGTGATGTTTTGTCATCTATTTTATTGATGTTTCGCCATCTTTGCCATGATATCTTGTTATCTTGAAGTCGATGTTTCGCCATCGCACATGCTTTTTATCCTACTTTGATTCTCAATGTCATTGTTAGGTGTGATGTTTTGTCATCCGTTTTATTGATGTTTCGCCATATTTGCCATGATATCTTGTTATCTTGAAGTCGATGTCTCGCCATCGCACATGTTTGTTATCCTACTTTGATTCTCAATATCATTGTTAGGTGTGATGTTTTGTCATCTATTTTATCGATGTTTCTCCATCTTTGTCATGATATCTTGTTATCTTGAAGTCGATGTCTCGCCATTGCACATGTTTGTTATCCTACTTTGATTCTCAATATCATTGTTAGGTGTGATGTTTTGTCATCTATTTTATCGATGTTTCACCATCTTTGCCATGATATCTTGTTATCTTGAAGTCGATGTTTCGCCATCGCACATGCTTGTTATCCTACTTTGATTCTCAATATCATTGTTAGGTGTGATGTTTTGTCATCCGTTTTATTGATGTTTCGCCATCTTTGCCATGATATCTTGTTATCTTGAAGTCGATGTCTCGCCATCGCACATGTTTGTTATCCTACATTGATTCTCAATATCATTGTTAGGTGTGATGTTTTGTCATCTATTTTATCTATGTTTCGCCATCTTTGCCATGATATCTTGTTATCTTGAAGTCGATGTTTCGCCATCGCACATGTTTGTTATCCTACTTTGATTCTCAATATCATTGTTAGGTGTGATGTTTTGCCATCTATTTTATTGATGTTTCACCATTTTTGCCATGATATCTTGTTATCTTGAAGTCGATGTTTCGCCATCGCACATGTTTGTTATCCTACTTTGATTCTCAGTATCATTGTTAGGTGTGATTGTTTTGTCGTTTGTTTCATTTGATGTTTCGCCATCTTTGACATGTTATCTTGTTATTATTTAGCCGATGTTTTACCATCTCACCTGCTTGTTGTTTCCTTGATGTTTTGCCATCTTGACTATATTTGTTTGTCTTAATTAAAAAATACAAACCAACCAAAACACATAAGCTGAACTACGGCTGCTCTGATTCCTTAAAAGGGATACGTAGGCATTGGGGTAGGGCCCAACCGAGCACATCTTTTATTTTCCCTACATTATTTTCTTTTCTTTTGCATGCATTCTCTTTTCAGTTGTAAGCCATAGACATAGGATTTGACCACACCCATTAGATTAGACAACCAAAGTGGATACCGTAGAGTACTACGGGCGTGTGGGGTGCTAACACCTTCCCCTCGCGTAACAGACTCCCTTACCCGATCTCTCGGTCGAAAGACCGTGATTTCTCCCTTTTTAGGTTTTCTCGATGTTTACCTTTCCCTCCATATGGGATAAAAGACGTTCAGTGGCGACTTCATTGTTTCGATGATTTCCAGCCGGCGGTTTCATAAGTCATCCACGACATCCATGTATTCTTGAATTCGGTTTGCATGATTTAGACATTGTTAGCATGAATTAACCATATATTGTTGATCCATGGAACATTTGCAAGCTTCCTGCATCATTTAATTTCATTTATATGTCCTGTACAAGATTTCACCATTATTAGGGTTTCTTGCTTCGATTTGGGATTTTCTTTTACAGGAAAAATTGGGCCAAGAAAGGGCCACCATTGTGTCCAGCAAGGCCAGACGAATCCATCCATGGCCTTGGTTTTCATTTATCACGCTTGTGTTGAGTTTTGAAATTTGCAGGACTTGTAGCTACGGAAAAACGTCCATAGGTAAAAGTGTTTCACTTTTACCAACGGTGCAAGGAAGAAGACAACCAGCGTGGTAGTCTCCCACTCGTCCATTTGAATTTTCGCGCGAGTTTTCCATATAACGCTTGTTTATAATATAATAATTGTTTTGTATTATTATAACAACATAAGCAGTTGTCTCAGTTGGTAAGTGGAGCGTGGAAAAGTACATTGGGGCTTGGGTTCGAATCACAGGTCCCCCAAATATTTCATGTATTTTGCCTTTTCAGGATTCAGCGCATGCACAAGCCAAGCGTCTATCATGTGACCTCAAGATCCAGTCTGCCAAGTGGCCAGATGGCCAGATCCAAAGGCCATCCATGAAGGAGCACCAAAGGCCTAGTCAAACGCACATGCATGGGATTCTGGAAGTCAACGTGGACCTCCATCTTTTGGGCCCAGAAGTTGCTTCTCATACCCCCCAGAATTGTTGTTGCAGGCCCAAATTTCTTTTCTTTATTATTTTATATTTATTTCATTTAATTTATTTATTTTATTTTTACTAACCAATTAAATTATTTTCTTATTTCCAAAAAATCACAAAAATATACTTTTCACAAATTAGGTTAGATTTTTTTAATCAAAAATTAAATTAATTAAATTAGATTGTTAATATTAGATAATTTTAATTCCTTTTGTAAATAATTAAAAATAATTAGAAAATTAGGGTTTTGTCCAAATTTAATTTTATTTTCTTTTCTTAAAAATAACCAAAAACCAAAAAATAGGCTATGTAATTATTTTCATTAATTAATTTAGTTACTATTAATTTGTATATTTTTTTTAAAACCTAAATTCTTTTCTTTAAAAAAATATTAAAAACAACAAAACATTTTTCTTTAAATTAGGTTAGAAGGGTCAAAACCCTAATTTCTTCCCGATCTTAATTTCATCGCGCGCGCTTTATTGTTTTATTATTTTTACCCAATTATTGTATCTGCTCACAAGTTGTAATAGTTAATTAGGGCTTTTTATTTTATTTATCGCTTTATTTTCAAAGGGTTTGTTTTTGGCTATGTAAATACCCGAAGCCTTGTAATAGCATAGTTTAATTTCCGCATTTTAAATTCCGCAAAATATTAACTGTTAGATGTATGATATTAGGATGCATGACAAGAATGTATGTAAAACTTTTAAAACAGTTAGATAACCCTAAATGTGCAAAGATAAATAAACTGAAATTGAATCACTCGCACATGCGCACTCCTAGGGTACACTCCCGCTTGGTTGCCTTCGGTAAACGGTCATTGAGTATAGGATGCTTTAGTGGTTGTCCTTTTGTCTAAACAAAGATCAAAGTCCCGATTCAGAAAAGTTGCCTCGGAATAGTTGCCTCGAATAATTAATCTAAGACATTAGAGTTATTACTAAGACGTCCTAACATTGCTTTAGTGATCGTACGTCCCTTTCGAATTGATCCTCAAAACTCCAACGATGATGCTACCTACTCACTAATAGTGGGATAGCTTTGTCTAAAGGAAACGAACATAGAACAATTCTTTTTTCGAGTAGGTAGATTAGCTCTTAAGTACTTTCTCAATCCAAAACAAATTTTTTCACACTTACACTCCTTTACAAATAAAGTTTTCAAAAACACTTCATTACACTCTTGAAGACAGAAGCAAGAGTTAAATCGAAGTCAAAACAAAAGCTTTTCAAATCACACAAACACAAAGAAAACAATTTTGAAAATGATGAGCAAGTACCTAAGAGCCCGTAGATAACTACGGATAGAAAGGGTGCTAATACCTTCCCTTTCTATAATCTACCCCCCGTACTCAGAAATATCTCGAAAAAGGAATTTTTCTGTGCTTTTTTCCTTTCTTTGTTGGATAAAATAAAAGTCGGTGGTGACTCTTGCTTACCGCGACATTTTGCAAACACAAACGCAAAACGTAAACCAGCAAATTCCTAACAAAAGAGGAAAACCAAGTCCCAGTTCTGGCCACCGTATCACACATTCCATTATCATGCACTTCATTACAGGTATCATTACAGGTTTCTCATCTTCTTCGCTGTTTATTTCAGCACAGAATGTCTTCTGAAATACCTACCGATTAAGCCATCAAAGCTCTTCAAGCACAGAATGCTCAATTCAAAGAAATGTTCTTGAACTTAGCTAAAGGGCAGGAGGATTTGAAGACTCTAATCATGAAGGAGAAGAAAAAGAAGAAGAAGAAGGTGGTTCTTCTAAATATGGGTCATAGATTTGGGAATAGGTTGCGACATGAAGCCAATCTGTCTCATTCATCTAAAGGAGGAGAGAATCAAGAAGAAGAAAAAGGTCCTAGTCCTGTAGTCTTTGATAATGACACTGATTTTGATAAAGAATAGTATCCTCCTGCTGAGGATAGGTACAAACAACTTGAAGACCGTCTGAGTGCAATGGAGATTCAGAAGATGCCTGGTTTGGACTTCGGAGATCTGGGACTATCATCTGGGGTGGTGATCCCTCACAAGTTTAAAGCTCCTATTTTTGCTAAGTACGATGGAGTATCCTGTCCAAAACTCCATCTTCGCTCGTATGTCAGAAAAATCCAACTTTACACTGCTGATAGAAATATATGGGTTCATTTCTTTCAAGATAGTCTGTCAGGGACTCAGCTTGAATGGTTTTATCAATTGGAAGGAGCTAATGTCCGCAACTGGGAGGACCTTGTTGCTGCTTTTTACAAGCAATACCAGTATAACGCCGACCTTGCTCCCACGCATACTCAGCTTCAAGGTATGTCTATGGGTGCAGGTGAAGGCTTTAAGGACTATGCTCAGAAGTGGAGAGATCTGGCTGGAAGAGTTCAACCCCCTCTCTCTGATAGGGAGTTGATGGATATGTTTCTTGGGACTTTGTCTGGTCCATTTTTCAATCATTTGATCGACAGTTTGTCAGCTGGGTTTACTGAATTGATTTTGACTGGGGAGAGAGTAGAAGCTGGTATCAGAAGTGGTAAGATACAGAAAGGTGCTTCATCAAGTATAGAAAAGAGGCCTTTCACCAGTAAGAAAGAAGCTAGTGCAGTTTACAGCTCGAGGAGCCAAAACCAACCTGAACGCCGCCAGGCAGTAAATGCGGTAGTAATATCAAGACCCACCGTTGCCCCAAATGCAACAATCAGCAAAGAATGGAGAGACCGCAAAGACAGTACACTCGGCTCTGTATGACCTTGTCTCAAATTCTACCGCCATTGTTGAAGACCAACCTGGTAACTCTGAGGGAAGCCCCGAAGAATCCAAGCACCACATCTCCACTGTATAACCCAAACGCCCATTGCGCCTATCACTCTGATAGCCCAGGGAACGATACCAACAACTGCTGGGATTTGAGGAATAAGGTGCAAGATTTGATTGAAGCTAAAGAAATTGAGTTTGACGCACCGGAAAAGCCCAGCGTCATAACTGCTCTTATGCCCAAACATCACCAGGGAGTGAATGCAATTAGGGATGATGAAGAAGAGTCAGATATCGATAGCTGGATTTACCCGACTACCGACGATGGATTGAACAATTGGACGGTGAAGGACTTCGTGCCCGTTTCTTTTATTACATAGTAATCGACTTCTGTTTTGAAATTTGCAACAGACAGTTTAAAACTTTACGGCCCGGTGCCTTACCCGAGGCACCTTGGCTTTGTTTGTGAGGGCTTATAATTTGTCATTTTCATATATCATCAATAAAGCATTGGACGTTTTCTTGCATTACAAATTTTGCGCTCCTTGTTTTTCTTTTCTATCTTGCACTTTATCAAAACAGCTATTGTCTTACACACACTCACATATCATAATGCATATCCACATCCACTCTGGATCTCACTGATAACAACTCTGCTACTGCCAGTTATGACTTTGAAAATCCGATCAACCAAGCCGAGGACAAAGGTGAGGATGATTGTGAAGTGCCTGGGGAACTTGCTAGAATGTTACTACAGGAAGAGAGGGCCATACATCCCCATGAAGAGCCCGTGGAATCAGTAAATTTGGGTACAGAGGAAGACAGGAAAGTGGTCAAGATAGGTGCAAATCTGGAACCTAGTGTCAAGCAACAGTTGATTCAGATGCTACGCGACTATGTTGAGATCTTCACTTGGTCTTATGAAGATATGCTTGGGTTGGATACTGATATTGTGGTACACCGCTTGCCGACTAAAGAAGATTGTTCTCCGGTAAAGCAGAAAGTTCGCCGCATGCGCCTAGAGATGTCTGAGAAAATCAAAGCTGAGGTTATGAAACAATTTGATGCCAGTTTTCTAGCTGTCACTTCTTACCCACAGTGGGTTTCCAACGTGGTTCCGGTGCCGAAAAAAGATGGTAAGGTACGGATGTGTGTGGACTATAGGGATCTGAATAGGGCAAGCCCCAAGGATGACTTCCCACTCCCTCACATCAACGTTCTGGTCGACAACACCGCGCAGTATAAGATCTTCTCCTTTATGGATGGTTTTTCTAGTTACAATCAGATTAAGATGGCTCCAGAAGACATGGAAAAGACGACTTTCATTATGCAGTGGGGTACCTTTTGCTACAAAGTCGTGCCGTTTGGATTGAAGAATGTTGGGGCAACTTATCAGCGCGCCATGGTCGCTTTGTTCCAAGACATGATTCACCATGAGATTGAGGTTTACGTTGATGACATGATTGCAAGGTCCCAGACTAAGGAAGAAAATCTTGACCATCTCCAGAAACTGTTTGACAGGTTGAAGATGTACAAGCTGAGGTTAAAGCCGAACAAGTGCACCTTCGGGGTAAGGTCCGGTAAGCTGTTGGGCTTCGTCGTTAGTGATAAAGGTATTCAAGTGGATCCTGCAAAGGTGAAGGCTATACAGGAAATGCCAGCTCCCCGAACAGAAAAAGAAGTCAGAGGCTTTTTGGGACATCTGAACTACATTGCCCGATTCATTTCACATCTGACTGCTACTTGTGAGCCAATCTTCAAGCTGCTGGAGAAAGATCAAGTGGTAAAATGGAATGATGAATGTCAGGCCGCTTTCGAAAGGATCAAGGAATACCTCCAAGAGCCACCTATTCTGATGCCTCCAGTTGAAGGGAGACCTTTGATCTTATACTTCACAGTACTCGATAATTCGATGGGGTGTGTGTTGGGGCAGCATGATGAGTCTGGCCGAAAAGAGCATGCTATTTACTACCTTAGCAAAAAGTTTACCGACTGTGAGACCCGATACTCACTGCTCGAGAAAACTTGTTGCGCTTTGGCATGGGCTGCTCATCAGCTGATACAGTATATACTGACTCACACTACTCTATTGATATCAAAGATGGATCCAATCAAGTATATCTTCGAAAAGCCTGCCTTATCCGGAAGAATAGCAAGATGGAAGATGATCTTAACTGAGTATGACATCCAATACACAACCCAAAAAGCAATCCAGGGGAGTGTGTTGGCAGATCATTTGGCACATCAGGCCGTGGATGATTACCAGTCTATGAATTTCGAGTTTCAGATGAGAACATCATGTTGGTGACTGACTGTGAAAAACCTGAACCGGATGAAGGACTTGAGGAAGGATCCCGATGGTCTATGTATTTCGACAGAGCCTCAAACGCGTTGGGTAATGGCATTGGTGCCGTGATTATATCTCCTAAAGGCTGTCATACTCCGTTTACCGCCCGATTATGTTTTAACTGCACCAACAACATGACGGAGTATGAAGCGTGCATCATGGGCATGCGTGCAGCTATTGACCTAAGGATTAAGTTCTTGAGTGTATTCGGAGATTCCTCTCTAGTGATCAGTCAAATCAAAGGAGAGTGGGATACGAAACACCCAAATCTTATTCCTTACAAAGAGTATGTATTAACGCTGCTCCCACATTTTGAGGAGATAACCTTTGAACACTTCCCAAGAGAAGAGAATCAGTTAGCGGACGCGCTAGCTACCATGTCTTCTATGTTCAAGGTCAGGTGGGACAATGAAGCTCCCTAGATTACCATTGAGAGGTTGGAAGAACTCGCATATTGTTGTGACATCGAGACTGAAGAGGTAGCAGATAAACCCTGGTTTCACGAGGTAAAGAGGTATCTTGAGGCTCAGGAGTACCCCGAGGGTGCATCTGTTAATGATAAGAAGTTTCTGAGGAGATTCGCTGCAAAGTTCTTCATCAGCAACGGTGTCCTTTACAAGCGTAACCACGACTCAACCTTACTACGATGTATGGATAAAAGCGAGGCAGAAAGCATTATGGCAGAATTACATGAAGGTACTTTCATGACTCATTCCAGTGGACACACCATGGCGAAGAAAATCCTATGGCCAGGGTACTATTGGTCTACTATAGAAGTCGATTGTTATCAGCATTCTCGGACCTGTCACAAGTGCCAAGTCTATGCAGATAAGGTGCATATACCTCCAGTTCCTCTGAATGTCTTGACAGCTCCTTGGCCTTTTGCAATATGGGGTATCGATATGATTGGAGAGATCAGACCTACTGCGTCCAACGGGCATCGTTTCATCCTGGTAGCAATTGATTATTTTATGAAGTGGGTTGAGGCAGCTTCCTTTGCTACAGTAACCAAGAACGTCGTGGCGCGGTTTATTTGACATAATTTGATCTGTCGATATGGTGTACCAAAGAGGATCATTACAGACAACGGTACAAATCTCAATAATACGATGATCACCGATCTCTGCAAACAGCTTAAGATACAGCATCACAACTCTTCTCCTTACCGGCCGAAGATGAATGGAGTTGTTGAAGCAGCTAATAAGAACATCAAGAAGATTGTGCAGAAGATGACGGTGACATACAAAGATTGGCATGAGATGTTACCATTTGCTCTTCATGGTTACCGAACCTCAGCGTGGACTTCAACAGGGCAACACCCTACTCTTTGGTGTACGTCATGGAAGCAATCTTACCTATTGAAGTCCAGATACCCTCTCTTCAGATTATGAAGGATGCAGGTTTGAGCGAGGACGATTGGATCCAAACCCGGTTTGATCAGCTGAATTTAATCAACGAGAAAAGACTTACTGCTATTTGTCATGGTCAGACGTGTCAAAAGCAAATGATCAAGGCATTTAACAAGAAAGTCAGACGACAAGAATATCAAGTCGGAGATCTGGTGATCAAACACATCATACTGCCGCAAGGTGATCCCAGGGGAAAATGGACCCCTACGTATGAAGGGCCATTTGTGGTTAAGAACATTTTCTCAGGAGGAGCTATGATTCTAACCACCATGGATGGTGACGACCTTCCTCATCCCGTCAATGCAGACATTGTGAAAAAATACTACGCCTAATCAAAGACCCGTTAGGTTGACTGGCCTAGGCAAAAATAAGGGCTTCCCAGTGAACCAAAAGGGTTCGGGCAAAAATAAGGGATGAAAATAAAAAAAAATCTGTACACCCGGAAAGTCGAAAACCTGAAAAGGCGGCTTGGGCAAAAAAGGGTATCCCGGTGGACTGAAAACCCGAAAGAGCGGTCCAGGCAAAAATTAGGGATTAAAGCGTAACACTATGTCTCATTGGATCATCTTCCAACCAGACTCATGTATCGACTATCAAGCTCGGACGGTGCCAATCAATCTGATCTACCTTCAACCAAGTAGCAAAGTGATGAGACTCTCGAAGTTATAAAGAAAATAGCAGAGTTGGAACCCAGTGGGATTGTTCACATAGTTGTTTTTCTTTCTTTTACACAAATTGTATAAATTCTGTTTGTTCGGAGGCGTTCTCTTACTAGGACGTCAGCCTCTTGTACAAAAACGTCTATTTATAGGCCAACTTCAAAATCAACACAATTCATTTTCACAAAGAGATTTCAAATTGTTTTTCTTTTTCTGTCTTGTTTTGCAAGAACGTCTAATGGTTCATTTTTTATATATGCATTTGACAATAATTGATGCTCATAAATATTTACATGCGAAACAAAAGACGATTACTCGTAATATCAGGAACAGGGGCAGACAAGAAGTGTCCAAACCTTACAGTTGCTCTGTCCACCAGGTATAGGGATAAACCTAGCTAGAGAATACGACTAAAGGTACATTCACTCCCCGCAGAGCAAAAGGTATCTAAAAACATTGATTCTCCCCAAACAGAATTTATCTATCACCAACAATAGAAGATTATCCCCAGTGGAGTTTACTCCTTCCACAAGAAGAGACTCAATCCCCAAAAAGGGCTCATTATTGCCAACAACAGTAATTCATCCCCAGCCAAGGTTATTTCTCCAAATCAGTAGATCTTTTAGCAGAGTCTCTCTTCCCCACAGAGTCATTTTCTCACCAATTTTGTTCTCCAGCAGAGTTATTTTCCCGCCAATTTACTCTCAAATCATCTTCGATCGTTATTCCCAGCGAGAACAAAAAATTTAACTCCTTGCACTCTCCAGCAGCAGTCTGGGATTTATTTTCCCCAGTTAGAGAATATCATAAAAACATTGCATACCAATACATCATGACGTATGCATATGCATCATACATCATAATCTCATTTATTTTGAGAACATCATTGCCCAATACATCTCATATATCATGGCATTACATACGACTAACCCTTTACCTTTCAGGAAAAAGATACAATCAAATTCTCACCAAGTTCAAGCTATGAAGCCCGGATCCGACCGAATAGTATCTTGATTTCTACATCACATTGTGAAGCCCGGGGAATGACCGGATAATAGTATCAAACACCGCGAAGCCTGGAATCGACCAGATAGTGGTTTATCTCTAAGCTATGAAGCCCGGATTCAACCGGACAATAGTTTAATCCCCAGCAAGCAATGAAGCCCAAATTACGACCGGATAACAGATCAGTAAGTTATTATGAAGTCTGGATTATGACCATATAGCAATACAAGTTTCTGTGAAGCCTGGATCACGACCAGATAGCAGCCAAAGATACCACGAAGCCTGGATTACGACCAGATAGTGGTATATCTTTAATACAAGTTATGAAGCCCGAATTCGACCGGATAGTATCTTGAATTCTCCAAACACCATGAAGCCTGGATTCGAACAGATAATGGTATGAGACATCGTGAAGCCTGGATTACGACCAGATAGCGGTAAGAGACACTGAAGCCTGGATTACGACCAGATAACAGTGAGGGACACTGTGAAGCTCGGATTACGACCAAATAGTAGTTTACCCAGCCAATTACTTTGAAGCCCGAATTCGACCGGATATTAGTAGGCCTAAAAATAAAATGGAAGCTTGGAGGCGACCGAATAACCACTTGATTTCTTTTGAAGCCTGGATTACGACCAGATAAGAAGTAAGGTATTGTGAAGCCTAGATTACAACCAGATAGCAATACAGAACACCATGAAGCCTGGATTCGACCAGATAATGGTATAAAACATCGTGAAGCCTGGATTACGACCAGATAGCGGTAAAAGGACTGAAGCCTAGATTACGACCAGATAACAGTACAATACACTGTGAAGCTTGGATTTCGACCAAATAGCAGTTTACCCGGACAATTACTAAGAAGCCCGGAGTCGACCGGATATTAGTGTGCCCTAAATTCAAGTTGAAGCCCGGATACGACCGGATAACAACTTAGTTCCTTCTGAAGCCTGTATTACGACCAGATAAGAATCGAGAAATTGCGAAGCCTGGATCACGGCTAGATAGCAAGTTTAATCTCATCTCCCCAGTAAGTCATTGTAAATCCTGGATTATGACCAAATAGCAGTCGGTATTATCGCTATGAAGCCTGGATTACGACCATATAGTAGTTCATTTTCACCTCTTCGACTGAGAGACGATTCCCCAGTAGAATAACGGACGATCGAAGCTCCTAAAATTCTATTTCTCACAAGCAGAGATCAGCATTCCCCAGCGTAGTCTTCCTCAACAACAGGTATACAGGCTCTCGCAAAGGAATCTCTTATGCGATCGACACTCCTTCGTATGGAATCTTTAAGCCCATCTTCTGTCATCAATTTCCAAATGGCATCTGTAAGCCCATTCCCGACATCACAAGACAAATACCACTTCATGCGAGTGCAAATTTCTGGGCACTCTAGTGTTCAATCATCTTCCACCTTCGGATCACGAAAGGCAAGCAAGCCAATCTACATCCTCATGTTTAAGAAGATTGAATAGGGGAAGCTGTTGTACCCCAAAATTTGCCCTCCCATATTTCTCAAAACATTTCAAGAAAGATCCTCAAGTCGCTCAAGGAAGTCCAAGGGTTGACCAAACAAACTCTCTCCTAAGGCAGTCTACCTCAAATTAGGGTTTCAGTTTGCATCAAGATGTTTGAGTCCAAGGTATCCCAAATTCTCACCATTGTCCTAATATGTCCTCGAGATCATCCATGTCAAGTTTCAAGCCTTGCAGAGGAAGTTTGCTCAATCAATTGTTCAAAGGCCTAGAAATCGACTATGCTATGGCAAAAGTCAACTGTGGTCCCCATACAGTCAAACTTCAAGATTTTTGGTCATTATCCTTAATTTGAAGTATTATTCATAATTTGATCAAGGGTTGATCATGATTCATCAAGGATTGCTCACAATTCATCAAAACCCAAAAGTTGCTAAATTAGGGTTTTACAGGAAAAGTCAACTCAACTTTGACCAAGCATAACTTTCTCATACTTTATGAGAAATGACCCATCCAAAGCTAATTTTGAAGAGGATGAAATTCCCTACAATTCATCCTCAGCTCCCAAGTTCAAAGTATGCACTCACAATAAGTTATGAATTTGGACATTATAGGTCATTTTGAAAAGTCAACAGAAACACCTTTTTTTGTCAAAGCTTCATACATGAATATGGAAGACTCAATTGAGATGAGATCAAAAGGGTTGCTTATAGGACATCTCAAGCTTTCTAAAAAGTCCCAGAACACCTTCAAAGAGTCAAAATTGAAGAAGTTATGCATTGTTGAAGTTGACCTTTTTTGCAAAATTGCCAAAAGTCAAATATGCCTCAAATTGCAATTTTTATCAAATGGGCCCAACTTTTTGCACTTATTCTGAGTTTGTAACATGGTCCACGAGCCCTAACTCTTCCCACTTGCCTTTATTTTATTTTTTCCATTTATTTTGATTTTTTATTTCAATTAAATCAATTTAATTCAAAATAAATCATGAAAATATCCAAATCATTCAAACCTTAAGATTTTGTGCATATTTCAGGTATCTTATACAACTAGAAAGAGGATCAAATCGTGAAAGGCCTATGTGTGCATGAAAAGATTGGTTTTTGGCTTATTTTGGAAAGATTTTCATGAAAATCAAATCATGATCAAAGACCATAATTGACAAAGATTGAGAGCACAAATGTAACCCTAATTCAATCAGTGGTATATAATGGACAAGTGCAGACCAAAAACACGGGGTTTGGAGGTGTGTAGAGGAAGAACAAAACTTGAAAAAACTCAAGAAAAGTGGTGATCCGATTTGATACTTCCAGGCAGTTTCAAGACTCCCAGTCCATCTCTTTCGTTTCCTGGGCACTCAAGGAAGCCATAGCAATAAAAAGCAATCCTTCTCGCGCGCTAGAACTCACTGTAAGTGGTTTACGGATTGGACATATTTTCAAAATCGAATCTCGTTATTCTTGCATCTTTATCATGTTTCAATAGCATATTTATGATCCCTAACGTGTTTGCAAGCTCATGGTAACCATTAATTGCATTTTCACTAACTGTATAGGAATCCACCATTGTTAGGGTTTCTTGTTGTGTTTTGGGAACTTTTTATACAGGCAAAATTGGTCCATAAAAAGGGCACCATGATGCTCAGCAGGCCAAGACGAATTGGTCCACAACATTAGAATTCATTTATCGTGCCTGGGTGAGATTTTGAAACAAGCGGGGGTTATAGCGACAGACCTTTGTCCGTAGATAAAAGTCTCTGACCTTTACCAACGGAGAGAGGAGGAAGATGACCGGCGTGGCACCATCCCATTTTCCCATTTGAATTCTAGCGCGCATGTTTTTGTTTCTCCCCCACCAACTCACATTATTACATATTATTAATTATTATTATTTCATATACAGTAAACACGCCCAGCTCAATTGGTGTGGAGGTGAGTGGAAAGGCCATAGGACCTGGGTTCAAATCCCAGGTCCCCCATATATTTCATGTTATTTTCATTTGTATGATCATGCGTGCACACAGGTGTGAGGTCCACCATGAGTCCTCAAAGCTCAACCACTAAGATCTCCAGGAGGCCAGATCTGAAGGTCATTACATGAGGGTCCATCATGCATCCCAATCAACGTGCAAGCACTGAATCAAAGAGGTCAAACGTGGGTCAGGTCTTTTGGGCCCAAAATATGTTATTGGCACCCCCTCAATTTCTAGTATACTAGGCCCAATCCTTTCTTTTCTTTTTATATTTTTCTTTAATTAATTAATTTAATTATTTACTCAAAAATTAATTCTTTTTATCAAGAAAATCATAAAAATAATTTTTCATCAAATTAGATTTTAGGTTTTATTTTTTATCAAAAATTAATTTAATTAGTTAATTTAATTTTTTAGATAACTTTAATTTTCTTTTCTTTGTAAATAAATTAAAATAAATTAGAAAATTAGGGTTTTGTTTAATTTGATTTTTATTCTATTTTCTCAAAATAACCAAAATATAAAATTAGGTCAAATATAATTAATTTTCTTAATTTAATTTAATTAGTAATTAGGTACATATTTAATTTAAAACCATATTTTCTTAAAATAATCAAAAACAACCAAAAAATAATCTTTTATTTTATTTTAGGGTTAGACGGGGTCAAAACCCTATTGTTCTCTCATTCTTGATTCCTCGCGCGTTTATTTATTTTTCACAATATTGATGTAATTGCTCATGGGATGTAATAGATTAATTAGGACTTTTTCATTTATTTATCGTTTTAGCAGTTTTTTTGGCTATGTAATTAATACCTGAAGCCTTGTAATAGTGTAGCTTCATTTTCTGCATTTTTTATTTTCAAAAATATTAACTGTTAGATGTATGATATTAGGGTTGCATGACAAGAATGTATATTAAATTTAAAATGGTTAGCAAACCCTAAATGTGCAAAGATCATAACTTGAAATTGAATCACTCGCACATGCGCACTCCTAGGGTATACTCTCACTTCGGTTGCCTTCGGTAAACGATCACTAAGTATAGGGTATTTTAGTGGTCGCTCTCTTGTCTAAACAAAGATCAAATGTCCCGTTCAGAACTGTTGCCTCGGAACTGTTGCCTCGGAAAGGTTGCCTCAAAAATGTTGCCTCAAATATGATCTTAAGACATTAGGGTTATTACTAAGATGTCCTAACATTGCTTTAGTGATCGTACGTCCCTTTCGAATTGACCCTTAAAACTCCAACGACGGTGTTACCTACTCACTAATAGGGGGATAGCACTGTCTAAAGGAAATAAGAACAGAAACATTCTCTTTTTCGAGTAGGTAGATGCTAGTAGGTACTTGCTCAAAATGAACTCTTTTCACACTTACACTTTTTCAAACACAGTTTTCACAAACACTTCGTAAAACTCTTGAAGATAGAAGCAAGGGTTAAATCGAAGTAAAACAAAAAAACTTTTTCAAATCAAACACACACAAGCAATTTTGAAAATGATGAGCAAGTACCTAAGAGCCCGTAGAAAACTACAGATATAAAGGGTGCTAATACCTTCCCTTTCTATAATCTACCCCCCGTACTCAAAATCTCGAAAACGGAATTTTTCTGTGCTTTTGTCCTTTCCAGTTGGATAAAATAAAAGTTGGTGGCGACTCTTGCTTACTGCACATTTGCGAATACAAAACGCAAACCAGCATTTAAACAGTCCGGTTCTGCCACCATATCACACCTTGGGTATCGCTTTCGTAGTCAAACGCAATTCCTTGGATGAGTACCTCATGAGGGCCATCTCTCCTAGCGTATCAAAATTATCGCAAAGCTAAACAATGGTTGTAAGTAATGCCTCCCCTAATGCCAAGTAGAGGGACATTAGGGAACTCCCCACAGCGATCAATGATGGTAATGTCTTCCAAAGAACGATAATACCAGCAGATATCAGCATCTGAAAGTGACATCAATCTTTTAGACCACCTCATACCTTGTTCATTCTTCACCATGGATCTAGGTAGGTGCGAAGTAAACCACCTAGCCAACAGAGGAGTGCAACACATTAAAGTCCCTCTTTTCTTCAAAGTGCGAGAGTGAAGAGAATGCAGGATGTCTCCAAGAAGTGTAGGCTCTGGATTATGAGATATGAAAACTTTGATTGCATTTATATCTACGAGTTGGTTAAGATTGGGAAATAGTACCAACCCATAGACAAGAAGAGCCAAAATCTCCTCAAAGGCTTGTAGATCCAAAGTACTCCAACACTCTTGAGCCTTCCCCAACAAAAACTTCGCCAGGAACCCTTTGACACCACTCCTTGTTACCCAATTTGCTATCATGTCTGATGGTTTCAAATGTAGATTTCAAGCAATTTCCTCAGGTTTAGGGTCTCTTTCAATACCGTTAAAAGGTAACTTATCAAGAATAGGAATCCCCATGAGTTGAGAAAATTCTTCCAAAGTGGGCACAAGTTGCTAATCGGGAAAAGTGAAGCAATGATGCAAAGGGTCAAAGAATTGGACAAGCACCTTTACCATATCTTCTTCAATTCTTGAGGTGAGAAAACTAAGGAGTCGACCATGCCTTTTGGTGAATGGAGAATCTTCAGGGACCCTTGATACTAAATCCTTGAGTGGTGGAGGTATCTTCACGAGATTGACTTGGATAGTGTTCCTACGAGCGGAAGCCATGTCCTACAAGATAGAACAAAGATGAATTCCAAAAATCCTTGAAATGGTTAGTGAGAATGCTTATCATGTTCATGATGTTTATGTATAAATATATATACAAATAAAGCAGACAAGTCCTTAGGTTTAGGCTTGCATGGAGTCTCATAGGTAAGTACCCTCTTGAAGTTTAGTTGGCTCAACCTGTCCTAGTTAATAGTAACCGGGTTCTAAGGAACTCAATATCACTGGTTTGTTTTCTCGGACATTATTTCAGCACAAACCTCTTTAATGGCAATCGAAATGTCCCAAAAAACCAAACCTCAATGAGTGTAGTATCGAGTATCTACCAACTTCGGACTGCACCAAAGTCGGTTATCTCACTACGTCCTAATGGCCAAGTTGGTCAAGTAAAGGTTCTAAATTTTGGTTAGTACTTCATGACATCACTCAGCGGCCCCGTATTCTCCTTGCCTACTCAAGGGCTACTGGTACCCACAAATATGTCACACTAATGTAGCTATTGCTTAAACCGTGTCAGTATACCCCGCACAATTTTCACAACGTATTGCTACTTACCTATAATGTATCCCAAATCCGGGTAGAGGATTTCAAACCCAAACAAAGAACCATAATGTAAAGCATACAAGTCAAACAATGTAAGCAAATAAATATGATCTAGACCTAAGGTAACCCCACTTTCAATAGTCCCCAGCAGAGTCGCCAGTTCTGGGATACGGTGGGAGAACTGACTTGAGGGTTTTGCATTTTGTGTTCGCAAATGTTGCGGTTTAGCAAGAGTCACCATCGACTTTTTTTTATCCAATAAGGAAAGGTGAAAAAGCACAGGAAAGACCTTTAGAGATGTTTTCTTGAGTTCGGGGGGGGGGGGGGGGGGGGGGGGTAGATTATGAAAAGGGAAGGTGTTAGCACCCTTTTCATCCATGGTTTTCCATGGCTCTTAGTTACTTGCTAGATCACTTGCTTTTGTTTGAATGTGCTTGTGGTGTAGGTTTTGAAAGTATTTTGAAAATGTAACTTTGTAATGATTCTCGTTTCTATAAGAACACATACAAATTGTTTGTTTCGAAAATAATTCAAAGATGTGTTTGTGAGATGTGTTTTGAAAGTATTTTAAAAAAGGTGTATTCTTTGTAATGGTTCTCGTTCGTAAGAACGTATACAAAGTGTTGAGCTTTTTTTAAAACATTTCAAGTCTTGGAAAGTGTTTTTGTTGTGAGCAAGCGAGTAACTGAGAGAGAACCTACTTACTCAAAAGGTCTTAAATATGTTTTTTTCTCCTCCTTTAGATGTTGCTATCTTACCATTGAATTGATAAGAAGTCCCATCATTGGATGTGAAGGGACGGGTGTTGGGCCATCGTATGACCATGATAGCAATGTTGTGATATGACTTAGCACTTTTTCTTTAGTGACTAAGATCATTTTGAAAAGGCAACATTGATAGCATCATCGAGGGACTATGATCTTGTATTTCGAGATTTGTTTGTACTAAAACATCCCACATGCATAACATGGCCATTTTTGTAAGGTAACAAGTGAGATTACCCTAAGGGTGCATGTGTGCAAGTGTGTTTGATTGCATGCATTTGTCTTTGATTTTTGGTGGTCTACTTGTCGATTTTATCTTGCCATACATGCCTAATTACTAGTATTTACATTTGAAAGCGATAAATTGCAGAAATGTAAAGTCCTACGCTATTACAATATTTAGGGGATGGGGATACATATTTATGAATGGGGGTTGCAAGTAAAATAAGTCCTAAATTACTATTACAACCATATTGAAATGCATAAGAATGTACAATAAAATGTGAAACAAACTTGTCTTGTTTTAAGAAACTATTTTTGGTCTTTTGTTTTAAGAAATAAAATAAAGTGTGAAGGAAATACTTTTGATGTTTGCTGATTAATGGAATGAAGAGTGATAGAAAAATAATGAAAAAGGAAAAAAAATCAGTGTGTTGCTGATAAAATGAAGTCAGAGGTTCTGACCCTGGCACGCTGCAAAAATAGAAACCTGTTAGTGAAAATGTATAAGGTCAGAAGCTCTGAACCCACTGGGAACACAGTAGTTTTCAAAGGTTCGGATACCACTGGCAACAAAACAAGCTTCAGAAGTTCTGATACCACTGTCAACAAAAACAAGCTTCAGAAGTTCGATACCACTGGCAGAACTTGGTCTCTCTCTCTCTCTATGCTAGTCAGAACATCTGTAACTTGGTTATTTCTCCATAAAACAGAAGATATGCATAGAATAGTTATAGCAGGTTTCATAGCGTTTCAGAAGATAAGAAATATCATAACTATAAATCAGAGGCAAGCATGTATTTGCTAATCTTAACTCTGAGTTCTAGTCTCTCCAAGAAGTTCTGAACTGATTTATCCTCTACTTAAACAGGCAGGTGCATGAAATCTCAGAATATGTACAACATTAGAAACATGATATCTACAATGTATTTTCGAGCCTGTAAATCTGGTAATGTTTTAAGTAACGTGATAAGAGTCAGCATAAGCTTACCTTGCATTTAAAAAGATTCTATGGGACAGAGGTTGATCCTAAATTCTGGCGAGGTTCTGAGCAACCTCTTCACGTGCTCAGCAGGAAGGAGGTTCTCAACTTCTGGAATAGCAAAGAGGTGATGTTCTGATTTCTTTGAGTAGATGGATGGAGAATGTGAGGTAGTATGAATACAAAAGTTTAGGCAGTTTCCAACGTGTAGATCAGAAACTGTGTGAATGGTTTTTTTAGTCAAGAAATATTTGAGAACAAGTGGAGTTTTGAATGCAAATAATCAAAAGTTAACAAGGTTTTATGTGATGTGTTTACAATTCTTGGAACTCTTGGAATTTTGGCAGGGGTTCAAGGCTTTTCTTTCTCAATTTTTTCGACCTCTTTTCAATGGCCAAAGGTGCTCTATTTATAGGCAAAGATTTTGTAGTTTTGGAGAGGTCAAGTAGTGCCAACATCATACGCTAGATGTTGACTTGTTCTTGAAGCAAGTTCAAAAAAGGGTGTGATAGTTGACAGTTTTTTAGCCTAGACTGGATTAGAAAGCATGGATTAAGGAAAAGTAAACCCACAAGCGAAAAGTAACGCATGGACCCTCCCATACTTCTGTACAAAAGTATTTCTATGCTACACGTGGAGAGATCCTTTGGACAAAGACTCAAAAGTGGTTATGAGCATTAATGAGCATTAAATGATGATGAGATTTGTCAAAATCAGAAATCCTGTAATTTGAGATTTCACATCATTGCTTAATTCTGGATCAGAAGTTCTATCTAGGACAAACATCCAGCTTCTGATCTTTGTACCTTGTTGCCTCAGCATGTTCTGAAGGATTCCCCAGATTTTCTAGTAAGCTTGTAGTATGCTTTGTAACCTTCTTTGGCTTACCTTTGCAAACTATGGATTAGAAGTTCTGCTTCAGTGTAGCATCCAAACTTCTGATCCTCTTACCTTCTGGCTCCAGCATGTTCTGAAAGAGCTTTCAGGCTTCGTATTATGCTTTATTACTTTCTTTGCATTATCCAAAAAACTCTGACTGAACTTGCGTAGATGCTGAAGAGCCATGTTCTAACTAAAGATTATATGTTGAACCATGTTTACAACTTCTGACTACTCCTGCCTGGAGGCTGGCTCAGAAGTTCTGAAGTGTCATTTTTCTTAAATACTTAGAAAAATACCAAGTATTTAGAAATTTGGCTTTTCCATAGTAAATTTTACTTTTGAACTTTTTGATGATACAAACTTCATATTCCAACATGTCTTGATAAAATATGATTCTTGAAACTTGGTTTTGGTCCAAAAGTCAAAGTTAGACTTCTCAGCATGCAAATGACCATTTTTCACTTGTGAATGGTTTGCTTGGAAAGAAATGATAGTTCAAGGCTTGGAATTGTATGAGAGAAAACTTGAGAATCCAGGGTGATTCCTTGAGAAATGAGAGGGCAAATTTTGGGGTACAACAACTTCTCTCTCTCATTTTTTATTCTCTCTCTTTGGTTCTCTGAAGTCCCTCCACTAGAGAAGAACAAAGGGTCGCGTTGGAAATCGCCTTGCGACGGTGACGGCGGAGGCTGGGTTCAAAACCTCAACTTTTTTACATTAATCCATTCCTCTCTTCTTCCTCATTATTAATTAATTGTTTGATTATGCAGAAAACAAAGGATTCAGCCTATATCTAAAAGGGGACAACCGGAACCCTAAGGTTTCCGATTTGTATCTTCTACATGACTTGGTGAGATCTCTCCTTTATTCGCTAGTTCTGAGGGGTTTGGCTCTTTGAAAATGATGATAAAATTTTTTTAGGGTTTATGTCTTGCATGCATTACTGTATTGCTATCTTGTATACTTATGATGATGATTGTTGGTTTGGGAAAACTGAAACCTGAGGATTTGTTGTTCTGAGTAGTTTGTATTTTTGATAAATGATTTTTTATGAAGGTTTTGGCTCTGTTTGTTCGTAAGGCTTGGTTTCTGTATTTCTGTATTGTGGACTTTTGCTATGTTTTTCTTTGTAAAACTGAAAAGAAAAATATGTGTGATGATGGCTCTTGGATTTTCTGTTTTGGGGATGATGACCTGACTTAGAGTTTTGGCTGTCTATTGTGATTCTGACTTTGTATATTTTATAGAAGAAGAACTTGAAATGATTTTGAGGGTTTTGACATTTTGTGTTGTTTGCATGAACTGTATAATGATTTGTGAGGGTTTTGACAGTTTGTGTTGTTTGTATGAACTATATATTTTTTTTCTGTAAAAGGAAAATGATGCTTGTTGCTGATTCCTTTTTGAGGTAAATGAAAGATGGCTTGGTGTTTATTTCTATTACAAGTTTTCTGTCCCTTTGGCTTTTAATTGAAACTAAACTATATGTTTTTCAAAAAAGAATGCTAAGAAAAAGTTTCACAAAGTTTGTATATTTCTATGAAAAGAATTTGGGAAGAGTTTGAGAAATTACCTTTGTTGCTGTGTTTGAGATATCATGTGGCTTGTTGACTGTGATCTTTGATGGTCTTGTGATGAAAGTAGTGGCCTTACTTTTATCTCTTATGTATATTCTTCTTGCTTACCCCAAAACAAAAACCTGCCCTTTTATGCACAGTATGGCTGTCTTTTATATTGGTTGGTTTATGCTAGTTGACTTTGCTTGTTTGCAGTTGGTACAATGCCTGCTGTACTGACTTTGCTTTTTCAGTACTTGTTGTATATTTTCTGACTTTGGCTTCTCTTGTGATCCAAAACTTAAATGCTTGAGATTTTATACAACCAGACCCCCCTCTTTTGAGTTTGCTCCCTTACTTTGTGATTTTCTGCATTACTTCCTTCCAAACTTGTATTTGCTGATAGTCTTTTATATTTAGTTACTTGTGGACTTTTTCTATGAACCAAACTTTGCTTTGAGATTTGTGGTAAAGTACTTTAGGCCTATGACATGACTTTACAAATTTTGAGGCTCTTTGATTGTTGATTGTACTGGTTTTCTTGTTGAGACCATTTTCTGATTTGAAACAACATGAGACTTTTGCTTGTTGATTTGATATTTTCTGATTTGAAGAAACATGAGGCTTTTGCTTGTTGATTTGGTATTTTCTGATTTTCTCTTTATCTCTTGTGAACCAATATTTTAGATTTGCAAGAGATTAACCCTAGCTAATGACGTATGATCCTTATTTTCTATTGCTTGCTATACTGGTTTGCACCTTTTAGTTTGTTGTGAACCAAATTTTTTGAGATTTGCAATATAACTTTAGCCTATGATGAAACTGAAATTGTATGAGGCTTTTTGAATTGTTTTAAATCATGTTGGGCTGAAATCTGTTGGGCTTGTACTTGTGTTGGGCTTGAAACTCCATTTGCACTATTGTGAACCAATTCTTTTGAGATTTGCAATGTAATTTTGGCCTATGATAGAACTGAAATTGTATGAGGCTTTTGAACACAAGACCTTCTTTTTCTGAACTTCTGGTATTTTGCTGCCTATTGTGCAGCTTGCCCTGTTGTTTGTTGCAGTTTGCTTGCATTGGTACCTTGCTGCCTGTTATGCTTGCCCTGCTGTTTGTTGCAGTTTGCTTGCATTGTTACCTTGCTGCCTGTTATGCTTGCCCTGCTGTTTGTTGCAGTTTGCTTGCATTGTTACCTTGCTGCCTGTTATGCTTGCCCTGCTGTTCGTTGCAGTTTGCTTGCATTGTTTGTGAACCAAGTTTCCCCCCTTGTGATTTGTAAACTATGAACCCTTAGGCCAATGATTAAGCAAAAATGCATGAGGCCTTAGCATACAAACCCTTCTTTTTTGATTCAGCAGAAACCACCCCAATGATGATTTTAGGATTACCTTTGTATGTTTTGCTCATTTTTCTGAATGTTTGAACTACTAACAAACTTTTCCTTTTCTCTTTTCATGAACATGAAGCATGGATGGCAAGCAAAGGCTGGAGAGATTGCTTGAGGATGAAGACTTAGGATTTCTCTTTTAAACAATATTTGTAACTTATTGCATTGGTAGATATTTCTTTTGTAAAATTCAAAATTTGCAATGTAATGAATACAATACTTTTGAATAATATTGTGAAAATATTGTACCAAATTCAATCTTTGAATCTTGTAATTCTTATGTTTTTTTTAGTAAGAAACCTCATTCTAGGTAACTTATATTTCAAGCAATCACCAAAGATGATCAAATAAAACAAAACTCTTTGCACTCCAATCAAACCTTTAAAACAAAAAATGAAATTTTGAGAATTCCATTTGATTAACTTAACCTCAAAGGCCTATGATCAAAAAAACTTAATCTTCAATTCTTGTTCAAAGCTAAACTGGTAACCACAATGAGTTCGCATGTCATTCTTGATTCAAACGGGATTTCATCATCTACCAAACATGTTTTAAGAATAATCGCCAGTCTTGTAGAATTAACAAACTTCGGCGAATTATGTTTAAGAACACTTGAAATTTTGAAGACTCAATTATTCCTGAGAAATCCCAAACCCTAATCATTGATTTGCCATCTAGGAAGAGAGTCTGTCTGATCGACCCTCGAGCTAATTGTATGCACAAGAAACCCTAGGATAGCATCTTGTATGAAAATTTAGAAGGAAAATTTTGGGGTACAACACAATGCATTAATGAAACAAAGTTTGACATTAATGGATAATTGTTTGAACAATAAAAGAGATTACAATTAAAAAATTAAATGAACAGAAGCCTCTTTGTCTGAACTTGTCATTTTAGGTGGTGAGCCTTTGAGGGATGGCATAAGAATTCCTTTTGGCCATCTTGTGTGAACTCCAACAATCCTTCATCGATCAGGTTTTGAATCTTGTACTTTAGCGCCCAACAATCGTTTGTATCATGCCCAGGACTATTGGAATGATAGGAACACCTGGCATCAGGATTGTAGCTGGGAGAAAAAGTATTGGGACTTGGGTGAGGTCTTATTGGTGTAATCAGATTCATCCTCAACATGTGTTGCAAAGCTTGAGACAGTGGTATGTTGATGTTGGTAAACTGTCTTTTGGGCTCGCTTTGCCTTTGTTGATTTTTCGATTGATATTGACGAGGTCGTTGTTGGACCCGTGACGTGGCGGCAATTTGGAATGGTTTGTTTTCCCTTGAACCAGCTTCTTGTCTTATGGGCGGTTGAGTAGTGACTTGATCCCCCCTTCTAGCTGTTTGCCCCATTTGGTTACATCCATCATGACGAAGCTTGTTGATGAGAGTTCTTAGCTCTTCTTGTCCTCGAGCAAAGTTTTGGATGAGAGCCATCTGGCCCACCAATTTTCCCATCATCTAGACTTTCATCGTTGCCATTTCAGTTTGTAGCCGCTCCAACTGGTCATCTCTGTCGTCCCCAGGATATCCCGTGATCATGCCCCTGGTGAGGAGTGCCTTCACCTCTTCTTGTCCCTTAGATAGGTTCAAGAACATCTCTTGGAGTTGAGCATTTTGAATTTGAATGCTCTTGATGGTCTATTCTAGGGCCATTTCTACTGAAATAAACAATAGGAAGATAAGGAGACCCGTATGGGAGAAACCTGTCATGATATGATGCATGATATGTGGATGCATGTTTTCAAGGATCTCGTGGGGTAAACACGAGAAGATGTTAGAATTTGAGAGTTGATCCACAACTTTTATTGGAAAACTTCATATCGATGGATGTCCTTCCACGAGAATCAAGCTCACCATGTCAAGTGGGTTATAGCCCTTGACTCAAGTTACCGTGCTTTGGTCTTGACGGTGTTGGGTTAGAGGAAAATAAATCCTTTTGCCCCTTGATAGACGTTTGGTTCAATGTGACCCTGCATCATAGGCCCTTGAGACCCTTGAAATGGTTATTGAAAATTCCATGGTATGATGATGTTATGATGTTATGTACAAGTATATATATACAAACGAAGCAAACAAGTCCTTAGGTTTAGGCTTGCATGGAGTCTCATAGGTAAGTACCCTCTTGAAGTTTAGTTGGCTTAAACCTGTCCTAGTAATAGTAATCGGGTTCTAAGGAGCTCAATATCACTGGATTGTTTCCTTGTTCATTGTTTCAGCTCGAGCCTCTTTAATGGCGACCAAAATATCCCAAGAAACCAAACCTCAATGAGTGTAGTATCGAGTGTCTACCAACTTTGGACTGCACCAAAGCCGGTCATCTCACTACATCCTAAAGGCCAAGTTGGTCAAGTAAAGGTTCTAAAAGTTCATTAGTGCTTCATGACATCACTCAGCGGCCCCATATTCTCTTTGATTAACTCAAAGGCTACTGGTACCCACAAATATGTCGCACTAACATAGCTATTACTTAGACCATGTCGGTATACCCCGCATAGTTTCTATAACGTAATGCTACTTACTTATATTGTATCCTAAATCTGGGTAAAGGATTCAAACCCAAACAAAGAACCATAATGTAAAGCATACAAGTCAAACAATGTAAACAAGTAAACGTGATCTAATCCCTAAGGTAACCCCACTTTAAGAATTTTCCCCAGCAGAGTCGACAGTTCTGTGATACGGTGGGAGAACTGACTTGGAAGTTTTTGCGTTTGTGTTCGTAAATGTTGCGGTTTAGCAAGAGTCGCCACTAACTTTTCTTTTATTTAATAAGGAAAGTTGAAAAATCACAGGAAAGACCTTTAGAGATGTTTTCTTGAGTTCGGGGGATAGATTATGAAAAGGGAAGGTATTAACACCCTTTTCATCCATGGTTTTCCATGGGCTCTTAGTTACTTGCTAGATCACTTACTTTTGTTTGAATGTGTGCTTGTGATGTGGGTTTTGAAAGTATTTTTGAAAATGTAACTTTGTAATGATTCTCGTTTCTATAAGAACGCATACAAAGTGTTTGTTTCGAAAAATGATTCAAGAAAGTGTTTATGAGATGTGTTTTTGAAAGTGATTTTGAAAAGGTGTCTTTGTAATGATTCTCGTCTCTATAGGAATGCATACAAAGTGTTGTCTTTTGAAAATGTTTCAAAGTGAGAGTGTTGGTGTATATAATGTTTTTGTTGTGAGCAAGCAAGCAACTAGGAGCGAATCTACCTACTCAAAAGGTCTTAAGCGTTCTTTTCCTCCTCCTTTAGATGTTGCTACCTTACCATTGTTTTGGTAAGAAGCCCCGTCGTTGGATGTGAAGGGGCGGATGTTGGGACATTTGTATAGTCATAGAAGGCAACCCATGGGGCGTTTTAGTAATGTCGTTTTAGGGACTAGATCATTTACCGAAGGCAACATCGAGGGTCATCGAGGGACTACGATCTTTTATCGAGGGTCTTTTGTTAAAACACCCATGTTTGAGGGACATGACTATTTTTCCGATAGGCAACAAGTGAGATTACCCTAAGGGTTCTAATGTGCAAATGTGTTTGATTGGATGCATTTTAGTCTTGGTTAGGGTGATCTATTTGTCAATTTCATGTCTTACCATACACACCCTAGTTACTAACAATATATGAAAGAAATAAAAGTGCGGAAAATAAAGATTCTACGCTATTACAATCATTAGGGGGATAGGGGTACATATTTATGAATGGGGGTTGCAAATAAAATTAAGTCCTAAGTTATTATTACAACCATATTGAAATGGATAAGAATGTACAAGGAAATATGAAATGAACTTGTTTTATTTTAGAAAAGAGATAAGTTTGGTTTAAGAAAATATTTTTGATCTTTTTGTGTTGAAAGGAATAAAATATAAATATGTGAATATGAAATATTTTTTTGGTGTTTTTTGATTAATGATAAAAGTGATGGTAAAAAATTAAAAAAAAAAATCAAGGAGAAGAAAGACAGAATCAGCGCAAATGCTGAAAAGAAGGGGTCAGAAGTTTTGACTCTGGCATACTGCATAAACTGAAACAACGTTATCAGAAATAGGGAAAGTCAGATGTTCTGGATCTGCTGGGAACAAAGAGGTTTTCAGAAATTCTGATGCTACTGACAAAACTTCATCTCCCTCTCCATGCTAGTCAGAACATATGCAACTTAGTCATTTCTTAACAGAACAGAGGTTACGTATATAACAATTATGACAAGTTTCATAATGTTTCAGAAGCAAAAGATATCAGCAATACAGATCAGAAGCAAACGTGAATTTGCTAATCCTAAATCTGAGTCCTAATATCCTCGTGAAGTTCTGAACTGGAATTCTCTCTACTTAGGCAGGCAGATGCATGAAATCTCAGAATATGTACATCATCATAACCAGAATATCTACATTGTATTTTAAACATGCAAAATCTGACAATGCCTAAGTAATATGATGAGAGTCAGCAGAAACTTACCTTGCAGCTGGAACAAATTCTGTGAACTGGAGGTTGATCCTGAACTCTGGTGATGTTCTGAGCAACTTCTTCTCGTGCCCAGCAGGTTGGAAGTTTTCAACGTTTGGAACAACCAAGGGGTGATGTTCTGACTTCTTTGAGGTGGAGGTGGATGGAGAGTATATTACAGTATGCATACAAAAGTTAGCATAGCTTTTAATATGTGAATCAGAAACTGTATGGATGGTTTTAGTTAAGAAACACTTGAGAACAAATGGAGTTTGAATGCAAGGAATCAAAAGTTAACAAGTTTTGTATGTTGTGTTTACAGTTTTTGGACTCTTGGAATTTTTGCAGGGGCTCAAGGCTTTTCTTTCTCAAAATTTCTTTGCCCCTTTACCGTTGCCAATAACTTTTAATTTATAGGAAAAGATCTTGTAGCTTGGAGAGTGCAACCATCACATGCTAGGGTGTTGCCTTGTTGTTTGAAACAAGTATAGTGGTTAGTAGCCTTAGCAGCGACTAAGCTGGAATTGTAAGCAGGAATTAAGGAAAGGTAACTTCCAAAGCAAAAGTAATGTATGGGCCCAACACACTTTTGTACAAGAGTTTGCTTTTTCAAGACAGTAAAGGTACTTTTATGCCACACGTGGGGAAATCCTTTGGATAAAGACTCAAAAGTGGTTGTGAGCATTAAATGAGCATTAAATGATGATGAGATTTATCAAATCAGAAATCCTGCCATGTGAAACTCTGCCTCATTGTTTGATTCTGGGTCAGAAGTTCAGCTTCAGCATAATTTAGAGTGAACATCCAACTTCTGATCTTTGTATCTCCTTGCTCCAGCATGTTCTGAAGGAGCTCTCAGACTTTCCAGGAAGCTTGTAGGACGCTCTGTAACCTTCTTGGAATTACCCTTGCAAACTCTGACTGAACCTTTATGAAAACTGGCTCGAAAGTTCTGACCCAACTCTGTCTTGAAAGTGTCCAGAATTTGCTGCACGCTTTAGTTTTCATGGACGTGTCTTTGAACATCTATAATTTGAAATTCCAGCATTTCCAGGGGATGTTCTGTTCTGCAATGTTTTAGATCTTATTGAAATCTATAACTTTTGTGCCAGAAGTTCTTCCAGAATCAGCTTACATCATGGTGATAAACTGATCAGAAGTTCTGAGCTTGTCATATTTCTTAAATACTTAGAAAAAATTCTAAGTATTTAGAATTTTGACTTTCGAATTTCTTGGTGAAACAAACTTCATATTTCAACGTGTCTTGACGAAATATGATTCTTGAAGCTTAATTTTGATCCAAAAGTCAAAGTTTGACTTTTTGGTGTGCAGATGACCATTTTGCCCTCGTGAATGTCTTTCTTGGAAAGTTTGTAATTCATGGCTTAAAATTGGAAGGAAGAAAACCTGAGGGTTTGGGTTGATCCTTTGAGAAATGAGAGGGCAAATTTTTGGGTACAACAATATTGCTTGTAGAAAGCTGCGGCAAGATCTTCCCAGTTGTGAATGTTGGCTCTTTCTAGTTGGTAGAACCAGTCAAGTTGAGTCCCAGACAGACTGTCTTGGAAGAAGTGCACCCATAAGTCTTTATCAGCAGTGTGAGGTTGAATTTTCCTCACATATGACCGGATATGTATTTTAGGGCATGGCACTCCGTCATATTTGGAAAATGTAGGCACTTTGAATTTTGGAGGAATCACAATCCCCGACACTAGTCCCAATTCCTCAAAGTCCAAGCCTGGAACTTTTTGGATTTCCATCGCGCTCAATCGCTCTTCGAGATGTTTATACTTATCATCAGCTGGAGGGTATTGTTCTTCAGAGTAGTCCTCTTCTTCCTCTTCCTCTTCCTCTTCTGACGGGATAACTGTTTCCTTTCCTTTACCATCTTGGTTGTCTCTTTCACCGGATGTTGTTGCAAAATCTAAATTCCTTCTTGTCTGCCCATGAAATCTTCTTCCAATGTTTAAGACTCCGTTTACTTTATTTGTTTTCTTTTTCCTCTCTTCATCCAGCAGAGTCTTCAACTCTTCTTTCCCCTTGGCTAAGGTCAAGAGCAACTGTTGAGACTTTGTATTCTGAGCTTGAAGATCCTTCACTGTTTGCTCGAGATCCATCTTACTGAAATAAACAGTAGAGAGATGAGGAGACTTGTTGCAAAAACCTGCTTAAGTTATGATGAATGATATATGCATATGCAATGTTTTCAAGGATTTCAAAGATTCAAATTTGTTTTAGACAAAAAGGAAACACACGTTATATTAATAAGATAAACTTTGAGTACATCAATGCCCCTTGGGCAAAATAATACAAAAGCTTTAAGATAGAAAAGTATTGCGCATCCTCTTTGGTGCAATGTAGGCATTCAGGGTCCGCTCCTCATGAAGTATCCTAGTGAGCTCCAAAACCTTCTTCTCTCTTGCGTAGAATTGGGCTTCGAAAGTATCTCTCTCTCCTTTGAGTTGTATCCAATACCTTTGTAGGTCTTCAAGAGATGTGGGCATGTCAGGATGTAGGATAGTATATGGAACATCTCCCTCCATGACAGGCTCAATGATTACCGGGAGCATGGAGGGGTAAGGTTCATAAGACTCTGAGCACGAGTTTGTACCCATTTGAGGTAAGGCTCAAGAGGGATGGAATTCTTGTGCCCCAAAGTCTTGTTATCCACCTTGTTTAACATCCTCCAAGCTCGGATAAATTCCTGGCGAAGACCTCGATCGTCGTTATTGTAGTCGAATACCAAACCTTGAATCAGCATCTCATGTGGGCCATCCCTTCGGGTGTAACCAAACTGTCTTAAGGCTAAGCACGGGTTGTAGGTGATACCTCCCCTAATTCCAAGTAAAGGGACATTATGGAATTCTGCATAACGGTCAACAATGATAACATTCTCCTTGGATCGGGAGCATCAATGAATGTTTGAATGTTTGAGAGTCATCAACCTTTGTGACCACCTTGAACCTTGCTCATTCTTTAATACAGATTGGGGAAGATGAGAAATAAACCATCTTTCCAAGAGAGGAGTGCAACACATAAGGACACCTCTTTTCCTCATTGTGCGAGTGTGAAAAGAGTGTAGGATATCCCCTAGCAATGTAGGCATCAGGTTGCATGATATGAAGATTTTGAAGGTGTTCACATCTATGAGCTGGTCAGGATTTGGAAACAAAACCATCCCATAGATGAGGAGAGCCACAATTTCCTCAAAGGCTTGCAAATCTAAGGAATTCCAACAGCTTTGGGCTTTCTCAAACAAGAACTTTTCTAAGAAACCTTTGACACCACTCCTTGTCTCCCAATGGATTGTGACATCAGATGAGTGCAAGTGTAGAGCTTGGGCAATCTCTTCTGGCTTTGGGTATCTTTCCATACCGTTGAAAGGTAGTTGATTGAGAATGGGAATCCTTAAGAGTTGGGATAATTCTTCCAAAGTAGGCACAAGTTGATAGTCGGGAAATGTGAAGCAATGGTGCAAAGGATCAAAGAACTAAAAGAGCACCTTCATCATGTCCTCATTTGTGTTGGAGGTCACCAAGTTAAGTAGAAGACCATGTCTCTCGGTGAATGGAGAGTTTTCAGGAATCCTTGAAGCTACCTCCTTAAGTTGTGGAGGGATTCTCACAAGGTTGACTTGAATAGTTTTCCTGCGAAGTGAGTCCATATCCTACAAAACAAGAACAAAGATGAATCCAAAAATCCTTGAAATGGTTAGTGGATGTATGTGATGTTCATGATGTCCATGATGTTATGTACAAGTATGCATATACAAGCAAAGCAAACAAATCCTTAATTTAGGCTTGCATGGAGTTTTATAGGTAAGTACCCTCTTGAAGTTTAGTTGGCTTAAACCTGTCCTAGTAATAGTAATCGGGTTCTAAGGAGTTCAATATCACTGGATTGTTTCCTTGGTCATTGTTTCAGCTCAAGCCTCTTTAATGGCGACCGAAATATCCCAAACCTCAATGAGTGTAGTATCGAGTATCTACCAACTTCGGACTGCATCGAAGTCGGTCATCTCACTACATCCTAAAGGCCAAGTTGGTCAAGTAAAGGTTCTAAAAGTTCATTAGTACTTTATGACATCACTCAGCGGCCCCGTATTCTCTTTGATTAACTCAAAGGCTACCGGTACCCACAAATATGTCGCACTAACGTAGCTATTGCTTAGACCATGTCGGTATACCCCGCACAGTTTCCACAACGTATTGCTACTTACTTATAATGTATCCCAAAATCCGGGTAGAGGATTCAAACCCAAACAAATAACCATAATGTAAAGCATATAAGTCAAACAATGTAAGAAAGTAAATGTGATATATCCCTAAAGTAACCCCACTTCTAGAATTATCCCCAGCAGAGTCGCCAGTTCTGTGGTATGGTGGGAGAACTGACTTGAGGGTTTTGCGTTTTATCGCAAATGTTACGGTTAGCAAGAGTCGCCACCGACTTTTCTTTTATCCAAAAGGAAAGGTGAAAAAGCACAAGAAAGACCTTTGAGATTGTTTCTTGAGTTCGGGGGGTAGATTATGAAAAGGGAAGGTATTAACACCCTTTTCATCCATGGTTTTCCATGGGATCTAAGTTACTTGCTAGATCACTTGCTTTTTTTTGAGATTGTTCTTTGTGTGATTTTGAAAGTATTTTGTAAAATAGGCCATTGTTTAGGCAATCTTTGTAATGATTCTCGTTCGTAAGAATGTATACAAAGATGTTGATGTTTTTGAAAATGTTTTCAATGTTTGTAAGATGTTTGGAAATGTGTAGGTGTTTGTTTTGAAAATAGCAAGGATATTTGTTTTGAAATGGAGCAAGTAACTAAAATTAATCTACCTACTCAAATGTCTTTCTTGTTCATTTTCTTTTCCTTTGATATTATTGTCTTACCATTGATTTGGTAAGCAACTCTATCTTTGGATGTAAGCGGGACGGGCGTGGGTCATCGTATAACCATGATTAGCAATGTTGCAAGGCATCTTAGCATTTTTGAGGGACTGAGATCATTTTGTAAGGCAACTTTGAATAGCGTCATCGAGGGTCTATGATCTCGTATTTGTTTGTTTTTGCTAAGACGCCTTACATGCATAATATGGCCATTTTATATAAGGCAACCAAGTGGAGTAACCCTAAGGGTGTTTTGTGTGCAAGTGTGTCATTTTCATGCTTGATTTTGTCTTGAATTATGGTTTTCTATTTGATTGGTTTTATCTTG
The DNA here is from genome assembly GCA_948472305.1 of Vicia faba. Taxonomy (NCBI): domain Eukaryota; kingdom Viridiplantae; phylum Streptophyta; class Magnoliopsida; order Fabales; family Fabaceae; genus Vicia; species Vicia faba. The sequence goes on along the minus strand of OX451741.1, from coordinate 180,665,815 downwards.
CCATACAAACCCTAATTACTAGTATGTTATGTAAAAGCGATAAATTGTAAAATTTAAAGTTACTACGCTATTACAACATTTGTGGGAGGGGGTATACAATTTATGAATGGGGATTGCAATAATATAAACCTAATTAAGCTATTACAACCAAATTGAATATGTACAAATATTGGAATAAAAAAATATACAAGATGAATTAAATATGCAAAGATATGTAACTGCAAAGAAGATTTTTGTTTGGTTTTTTATGTGAAAAAAAAAGTTTTAACCTAAACCTAATAAATAAATCAAGATTAACTTAAATCAATTAAGAAAAGAAATTATTTAAGAAATTTTTTTGGAATAAACCCTAATTCTATTTGATTAAAAGAAAATAAATTTCTTTATGAAAAAAGTTTTTTTTTTTTTGTATTTTTTTGTCTTGAAAATAATATATGGCATTTTGAGGTATTTTGGTCCTTTTTTATACTAAAATAATATATTTAATAGGTGTGAAGAAAAAATAAATATTAAAGTAGTTATGATTTAATTTACAAAGTTTATTTAATAAAAATAGACAATATATAACTAAATAAAAATATTTTATGCGAGAAAAATAAAATAGAACAAGCCAAGATATAGATCTATCATTTTTATATTTTTTGTGATTTTTAATATTAAGAAAAATATATTTAATAAAATAAAATAAAAGTAAAATAAATAAATAAAATTATATGGACCAAGGGTGTTAAAAGTAAACAGGAGGTAGGATGTTAGAAAAAACACAAGGCCCATGAAACTGAAGCCCACACGCTGCAAAACAACAAAAAATGGAAAAATATGAAAAAATTGCAAAAGGCAGCGCGCTGAGGCTCGAACCCATGACCTCTAGCATTTACGCGTGCTGCCTTACCACTGGGGTGGCTGTACATCTGTTTATATAAACACAACCATAAATATATATTAGAAAATTCCCCCTGAAAGAAACTTCATCTTCAACCTTGAGCCATGGCCGGAGCACCTGTATCTTCTTCATTTCTCCATAAAACTGGAAAGTTCAAACATGAAAGTTATAGTGTTTCTTCCCACGAGTTCAACTATATAATTTATGTACACTAAAAGTCAAAGATAAGAGCTAATTTTACTGGCCCTAATCTGAAACCTAATTTTTGCAGAAATTTCAAATCCAAAATTCTCTATGCACAGTTAATATAAATGAAAACTATGAACATGGTTAGCTTTAGGGAAAGGATATCTACATTTTTCTTTCACAAATCATGACCAAATGATGCTTGTATGAAGAGATAGAAGTTTGAGTTTTGACCTCTTTCAGCTAGGATCGTGAATGGAGTTTGAGCAAGTTTTGAGAAGGCCTGAGGATCTGTTTAGCTTTCCTGGACCTCCCTGAGTGTATTCTAATCCTTACTTTGTCTTGAAAGTCCCTGAATCTCCCTACTCAAGTCAACCTGCAAGCTTGATATTTGAAAATGGTGGATGGTGGAGGAGGAGTTACAGTGAGGGAACAGGGGTCTGGATCACTTAGATATAAGGTATATTAAGTGTTTGGGTGGTTAGAACTTAATACGCACGAGTGGATTTAGAGATTGCTATGCAAGGTTCGAAACTGTCAAGCTATGGCAGATTTTCAGTTGAAAAGTGTTTGGGAGTGCCTTGGAGTCTTAGCCTTTGTGTGTTATGTTTCAATACACTTGTGTATATGTATGGAAAAGGTTATAGATCAACTCCACTCAAGTTTTCTGAGTTATAGCCTTTTGGCTCTATAACTTGCTTTTGAAGAAAAGTGAGGAGACAAGTCTCTAAGTTTGTACAAGCATGATCTGAGTTTGTAGAGGACTTTAGAAAAGTTTCTTTTGGTTTTGACTTTACTTGTGTGCAGAGAAAACAATTGAGAGGCTCAAGAAGTTGACAAAGGCAAAAGTAATGCTTTATCAAAATGGAAATGGCACCTTTGTGCCATAAATAGAATTATAACTTGGATAAAGGCTCCAATGTTTGGATTAAAGCTCTATCAGCTGTGTAAACATTTAATTATGGAGTGAGAAACAATTTTGAGCCCTGAAAAGCAAAGATTATGCAGCCTAGGCTTGGATTTGAATTTTTGTTCATCATGAAATGGCTTGAAATCAAAGTGATAAATCACCAACTTCATATCTTCTATTCTCCATACTCAAGAATGATCTCATGGAGTTCTTAGACATTTTGGAAATCTTGCAATGTGCTCTACAACTCATATTTGAATTGCTTTTGAAAATTCCATTTGGAACTATGTGAAAAATTGCCATGAAGTTAGGTCAAAAATCTGTCTAACTAGGGCAAAATTTCACTAAGTTATTTTAGTTCATGAGCATGTATTCACAAAATTATATCTTGAGATCTAAGCATTTTTAGGAGAAATTGTATGAATAAAATTTTAGATTTCATTGAGATCTACAACTTTCATGTTGGAAATTTCTTTTGAATCATCTTGCATCATGATGAAAATTTGGCTCAAAGTTGAGAAAAAATAAGAAATTTTCTATACTTAGAAAAATTTCTAAGTTAAGAAAATTTCAACTTTTCAAAACAAAATCTTAAATCCTTTATTTCTTGATGAACAAGTTTCACATTTTGACATTTTTGATGAATTATGATCTTTGGCATTTGATTTTGACCAAAAAGTCAAAGTTTGACTTTTCAATATACAATTGACTTTTGATCAGTTGACTAAAAAATTCATCTGTTAATCCAATGGACTTGCAATGTTTTGAATCATGCTATTAGGTTAAAATGATGAAATTGAACTCTTTAAATCATGCTTCAAACCAAATGATCATTTGCTAGGTCAAAAATCAGAAAATGCCCCTTTCTAGTCAAAACCATAATTTTGACCATTTTTCCCTTTTGATGATTTGATCAAATTTCTTGAGGAATTATGGTCCAAACTTCATCAAATGATACATATGAGTCTAAGATGTTTATGTGGATAAAAAATTATGAAGTTTGACTGTAAATTGGCCATGGTTGACTTTTTCCCCAATACAGTTGATTTTTAGGTCAACTGTCCAATTGACTGATCAAAAGTGTGATTCAAGGCTTGAAACTTGATATGAGTAATCTTGGGGGTCAATAATGATCCTTGAAAGTCATATGAAGCATTGATAGTCCAAAAATCCTTGTGCAAACTCAAACCCTAATTTTGGTCATCAGTGCATGAGGAGATGTCTTGAGCTGGTCAAACCCTAATCTAGTCTTGAGTCAAAGAGATCTTGTGAGAAAATTATTGATAAGTGAGAGGGAAAATTTTGGGGTACAACAACTTAGAATTTTTATTAAGGGTCTAAGATCATTTTTAAGGCAACATTCGTAGCTTCATCGAGGGACTATGATCTTGTATTTTTTATTGTTTTTGCCAAGGCGTCTCACATGCATATCATGACCATTTATTTAAGGTAACAAAAGGGAGTTATCCCTAGAGGTGCAAGTGTGAAAATGTTTTGTATTTCATGCTTGATTTATCTTGGATTAGGGTTTTCTAGTATTGATTTTATCTTTCCATACAAACCCTAATTACTAGCATTTATATTTGAAAGCGGTAAATCGCAGAAAGTAAATATCCTACGCTATTACATCTCTTAGGGGATGGGGATACAAATTTATGAATAGGGAATAAAAGCAATTAAAACCTAATTACTATTACAATATTGAATGAAAATAATAGCAAAAGAGTCTCAAAAAATTAGAAGTTTTGGTGTTGAAACTGACACGGGTCGTATCCTGTGACACGGGAACCCGTGTCAGGACCCTATAATAAACATGCATGTCTTTTTTAGTCCCAACTGAGTTGACATGGGCACCTGTGTCAGGACCCTGTCTTACCATTTTTGCCAAGCTTTAATCCAGTGAGAGGGACACGGGTCGTGTCCTGTGACACGGGCCGTATCCTGTGACACGGGACGTGTCCTGTGACATGGGCACCCGTGTCAGAGCCTTGTCTTGCCATTTTTCCTATTTTCTTCCTGACACGGCCCGTGTCAGACTTCCAGAAGATTTTTTTTGTGATTTTCAGTGTTTGTACCCCTTCTACTCTAATTTGTCCTATTTTATTCTTTTGAAAATGAAAGTAAAATGATGTATGAACAAGGATATCACAATTTGAGAAAACTTACCTCTTGAAGTGAAAACTAAAAATGTGTATGGATGTTTCTAGTTGCAATATGATGATTGATTGAGCTTCCTTAGACCTCCTTGAAGTTGTTCTAATCTTTACTTTGTACTGAAAGTGTTTGAATCTTTCCAACCAAGTCAAATTGCAAGACAATGTTTTTGAGTTTGGAAATTGGAGATAATGATGTTACATAAATTTTTCTTGTGTTTGAACAACTTCTATATAATGTATATGAAGTATGTGGACGGTTTGTTTGGACAGAAATGCAAGGTTTGAGAGATTTGAAGATTTTGGTTTCTAAGCTCAAGGATAGAGATTCTTGTGGACAATTCTAGTTTTTATAATAATGGGGGGGGGGGGGTTAAGGATTTTCAATACACAATTAGCTCTCTATTTTTTCCGACCTCTTTCCTTGCAAATGCTCCCTCTATTTATAGGCAAAAGGTTTGTGAACAAGGGCTGAATAGGTTTACAAGATAACATGTTATGGTTTGGTTGGGATGCAAATATCAAACTATGTCAAGTACTCCATGGTTCCAAGATAAAGTACCAAAGTTGCTGGTATAGAGGGGCCTATTTCCATGATTTATGGTGGAGTAAAATCAGAAACAAACAAGGTATGGGCTTAAGACAAGTTTTGTGCCAACAACCTTGCTTTTCAAGAATAGCAATGGTGTCTTTATGCCATAAATGGAAAGATCTTTTGGACAATGTATAAAACACTTGAGTAATAGCTCAAAAGTAGGTGTGAGCATTAAATTATGGTGATATTGGCAAGTTAGAACGCCTGCAACACAAGGTTATGCAACATAGCATAAGGATTTTGTTATGTGTTCTTTAACAAAAGGACTTGCAATTCAAGGATGGATGCCCAATTTCATGCCCTTGAATCTCCTAGATCAAGTATGATAAATTCATGCTCTTAGATGTTTTGGAAAGCTTGAAACATCCTCTATAACTTTCATGTTGGCCAATTTGACAAAATCATCTTGGAACTATGTAAAAAAATGTCAAGAAGTTGGGATAAAATCCTGACAAAAATCTGTTGAAAATTTCTCTAAGTGTTTTATGAAAATGTCATGACAATAGGAATTTATAACTTAAAATCCCAGCGTTTCTAGAACTTGTTGTGTCCTACAAAGTTTTATATCTCATTGAGATCTACAACTTTCATGTTGGAAGTTTTCTTTGAATCATCTTGAATCTTGGTGAAAAGTTGGCATGAAGAAATGAAATTATCATGTATAAAAAACAGTTAGAAAAATTTCTAAGTCTTGAAAAGTATGACTTTTCACATTGAATTTTGACTTTCTTGATGATCAAGTTTTATATTCTTGAATGTCTTGATGAATTTTGATCTTTGAAACTTAATTTTGACCAAAAATTCAAAATTTGACTTTTCAGTGTACAGTTGACCAAATTTCATCTATCAATCGACTAATCTTGACAAATGTTTTGAGATATGCAAATAGGTCAAAATGATGCATTTGAATTCTTGAGATCATGTTTCAAACCAATAATTCATGTATTAGGTCAAAAGTCAGTGATCAGTCACTTTCAGTCAAAACCCTAATTTGTGGTCTTAGTGTTTCGAAGGTGATTTTGTATGATCAATTCTTGAGAATACTTGAGCATTGGAGACTGCTTGTGAAATGTCTTTAGAAAATAGAGGGGAAATTTTGGGGTACAACAACTTCCCATGTTCAATCTTCTTAAACCTGAAGAGGTAGAATGGTGAGTCCGCCATTCGTGACTTGAAGGTTGAAGATGATTGAACACTTAAGTGCCAAAAAATTTGCACTCGCTTGTGCATGAGGTGAACTATTTTTTTATTATCGTGAATGGGATTAGCGATTCAATTTGGAGAAGTGATGAAGAGTTGGTCAGAGACGGGCTTACAGATGCCATCTGGAGTGACTGTCGAGGAAGAAGTATCAGAATAAATATTTGGTCAATTTATACTGAAATTGTGGATGTCTTTTGCCTATTTTTAAATGGAAGAGATAAGTCTAACCAGAAGAGGTCTGTTGTTTGGTTACTTCACTGGGGAAAATATTCCTAAACAGAAGAGGTATGTTGATTGCCTGTCTTTAATCTGGAAGAAATAAATCTAACCAGAAGATGTCTTTGTTCGCATGTCTTTAATCTGAAAGAAACAAATAAAACCAGAAGAGATCTTCATTCGCCTGTCTTTAATCTGGAAGAAATAAATCCAGCCAGAAGAGCTCTTCGTTCGCTTGTCTTTAATCTGGAAGAAACAAATCTAACCAAAAGAGGTCTTCGTTCGCCTGTATTTAATCTGGAAGAAATAAATCTAACCAGAAGAGGTCTTCATTCGTCTGTCTTTAATATGGAAGAAATAAATCTAACCAGAAGAGGTCTTTGTTTGCCTGTCTTTAATCTGAAAGAAATAAATCTAACCAGAAAAGGTCTTTGATTCGCCTGTCTTTAACTGGAAGAAATAAATCTAACCAGAAGAGGTCTTTTATTCAATTGACTTTTCCTGCAAGGAAGAGGGTTAGTTGCATGCAGAAGTATGCACAGTGTGATGATATTCTAAAAATAAATGAGATTATGCTATATGCATTTGTCATGTATGTGATATGATGTATGAATGTGATATGCTTATTGAAGTATCTTTGTCTAGGAAAATAAATCCTTGACAAATGCTAGGAGATTTTTGGGAAGTTAAATCCCGAAATGCTGTTGGAGATGAAGAGTACGTGCATCTTCTAACTTTGTTTAGGATGTTTCCGTTGGGGATTCCTGCTTTTCTTGTTTAAGGAGAACTCCGCCGGGGAACATTGGCTTTGCTTGAGAAAAAAATTCAGCGGGGAGTGTTGATTTTTGCTTGGGGAATAGAGTTCAGGAGTCTTGGTTGTTCATCACTCTACTGGGGAATTAACTCTCGATTGGGATAATGAAAGTTAGTTGTTATTTGGTCAGGATCCAGGCTTCGCAGCAACTTGCTAGGGGAATAAAGTTAACTGTTATCTGGTCGGATTCCAGGATTCGCAGTAATTCACTGGGGATAATGGTAAACTTTACCGGGGAAGAGGAGATTTGTTAGTGATTTGAAGAAGTTAAACTATTATCTGGTCGGGTCCAGGTTTCATAGTAACTTTCGGGGATAGTAATGTCTCCGTTAGGGGATTGTAATGACTCTACCGGGGATTAAGAGGTTTCGTCTATTGGTTTGTAACAGTCTAAAAGCAAACTCGAGCTGGGGAATTTGTAGTTTGTTGGGGAAATAAACCCTATTTATTTGATGATCTGCTGGGGAGGTGTTTTCTTTTGACATAACTCCTCAAGGCTTCTTCTTATGACCAACTCAGTTGGAAAGAGGGTTTTCCGGAGATTGAAACTCTGGATGGGGATTGCATGAATCCGACTCTGTGGGGATGATGTTAATGAGATAACTCTGTGAGGATATCTCAACTGCATTAAAGAGATGCTTGTTAGTGTTTGCAAGCACACATTTTCTAAATAGTTTAATCATGTTCATAAGCATATGTTCATTCAATTTTAGTCATTGGACATTTTTTGCATTCAAAACAGAAAAAACAAAAAGTTTTACACTTCAAAGTATATTTTATATTGATGTTTTGCCCATGAATAGGTGTTTTTGTACAAAGAGACAGAGATCATAGTAAGAGGAAATCGTCTAAAGGAATACAAAGTGGAAACAAAAATAAATTGCCATGTGGAAGTGATCTCATTGTGTTCCAATTCTGCTATTTCCCCTATATCTTCGAACATCATCCCTTGCCGTTAAAAGAAATTGATTGGATTTATCTTGGACCATTGAACTTGGACCTTGGTAATAAAGTTGGCTGTAGAGGTTTTACGCGACATTGTCATACGCTTTATTCCTTAACTTTTGCTTGGACCGCCCTTTCGGGTTTTCAGTCCACCAGGATAGCCTTTTTTGCCTAAATCGCCCTTTCGAGTTTTCGAATTGCCGGGTGTACAATTCTTTTTTTGCATATATCCCTAACTTTTGCCCGAACCTCTTTGGTTCGCCGGGATGCCCTTATTTTTGCCTAGGTATGTCAACCTAGCGGGTCATTTTATGCGTAGTGTTTTTTTAACTATGTTCGTGTTCACAGGATGTGGAAAGTCTTTGCCATCCATAATAGTCAGCATCATGGCACCACTAGAGAAAACTTTCTTTACAACAAATGGTCCTTCATAAGTGGGAGTCCATTTTCCCCTGGGGTCGCCTTGTGGAAGAATGATGCGCTTTATTACCAAGTTGTCAGTCTGATATACTCGAGGCTTGATATTTTTGTTGAAAGCCTTGATCATACGTTTTTGGTACATCTAACCATGATAGACAACAACCAGTCGCTTCTCGTCAATCAAGTTCAACTGATCCAACCTAGTTTGAATCCATTCATCTTCACCTAAATCTGCTTCCTTCATTATCCTTAGAGAAGAAATCTGAACTTCGACAAGTAGAACAACTTCCATGCCATAAACCAAGGAGAACGGGGTTGCCCCAGTTGATGTTCGAGCTGAATTACGGTAGCCATGGAGAGCAAATGATAACATCTCATGCCAGTCTTTATATGTCACCACCATCTTTTACACAATCTTCTTGATATTTTTGTTGGTAGCTTCTACTGCACCATTCATCTTGGGTCTGTACGAAGAAGAATTGTGATGCTTGATTTTGAATAGAGTATAAAGTTCCGTAATCATAGCATTATTGAGATTGGTTCCATTGTCATCGATGATCCTTTCGGAGATACCGTAACGACAAATGAGGTTATGTTTGATAAACCTAGCTACAACGTTCTTGGTAACTAAGGCATATGAGGCAACTTCGACCCACTTGGTAAAGTAATCAATGGCAACAAGGATGAAACAGTTCCCATTGGAAGCAGTAGGTTTGGTTTCTCCAATCATATTAATGCCCTACATTGCAAACGGCCACAAAGCGATCGTGACATTAAGAGGAATTAGGGGTACATGGACCTTGTCAACATAGATTTAACACTTGTGACAAGTTCTTGAGTGATGGTGACAATCAGTTTCCATTATGGACTAATAGTAAGCAACCCTTAGGATTTTCTTGGCCATAGTGTGCCCACTAGAGTGAGTCCCAAAGATACCATCGTGCATGTCTTCCATGATTTCCTCTGCCTCCTTCTTGTCCACACACCGGAGTTGAGTAGAATCATGATTTCGCTTATACAGGATTTCATTGCTTAGGAAGAATTTGGATGAGAATCTTCGTAAGAATTTCTTATCATTGATGGAATCTCCTTTAGGATACTCTTGTGCTTCAAGATATCTCCTTAATTCATGGTACTATGGTTTCTCTTCGTGAGTTTCAAGCTGATAGAAGTGTACAGGTTCGTCAAATATTTCGATTGTAATCATATGAGTTTTGTTGTCCCATTTGATCTTGAACATGGAAGACATTGTTGCCAAGGCGTCAGCCAACTGATTTTCTTCTCTAGGGAAATGCTCAAAGGTGATCTCCTCGAAGTATGGTATCAGGGTTAACACAAGCTCCTTGTAAGGAATAAGGTTAGGATGTTTAGTATCCCATTCTCCTTTTACTTAGCTAATCACTAGAGCAGAGTATCCGAATACATCCAAATGCTTGACCCTTAAGTCAATGGCAGCCTTCAAACCCAAGATGCACGCCTCGTACTCAGCCATGTTATTCCTACAATCAAAGCACAATCTAGCAGTGAAAGGAGTGTGACAACCTTCAGGAGAAATTATCACAGCACCAATTCCATTGCTCAGAGCATTGGAAGATCCATCAAAAACCATAGTCCATCGGGATCCTTGTTCAGGTCTGTCATACGGTCTAGGTTTTGCACAGTCAGTCACTAACATGATATTATCATCCGAGAAGTCAAAGTTCATATATTAATACTCATCAATAACTTGATGGGCCAAATGATCTTCCAATACACTTCCTTTGATGGCCTTTTGTGTTGTATATTGAATATCGTATTCAGTCAGAATCATTTTCCATCTAGCTATCCGTCTGGAGAGAGCGGGTTTCTTAAAGATGTACTTGATAGGGTCCATCTTAGAAATCAATAGAGTGGTGTGAGTCAACATATACTATCTTAGCCGGCGAGAAGCCCATGCCGGAGTGCAGAAAGTTTTCTCGAACAGTGAATATCTGGTTTCACAGTTGGTAAACTTTTTGCCTAGGTAGTATATCGCATGCTCTTTTCGGCCAGACTCTCTATGTTGGCCCAACACACAACCCATAGAATTCTCTAGCACATTCAAATACATGATTAAGAGTCTTCCTTCAACTGGAGGCATGAGGATAAAAGGTTCTCTTAAATATTCCTTGATCTTATCAAAGGCAGCTTGGCAGTTGTTGTTCCATTTGACTACTTGATCTTTCTTCAGGAGTTTGCAGATTGGCTCATAAGTAGCAGTTAGATGAGATATGAAACTAGCAATGTAATTAAGACGACCCAAGAATCCTCTAACCTTCTTTTCAGAACGGGGGACTTTCATTTCTTGAATGGCTTTTACCTTTGCAGGATCAACATCGATGCCTTTACCACTGACGACAAAACCTAGAAGCTTTTCAGACCTTACTCCGAATATGCACTTATTAGGGTTCAACCTCAACTTGTACTTCTTCAGCCTCTCAAATAGCTTGTGTAGGTGATCGAGATGCTCTTCTTCAGTTTGCAACCTTGCAATCATATCATCCACATATACCTCTATTTCATGATGGATCATATCATGAAATAAATCTACCATAACTCTTTGATATGTTGCCCCTGCATTCTTTAATAAAAATGGCATGACCTTGTAACAAAAGGTGCCCCATTGTGTAACAAAGGTGGTCTTTTCCATGTCTTCGGGAGCCATCTCGATTTGGTTGTATCCAGAAAATCCATCCATGAAGGAAAAGACTTTGTGTTGAGCGATGTTGTCAACCAAGACGCAAATATGCGATAGAGGGAAATCATCTTTGGGGCTTGCCATATTTAAATCCCTATAGTCTACACACATATGAACCTTCCCATCTTTCTTTGGCACAAGAACCACATTCGCAACCCATTGAGGATAAGATGTCACTGCTAGGAAACCTACATCGAATTGTTTCATTACTTCAACTTTTATCTTTTCAGACATGTCAGGCCGCATACGATGAACCTTTTGGTTGACAGGAGGGAAATCTTCCTTTGTTGGCAGACGATGAACCATAATATCAGTATCCAACCCTGGCATATCTTCATACGACCAAGCAAACACTTCAATATAGTATGTAGCATCTGAACCAATCTGCTCTTAATACCGTCTTCTAGGTTGGCGCCGATCTTGACTTCTTTCCGGTTTGTCTTGGTACCTAGGTTGATAACTTCGACTGGCTCTTCACGAGGTTGAATAGCTTTCTCCTCATGCATCAGCAGCCTAGCTAGTTCTCATGGTATTTCACAATCTTCCTTGCCTTCGTTTTTGGCTTGTTTAATTGGATGTTCAAAGTCATAACTGGCAATAGTAGAGTCATTGGAAATGAGATCCAGAGTGTATGGGGATCTGCAAGAGTGTGTGTGTGTGTGCATGTAAGACACATGGCTATTGAAAAAATGAAATAAAGAAAAACAAAGACAGTGAACACAAAATTTGAATGCAAAATGTCCAATGGTTTATATTAAATGATCATATGATAAATGAACATGAACAAAACTCTTAACAAATGGACCATAGTTCCCCGGGAAAGTCACATGGCTTAAAAGTCATTGTTTGAAATTTAAAATTATAGACAAAAGTTCTTGAATTGAAAGAAAAAAGTAAACAATAATTACTACTCAATGAAGGAGATGGGAGTGAAGTCTGTTGCATACTAGTTGTTGAGCTTTGCTTCAGTAGGGTAGATCCATTCTTCAAAAGCACACTCATCGTCAGAGTCTTCGATAATATTTACTTCAGAATTTTTGATGCGAAGAGGTGGATTTCCCACGCGAGAGCGCCTGACCTCTCTTTGAGATTTGATGGTGAAACCTAGTCCAAATTTGTCTGCTTTAAACAGAATCTCGGGGAGTTGCCCTCAATTAGTACAACTTCCATCTTCGACTGCGACACAGGCATCCTTAAGCAAAACCATTATTGGCACAACTTTATCAGCTTTTGGTATGTCAGAGGAGATTTTGGTGAAGGCAACCAGAGGAGGAACAACTTTGAAAGCCTATAACGGAGTTTCTATAAACTCACCATCCATTTCCACATACTTGAAGGAATTGAGGTGGCTCACCATGAATTCCTCTTTACCACAAAAAGTGACAATCTTCCCCTTGACTGGGTATTTTAATGTTTGATGAAGGGTGGATGTTACTGCCCCTACCCCCATGTATCCAAAGGCGCCCAAGTAAACAGGAGTAAGCGAGACGGATGTCCATTATGTAGAAGGTAGAGTTGAAAATATGTGAGCTAACTTTAATTGGGAGATCCACCTCTCCATGAACCATCCTTTTAGACCCATCGAAAGCCCTTACAACAATATCACTTGGTTTTAACACCAAGCCTTCGCAATCTAACCGGTCCAAAGCACCCTTGGGTAGCACATTTAGAGATGAACCAATATCAACTAAGACATGAGCGAGGGTGGTTCCCTTGCATTCAATAGAGACATGCCAAGCTTTGTTGTGGTTCTTTCCCATAGGAGTCAAATCAACATCGAAGAATCCTAATCCATTGTCAGCCGTTAAACTTGCTACACAGTTCTCGAACTAGTCAGCTATGGTTTCTTAGGGCACGTGGGATTTCTTTAAGAACTTGGGCATGAGCGTCCGAACAGAGTAATAATGACAACATGGAGATTTTGGAGGGGGTTTGCCTCAGTTGCTCCACTATTTTGAAGTCGCTCTTCTTTATGATTTTCAGGATTTCCTCCATCTCTCGAGTGGAGGTCTCTTCAGCATCAGTATCTTTAGTAGGTGCCTCTATCCCAGCAGGCTCACCTTATTTTTCTTTGCCTCTAGTGTTGGCACTAGACTTGTCATTGGTTATGCGGATGGGAGTTGTTGTAGTAGTGGGTGGTGAAATATCAGGGGAAAATATCCTCCTTGTTCTTGTTACTTTACTAGAACCTGCAATATTAGTAACACCAGCTTTGTCTTCGTTGATCCGAGAATCTTGTTTTATCCCATGATAATAAACTTTGACACCATAGTTCCATGGAATTGCTTTGTCGGAGGAGTAAGGAATCGGCCCAGGGGTAGTGATTATTAACGGAGAAATTGTTGATTCATTTGAAATCCTAATAGAACCCTTTAAGGAGATCCTAATAAGCTTGTTAGATATTGTTATTATGGCAAGGTCTTCAGCTTCATTGGTCAAACTCTTGATGGTAGGAACTTTTTCAAACAGGATCTTGTGACTATCTATCAGGAATTTAACACCTTCTTTCAGTCATTTGCATCCATTTATTTATTCAGCACAGTAATCACAGTCTTTTAAATAGCCAGGGAACACCCTAGCTCACAGCAAATTTTCCTTCACAGTAATCAATGTAGTAGTCAAATCCTCAACATAGGAAACAAAAGTAGTGTTATCAATCGCATTGACACCTTTGCCATGGTTCGGCATTGGTGAAGTTATAACATTTGGAGTTGTAGGTGGATCAAACTCAATAGTTTTGTTGTCTATTAGGTCTTGAGTTCTGCATTTCAAAGCCCAGCAATGATCAGTATCATGCCCAGCGCTGTTGGAGTGATAGGCGCACTTGGCATTCGGATTGTACTTCGATGATGTAGTATTGAGATTGGATGGTGGATGACACAATGTCACTAAGTTGGCCTTCAACAGATGTTGTAAGGCTTGGGATAGTGACATGCTTATCCTCGTGAACTGTCTTCGAGGAACTTCATATTGTTGATTGTTGGATGATTGTCTTTGAGTAGATGGAGGGTTGGAGATCAAAACAACATTAATAGATGGACGATGATCCTTCCTGGTATGGTCCCTTGACCCATAAACAACATTGGCTTCTTTCTTGCCAGTAAAGGGTTTCTTTATAGTGCTTGAGGTAGAAGCAGATGCCATGGGGATTTTTCCACTCTTGATTTCACTCTCGGTCCTTTCACCAGTCAGAATTAACTCAATGAAACCGGAAGATGAGCTACCAATTAGCAAGTTGAAATATGGGCCAGTTAATGTACCCATGAACATATCAACTAGTTCTCTGTCAGTTAGTGGTGGTTGGACTCTTCCAGCAAGATCCCTCCATTTTTACGCGTACTCTTTAAACCCTTCATTAGTACCCATTGTCATTCCTTGAAGTTGAACTCTTGTTGGTGCTAAATTAGCGTTGTACTGATATTGATGATAAAAAGCAGTGGCCAGATCTTCCCATGTGTGAATGCGAGAACCCTCCAATTGGTAAAACCATTCTAACTGAGTCCCAGGCAAACTCTCTTAGAAAAAATGGACCCGAAGCTTCTTGTCCACAGTATGTGGTTGTATCTTGCGGACGTAGGACCTCAGATGAAGTTTTCGGCATGAAACTCCGTCATACTTCGCAAAGACTAGTATTTTGAACTTATGGGGAATGACAACCCCAGGTACTAAGCCCAAGTTACCAAAATCCTATCGGGTATGACTTGAATTTCAACAACTTTCAGTCTATCTTCTAACTGCTTGTATTTATCCTTGGTCTATGGATACTATTCATCAAAGTAGTATTCGTCCTCAGAAGCTTGATCATTTGCACCCCTAACACGGGTGCTATTTGCCTCTTCCACCTAGTTCTCGTCTTCCTCAGATGACTCTTCGACTATCTGCACCTGACGGACTAGGCCTTTAAACCTTTTCCCCATGTTGATGAGGGCCTTCTTCTTAGTCTTATTTTTGGCCGCCAACAGTATTATCAGCTCCCGTTATCCCTTGGGCAGGGTCAGCAAGGTTGCTTGGAACTGGGAATTTTGTGCTTGCAAATATTTCATAGTTTGTTCGATATTTATCTTATTAAAATAAACAATAGAAACATAAAGAAACCTGTTGTGGAAAACCTGTTTATGTTATGATACGTGAAAATGCGTATGCAAATGATTTCAAGGACTTAGAAGATTTAAATTTGTTTAGACAATAGGGAACAAACATTAATTGTATTAATAATTTCAAATTGATTACAACATTCCTCTTGGGCTTACATTGAAACAAAAGAAACAAAATGAACTATAATACAATAAAAATGGCTCAAGTTTCCTATGAATGCTTCCTCTTTGGAGCAATATAGGCATTCAGGATCCTCTCCTTATGAAGTTGCCTCGTGAGCTCCAATGTCTTCTTATCGCTTGCATAAAACTGGGCTTCAAAGGTGTCTCGCTCCCCCTTTAGCTGAATCCAAGCTCTTTGCAAATCTTCAAAAGAAGTAGGCATATCAGGAGAAATGACAGTATATGGAACCCCTCCTCAGCAACAGGCTCCATGATGATAGGTAGGATGGATTCATAAGGCATCATAAGGATTTGAGCGCGATCTTACACCCACTTGAGGTAAGGCTCCAAAGGAATGGAGTTCTTATTCCCCAAAGTCTTGCTATCAACCTTGTTAACCATGCCCCAAGCTCGTATGAATCTCTGACGATAACTTTGGACAAATCTCATAGTCAAATGCAATTCCTTGGACAAGTACATCATGAGGGCCATCCCTCCTAGCATACCCAAACTGTCGTAAGGCCTAAAAAGGACTGTAGGTAATACCTCCCCTAATGCCAAGTAGAGGGACATTAGGGAATTCCCCACAATGATCGATAATAATAATGTCCTCCATAGATCGAGCACACTAATAAATATCAGAATGTGTGAGTGACATCAACCTACTAGAACATCTTAAGCCTTGCTTGTTCTTTATAACAGGTCGGGGTAGGTTCGAAATAAACCATCTAGCCAACAGAGGAGTGCAACACATAAGAAGTCCTCTTCTCTTCACAGTGCGAGTGTGTAGAGAATGCAAGATATCTCCAAGCAAGGTAGGCATCGGGTTACGAGATAGAAAAATCTTGACTGTGTTCACATCTATGAGTTGGTCAGGATTGGGAAACACCACCATCCCATAGATGAGAAGAGCCAACACTTCTTCAAAGGCTTGTAAATCCAGAGTATCCCAAAAATCTTGAGCCTTATCCAACAAAGACTTGGCTAGAAACCCTTTGACACCACTTCTTGTTTCCCAATTTGCCACAATGTTGGATCGTTGTAAATGTAGAGCTCGAGCAATCTCCTCAGGTCTTGGGTCTCTTTCAATACCGTTGAAGGGTAGTTGATCAAGAATAAGAATTCCCAAGAGTTGAGAGAATTCTTCCATAGTAGGCACAAGTTGGTAATCAGGAAACGTAAAGCAATGGTGTAAAGGGTCAAAGAACTGAAAGATCACCTTTATCATGTCTTCATCAAGGCTTGAGGTAACCAGATTAAGAAGTCGACCATACTTTTGGTGAACGGATAATTCTCAAGAACCCTTGACACTAAATCTTTGAGTTGAAGAGGCACTCTTACGAGGTTAATTTTGATAGTATTCCTGCGAGTGGAAGCCATGTCCTACAAAACAAGACAAAGATAAATCTTTAGGTCCTTGAAATGGTTAGTGTAAAATGCCATGGTATGATGTCATGATGTTATGTACAAGTATATACACATAAAGAAAACAAGTCCTTAGATTTAGGCTTGCATGAGGTTTCATTGGTAAGTACCCTCTTTGATGTTTAGTTGGCTCAACCTGTCCTAGAAAGTAATCGGGTTCTAGGGAATCTCAATATCACTGATCTTTCTTTATCGGGCATTATTTCATCGCAAGCCTCTTTATTGGTGACCGAAATATCCCAAAAGTCTGATCTCGATGAGCGTAGTATCGAGTATCAACCAACTTCAGACTGCACCAAAGCCGTCTATCTCACTACTTCCTAATGGCCTAGTTGTTCAACTAAAGGTTCTAGGTCAGTTAGTGCTTCATGACACAACACAAAGGCCTCGTATTCTCCTTGACTATAATCAAGGGCTACCGGTACCAACAAATGTGTCACACTAACATAGCCATCACTTCAACCATGTCGTTATACCCTAAACAGTCTCCACAATCTATTGCTACTTACCTAATAATGTTCCCCGATCTGGGTAGAGGATCAATACAAACCCAAACAAGGACCCATAATGTAAATCAATCAAGTCAAACAATGAAAGCATTTAAAGGTGATCTAGCTCTAAGGTAACCCCACTTTTAATAAATCTCCCCAGCAGTCGCCTGTTCTATAATACGGTGGGAGAACTGACTTGGTTGCTTTTGCGTTTTATCGCAATTGTTACGGATAGCAAGAGTCGCCACCAACTTTTCTTTTATCAAATAAGGAAAGGGTGAAAAGAACAGGAAAAACATTTTATATATTTTCTTGAGTTCGAGGGATAGGTTATGAAAAGGTAAGGTGTTAGCACCCCCGTTCATCCATAGTTATCTACGGGCTCTTAGTTTCTTGCTAGATCACTTTTAAAATTGATTTTGTTTGAAATGTGTTTATGGTGGATTTTGAAAGTATTTTTTAAAAAGCGCCTTCGTTTAGGCAAACTTTGTAATGATTCTCGTCTCTATAAGAATGCATACAAAGTGTTGGACTTTTGAAAATATTTCATGTTTTTGAAAGTGTTTGGTGTGTTTGAAAAGATGTTTGTTTTGAAGATGGATTGTGAGCAAGCAACTAAGAACGTTCTAGCTACTCAAAAGTATTTTGTTCATTTCTCTCTTCCTTTGACATTGTTATCATACCATTGATTGGTAAGTAACCCTATCTTTAGATTTGAAGGGATGGGCGTGGGTCAACGTATAATCATAAAATGCAATGTTGTGAGAGACCTTAGCATTTTTATTAAGGATCTAAGATCATTTTGAAGGCAACATTAGTAGCCTCATCGAGGGACTATGATCTTGTATTTTTAATTATTTTTGCCAAGGAACCTCACATGCATATAATGACCATTTATTTAAGGAAACAAAGTGGAGTTATCCTTAGAGGTGCAAGTGTGCAAATGTTTTGTATTTCATGCTTTATTTATCTTGGATTAGGGTTTTCTAGTATTGATTTTATCTTTCCATACAAACCCTAATTACTAGCATTTATATTTGAAAGCGGTAAATCGCAGAAAGTAAATATCCTACGCTATTACATCTATTAGGGGATGAGGATACAAATTTATGAATGGGGAATGAAAGAAATTAAAACCTAATTACTATTACAACCAAATTGAATGAAAATAATAGCAAAAGAGTCTCAAAAAATCTGAATTTTTGGTGTTGAAGCTGACACAGGCCGTGTCCTGTGACACGGGCACCCGTGTCAGGACCCTGTTATAAACATGCGTTTCTTTTTTAGTCCCAGCTGAGCTGACACAGGCAGTGTTCTGTGACACGGGCACCCGTGTTAGGACCATGTCTTACCATTTTTGCCAAGTTTTAATCCAATGAGAGGGACACGGGCCGTGTCCTGTGACACGGGCACCCGTGTCAGAGTCCTGTCTTGCCATTTTTCCTGTTTTATTCCTGACACGGTGTTGTACCCAAAAATTTACCCTCCCATTTTACTCAACATATGTTCATGGAGATCCTCAACTTGCTTAAGGATGCCCAAGAGTTGACCAGACAAACTCTCTCCTAAAGCAATGAACCTCCAATTAGGCTTTCCATTTTCATCAGGATGGGTGAGCTCCAAAGGCCTCATATTCTCTCCATAGTCCTAGTATGTTATCAAGACCATCCATGTCAAATTTCAAGCCTTTCACAAGAATTTTGCTCAGTGAGCTGCTCAAATGCTTGAAAATCAACCATATTAGGTCAAAAATCAAATGTGACCCACATACAGTCAAACTTCAAAAATTTTGGTTAACATCAACATTTTGAAGTGATATCCATCATTTTATCAAGTTTTGATCATGATTCTTCAATAAATGCCCCAAATTCATCAAAACTCAAAAGCTGCTAAATTAGGGTTTCTATAGGAAAAGTCAACCAAACTTTGATCAGGCATAACTTCCTCATAATTTATCATAAATTTCTCATCCAAGGCTCATTTTGAAGATAATCCAATTCTCTACAACTCATCTTCATCCCTCAAGTTCAAGAAATGCACTCATGAAAAGATATAAATTCAGACATTATAGGTCCTTTTCAAAAGTCAACAAAAACACCTTTTTGGTCAAAGCTTTTTACATGAACATGGAATATCCAATTGAGATGAAACCAAATATGTTGCTTAGGGGACACCCTAAGCTTTCTAAAAAGACCAAGAACACCCTCTTAAGGTCAAAATTGAGAGAGATATTCATTGTCAAAGTTAGACATTTTTGGAAATTTTCCCAAAGTCAATAATGCTCAAAATTGCATTTTTTGCCAAATGGGCCTAACTTTTTATGCTTGCATTATACTTCTAACATGGCCCATGACCCTTGAGCTCACTCATATATTTTTCCCTTTATTTTGATTATTTATTTTGATTATTTATTCATTAAAAGTCAAAATTAAATAAATAAATAATGAAAAATATGTAAGATATGATTGTGAATCTTTTTCTCATCAAATAAACATCAAAATGTGCTGGAAAATCATAGGAGAGTCGTGGAAAGAGAGAAAGATTGGATTTTGTTTCCAAAAATGATAAAAATCAAATCATTGAAAGCAATTACTTTTCTCATTGAAAGCATGGATTTCTTTCTTCTTTTGTTAACCTAACATGTTCCAATACATATACATAACATTGCCAGACCTGGAAGGGACGAAAAAAGCTGCCTCCAGGCATCCAGAAAAGCTCCAAATTTTAACAAAAAAGTGGTGATCAAATTTTGAGTTAGAAGGCGATCCAAGGAGTTTCAAGGCCCGCAATCCATTCCTGGGACTCTCCTGAAGCTAACAGCACCATTTGCACGCATTGAAGCTCCAAGAATCAACCTTCGCAAGCATCACGGTTTGCCTTTATTTTTGAATTCGATTCTGATTATACACTCATGGTTGATAACTTTTAAGCATACCTTCATGTTTGTATCATTGTTTAGAGTGTATTTGTATGGTTAATTGTGAGTTTTACGCATATATGGACAACTGCTATTATTAGGGTTTGAGTTTGCGTTTCAGGGCTTTTTAATACAGGTGAAATCAGGGCACGAGATGGGTATTATCGTACTCACGAGATCAAACCTTGTTGATCTGTGAGTTTGGATTTAATTTATCTTGCTTGTTTGAGTTCTTTTGAGATTCACAGGGTTGTAGCTACAAACATCGTCTGTAGGTAAATAGGCTTTATCTAAAACGACGGTCCCAGGAAGAAGAAGAATAGGTGGCGTGATCCCAGTGGCCAATTTGAATTCACACGCGTTTTTATCATCACTGACCATTATTTCCATATAATATATTTTGTTCATTTATATAAACACATGACAATATGGCCAGGTGGTAAAGAGAAGCGTTTGCAAAGGGGAAGACCTGGGTTCGATACCCAGGTTTGGAGTTTTTCATTTTCTTGTTTGTTCATTGAAAATCCCATACACCTCCTTGCCTAGTGTCCATCATGCACTCCTATCAAGAGTCTGTTAGACTCCTCAAGCCTGGATCAAACACCCCAGATTTGATGACCACGCTGGAGATTCCAAGGGTCAGCATCACAGGATCCAAGCGCAGGCTCTGGGCCACCAACCTTGGGCCCATCAAAATCAGAAACATACCCTCCCTGATTGATAACAACACCAGGCCCAATTCTAATTCTTTTCTTTCCTTTTTTATTTACCTTTAATTATCTTTTACCACAAAAATCATTTTTTTTACTATTATTAAATCAGAAAAATCACAAAAAAGGTAGAATTAGGGTTTTATTAAAATTAGTTTTATTTTGGAAAATTAATTAATTTTGATTTGATTGTTTTCACAATTAAAATTAATTAGAAAAATTAGGTTTAATTCATAAATATTTAATTTTCTCAATGAAATACCAAAAATGTTTTTTAATTAATTAGATTTAGGTTAAGATTCAAAATATTTTTCTCAATAATAAAATCCAAAAAATATTTTCCTTTTAATTGATTAGACTTAGACTTCATTCTCGTATTTATTTCGTCGCGCGCGTCCTTATTTTCTTTATTCTTATTAAATATTGTAATTGTTCCCAAGTTGTAATAGTTAATTAGGTTTACTTCTCCGCTTGTCATTTTTTCCGAGTTTTTGATCATGTAATTCCATCCCCCAAAGCCTTGTCATATTTAGGGTTTTAATTTCTTGCTTTTAATTTCCGCAACTATTTAACTGTTAGATGTATGGACAATAGGCTTGCATGTGAAAGATAAATGATTAATACAGTAGAAAACCCTAAATGTGCAAAGATAATTAACTGAAAAAACACACTCGCACATGTCCACTCCTAGGGTTTTCCCCACTTGGTTGCCTCGGAAATAATTGTCGTGTCCCTCGAATGTAGGGATACCTTAGCAATAACCCGCGATTCAAAATCATCATAAAGATCATAGTCCCTACTTGTCCCTCGAGTTGCCTACGAATTGATCTTATGATAATAGTCCCTTCGAAACATTGAGGTATCTTTACTTGTTGCCTTCAAAGAGCATTTCGTCCCCTCGAACGTCCCTTTATAAATCCAACGATAAGGCTACCTACCCCTTAATAGTAGAATAGCACTATCTAAAGGAAACAAAAACCAACAGACTTTTTTCGAGTAGGTAGAAATCTTAAGTACTTGCTCAAAATAAAAACTTTTCACACAAACACTTTTTAAAACAGTTTTCAAAACAACTTCGTCACACTCTTGAGGACCGATACAAGGGTTATCACGAAGTAAACAAAACTTTTTCAAAACAAGCACACACAAGCAATTTTAAAAATGAGCAAGTACCTAAGAGCCAGTGGAAACCATGGACAGAAAGGGTACTAACACCTTCCCTTTCTATAATCTACCCCATGTACTCAGAAATATCTCGAAAAAGGTTTTTTCTATTCTTTTTCCTTTTCCTTTGTTGGATGAAATAAAATTCGGTGGTGACTCTTGCTTACCGCGATATTTGCGAACAAAAAACACAAACCAGTATAACAGTCGATTCTGCCACCGTATCATAGAACTGGCGACTCTGCTAGGGAGTACTATAAGTGGGGTATACCTTAGGATCTAGGTCATTTTTTAACTTGCTTGCTTGTCTTTTGCTTTTCCTGCTTTATATTCAAGGGTTTTGTTGGGGTTACATAGATCCTACACACGGATCTGGGGATACCTTTTAAGTAAGTAGAAATAAACTGTGAGGGAATTGTGAGGGGTATACTGACATGGTTGAAGCAGTAGCTACGTTGATGTGGCACTTTGGTTGGTACCGGTAACCCTCTAGTCAATTAGGGAGAGTACGGGGCAGCTGGGTGGTGTCGTGAAGCATTAACTAACCTTAGAACCTTTAATTGCACAACTTGGCCAGTAGGACGTAGCGAGATGGCCGACTTTGGTGTATTCCCAAGGTCGACAGATACTCGATGCTACACTCATTGAGGTTTGACTCTTGAGTTTTGTTTGGTTGCGAGTCAATCGCCTATTGAACAAAGTTGGGGGAAAGATCAGCGATATTGAGATCCCTTAGAACCTGTTACTATTTATAGGACAAGTTGAACCAATCCAACTTCAAGAGGGTATGACCTTAAAACTCATGCAGGCCTTAAACCTAAGGATTTGGTGTGACTTTCCTGTTGTTTGCTATACATGTGATTTTCTAGCATAATCATGACATCATAAGCATGACATATTATAACTAACCATTTAATGGATTTCCTAGGGCTCAATTTTGCTTTGTTTTTTAGGACATGGCATCCACCCGTAGGAACACTATCCAGATTAACCTTGTGAAAGTGCCTCTCCAACTAAAGGACCTGGCATTAAGGGTTCCTGAAATTTCTCCGTTCACTGGAAGGCATGGTCGGTTGCTTAACTTGGTCACTTCAAAACCTGATGAAGAATTGTTAAAAGTGTTGTTCGAGTTCTTTGATCTTGTGCACCACTGTTTCACTTTCCCGGATTACCAGCTAGTGCCTACTATGGAGTAATTTTCCCAGTTGTTGGAGGTACCTATTCTTGATCAGTTACCTTTCAATGGTACGGAAGAACATCCAAATCCTTAAGAGATTGCTCGGGCTCTGTCCTTACAACGGTCTGACGTAGTGACAAGTTGGGAGACTAGAGGAAGTGTCCAAGGAATCCCGGTTAAGTTTCTATTCGAGAAGGCTTACCATTTTTGGGACACCTTGGATTTACAAGCTTTCGAAGAGGTGCTGGCACTTCTCGTTTACGGGATGGTACTTTTCCCTAATGTTGATCAACTCGTAGATTTGAACACTATTAAAGTTTTTCTATCTCGTAATCTGGTGCCTACATTACTTCGGGATGTTCTATACTCTCTGTATACTCGCACTCTAAAGAGAAGGGGGACCCTCCTGTGTTGCATTCCTCTATTGGCTAGGTGGTTTATTTCGCACCTACCCAGATCGGTTATGAAGAATGAACAGGTTTTGAAATGGTCTCGTAGGCTGATGTCCCTTACACATTCAGACATTCATTGGTGTTCACAGTTCTCGGAAGATGTTACCATCATCGATCGCTGTGGTGAATTCCTTAATGTCCCTCTCTTAGGAATTAGGGGAGGAATCACTTATAACCCTTGTTTGGCAATGTGTCAGTTTGGTTATGTGAGAAGAGATGGTCCTCATGATACGCTTATCCAAGGAATCACCTTCAACTATGAGAATGATGCTCAGGGATACCGCAAAAGGTTCATAAATGCTTGGGGCATGATGCATAAAATTGATAGTAAGACGCTGGGGCATAAGAATTCCATTCCTCTTGAGCCTTATCTCCGATGGGTACGAGCTCACGCCCAAAGTCTTATGATGCCTTACCCTGCTATCCTACTAATAACTGTGGAACCAGTTATTGAAGGAGATACTACTTCCCTTGTTCATCATCCTGACATGCCAACTGATCATGAAGAGTTACAGAAGTCCTGGGTTCAACTCAAAGAAGAGCAGGACACGTTTGAAGCTCAGTTCTATGCCAGCGAGAAGAAGGTCCTGGAGCTCACTAGGCTACTTCATGAAGAAAGGAACATAAACGCCTACATTTCACCAAAGAGGATGCGCTTCTGGGGGACCTAGTTTCTTTTTGCTTTAAGTTTTGTTTTGTTTAATTGTAAGCCTAAAGGGCATTCTTTGTAATAATTCGAACTTATTAATGCAATTAACGTGTGTTTCTTTTGGTTAAACAAATTTGAGCCTTTAAGAATCCTTGAAATCATTGCATACGCATCCCATCCATAGCATTGCATAAATAGGTACCATTACAGGTTTCTCATCTTCTTCGCTGTTTATTTCAGCAATAATGTCTTTCGAACAAAGCATCAAGGATCTTCAGGAAAAAAATGCCCAATTTCAACAGATGTTCATAACTCTAGCAAAAGGGCAGGAGGATCTGAAGGCCCCTATCTTGAAAGAGAAGAAGAAGAAGAAGAAGAAGAAGTCCGCTGGTATCCTCAATATGGGCAGAAGGTTCGGGGGTCCGCTAAAGCAACTGGTCGATCTGACCTCCTCGTCCAAAGAGGGGGAAAATCAAGAGAGAGAAACAAGGGAGGAGAATCCTAGTCCTGAAGTCTCTGACAATGATACAGACTACAATGATGAGCAGTATCCTCCCACTGAGGATAGGTATAAGCAGTTTGAAGATCAGTTGAGTGCTATGGAAGTCCATAAAATACCTGGGTTGGATTTCAAAAAACTGGGATTGGTGTCGGGAGTGGTAATCCCGCAGAAATTTAAGGCTCCAGTGTTCACAAAGTATGATGAGGTGTCCTGCCCAAAGCTTCATCTCTATTCCTACATAAGAAAGATCCAGCCCCACACTGCTGATAGAAATTTATGGGTTCACTTCTTTCAAGACAGTCTATCAAGGACTCAGCTTGAATGGTTCTACCAATTGGAGGGAATCAATGTCCGAAACTGGGAAGATCTGGCTGCTGCTTTTTATAAGCAATATCAATACAACGCCGACCTTGCCCCCACTCGTACTCAACTTCAGAGTATGACCATAGGTGCAGGTGAAGGTTTCAAGGACTATGCACAGAAGTGGAGAGACTTGGCTGGAAGAGTCCAACCCCCTTTGTCTGATACGGAGTTGGTCGATATGTTTCTTGGGATGCTATCTGGTCCATTCTTTAATCATTTGATCGGTAGCTCATCAGCTGGTTTCACCGATCTGATTCTAACTGGAGAGAGGGTAGAAGTCAGGATCCAGAGCGGTAAGATACAGAAAGACACCTCTTCGAGTTCGATAAAGAATCATTTCATTGGTAAAAAGGAAGCTAGTGCTATCTATAGCCTAAGAGGTCAAAACAGAGTTGAGCACCTTCAGACAGTAAGTGCTGTAATGATACCTAGGCATGCGGCTGCTCCATAATGCAACAATCAACAAAGGGTGGAAAGACCACAAAGGCATTTTACCCGGATTAACATGACGTTGGCTAAGGTTCTACCCCATCTACTGAGATCCAACTTGGCAACCTTGAAAGAGGATCCCAAGAATCCGAATACCACATCTCCTCGATACAATCCAAACGCTCGGTGTGCCTACCATTCTGAGAGTCCCGGACACGATACAAATGACTGATGGGATCTGAGAAATAAGGTACATGATCTGATTGAGGCCAAGGAAATTGAGTTCGATGCTCCGGAGAAGCCCAATGTCATAACTACTCCCATGCCTAAGCACAATTGTGGAGTTAATGTTGTTGATACCGATCTATTTGTAACCTCAGTTGATGAAGTTTCTACTCCTCTTATGACTGTCAAGAAAAATTTGTTATTGGTTGGTTTATTTCCGGGTTGTGGTGAAGGTTGCCACATGTGTTCATCTCTTCCCTCTGGTTGCAGTTTACTGAAGACAGGTGTTCATCGCCTGATCGACAGCAGAGAAATTTTGTTCGAGAAAACTTTGATTCCCATTGTTCCTCTTGAAGATGTTGCAATTATAACCATTTCCGCCAATCCTTCCAAGGTCTCCTCGAGAAGACCTATTAGGATTACATGTTCCCCAAAAGTCGCTCGACTAATAATCACCCTTCTTGGTCATATCCCATACGCCTCGAACAAAGTTGTCCCTTGGCATTATGGCGCTGATGTCTACTATCATGGCATTAAACAAGACTTGAAGAATGAAGAAGCCGATCCTGATGTCAGTAACATTGTCGGGACCAGTAAAATTACCAGAAGTGGAAGGGTGTTCTCCCCCGAGATTGCCCCAAGGACTGTCAATAGACCTGTTATTATTTCGCCCTCTATTCCTGTTGGTGCTTCAACTACTACTCCTGTTCTTACTCTGGTTGTTACCCCTTCCATCAATTCATCTGGTGCCCGAGGCAAAGAAGCTATAGGTGAGCCTGTCCGAACAGAGGCACCTAGAAAAATTGTCATAGAAGCCTCTAAGCAAGAGATAGGGGAAATATTGAAAATAATAAAAAAGAGCGACTACAATATGGTCGAACAGCTGGGGCAGACTGTTTACCTTGGGATTTGGTAAACAACCGCTGATCCTCCAAATGGTTACTTATTTGGTTACTCGCAGGATCGATCAGATTGATCCTAGGACATAGGTTGATTTTGAAGTTTTGATTAAATTGGATAAGGCTTTAAATAAAGAGGTTTCAAGTAAGTTGCATGAAGAAAGGACTTGGTAAAATAAACAAGGCTTAAAGTAAAAGGCTTCGACAGGAATGTAAAGAGGAAAGCAAGTAAATTTCTGGAAAAGTAAATGACTTTGATTAATAAAATTGGTGTTTCACACATACATTTCTCAACAATTCTTTCTCACACGCTGGGTACTCGAACCTATATGAGTGACTTTGTATAGAATTGTGAACACACGCGAGAAACTACATGACTACCATTATTTATACTAAAACATCCCAAGTAACCGTCGGGCAGTTACACTGCTTCGAGATCAATCCACTTGGAACGTTCTCCACGTTCGACGCTCCAGATCCTTGCACGTTTGCACGTGGTAACTGCTGGAAACCGTTTTCCCTCCAAACGCTTGAATTTCAAACTGCTCCACTCTGAACCATCGAACACTTTCGTCGAGAGACATCTTCGACGAGAAACTCCTTCGACGTCGAAGGCAACCAACTTCTCCCTTGGAAGAAATCTTCTAAGTACTTTGCCATCTTTCGACGGGCATTTCGACAGACTTAGCCAATCGAAAACATCCTTCAGCTTTAATGGCTGACATCAACAAAACAAAGGTGTCGAATTTAGGAGCCAACAAATTGCCCCCCAAGAATGCCTTATTTCGACTCTGAAAGAAAAAGGCATTCTTTGAAACGCCATTCGACACCTGTCTTTTCACGCTTAGTCACAAATTAACTTGTGCACTTTTTGTTGTTTTCTACCAACTATTGGCAATCCCAAGAAAACCATCATTTATCCGTACCTAGGACGTCACTTTCAGTACGGCGTGCAGTACCAAACGTCATTTCAGAATTTGTCATTATGACAATTCCCAAAAACGAGGACGCACGCTGCGTCCCTCTATTTCTGCAGAACGGATAAAACAACAGGGGGCTGCCACGCGTCCCACTAACTTCTGCAATAATTAAATGGCATTTAATGTCCTTGGTTTTGGGGATTTTCCCCCACTACTATAAATAGCAGTAAGTACCCCATTGTGGGACTTTTTACGCCATCTAGCTCTCAAACTTCTCTGTTTTCATACAACTTGTCATCTTTGCAAAAACATTTCCTCCTTTACTTCGTCTTCAACCTCAACTCTAACAATGGCATCTGCTTCCAATGCTCCTGGCGCTACTGTACCATCTGAAACTGCTAAACCCAAGGTTTTCGTCACTGCTCCGATAGTAACTTCTACAGGCAAACGAAGGGTTCTTGAACCCTTGGACATCGCCGTTCGCGATGCCTACTCACGCCATCTTATGATCCCGGTTGGATACTCCAACCAGATCTTTGCAATGTCTGGCCCCATGTATCCAAGTATCTCTGAGGCTATGAAGATCAAGAGCTATTTCCCGGTAGTCGAGAAACTCAAACCGGTTGCATGTGCCAAGAAAGACGCAGAAGACAATGAAGACCCTGCACATGAAAAAATCGACCTCCGCTTCTTCAACAGAGGTGTTAGGGCCTTTAGGTCTGGCCCTAGCCTTACCCCTGATTACGTTGCTTGGCTAGAAAAGACGGAGAAGCACCAAACTTCTATCTGGAAGGATATGGGGATCTTCGACCTGGTGATGCTGTCGAAGACAGGTTTGAACTATTCTTCGGAGATGCTGATAGCTTCTCTGTTGTTCTGGGACTACTCCCACTTTACTTTCCATCTTCCCTGTGGGATGCTAACCCCCACACTCTTCGATGTGGCCGCTATTACCGGCCTTCGACCCACCGGGGATTACTTCGATCCGGAGGAGATGTCGGAGGATCAAATTGGCTTCTCTGAGACCAAACCAACCTATACCACTTTCATCAACCATTATCACGACAGGTCGACAGATGCTGTGTCGGATGTCGAACACATAGCGTTTCTAGCCCTATGGCTGACTCGCTTTGTATTTTGCTCGAAGTCTTTACAGGTGACCAAAAAGATGGTCACTCTCGCTACTCAACTGCATCATCGCCAAAACATCTGTTTGGCAGAACTGATTCTGGCTAGCCTCTATGATTCGATCAGCAATGGGGCAACTCTTCTAAAAATTATCGAGAACAGGGCCAGCTTGCTACTTGCTGGGCCTTTTTGGCTGCTCCAACTGTGGCTCAATGCCACTTTCGAATCTTTCTTGCCTAAGAAGGTTCAGATAAATGAGCAGGCTCCAGAGATAGCGAACAGACGCGTCGAAGGAACCAGGCTGGCTCTGTTGACACCTATGGAAGATGGACTGGAGTTTCAGCAAACCTTCACCAACTTCGTCCTGATGTTTGCTCGAAGGAAGGAGTTTGTTTCCACTATGGCTCCATTTGCTCGACGGAAGGTAGGCCCAGCATGGTTCACAAGACCACATCCAAGGACGTCGAGTGGTCCTAATGTTGATGAACATACAATACTGTGGGAGGCGTTCCTCACACCAAGGATCATGCCTCTTTGATTCAGGAGCTCTAAGACTCATTTGAGTCTGATTGCCTACCAACCAAACCTGGTATCTCGCCAGTTTGGTATTATCCAAACCCTACCTTCTCCGATTTTTCCACGAGAGAAGTCAATGTTGTACTTCTGCAATGATTACACCGAAGAAGCTGCCATCAAGCATATCGGAAGATATGCTGGTCGAACAGTTCTCTCGTTGTTTGACTACCAGCTCAATTTTCTTTGCTCACCATCCTTCGAGGAATGGTGGAAAAGCTATTATGCTGAGGAGTTCTTCGACGAGAAGGACTTCATGGATGAGCTTCAGAAATCTTTTGTCCTTGTGTTGGACAAAATAAGGAAATGTAAGTTCATCCTTTTATATTACTTTGTTTTTTTTTCGACTACTAGCCTGTTAACTTTTATTTGCTTTCAGTTGTTCGAAAGCCTGTATCCAAGAAGGCTACAGAAGGCCAACAGGGAGGAGGCCCTTCAACAAAACCTCCACCGCCGGCGAAGACTACAGCGCCGGCGAAGACCACAAGCAACCAACAGGGGGAAGGCTCTTCGAAGAAGCCTTCTATATCGGTAACCAGACTTTTCATTATTTCTTCCTGGCTTTCGATTTTTGACTTTCGATGCAATTATTAAATCGAATTCCCATTGGTTTTCTAGGCACCTTCTCCCAAGAAACGGCCAGCACTGGTGGTCGAATCTGGGAGCGATGAAGAAAGTGATTCTCCTCCTGCCCCTCTAAAGAGGCGAAAGTTGACGAAGGATGCTTCTGTTCCTGCTCCTGCTTCTGAAGGTCGAACCATCAGAATAAAGGTTGCTGGGAGAAAGCCTAGGCCACCTCCAGTGATCATTGAGGAGCCAACGGAGGAGGAACTAAACGTTCTTCTTAACAAGCCTGTCGAAAGCGACAACTCCAGCCCTGGGGCTGAAACTAATCTACAGGTAATCTCTTAGACCCTTTTATAACTTAGGTATAGATACCCATATTCGATTGTGTCTCTTTCGATCTCTGAAGATTTGTCTTCTTTCCTTTTTCAGGACACCACTGAAAGTTCTCCGCCAAGGACCTCTGAAACGCTGGAATCTGCTGAACTCAGCAGGCCACAAGAAAAAGGCTTAGGAAATGACGAAGCCCATACTGAAAATGAGGCCAATTCTGAAACGGTAGAAAAACCAGCAGAGGAACTTCAAACGGAGGAACAACAGCTAGAATCGGTTCAGGTGGTGGATCTGTCAGAAGAGAATCATGAAGAAAGGGACCAAGGCAATGCTGGCGAAGAAAATCAAGGTGCTGCTGACGAAGAGAACCCAGGTGACACTGGCGAAGAGCAACAGGGTGACGCTAGCGAAGAACACCAAGGTGACGCTGGCGAAGGGCACCAGGATGATGCTAGCGAAGAGCACCAAGGTGACGCTGGTACTGCCCCAGTCCGAGTCGAAGAGCAACAAGTCGAGGCACCTAACACTCAACAGCCTCAAACCCAAGATAATGCTGTTGCAAGGGTTACCTCAACGAAGCACAGGTCAAAAGAGGACTTAGAACTCTTGAAACAAACTGACCCTGTTAGCTATCTCAACACAATCGTCGAGAGCAAGAGTTCATCTGATGCTAGTCAGGAGATTCCTACCCTGTCGGGGAAGTCTACTGAAACCTCTCCTCTCGATGACGCTTTGGCAAAGGTTAAGGCCCAGTTCTTCAAGAAGGACTTGATGAAGGCTTTAGAGGGGGACCCCACTGCTCCATCATACTTGAAGGATGTCTTGAATGCTGTCGACTTGTTAGCTGTAGCCCCAGAAGTCTCAGGCTTGATCATGGAGTTACACTCTATGATTGATCAAGTCTCAGCAGATTACAGGCGCCAAAAGGGGTTTAACAGTCAGCTTGAGGTGTTGTATGGCAAAAGCTCCTCTGCGTGGACTGCTGTCTCGGATACGACTTCTCGAATTGTGGAGTTGTCAAAACAAAAAGCATCTACGCAGGAAGAAGTCGATGCCATTGATCGAGAGAATGCTTCCTTCCGGGCACAAATCGCAGAGATAGAAGCGAAGATAAATGCCAACACTATACGCAAGGAGGAACTTCTTTCGACCATCTCAGACACCGAGAGCCAAACTGAAATCAAACAAGGCCTGGAATTCGCTGAGAGGGCCCAAGGCTTCGACGCTCAGATTGCCAAACTAGTGCAGGAGAACGCCTGGTGCAAGAAAAGGTTGGAGCTGCAGCAAGCCAAGTACCTTCGACTCAAGGACTCTATTCCCTTTTGAATGATTCTCTTTTGTAACCATATTTTGTAATCTATATTCGACAATATTGCCATCTTGGCTGAAATTTATAATATTTCCATTTTGGCATTTTTATGGTTAACTTAGTCTTGTTCTTTTATTATTTTATTTTTATCTCTTGAAGTATAGGTTTGTATTTTTTCAAATATTTACCATTTACTCTCAAGAGCCTTTTATCTCCACCTAACTCTTCGACTTCATAGGCTCCACCAGAAAAAGTTTGGATAACTCTGAAGGGTCCTTCCCATTTGGGTGACCATTTCCCCATGCTTCGATCCCTTCGATCCATGGGAAGAATTACCTTCCAAACTAGTTCTTCAGGTAAAAATACCTTAGGTTTTACCTTTTTATTATAAGAGTCTTCTACTCTTTTCTTCTGAAGCCTGAGTAGGTCGAGAGCGCGTAATCTCTCTTCGTCTAAATCCACCAGTTCGTCCAGCATCATGTTCCAATAGACTTCAGAAGGAATATCATAATGCCTCTAAACCCTTGCAGATTGAAGACAAATTTCTGCTGGCAACACTGCATCATGGCCAAAAGTTAGCCTATACGGTGTTGTACCAGTGGCTTCTTTTGGGGACGTTCGACAAGCCCACAGAATCTGGTCCAACGTCTTATGCCAATTCTTTGGTTTCTTCCCAACATGTTTCTTTATCAAGCCAATCACCACTTTGTTAGCTGCTTCGACTTGACCATTCGCCTGTGCATAATAAGGCGTGGATGTTAGGAGTTTGAAACTTGTTTCCTGAGCAAATTCTTGCATCTTTCGACCAGTAAAAACTGATCCTTGATCAGTTGTTATTGTCTCAGGAATTCCATACCTAAAGATAATGTTCTTTTGAATAAATTCAATGACATTTTCCTGGTCTACATTGACTAAAGGGGTAGCTTCGATCCACTTAGTAAAGTAATCAATGCCTACCAGTATGTATTTCTGACTCTTTGATGATGCTGGTCGAATCTCTCCAATGAGGTCCAACGCCCATCCTCTAAAAGGCCAAGGCTTCACTATCGAGTGAAGTTCGCTTGCTGGTACATGTTGGATGCCTGTATGGACTTGACACTCTTGACAACCCTTGGCGAACTCAACACAATCTTTCAGCATAGTGGGCCAATACAGTCCTTGTCGAAACAACAACCATTTCATCTTATGGCCTGCTTGGTGAGCCCCACATGCCCCAGCATGCATAGTCGAAAGGGCTACGTATGCCTCAGTTTCACTTAAGCATTTTAGAAATACCCCTTCAGGCGTTTTCTTGAATAACTCATTACCCATGAGTACATAGCTCAACGCCCTATACTTTGTTTTTCGTTCTGTCGAAGCTCCTGGATTTTGAAGATAGTCCACAATGGGTTTCCTCCAATCTTGCTCTGACAAATTATCAATGAACGAAATCTCGAAGTTACTGTGATCAGCATATCCTAGTCTCGTCGATTCCAAGTCTGATGGTGATAGACAAGTTGCTTTTATCTTTTCTCGAACTTCGATTGCTCTTTGTAATCTCGTTTTTGAAATCTTATACCCAGATGCAATTTGTGCCAAGTCATTGGCTATTTGATTTTCGACTCTGGGTATGTGTCGAATATTGATCGTTTCAAATTTTTTCAATAAACGATTTGCTATCACAAAGTACATAATGAGATTCTCTCTTATGCATTTATATTCTTTTGTGACTTGCTTAATGACTAACTCTGAGTCTCCCATGATTTCGACTCGAGTTGCCCCCAATTCCAACAATATCTCAAGGCCAGTAATTAGAGCTTCATACTCAGCCTCATTGTTCGAACAAGAACCTGATATTTTGTACTTGAATGTTGTTGGAATTTTATCTGGAGAAATAATCAAGACTCCTACCCCTGTTCCATCTTTATGGCTGGAACCATCGAAGTAGAATTTCCAAGGCTCTATCTCCATATAATTAATATCCTCGACTTGAATTGAGTGGTCGACTATGAAGTCTGCAACCACTTGTCCTTTTACTGCCTTAAGAGGCATAAAGGTCAAGGAGTATTCAGTTAATGCTAATGCCCACTTGCCAATTCGACTGTGCAAGATAGGTTTCGACAACATATACTTGAAAACATCAAAATGAGACGAAACATACACATCAACTGGTTTTATATACTGCTTGAGTTTTGTACAAGAGAAATACAGACATAGACACAATTTTTCAACTTCACTATATCTAGTTTCTGCATCATTCAAAACTCTACTGAGATAATAAATGGGTCTTTCGACTCCATTCTCATCCTCTTGGGCTAACATGCTCCCCAGAGTTTTGTCGGATGCAGCTATGTACAATCTCATACTCCTATTGCTACAAGAAGGCACCAGAATAGGTGGCTTAGTGAGGTACCCTTTGATTTTGTCGAAGGCTTCTTGTTGCTCTTGCCCCCATTCGAACCCCTCTTTATTCAGTCGAAGTAAGGGTGAAAAGGCCTGAGCTTTCCCACTTAGATTAGATATAAACCTCCTTAAGAAATTTATCTTGCCTAAGAGAGATTGCAATTCCTTCTTATTCGATGGCGCTTTCGCTTCCAAAATTGCCTTCGTCTTGTTCTGGTTGATTTCGATTCCTTTCTTGTGGACAACGAAGCCCAAGAAATCTCCAGCTTTCACACAGAACGCACACTTCAAAGGGTTCATCTTCAGACCATGTTCTCTCATTCTTTCGAATGATTGTCGAAGGTGGTCAATATGATTCTTCCTGGAAACAGATTTTATAACAATATCATCAATATATACTTGCATAAAAGTGTTAATAAAATCATGGAAGATAGTATTCATTGCTCGCTGGTACGTTGCCCCAGCGTTTTTTAGGCCAAAAGGCATCACTACCCATTCGTAAGTGCCTAAGGCCCCAGGGCATCGAAAAGCTGTTTTCGACACATCCTCTTCAGCAATGAATATTTGATTATATCCTGAATAACCATCGAGCATACTCAGGTATTCATAGCCAGCGGCAGAATCGACTAGCATTTCCGCCACAGGCATAGGATATTCATCTTTGGGTGTAGCAGCATTCAAATCTCTGAAATCTATGCATACCCTTAACGTAGCATTTTTCTTAATTACTGGCACAATGTTTGAAATCCATTCGACATACCTTGTAACACGGATGAATTTGCATTTCAGAAGTCTTTCGACCTCCGTTTTGATCTTCGACAGTATTTCTGGAGCGAAGCGCCTTGGATTTTGCTTGATTGGTTTCTTCCCAGGTTTGATTGGCAACTGAAGTTCTACCAATCCTCTGTCGAGACCAGGCATTT
This sequence comes from Vicia faba, assembly GCA_948472305.1. NCBI lineage: Eukaryota > Viridiplantae > Streptophyta > Magnoliopsida > Fabales > Fabaceae > Vicia > Vicia faba. Next base: position 180,630,983 of record OX451741.1, on the reverse strand, counting down.
CGTCATAATCCCATGCAAAACAGTCTTTAAACTCTTTCAGCAATTGGATTACTTCCAACCTAAGTTCTGGATCGATTTTGGCGCTGATGTAAGTTGGCCTTTTCTCTGATCCTTCGCCTAAGTTGATTTCTTCTAAAGGGTCTTGCGCTAACATTTTAATGTTGTTCGCCAAGGGGTCCTTTTCGAAGCCCAAAGGCTCATCGTCATAGATGGCGTCGAGCCTCTGTTCCTTCATTTCTTCTGGCATGATATCAGGAGGTTTTGGATCGAAATCCTTTCCTGGGCCTACAGCAGATAATTGTTGATCATTGGCCTGTGTGGCCATGTACTTTACTTCGGCTTCGAGAGCCGTTATCATCTTGGTTTTGGCTACATAAGCCGAAATTCGCTTCAAAGATTGCGACTCAGTCATTATCACTGAATTCGCTTCCCCAACCAGTTGGTTGGATATCAGTTAACCCACTGAAGTCTATGTGGGACAAGTCTTCTCTGTCCCATTGGAAACCATGCTCAGGATGCAGGTATAGGGAACAAAAGGTGTTTGGCGCTGGCGCCATGTCGAAGTCAGGTGTTGGACATGGCCCTATGTGAGCCAAGTTCTTGTCGAAATCTGCCAAACCCAGGTGATTCACTTCGCCAAGGTAATAGCTTTGATCTGCCTCTATGTTTTCGACCATCCCATCTGGACGCCATAGCAGCAGCCTTTGGTGCATCGATGAAGGCACAACGCCAACACCATGAATCCATTCACGGCCCAACAAAAGATTGTAGTTAGGTTTGGCCGATATGACCATAAACATCGTTGGTCGAAGGATCGACCCTACTTTGATATCTAGCTGGATCACTCCCATAGTGGTCCCTATGCCGCCCTTATAGTTCGACAGGACCATGTTGTGAGGCTTAATGTCCTCATCCCTTTTGCCAATTTTCCTTAGCATAGAGTGAGGAATAATGTTAATGGTTGCCCCACAATCCACCAATATTTTATTCACAGTAGTTTCTTCGAGTTTAGCCCTTATGAATAAAGGCTTGAGGTGATTTTTCATCGCCTCTGTAGGTGGCTCGAAGAAGCCATTTTGTTCCTCAGTAGTGCCATTGTCCATGACAAAATAGCACACTGGCCTATGTTTGGCCATTTCTTGCTCCACTTCCCAGTCACTTGCTTCGACTTCTACCTGTCGATTGAATTCTCTGGGAAGCACTGAAACTATATTCACCATTATGTCCAAAGTATCATCAGACTCAGCATCGTCTTCGTCTTCGACTTCACTTTGGTTAGGCCAAACTAGCTTGTTGGTCACTGGCTCTCTTTCTAGAGGTTTCCTTTGCTTCCTTTGAGGAACGTTCGAACTGGTTTCTGCCTTTGGTTCGTTGGCAGCCTCCCTTTCAGCTTTTCGTCTCCTTTGATATCTCCTCCATTGAGATCGAGACATGGGATTTTTACCCTTGTAGTTGCTGGACACTTGTGCAACCTTAGGTGCAGCAACTTGAGGCTCTTTCTTTTGAGTCAAAGAGGAACCTCTTGGCACTTCGAAAGAATGCCATTTCTCCTCACTTGGCCTTTTCCGACCAGAGGTTTTGTACCAAGTATCTACTGACACATTTGTTGGAGGCCTAAAAGTCAATGGCCTCTTTTCTTGGTTAGAACCTCTTTGGGAGGCTCTTCTGGGATCATGTCGAAGGTCAACATTCTCCCTTCTCTTATTCGCTGCTCTTACGCCTTGAATGTGCTCAGCAGCTTTTTTATCAAAGATCGAACTGCATCTTGGACACAGCATCACCTCTGATTTCTTTTTCTGGCATCTTTGTAGAAAATCTGCCAAGTTTTCATTTTCCCGAGGGAAAGCAGTCTTATTAGCTTGTTCTTGCCTCATGGCCTCTTCTGATGCTTTTGGGTCAGAAAGTTCGACCATGTTGATATTCATTGTATCTTTGTTAGCAAGAGTTAACTGCTTCATTTGTATCTCCAGATTCTCCGTCTGGCCTTGAACAGTGGCCAAGTGGGAACCGGATTTTGATCCAGTTTTTTGTGCTTCAGCGGTCTCCGACTTCGGGTTTTCGACCGCTTTCTGGACAGCTTCAATTGTCTTTCTGGATAAATTTCCAGAAAAACTGCCAAAGATTGGCATGTTGATGTGGTCCTTTGAGACTTCGACCATGGTAATTCCTGGCTTCTTCGACTGGATCCTGGTTGCCTCTATCACGTTCACCTCAGAGGGTTCAGCATAGTGGGCTTCAGCCTGCAATGGATTTGAGTCGACAGCCATGGGGGATTTGTCAGCAAACTTCAATCTCCCTTCTTCGATAGCGTCTTGCACAAGATTCCTGAAAAGAAAACATTGAGAAGTTTTATGGCCCAAAAAATTATGATATTTGCAAAAACCTCTCTTCTTTCTTTGATCAAGAGGAGGTACTTTTACCCCTGGGGGTACTATCATTTGGCCATCTTTAACCAGCAAGTCGAAAATTTCATCACATTTTGTGATGTCAAAACTATAAGTCTTTTTTGGGAACCTATCGTTGGTCCTTTCTGGACCAATGGGATTTTTCCCATTTGAGGGGACTAACAGTTTACAAGAGTATGGTGGCCCTTGTTTCAGTTCTGCTAAATCGACTTCTCCTTCTTCGACAGTTAAAGTATCGTCGAAGGATTCTAGATCTTCGTCATCCATCTCAACGTACGCTATCCTTTCTCTCTTGTGAGTTTTCGTTGCCTTAGCTTTTTCAGCTTTGAGGCGTTCTACCTGTCGAACTCTATCGGCCAGTTGGGCCATGTCTCTTAGGTACTGGGTGTCTAGCTTCTTCCTAATGGAATAATCTAAACCGCCTGCGGCTATTTCGACCAACTCATGTTCTGGCACTTGTGTAAAACATCTCGCCTTGAGCAACCTAAACCTATTTAGATATTCGTCTATAGGTTCAGTGAAACGTCTCTTCACACTGGCCAGTTCTTTCAGGCTTATCTTGGTTTGCCCCATGTAGAATTGTTCATGGAACAATCTTTCCAACTGGGTCCAATGATGGATCGAATTGGGGGGGAGAGTTGTAAACCAAGTAAAAGCGTTCTTTGTTAAAGAACTTGGGAAGTACTTGATCCTTAGGTTTTCGTTATTCGAAATGTCACCCGCTTTGATCAAATATCTCGCCACATGCTCGACAGTAGATTCTGTCGTGTCCCCAGAGAACTTAGTAAATTTGGGGACTTTACATCTAGGAGGTAAGTCCGTTTGCAACACGTATTCTGACAATGAAGATGTAAAGTTGGGCCTTCGAAAGCCCATGTTCATCCCATTTTGAGTCATGATCCTTTCAATCATGGTTGCCAGATTGTTTTCCAAACCCATGTTTTGGTATTGGATATGCTGAACCACTTCGTCAGCATTTTGGTTTCTGTTAACTAACCTTACCTCTGGGGTTATTACCCTAGGTTCCTCGACAGGTTGTTCCAATCGTGCCCTAAGGTTTTCTTCGACAGGCTGTTGAGCCTGGTTAATGGTGGTTTCTTCCTCTAAAAATATCCCCTGGTTTCCCCTAATTTGCGCCCTTTGGGGCTGTCGAATCGGTTGGGGTACTCCAAAGAAATCAGCCAAGCGCGTCATTTGCGCTGTCATTTGCTGATTCGATTGAGTAGTGTTTTGTATTAGAGGGTTTAGCACTGTACTCAAAGTTTGTGCCAACATTTGCACCATATCATGGTTGCTTTCGTCCATTTGTTGCCTCAAGACTGCTGTCGAGGCATTTGTAAGGCCATGGGCTACTTGGGACGTTCCCCCTAAGAGTTGGGTCCTATTTCTATTCGCCATGCCTACTCCAGAGCCTTGGAGTGGCGAAGAGGCACTCACCAAAGGGTCTGAAAAAGTGGACGCAGCATTCGTCAGGCTTGCCACTTCAGAAGTTGGCATACCATAGAATGGAATAAATCCTGGGGGAACCAAAGGCCTTGTGCCTAAATTTCCCCTTGGTGGGGGAGTTCCCAAAGGCATCCTGGGGCCTGTTAACGAAGGTATTGGCCCCGTGGTTGTGACCGATACTGCTGGTGTCGAACCAACATTTGTCGCTTCACTTACAGTCGTACTAACCGTTGCTCCCACATTCGTTTGTGGGATTTCGTTATTGTTTGGCGGATTCGCCATCTCTTCCCTTCTTCTGGCAGTATTGTTATCGTTAGTGTATATTCTACCACTTCTCAATAACATACAACTCGAAAAGATGAGATTATTTTCAACAATCAACACACAGTCCCACCAGGTGTGCCAATTTGTTTACCTTGGGATTTGGTAAACAACCGCTGATCCTCCAAATGGTTACTTATTTGGTTACTCGCAGGATCGATCAGATTGATCCTAGGACATAGGTTGATTTTGAAGTTTTGATTAAATTGGATAAGGCTTTAAATAAAGAGGTTTCAAGTAAGTTGCATGAAGAAAGGACTTGGTAAAATAAACAAGGCTTAAAGTAAAAGGCTTCGACAGGAATGTAAAGAGGAAAGCAAGTAAATTTCTGGAAAAGTAAATGACTTTGATTAATAAAATTGGTGTTTCACACATACATTTCTCAACAATTCTTTCTCACACGCTGGGTACTCGAATCTATATGAGTGACTTTGTATAGAATTGTGAACACACGCGAGAAACTACATGACTACTATTATTTATACTAAAACATCCCAAGTAACCGTCGGGCAGTTACACTGCTTCGAGATCAATCCACTTGGCACGTTCTCCACGTTCGACGCTCCAGATCCTTGCACGTTTGCACGTGGTAACTGCTGGAAACCGTTTTCCCTCCAAACGCTTGAATTTCAAACTGCTCCACTCTGAACCATCGAACACTTTCGTCGAGAGACATCTTCGACGAGAAACTCCTTCGACGTCGAAGGCAACCAACTTCTCCCTTGGAAGAAATCTTCTAAGTACTTTGCCATCTTTCGACGGGCATTTCGACAGACTTAGCCAATCGAAAACATCCTTCAGCTTTAATGGTTGACATCAACAAAACAAAGGTGTCGAATTTAGGAGCCAACACAGACCCCCTCAAAGATATCCATGTTGTATCTGTTGTTGTGCTCTGAGGCCCATGCAAAGGCTTTGATCGCATTCCTCAATACTGCACACGTTCCACATGAGACCTCGGCTGATCAATTCAAAGTCTGTGTGGCCAGCCTGACTGCTGAAAATGGGTTGGGTTTTACAGATGCCGACTTGACACCGAAGGGGAGGAAGCAAAATGATGCTCTGCATGTCTCGATCGAATGCAGGGGCACCACTATGGCTCATGTGCTGGTAGATACCAGGTCTTCACTGAATGTCCTGCCGAAGAAGGCTCTTGACCGACTAGATTGTGAGGGCTTGACCTTAAAGCCTAGTAATATTGTGGTAAGGGCTTTTGATGGGTCAAAGAGAATGGTGCATGGGGAGGTGGACATCCCTGTCAAAGTAGGTTCTCAGACTTTTGAGTCCACTTTCTATGTAATGGACATCCGGCCGTCATACTCCTGTTTGTTGGGTCGTCCTTGGATCCATGAAGTCGGGGCTGTTACTTCTACACTGCACCAAATGCTGAAGTATCCAGTGAAGGGGAAGATCGTCACTATATGTGGCGAAGAGGAGTATATGGTGAGCCACCTCAACTCCTTCAGATACGTATAGATGGACGGGGAATTCATAGAGACTCCTTGCCAGAATTTTGAAGAGGTTCCCCAGATCTTGGCATCGACTGAAACTACTACCAGCAACAAACTTCCACTGAAGATGGCTTCTCTCAAAGACACTAGAGCAGTGGTTGAAGAAGGTGGGTATACCAACTGGGGACAACTCCCTGATTTTACTCACAAAACTGACAAGTTTGGTTTAGGCTTTACTTCAGGAGCTCAAAGGGTTGTTCGACGCGCTCGAGCCGGAGGACCTCCCCTACGCATCAGCAATCAGGGAATTAATGCCATTGAAGACAGTGAGGAAGACTCTGACATTGACAGCTGGATCTACCCAACTACCAACGGTGGACCGAGTAACTGGACGACTAAGGATTTTATACCAGATTCTTTTATTCCGCAGTAATTGTCTTACTTGTTTTTTTTAAGATTGTAATAAACAATTTAAACTCTACAACCTGGTGTCTTCCCCGAGGCACATTGGCTTTGTTTATGAGGGTTATTATGTGTCATTTCATATATCATCAATAAATCATTGGACGTTTCTTGCATACAAATGTTACGCTCCCTGTTTTTCTTTTCTGCTTTCACTTTATCACAACAGCTATGCTCTTACACACACTCACGTCTCATACTACAGATCCATATCCACTCTGGATCCCATTGATAATAGTTCTGCTACTACCGGCTATGATTTCGAAAATCCGATCATCCAAGCCAAGGACGAAGGTGAGGACGATTGTGAGGTTCCTGGAGAACTTTCTAGACTATTACAGCAGGAAGAAATGGCCATAGAGCCTCATGAAGAGCCAATTGAGACGATAAACTTGGGCACGGAAGTGGACAAAAAAGAAGTCAAAATCGGCATAAATCTGGGGGCTAAGATCAAACAGCGGTTGATACAGATGTTGCACGACTATGTTGAGATCTTCGCCTGGTCCTATGAAGACATGCCTGGTGTAGACACTAATATTTTGGTACATCGTCTGCCGACCAAGGAAGACTGTCCTCCGGTTAAACAGAAGGTCCACCGTATGCACCCTGAAATGTCAGAAAAGATCAAGGCATAGGTCATGAAACAGTTTGACGCAGGTTTCTTAGCTGTCACCTCCTATCCACAGTGGGTTGCTAACGTCGTTCCAGTACCTAAGAAGGACGAAAAGGTACGAATGTGCGTGGATTACAGAGATCTGAACAGGGCAATCCCCAAGGACGACTTCCCGCTTCCTCACATTGATGTTCTGGTCGACAACACCGCGCAGCATAAAATCTTCTCCTTCATGGATGGTTTCTCTAGATACAACCAGATCAAGATGGCTCCTGAAGACATGGAGAAAACAACATTCGTCACACAGTGGGGCACCTTCTGTTACAAGGTGATGCCTTTTGGGTTGAAAAATGCTGGAGCAACCTATCAGCGAGCCATGGTCGCCTTGTTCCATTATATGATTCACCACGAGATTGAGGTTTATGTCGATGACATGATAGCTAGGTCTCAAACCGAGGAGGAACACCTGGATCATCTACAAAAGTTGTTCGAAAGGTTGAATACGTATAAGCTGAGGTTGAATCCGAAAAAATGCACCTTCGGAGTAAGGTCTGGCAAACTTCTGAGTTTCATTGTCAGTGACAAAGGTATTCAAGTGGACCCTGCAAAAGTAAAGGCCATACAAGAGATGCCGGCTCCCCGTACAGAAAAGGAAGTTAGAGGTTTCTTGGGACGTTTAAATTATATTGCCAGGTTCATTTCACATCTGACCGCTACTTGTGGACCCCTCTCCAAGTTTCTGAAGAAAGATCAAGTGGTAAAATGGAATGACGAGTGCCAGACAGCTTTCGAAAGGATCAAAGAATATCTCCAAGAACCGCCAATTTTGATGCCTCCGGTTGAAGGAAGACCTTTGATACTATACTTAATGGTGCTAGACAATTCAATGGGGTGTGTGCTGGGGCAGCATGATGAGTCTGGTCGAAAAGAGCATTCAATATACTATCTTAGCAAAAAATTTACCGACAGTGAGACACGATACTCACTGCTTGAGAAAACTTCTTGCGCTTTGGCATGGGCTGCTCGCCGACTAAGATAATACATGTTGACCCACACTACTTTGTTGATATTTAAGATGGATCCAATCAAATACATCTTCGAGAAGCCCGCTCTCTCCGGAAGAATAGCAAGATGGAAGATGATCTTAACTGAATAAGATATACAATATACAACCCAGAAAGCAATCAAGGGGAGTGTATTGGCCGATCATTTGGCTCATCAGGCCGTGGATGACTACCAGTCTATGAATTTTGAGTTCCCGGATTAGAATATTATGCTGGTGACTGACTACGAAGAACCTGGACCGGATGAAGGACCTGAAGAGGGATCCCGATGGACTATGGTTTTTGATGGAGCTTCAAACGCACTTGGTAATGCCATCGACACTGTAACCAAATCTCCTGAGGGCTGTCATACTCCTTTCACCGCCCGACTATGTTTCAACTGCACTAATAACATGGTGGAGTATGAAGCTTGTATCATGAGTCTCAAAGCCGCTATTGACCTCAGGATCAAGTTCTTAAATGTCTTCGGGGATTCAGCCTTGGTGATAAGTCAGATCAAGGGTGAATGGGATACGAAGCATCTGAATCTCACCCCATATAAAGAGCATGTGTTGACATTGCACCCACACTTTGAGGAGGTAAATTTGAACATTTCCTACGAGAGGAGAATTAGTTAGCGGACGCGCTAGCTACCATGTCCTCCATGTTTAAAGTCAAGTAGGACAACGAGGCTCCCTGAATCACCATTGAGAGGTTGGATGAACCAGCACACTGTTGTGAGATTGATACCAAAGAGGTGGCAGACAAACCATGGTTTCATGAAGGGAAGAGGTACCTCGAGACTCAAGAGTATCCCGAAGGGGAATTTGTCAATGATAAGAAGTTTCTAAGAAGGTTCGCTGCGAAATTCTTCCTCAGTAATGGAATCCTCTACAAGCACAATCATGACTCTACCTTACTACGGTGTGTAGACTAGAAAGAAGCAGAGAGGATTATGGCGGATCTACATGAAGGTACCTTCGGAACCCATTCCAGTGGACATACCATGTCTAAAAAGATCCTACGGGCAGGATACTACTGGTCCACTATGGAAGTAGATTGTTATCAGCACTCCTGAACTTGTCATAAGTGCCAAATCTATACTGATAAGGTGCATGTGCCTCTGGTTCCCTTGAATGTCTTGACAGCTTCGTGTCCTTTTGCAATGTGGGGCATTGACATGATCGGAGAAATCAGGCCTATTGCTTCCAATGGACATCGCTTCATCTTATTGGCCATTGATTACTTCACGAAATGGGTTGAGGCAGCCTTTTTTGCTCTTGTGACCAAGAACGTTGTGGCGCGGTTCGTCAGGCATAATCTGATATGTCGGTATGGTGTGCTAGAGAGAATTATTACTGACAATGGTACAAATATCAACAACACAATGATCACCGAGCTCTGTAAACAATTCAAGATACAACATCATAACTCTTCTCCCTACCAGCCAAAGATGAATGGCGCTGTTGAAGCGGCTAACAAGAACATCAAGAAGATTGTACATAAGATGATAGTGACATACAAAGACTAACATGAGATGTTACCCTTTTCTCTTCATGGATACCGTACCTAAGCACGAACATCGACAGGGGCAACACCCTACTCTCATGTATATGGCATGGAGGCAGTCCTACCCATCGAGGTCCAGATACCTTCTCTCAGGATTATGAAGGATGCGGGTTTGAACAAAGACGACTGGATCCAGACTCGACTTGATCAGCTAAATCTAATCGACGAGAAGAGACTTACCACTATTTGCCATTGTGATCGGTGGATCTGGAACTGACTATTTAACGCTGGTTCACGAAATGTCGCGGAAGCAAGAGTCGCCACCGTCTTTTATTTTCTCCAAATGGAAAGGACAAAAGCACAGAAAAATTCCTTTTGAGATTAGTTCTCGGTTCGGGAGGTAGATTTATAGAAAGGGAAGGTGTTAGCACCCTTTCTATCCATGGTTATCCATGGGCTCTTAGATACTTGCTCATTGTGTTTTCAAAAGTGTTTGTTTGCTTTTCAACTGTGAGTGGGTTTGAAAAAGTTTCGTTTTAAAGTTTCAGTTCGACTCTTGTATCAGTCCTCAAGAGTGTTTGAAAAGTTGTTTTGAAAGCTTTTTGAAAGTGTCGGTGTGAAAAGAGTTTTAACTTATTTTTTAGAGCAAGTATCTACGAGTCATCTACCTACCCTAAGGAATTAGGTTGTGTAAATGTCCTTAAGGTAGTGCCATCCCACCATTGAGAGGTAGGTAGCACCACCGTTGGAGGTGTTCGGGTCAATTCGTTTGTTAGGGACAGTGTGGTCACCAGAGCAACGGTAGGACACCTTAGAAGCTACCCTTATGCCATGGGTCATGGACATAAGGACTTACTAAAACGTCCTCTACTCGACGACCACGTTTCGAGGGGCAAGGCAACAGTGAGGCGTACCCTAGGAGTGGTGTGTGATTTGTGTGTCGATTTCAGTTATTATTTGTCTTGTCATGCATTGAGTGTTCTACGCTTTGATTTTATTTTTGGCCATTCATTCTTTCATGCAAATTATTAGCAGTTAAAAGGTGCGGGAAGATAAAGTCCTACGCTATTACAAAGGCGCGGGTCTACATCGCCAAATTAAACCAAGACCCGATTTGAAAAGAAAAGTGCGAAAAATGAATATTCTAATTAATCTATTACAAGACTTTGGGGCAAGTACATAAATTTCACAAAGAAAAATAAAATAAACGCGCGGAGAGAAAATTAAACTCGATGGTGCGAGGGCATTGGGCCCTTTAAAGAAATTACATTACAATTAATAAATAAATTAAGTTAAATAACGAAAAGAACTTATTTTTGGAGTTTTTGTATTTATGAAATTTAATGAGAAAATTAATTATTATAGGAAACCCTAAATCTAATTGTTTTTAATTTATATAAAAAAAATGTTTAAGTTGTAACCTAATTTAACCCTAATTATTTAAATGGCATATTTATTTACAAAAATAATTAATATTTAATAATGGTAAAAAAAGGAAAAAAGAATAAAAGTATAAAAACCCTAATTTCTACCTTTTTTAGTTTATTTTAAAAAAAATTGGAATTAAACCTAAAATTAAACTAATTAGTTATTAGAATTTTATTTACAAAATATTGATTAAAAAATAAATGAACATATTTTTATTTTTTATAGTTTCTGATTTTTTTTGTATTTTTGTGTTATAAAAAATTAATTTGTGGAATTAAATAAACAATTAATATAATTAAAATAAATGGAAGAAAAGAAAAAAAAAGAAGAGAAGAAAATGCAAACAGATGGGGGTGAGTTGGCCCAATTGGAGGTGTGATTAGAGGAGTTTTGGCCCATTAGGATGTTGGCCACGTTGACTTTTCCAGCGCTTATGTGGGATAGCTGACTAACGTACATGGTAGTCGCTTGTTGATAGCCATTAGATTGGACTTCCTGGGCGCGTGGCAAGTTGAGAAGTGAGGTTGCATGATAGTCCTTGGATGGTACGCTGCACAGAAGCATGTTAATTGAAAAAGCATGAAATATATAGGGGGACCTGGGAATCGAACCCAGGTCCCAACGTTCACCACTATTGCTTTCAACCACTACACCATTCAGCACGTTTGGAATATACAATGCAAAATAAACAATATAATGTAAAACCATGATTAGTGGTACACAACAAAAGACGCGCCAGAATTATGAATGGCCCTATCACGTGAGGACACCTAATCTTCTTCTTCGTTTTCCTGTAACAAAATGCATTAGATAGCGGGGGTTTTAAACCCCCACTAAATGATATCTACAAAAATAGCGAATAGAGCATCACATAATATAAATTGAGCGCGATGTGATGATTGGATTCGTCTGAAGGTCACGAGTTCAATGGTATAGGCCTTGTTGTCTAATTTTTCCATATGAAAAAAATCCCCAATTTCAAACTTCTGCAACCCTAACGAGCTCCCATGGTGGATTCTCATACAGGCCTTAAAAACTCAATTGAATGGCACTGTTAGCTTTAGAATGATTAAATTAGTACAAATCAAGCATTAGAAATCAAAAACACTGCATGAATCATGAGACACGAATATGCAAAAAGTTTGAGAAAGTTTGACTTTATTCTACCACTTCTTGATGCATGGGGACTGGAAAAGAATTGAGTTATGTTCAGGAAGGCCTCAGCGAGCTTTTGGAATCGTTTGTAGGCTTTGAATCACCCTGCAATACAGTTTTCAGTTTTGAAATTTTTGGTGAAAAATGCAAAGTTTGTTTTTGATCCTGAGCGCAGCTTCTTGGTTCCTATGATTAGGTTTTGGTTTGTGTATGTATATGGAATGAATTAGGGTAGAAATCCAAGTCCATAAACCTTTGCAATCAATGTTTCAATATTTGGTTTTAATGGTATCTTTTTCAATCTTTTTCATGTGAAGAACATGCCAATCATTTCCAATCACCTTGATTCTTTCCTTATTGAATAGTGCACGAAATCTTGAGTGAATTCTATGCACAAAAAGATTTGAAAAGCATGGATTAGTATTTTTCTTATAATTAATTTTAATTAAATGAATTAAATAGATTAAATATTCAATTAATTAATTAAAAATAGGAAAATAACTCCCCTTTGGGTCAATGGGTCGTGCATAGCTTTTGGGTGATGATTCTTGGAAGAAATTGAGGCCCATTAGCAATTTTGAGGCATTTGAAGCAAAGTTGACTTTTCAAAATTCCCAAAAATTTCCCAACTTCCACAAGGCATATCTTGCTCAATTTTTAAGCTTTGATCATGTTCTTGGACATGTTGGAAAGGTCTTGAAGTCCTCTAACGAATGCCTTTGGTCCCATGTCATTTGGATTTACCAATCTCAAGTTATGGTCTTTGACTTAAAGTCCCTTTTTGTTGACTTTTGAAAATGACCTATAATGTTGAGATTGATAACTTTTTGTGAGAGCATTTCTTGGACTTGAAGTGTGAAGATGAGTTGTAGGAAATGTCATTATCTTCAAAATGAGCTTTGGATGGAATTTTTCTGATAAACCATGTGGAAGTTATGCCTTGGTCAAGTTACAGTTGACTTTTTCAACTGTCCAAATATGGAAACTTTTGCATCTTGAGACTTTTTGAGCCATGCCTTGAAAATCATGATCAAGAATTGATCAAATGATGTTTGTGGCTTCAAAATAAGATGTTGACCAAAAATTTTGACTTTTGACTATCAAATGACCATTTTGCCCCTGCAGTTGACTGTTGAGCAATTAGGGTTTTTGACTGTGCAATTTTGTGCTGTGAGTCTTGAAACTTAGCATATGGATGCTTGACCATGTTTATAGGCATGTGGGACTTGTTTGGACCCTTGGAAGCTTCAATTTCTTTGCCATAACCAAAACCCTAGTTTTTGACTGTTTAGGAGGCAATTGGACTGTGCAACCCTTGGGAGATTTTGAAGCATGCTCTTTGCAAGTCTTGAAGAATATGGGAGGGCAAATTTTGGGGTACAACAGTCATGGTCAGACGTATCAAAAGCGAATGATCAAGGCTTTTAACAAGAAGGTTATACGTCAAGAATATTAAGTCAGAGATCTGGTGATCAAGCGTATCATATTTCCGCAAGGTGATCCCAGGGGAAAATGGACCCCCACATACGAAGGGCCATTTGTGGTTAAAAACATCTTCTCGGGTGGAGCTATGATTCTAACCACCATGGACAGTGACGACCTTCCTCACCCTGTCAGTGCAGACATAGTGAAAAGATACTACGCCTGATAAAAAACCCGCTAGGTTGACTGGCCTAGGCAAAAATAAGGGCTTCTCGGCGAACCAAAAGGGTTCAGGCAAAAATAAGGGATGAAAATGAAAAAACTGTTACACCCGGCAAGTCAAAAACCTGAAAAGGCAGCTTGGGCAAAAAAGGGTATCCTGGTGGACTGAAAATCTGAGAGGGCGGTCCAGGCAAAAATTAGGGACGTAAAGCGTATCACTATGTCCCATTGGATCACCTTGCGATCAGACCTCATTATCGACTATCAAGCTCAAACGAAACCAATCAATCTAATCAACTTTCGGCCAAGTAGAAACGTGATAAGACACTCGAAGACATAGGGGCAATAGCAGAGTTAGAAATCAATGGGATTGTTACACATAGCTGTTTTCCTTTTACACAAAATTGTATAACTTCTATTTTTTACGGAAGCGGTCTCTTACTAGAGCGTAAGTCTCTCTGTACGAAAACGCCTATTACAGGCCAACTTCAAAAACAAAAAACAAATCAATACAAAATCATTTTCACAAGAAACTATGAGTTTTTCCTTTCCTGTTTTGTAAGAACTTCCAATGATTTATTTTTGACATATGCATTTGAATATGATTGCTTCTCATAGACATTTACATAAGAAATGAAAACACAATTACTCATAATTTCAGAAACATGGGCAAAAACAAGAAATGTCAAACCCGACAGTTACTCGGCCCAGCAGGTACCAGATCAGGGACAACTTTGGAGAACAGTCATCAGTACATACACTCCCCGCAGAGTAAAAGTATTCAAAGCATTGATGTCAACTTTCCCGAAATAGGAAGTAATCTCCCTAGACAGGATCTTTCAGAAACCTGACAGTTGTATCCCTAGCCGATTGTCATAACCGCGAGCGGGTCATCATAATGTTTATCTCCCCAAGTAGAGTTTATTTCTCTGGATACATAAGCTCAATCCCCGACAGAGCTCATTACTTCAGCTACAGAAATTCACCTTCCAAGTTATTCCCTACAGAGTTATTCTCAAATAGAGTCTCTCCCTGACAGAAGTACAGTGATTTCCATTCACCATCCCCAGTGGAAGTAGACGAGCCATAATTCTCTACGACAGTCAGGAATACTATACCCTCCAATAGCAGTCAGGGATTTACTTTTCGAGACTCATACATGTCTCAACAGCATTTCATGTACATACATCATGACATGCGCATGCATATCATATACAACATAATCTCATTTATTTTGAGAACATCATCTCACGAGGAATTTCATGCATTGCACATATAATTAACCTTGTTATCTTTTCATGGAAAGACAATTATCACCAACAATTCCAGCAGCTATACATGTCATATCTACAGACAGCCAGCGGAAAATTAGTTCCCAAAGATCAAGGAGGTTACCTAATCTCTATAACAAAAAATGAAGAAACCTTACTACCCAGGTTCCTTCCCAAAAGCCCTACTATCCAGGCTTTCATCTCGAAGTAACCCTACTATCAAGGTTCCTTCTCATAGCCTTACTATCCAGGTTTTCATCTTGAAGTAACCCTACGACCCAGGTTCCTTCTCATAGCCCTACCATGCAGGCTTTCATCTCGAAGTAACCCTACTATCCAGGTTCCTTCACATAGCCCTATTATCCAGGCTTTCATCTTGAAGTAACCCTATGACCCAAGTTCCTTCTCATAGCCCTACCATCCAGGCTTTCATCTCGAAGTAACCCTACTATCCAGGCTTTCATCTTGAAGTAACCCTACGACCCAGGTTCCTTCTCATATCCCTACCATCCAAGCTTTCATCTCGAATTAACCCTATTATCCAGGTTCCTTCTCATAGCCCTACTATCCAGGCTTTTATCTTGAAGTAACCTTATGACCCAGGTTCCTTCTCATAGCCCTACCATCCAGGCTTTCATCTCGAAGTAACCCTACTATCCAGGTTCCTTCTCATAGCCCTACTATCCAGGCTTTCATCTTGAAGTAACCCTACGACCCAGGTTCCTTCTCATAACCCTACCATCCAGGATTTCATCTAGAAGTAACCCTATTATCCAGGTTCCTTATCATAGCCCTACTATCCAGGCTTTCATCTTGAAGTAACCCTACGACCCAGGTTCCTTCTCATAGCCCTACCATCCAGGCTTTCATATTGAAGAAACCCTACTATCCAGGTTCCTTCTCATAGCCCCACTATCCAGGATTTCATCTTGAAGTAACCCTATGACCAAGGTTCCTTCTCATAGCCATACTATCCAGGATTTCATCTTGAAGTAACCCTACGATCCAGGTTCCTTCTCATAGCCCTATTATCCATGCTTTCATCTTGAAGTAACCATACGATCCAGGTTCCTTCTCATAGCCCTACTATCCAGGATTTCATTTCGAAGTAACCCTACGACCCAAGTTCCTTCTCACAGCCCTGCTATCCAGGTTTTCATTTTGAAGTAACCCTATGACCTAGGTTCCTTCTCACATCCATACTATCCAGGTTCCTTCTCTCTTATCTCTAGACAACAGTTTACAAACACTATAAGACCTGGATCCGACCAGACACTGACGGTTTCACATTTCCCCAGTAAGTCAATGTGCAACCACGACCCTGACTAGATAGGAAGTTTACTTCCACCTTCTCAATCTAGAGTTAATTCACCAGTAGAGTAATGGACAATTGAAGCTCCTATACTCTATCTCCCAGGACATAAATCAACCTTCCCCAAAAAAGTTCTCCTCAACGGTAGGTACAGGAATTCTCGCAAAGGAATCTCTTATGCAACCGTTATCTTTTCTGGATGGCATCTTTAAGCCAATCTCCGATGATTCTCGATCGAATTCCAAATGGAATCTCTAAGCCCATTCCCGATATCACCAATCAGTATTTCTTCATGCGAGTGCAAATTTATGGGCACTCTAGTGTTCAATCATCATCTACCCTCAGATCATGAAAGGCATATCGGCCAATCTATATCCTCAGGTTTAAGAAGATTGAACAGGGGCAGCTGTTGTACCCCAAAAATTTTCCTCCCATTTTACTCAACATATGTTCATGGAGATCCTTAACTTTCTCAAGGATGCCCAAGATTGACCAGACAAACTCTCTCCTAAAGCAATGAACCTCCAATTAGGGTTTACATTTTCATCAGGATGGGTGAGATCCAAAGGCCTCATATGCTGTCCATAGTCCTAATATGTTCTCAAGGCCCTCCATGTCAAGTTTCAAGCCTTGCACAAGAAGTTTGCTCAGTCAGCTGCTCAGATGCTTGAAAATCAACAATATTAGGTCAAAAGTCAACTGTGACCCACATACAGTCAAACTTCAAGATTTTTGGTCAACATCAACATTTTGAAGTGATATCCATCACTTGATCAAGGGTTGATCATGATTCTTCAAGAAATGCCCCAAATTCATCAAAACTCAAAAGTTGTAAATTAGGGTTTCGATCGGAAAAGTCAACCAAACTTTGACCAGGCATAACTTCCTCATACTTTATCAGAAATTTCTCATCCAAGTCTCATTTTGAAGATAATCCAATTCCATACAACTCATATTCATCCCTCAAGTTCAATAAATGCACTCATGAAAAGATATAAATTCAGACATTATAGGTCCTTTTAAAAATTCAACAAAAACACCTTTTGGGTCAAAGCTTCTTACATGAACATGGAAGATCCAATTAAGATGAAACCAAAGAGGTTGCTTAGGGGATACCCTAAGATTTATTAAAAGTCCAAGAACACCCTCTTAAGGTAAAAATTGAGAGAGAGATGCATTGTCAAAGTTGGCCATTTTTGGAAATTTGCCCAAAGTCAATAATGCTCAAAATTTCATTTTTTGCCAAATGGGCCTAACTTTTTATGCTTGCATTATGCTTCTAACATGGCCCATTACCCTTGATCTCACTCATATATTTTTCCATTTATTTTTATTATTTATTTTGATTATTTATTCATTAAAAGTCAAAATAAAATAAATAAATAATGAAAAATATGTAAGATATGATTGTGAATCTTTTTCTCATCAAATAAACATCAAAATATGCTGGCAAATCAGAGGAGAAACGTGGAAAGAGAGCACGATTGGATTTGTTCCAAAAATGAGCAAAATCAAATCATTGAAAGCAATTACTTTTCTCATTAAAAGCATGGATTTCTTTCTTCTTTTGTTAACCAACATGTTCCAATACATATACACAACATTGCCAGACCTGGAAGGGACGAAAAAAGCTGCCTCCACGCATCTAGAAAAGCTCCAAATTTTGACAAAAAAGTGGTGATCAAATTTTGAGTTAGAAGGCGATTCAAGGCGTTTCAAGGCCAGCAATCCATTCCTGGGACTCTCCTGAAGCTAGCAGCACCATTTGCACGCATTGAAGCTCCAAGAATTAACCTACACAAGCATCATGGTTTGCCTTTATTTTTGAATTCGATTCTGATTATACACGCATAATTGAAAACTTCTAAGCATACCTTCGTGTTTGTATCATTGTTTAGAGTGCATTTGTATGGTTAATTGTGAGTTTTGACGCATATATGGACAACTGCCATTATTAGAGCTTTAGTTTGCGTTTCAGTGCTTTTTAATACAGGCGAAATCATGGCACGAGTTGGGTATTATCATACTCACGAGATCAAACCTAGTTGATTTGTGAGTTTGGATTTAATTTATCTTGCTTGTTTGAGTTATTTTGAGATTCACAGGGTTGTAGCTATAGACATTGTCTGTAGGTAAAGGGGCTTTATCTAAAAGGATAGTCCCAAGAAGAAGAAGAATAGGTGGCATGATCCCAGTGGACAATTTGAATTCATGCGCGTTTTTATTATCACTGACCATTCTTTCCATATAATATATTTTGTTCATTTATATAAACGAATGACAATATGGCCAGGTGGTAAAGAGAAGGATTTGCAAAGGGGAAGACCTGGGTTCGATACCCAGGTTTGGAGTTTTTCATTTTCTCGTTTGTTCATTGCAGATCCCATACACCTCCTTGCCTAGTGTCCATCATGCACTCCTATCAAGAGTCCGTCATATCTCCTCAATCCTGGATCAAACGCCCCAGATTTGATGACCACGCTGGAGATTCCAAGGGTCAGCATCACAGGATCCAAGCGCAGGCTCTGGGCCACCAATCTTGGGCCCATCAAATTCAGAAACACCCCCCCTGATTGATAACAACACCAGGCTCAATTCTAATTCCTTTCTTTCTTTTTTTATTTACCTTTAATTATCTTTTACCACAAAAATCATTTTTTTTACTATTATTAAATCAAAAAAATCACAAAAAAGGTAGAATTAGGTTTTTATTAAAATTAGTTTTATTTTGGAAAATTAATTAATTTTGATTTGATTGTTTTCATAATTAAAATTAATTAGACAAATTAGGTTTAATTCATAAATATTTAATTTTCTCAACAAAATACCAAAAATGTTTTTTAATTAATTAGATTTAGGTTAAGATTTAAAATATTTTTCTCAATAATAAAATACAAAAAATATTTTCCTTTTAATTGATTAGACTTAGACTTCATTCTCGTATTTATTTCGTCACACGCGTCCTTATTTTCTTTATTCTTATTAAATATTGTAACAGTTCCCAAGTTGTAATAGTTAATTAGGTTTACTTCTCCGCTTGTCATTTTTTCTGGGTTTTTGATCATGTAATTCCCTCCCCCAAAGCCTTGTAATAGTTAGGGTTTTAATTTCTTACTTTTAATTTTCCCAACTATTTAACTGTTAGATGTATGGACAATAGGCTTGCACGTGAAAGATAAATGATTAATACAGTAGAAAACCCTAACTGTGCAAAGATAATTAACTGAAAAACACACACTCGCACATGTTCACTCCTAGGGTTTGTCCCACTTGGTTGCCTCAGAAATAATGGTTGTGTCCCTCGAATGTAGGGATAACTTAGCAATAACCGGCGATTCAAAATCATCATAAAGATCATAGTCCCTACTTGTCCCTCGAGTTGCCTATGAATTTATCTTATGATGATAGTCCCTTCGAAACGCTAAGGTATCTTTACTTGTTGCCTTCATAGACCATTTCGTTCCCTCGAACGTCCCTTTATAAATCCAACGATAGGGCTACCTACTCCTTAATAGTAGGATAGCACTGTCTAAAGGAAACGAAAATGAACAGACTTTTTTAGAGTAGGTAGAAATCTTAAGTACTTGCTCAAAATAAGAACTTTTCACACAAACACTTTTCAAAACAGTTTTTAAAACAACTTTGTCACACTCTTGAGGACCGATACAAGTGTTATCATGAAGTAAACAAAACTTTTTCAAAACAAACACACACAAGCAATTTCAAAAATGAGCAAGTACCTAAGAGCCCGTGGAAAACCATGGATAGAAAGGATGCTAACACCTCCCCTTTCTATAATCTACCCCCCGTACTCAGAAATATCTTGAAAAAGGTTTTTTCTATTCTTTTCCTTTTCCTTTGTTGGATGAAATAAAATTCGATGGCGACTCTTGCTTACCGCGACATTTGCAAACAAAAAATGCAAACCAGTATAACAATCGGTTCTGCCACCGTATCACATACGGCCCGTGTCAGATTTCCAGAAGCATTTTTTTTTGTGATTTTAAGTGTTTGCAACACTTCTACTCTGATTTGTCCTGTTTTATTCTTTTGAAAATGAAAGTAAAATGATGTATGAAAAAGGATATCACAGTTTGAGAAAACTTACCTCTTGAAGTGAAAACTCAAAATGTGTATGGATGTTTCTAGTAGCAATGTGATGATTTATTAAGCTTCCTTAGACCTCTTTGAAGTTGTTTCAATCTTTACTTTATACTGAAAGTGTTTGAATCTTTTCAACAAATTCAAATTGCAAGATAATGTTTTTGAGTTTGGAAAGTGGAGATAATGATATTATAGAAATTGTTCTTGTGTTTGAAAAACTTCTATATAATGTATATGAAGTATGTGGATGGTTTGTTTGGACAAAAATGCAAGGTTTGAGAGATTTGAAGATTTTGGTTTCTAAGCTCAAGGATAGAGATTCTTGTGGACAGTTCTGGTTTTTAGAGTAAGGGTGGGTTTGAGGATTTTCAATACACAAGAAGCTCTCTATTTTTTGACCCCTTTCCTAGAAAATTCTCCCTCTATTTATAGGCAAAATGTTTGTGAACAAGGGCTGAATAGGTTTACAAGACAACATGTTATGGTTTGGTTGGGATGCAAATATCAAACTATGTCAAGTACTCCATGGTTCCAAGATGAAGTACCAAAGTTGATGGTATAGAGGGTCCTATTTCCATGATTTATGGTGGAGTAAAATCAGAAACAAACAAGGTATGGGCTCAAGACAAGTTTTGTGCCAACAAGGTTGCTTTTCAAGAATAGCAATGGTGCCTTTATCCCATAAATGGAAAGATCTTTTGGACAATGGCTAAAACACTTGGGTAATAGCTCAAAAGTAAGTGTAAGCATTAAATTATGGTGATATTGGCAAGTTATAAGGCCTGCAACACAAGGTTGTGCAACCTAGCATAAGGATTTTGTTATGTGTTCTTCAACAAAAGGACTTGCAATTCAAGGATTGATGCCCAACTTCATGCCCTTGAATCTCCTAGCTCAAGTATGATAAATTCATTCTCTTGGATGTTTTGGAAAGCTTGAAACATCCTCTATAACTTTCATGTTGGCCAATTTGACAAAATCATCTTGGAACTATGTGAAAAAATGCCAAGAAATTGGGATAAAATCCTGACAAAAATCTGTTGAAAATTTCTCTAAGTGTTTTATGAAAATGTCATGAATTTAAGAATTTATAACTCAAAATCCAAGCATTTCTAAAACTTGTTCTGCCCTACAATGTTTTAGATCTCATTGAGATATACAACTTTCATGTTGTAAGTTTTCTTTGAATCATCTTGCATCTTGGTGAAATGTTGGCATGAAGAAATGAAATTATCATGTATAAAAAACACTTAGAAAAATTTCCAAGTCTTGAAAAGTTTGAATTTTGACTTTCTTGATTTCTTGATTTCTTGATGATCAAGTTTGATATTCTTGAATGTCTTGATGAATTTTGATCTTTGAAACTTAATGTTGACCAAAAACTCAAAATTTGACTTTTCAGTGTACAATTGATTTTTTCATCAATTGACCAAATTTCATCTATCAATCCACTGATCTTGAGAAATGTTTTGAGATATGCAATTAGGTCAAAATGATGCATTTGAATTCTTCAGATCATGTTTCAAACCAATAAGTGATGTATTAGGTTAAAAGTCAGTGATCAGTCGCTTTCAGTCAAAACCCTAATTTGTGGTCTCAGTGTTTCGAAGGTGATTTTGTTTGATCAATTCTTGAGAATCCTTGAGCACTGGAGACCCTCTATGAAATGTCTTTCCAAAAGAGAGGGAAATTTTTTGGGTACAACACCGACTGATACAGAAATGAAATTTCAACAGTTCGAGGAAAGATTGAGGGCAATGGAAAGCAATTTCACCTTTGGGATGAATATTACTGACTTGGGTTTGGTGCGAGGTATCAAGATACCTCAAAAGTTCAAGGCTCTAGATTTTGATAAGTATAAAGGAACAACTTTACGAAAGAGGCATGTGAGAGCTTACTACAAAAAGATGTCCTCCTACACTGACAGTGAAAAATGCTAATGCATTTCTTTCAGGATAGCTTGTATGGGGCGTCCTTAGAATGGTATATGCAGTTGGAGAAGACATACATCCAAACATGGAGGGATTTTGCAGAGGAATTTGCGAAGCACTATCAATACAACACTAATTTAGCCCCTAATAGGACTCAACTTTAGAGTCTCTCCCAGGGGTCAAATGAGTCTTTTAAAGAGTACACACAAAGATGGTGTGAACTAGCTGCGAGAGTTCAACCTCCTTTAATGGAGAGAGAACTAGTAGATATGTTCATGGGACTCCACAAGGGCCATACTACACAATTTTGATTGGTTACACATCTATTGGCTTTTCAGACCTAATAATGGCAGGTGAAAGGGTAGAAGTTGGAATTAAAATGGGGAAGATCATGCCCCCCTTGCAAGCTCATCAAATGGCAGTAGGAAACCCTTTGGGGGGTTTCAGAAGAAAAAAGAAGGGGAAACTAGTGAAATCTACTCCTCAAGAGGCAGAAACTGGAATCATCAAGCTGTAGTTGTGGCTATTCCAGCTATTCCTCAACATTCAAGACTGATTTAAAATACACCACAACAACATTAACAAAATTATCCTCCTCGTGCTTTCCAAAAGAAACCCATATACCCGGAGAGGAAATTCGACCCAATACCAATGACATATTCCCAGTTACTAGATCATTTACTATAACTACAATTGATTGAATTACGTACTTTGAATCCACCTACCAAAAATTCCTCCCAATTACGACGCATATGCAAGATGTGAGTTCCATTCAGGGGTTCCATGCATGGAACAAAGAATTTCAAAGCTCTCAAATACAAAGTCCAAGATCTCATTGACTCCAAAGCTATTGAATTTACTCCCGGCAATGGACCCAACATAATGAAAAATCCGATGCCACCGCACAATGGCCATTCATCAAATGCCATTGAGAGGGAGGATGGGTTGAATATAGTGAAATATGTGAATCACTTGATAACTTCCTTGTTGTTTGTCAAGAAGAAATTATTAGAACATGATATTTTTCCCGGTTGTTCTATGGACTGCAAGTTATGCCCCGATCATCCAAGAGGTTGTGAAAAATTGAAGAAAGAGATCCAAAGTATGATTGATCAGAACTTAATCCATTTTGACCAAAATTCAAAAGAAAATAACAATGATGGCAGTGATGATGTGGCCACCATTTCCATTCCATACAATCCTGTTCCAATCCCCACACCTGTAAGGAGACATCCATTATAAAAACCATTCCAGGACCTATACCTTTTGAAAGTACCAAAGCCATTCCTTGGTGCTATGGTGTAGAGGTGTATTACCAAGATGAGAAACAAGAAGCGGATGAAACTGGAGTAGACAATGTTATTGGAGAAGGACATTTTACGCGTAGTGGAAGGATCTTTTTCCAATCACCAGTTGTTGATGACAAAATTGATGATGCTTTGGCTAAAGGAAAACAATCTGTTGTGAATGATTGTGTGCCGAATTCCGATCCAGGGTCATCTAAGAGGAGAGTGATATTGAAGAACTAATGAGAATAATTAAGAGAAGTGATTATAAAATATTTGAACAACTCAACCAAACACCACCAAAGATCTCAATCTTGTCCTTACTACTTTTCTCTGACGCCCATCACAACATGTTAATAAAGCCCCTGAGCACTGCTTACCTACCTCAAGAGATCTCAAATAACCATTTAGAAGGGGTTGTTGTTGGCATCACTATCGATAATGGCTTGGGATTTGCCGATCGTTATTTTCCTCAAGAAGGAAGAAACCACACGAGGTCCTCTCTGAATGTGTTGCTTAAAATAACATTAATGAAGCTGAATGTTGAGGGAGTGGTGCTCAGGATGAGCGATTTGATTGTACGATCATTTGATGGGTCTAAAAGGTGTGTGTTTGGGGAGTTTAAGCCACCAATCAAAGTAGGACCACATGTATTTGGAGATACTTTCTTTGTAATGGATATACATCCGGCTTACAGTTTTTGCTAGGACATCCTTGGATACATGGCGCAGGTACTGTGACTTAAACCCTGCACCATAAATTGAAGTACATTATGGATATCAGGTGGTTACTGTTGGTGGCAAGGAAGACTTTTTGGTCATCCATTTTTCATCTTACAAATATGTGGAAGTGGAAGGAGAGTACCACGAGACTCCATGTCAGGCTTTCGAACTTGTCTCAACTGAGAAAATCCATCTTCCAGGGGTAAAGAACCTAGAGGTCTCGATGGTTTTGTTCAATAAATACAGAGCTATAGTGGAATCTGTAACAGCCCGAGCCTTCAGCGTTCCTGGCACTATTACCTCACGATCTTCTCTACCCCCTTCACTAGTAGAGTTTTTGCCTTTCGTGGGAATCGAACCCTTAACCCTGGGGTTCAAGTACATGCTCAATGCATTCCCACTACCAATTGAGCTACAACTCAATTGGTAGTGGGAATGCATTGAGCATGTACTTGAACCCCAGGGTTCAGGGTTCGATTCCCACGAAAGGAAAAAACTCTACTAGTGAGGTGGGGGTAGAGAAGATCGTGAGGTAATAGTGTCGGGAACGCTGAAGGCTCGGGCTGTTACATAAAACAGAGCCTTTTTTATGTAACAGCCCGAGCCTTCAGCGTTCTCGGCACTATTACCTCACGATCTTCTCTACCCCCTCACTAGTAGAGTTTTTGCCTTTCGTGGGAATCGAACCTTGTACCCTGGGGTTCAAGTACATGCTCAATGCATTCCCACTACCAAATGAGCTACGTAGCTCAATTGGTAGTGGGAATGCATTGAGCATGTACTTGAACCCCAGGGTACAGGGTTCAATTCCCACGAAAGGCAAAAACTCTACTAGTGAGGGGGGTAGAGGAGATCCGTGAGGTAATAGTGCCGGGAGCGCTGAAGGCTCGGGATGTTACAGTAGACATCTTCTCTGGTTCAGATACATCACTCCAAGATTTATCCTGATTTATCCCAGTTAAAGATAATTCAAGACCTCTGCCGATTCAGTTTAAATCTCTCAATGGTTTATCCTGATTCTTTCCCGCAGATATCTTCTCTGGTTCAGATAAATCGCTCCAAAGATTTATCCTGATTCTTCCCAGTTAAAGATAATTCAAGACCTCTGCTGGTTCAGTTTAAATCGATCAATGGTTTACCCTGATTCTTCCCTGTAGACGTTTTCTATGGTACAGATAAATCACTCCAAGATTTATCCTAATTTGTCCAAGTTAAAGATAATTCAAGACCTCTGTTGGTTCAATTTAGATCGATCAACAGTTTATCCTGATTCTTTCCCGCATACATCTTCTTTGGTTCAGATAAATCGCTCCAAATATTTATTCTGATTCTTTTCCAGGCTTCTGCTGGTTCAGTTTAAATCTATCAATGGTTTATCCTGATTCCTCCCCGTAGACATTTTCTCTAGTTTAGATAAATCGCTCCAAGATTTATTCTGATTCTTTCCAGTTAAACAACATTCAAGACTTATATTGGTTCAATTTAAATCTCTCAATAGTTTATCCATATTCTTTCCCGTAAACATTTTTTCTGGTTCAGATAAATCGCTCCAAGATTTATTCTGATTCTTTCCAATTAAACAACATTCAAGACTTCTATTAGTTTCAGTTTAAATCAACCCAAGGTTTATTCTGATTCTTTTCCATTTGAAGCCAAGTTCGGACTTAGTCTAATTTATACCAACAATCACTTTTGGAGGGCATATATAAGCCCATCTCTGATAACTTTCCATCATTTCTCCAAATGGCATCTTTAAGCCCATTCCCTACACAATCAAACAACACATCATCGAGTGCAAATTTCTGGGCACTCTAGTGTTCAATCATCTTCCACTTTCAAGCTACGAACGACAAACATGCCAATCTCACTTTTCAAGTTTAAGAAGATTTAACAGGGGCAACTTTTGTACCCCAAAATTTTCCCTCCCGTTTTTCATTCAAGTATTATCCTAGGGTTTCTCGAATACTCAATTTGGCTCAAAAATTGATCAGACAGATTCTCTTCCTAGGTAGTAAGTCAACAATTAGGGTTTGTTATTTCTCAAAGAAAATTGAGTCTCCAAGGTTTCAAATGGTCTTCATAGATCTTCATGTCTCCTCAAGGATGTTCGTGCGAGTTTTCAAACTTTTCAATGTAAGTTTGCTCAGTCGATGGTTCAGATGACTGAAAATGACTGCATTGACCCAAAAATTGAACTTTGCGAGATCAAGTTCAAATGATTGTAACTTCTTCATTATTCGATACTTTTGAGCGGTTCTTTTTTCGTATGGCTCTCCTTGACGTCATCTCCAATTCCTCTTCACAAGTCAAGAGCTGATTACTTGCGAAAGATCATCAGAAAATTTGAATACTTTAGAGGTTATTTTGCAAATTTGACTTAATCACGAGAAATTCTTGTCCAATTTTCGAGGTTCATAATTTCTTCAATTTTCAATGTTCCAAAGCAATTATTTTTGCGAAGCATCACAAATAGCATTTTCTATGAGATTACTTCAACGATCGAAGTCAAAATGCGTTTGGAAGACCATGAAAGTTATTGAAATTCTATAGGAATTTCTTGACTTTAGAATGTTATTAACTTCTAAATGTTGATCGTTATGTTGAGATAACTCATTGAAACAAGAGTTTGAGTTTGAAGGTTCATGGATAGTTTGTCATTCATACTTCAAATCATTTGCATTTGAACGATAACGATTATTAGATCAAAATTCTTAAAGGAAAGATTCATAGTATTAGCACGTATTTCAAGTTATTATGAATTGAAGATATGGATTTTAATGAAGAGGATTCGAGGATCCATTCAAATAATTCTTTCGACTTCGGCCCAATTCAAGAATGTGAGGCATAATTCATTCACATGAATTTGTTTCAAGATATTCAATAGAATCAATATGCTTATGGCGCAAGTTTGATATATTTGGAAAAAAATCATTCATGAGAATTGTTTTGAATTTAAGGCAAGGCATTCATCAACTTCATTCATCTTCATTCAAATTTCCAATATTTCTTTCAAATCAATCACAAGTGCAACATCAATTCCAATTCCAAATTTAAGACATCCATTTCAAGTTTTCAAGAATTCATGAATCAATCCTACAGGAAAATACAAGGCATTATTCAAGGCATGTTTCAAAGATTCAAGTCTCACTCTTTTCTCAAGAGGAATTTTAAGTTTATTGGCCACAAAGAAGAATCCAAATTATGCTCATAATTTAAATTGTATCGAGGGATATTCAAGTTTTGCAAGTTTTGTAGGAACACATCCAAGATGAATCAAGAATGCAAGATTGCAACAAAGCTTCATTGTTTAAATTTACAAAGTGAATTGGAAATCATTGTTTAAATTTACAAGTGAATTGGAATACTCTTTACAAGTTTATAAAACTCAAAATTAAAATCACAAGATTTGCAATGTTACAAAATTCCTAACAATGTACTAAGCTACAAAGGAATTTCTTCATCTTCAAGTCTTCATTAAACACTTCAAGTCCCTCTTCACTGATTCTCTCCATTGTCCATTTTGCTCGTGCATGTAACAAAGAAAGAGAGAAATGGTTAGCAAACAATTCATGTTTGAAACAAGAAATAAGAATTTTAAAAGAATTTTTCTTCTCATCATTACGGTTTGCTCGAAAGAATCAGTGTGTGGTTTAAGGAATTCACCATTAAATCATTTGCCAAAGCCCAACAAAGGCCTCATTTATCTTTTCCAATCAGTTTCTAATCATTGGCCTAAAGCAATATCTTCATTTCAAATCACAAAAATATATATTTATTTTTGGTTCACAAAGAAAATACTGTAAAAAAGAGAGAAAACCAGCCTGCATTACTGTAAACAAAACAAAATACACGAGAACAAATACTATCAAAAAAGCAGACTGCATTATAGCCTGCATTGATGCCCAAGTCTATATCAAGAAAAACAGTCCAACAATTGCATAAAATTGGAAAATAAGAAAACTGCAACAAAAAGGAGCAAAGCAGCATAACAAATATGTTCAAAATCCATATCCCTTTCCCCCCAAAAGTTGTTTTCAGATGAATATAAGGAAGACAGTAACACAACAAAAGTGAGGGGTTTTTCTTCCATCAGAGAAAAAAAAAGATAACAAAGAAATTTTACAGTAACCAAGCTATATACAAAAATCACAACAACAATTTTTTTTGAAGGCCAGGCATCAAAGAAATCCCTTTTTTTTTGTCATCATTTTCTTTTAACCATAACCCTTCAGAAAAGTTTCTATTCAAGAATACATAAAGTATAACAAAGGGTCAAGAAGTGAACTCCCCTGTCAAACAATAACCGTGAAGTCACCAACAGCAAGGTCAAGCCCAACATTTTTAGAAGAAACAGATCCATACCGATAAATTTCTCGTCATTGTTCTGCATTCATCATAAATATCAATTTTCCTGCATGCATTATTTCACTGTTATAACCAAATAAAATAAAATAAAATAAAATAAATAATACAGTAGAAAAAAATAGTTCCACACCAAAAAAAAACATTACCTCATCTATTTCATTCTCCACTTCAGCCGCCCTCGATACACGATCAACATACTATTCCCAATCGAAAGTCTGTCAACCCCCTCTACACCGCAATCGCTTCACTGCCTCAAACCATCCAACACCAACACCGCGCTCACAAAGTCATAATCACCTTGAATTTGATATGGAAAGAAATTTGGAAGGTTGGTTGTTGTTGTTGAATCGGCGAAAGATTGAGAGAAGATCGATTTTTTTCCTGGTTTTTGTGTAGTTATGAGAGAAGGAGATGGTGAATGAAAACATGGACAGAAAAAGATGGGATGGCATGAATAACGAGAAAGAGAAATCGTGGGAGAAGAGAGAGATTATAGTCCTATTGTTTCTTTAATTATTGTTGGAAATAGGTCATTAATTAAGAATAACAAAATGATTTTAAAAAAACTTTTCCCCTTCTCCATGCTACTCCCTGCGGCGCATTCTCTCATTTAGGGTTTACACAAACCTTCCTTTCCTCTTTATGACTGGGTCGGCCCAATGGGCATGTTGTCCCAATCCATCATCAATTTTCATGATTATATGTCCATTAAGTCATATAAATAATGAATGAAATAGATGGCGTAATGGTTAAGGCTTTGTTGTTTGAAGGTGAGGTCCCGGGTTCAAGACTCTCTGGGGCAGTTTGTTCTTTTTTTTTCCTATTTCTTTCTTCATTTTTGTTGGACAAAAAATTAAAACAAAAAAAACATGATTGGGCCTTATGATTACCTAAAGCCCATCTGAAATTCATCATACTCACCCCATTATGCTGTTTACACCCCTTAATAAATTAACTTAATTTATTTTGATAACCTTTTTTTATTTTTCATTAGTTCAATTTTTATTTAAATTAGTTTAGATTTTATTTAATAATTTTAGAATTAGCCTAGTTTAGGTTTAATCTAATAACTTAGAATTTTTAAGTTAGCTTCAAAATGTATAATTTTTTTAGGACTTTGTGAATAATTTTGTTAACATTTTTTAGTAAACTTTCTTTTAAAATATTTAGTTTCTACATGATAAAATTCAAAATAATAGAATAGATTCTTTATTTTCTTCCCATATTTTTCACAAACAAAAATATCAAGAACTTTACTTCCATACTTTGTCAATTAATTTACTTCATAGATTACTGTAGTTTTAATTAATTGTTCGATTCGATTTGGTTGTATTGATTGTCTATTTGGAATTTTAATCGCATTGATCCATCCCCATTTGTAAATTTGTACCCCCATTCCTGAAAGCTCTGTAATAGCGTAGAATTTTAATTTCTGCAATATACTATTTTCCTTATACTGTATAGTAATTAGGCGTGTATGATAAGATATAAAATCAATCCCTAGACAACCCTAATCAAAAGACAAATTTACTTGAATCAAACACACTTTTTACACGCACACCTCTAGGGTAACCTCGCTTATTGCCTCGGAAAAACAGCATGTCCCTCGAATATGGGACGCTTTAGAAAAGATGCTTCGATAAAAAGATCGTAGTCCCTCGATGTCCCTCGATGTTGCCTTCGATAAAACAATCTAGTCCCTTACGAAAAATTGCTAAAGCGTCTCACAAGTTGCCTTCTATGATTGTACGATTGACTCGCCCCTATCTCTTCACATCCAACGATGGAACTTCTTGCTAAATCAATGGTAAGATAGCAACATCTAAAGGAGGAGGAAAAGAACGTTTAAAACCTTTTGAGTAGGTAGGTTGCTCCTAGTTGCTCGCTTGCTTACAACAAAAACATCTTATACATCAACACTCTCATTTTGAAACAATTTCAAAAGATAACACTTTGTACGCGTTCTTATAGAGACGAGAGCCATTACAAAGACACCTTTTCAAAATCACTTTCAAAAACACATTCCACAAACACTTCTTTGAACTATTTTTCAAACAACACTTTGTACGCGTTCTTATAGAAACGAGAACCATTACAAAGGCGTTTTCAAAATACTTTCAAAACCCTCACCACAAGAATATTTTCAAACAAAAAGCAAGTGATCTAGCAAGCAACTAAGAGCCCATAGATAACTACGGATGAAAAGGTTGATAACACCTTCCCTTTTCATAACCTAGCCCTCGAACTCAAGAAATAAATCTTGAAATGTGTTTCATGTTCTTTTCAACCTTTCCTTATTGGAAAAAGAAAAGTCGGTAGTGACTCTTGCTATCCACAACAATTGCGATCAAACGCAAAGCATCCCAAGTCAATTCTCCCACCGTGTTACATGGAGCTTAATTCTTATATACCCTGATTGGGGATAAAAGAGATGGATAACCTTCCGGGGTGTCGTATGACCGTTTCTAATATGGATACTAACTCGTCTGGGGAGGATAAGATTAACTGATATCTAGTACGGTTTCAGATTCTATAGCAACTCTCTGGGAATAACAACCTGATTATCCTTTGCTGGAGAGAGAAGTTTTGCCGGTGATTTGTAGTAGTCAAAGTGATAGACTCGAGCTGGGGAGAATGTATCCTATTGGGGAAATAAACCTTGTTGGGGAAATAAACCTTGTTGGGGAAATAAACCCTGTTGAGGAAATAAACCCTGCGGGGGAAGTAAACCTTGGTGGGGAATATATTCTGTTGAGGAAGAGAATTTTGTAGTGGATTTTACAGTGTTGGAGAAATAAACTCAGCTAGGGTAGAGAATTCTTGTGAATTGTGATGCAGTCATAATCTGTTAAAGATTGGGATTCCGTAGGTTGGTGATATTTTCGGGGAAAGATTATACTCCTTAGTCTGCTAGGGGGATCTACTTGTAAGTATGATTAAGATATTTCAGACCTACGGGGAATGTATCTTTGTTGTAGATAACTTTGTGAAGCTGATTCCGTGGGGGATAATCTTATAGAAACTGCACTGTGGGGTGACATCACTGGGCATTTTGTGGATGACTTGAACGTTATCCAAATTCCTAGAGTCTTGAGTAAATGCTTATTCCTATTTTTATGCATATATTTGTTAGCAGTAAACATATTCATATGCATATGCTCATTCAATTTAGTCATTGGACGTTTTTGCAAACAAAACAGAAAAAGTAAAACAAAATTTAAACTTTGAAATTGTGTTTATATTGATAGCTTGCCCATAAACAAGAGATTGTTGTACAAAGAGACAGAAATCCTAGTAAGAGGAAATCGTCATGAAATTAAGAGAGTACAAAGTGAAAACAAAATATATATATATATATATAGCTATGCTAAATGATCTCGTCAGATTTCAACTCTGTTATTGCCCATATGTCTTCGAGCATCTCATCCCTTGCTGTTGGAAGAAGTTGACTGAATCGATTTGTACCATTTAAACTTTAACGTTGGTAATAAAGTTGGCCATGAGTGATCCAATGGGACATAGTCATACGCTTTAATCCCTAACTTTTTCCTGGACCACCCTTTCAGGTTTTCAGTCCATCGAGATATCCTTTTTTGCCCAAGCCGCCTTTTCAGGTTTTCGACTTGCTGAGTGTACAGCCTTATATATATATATATATATATATATATATATATATATATATATATATATATATATATATATATATATATATATATATATATATATATATATATATATATCCCTGATTTTTGCCCGACCCCTTTTGGTTTGTCGGGATGCCCTTATTTTTGCCTAGGCCAGTCAATCTAGCGGATCGTTTTTATGCGTAGTATTTTTTTAACTTTGTCATCATTCACAGGGTGTGGAAGATCTTCATCCTCCATGGTGGTAAGTATCATAGCACTGCCCAGAAATATCTTCTTGATTACAAATGGCCCTTCGTACGTGGGAGTCCATTTTCCCCTAGGATCACCTTGTGGTAGAATGATGTGCTTTATTACTAAGTCACCATCCTGATATACCTAATGCTTGATTTTCTTATTGAATGCTTTGATCTTACGCTTCTGATACATCTGACCATGAAAAACAGCCGCAAGCCTCTTCTAATCAATCAAATTCAATTGTTCCAGCCTAGTCTGAATCCATTCATCTTCGTCTAAGTTTTCATATTTCATAATTCTCGGAGAAGGAATCTGAACTTCGACAGGTAGGACAGCCTCCATATCGTAGACCAGAGATAATGGGGTTTCCCCAATTGATGTCCGAGCCTAAGTACGATAGCCATGAAGAGAAAATGGTAACATATGGTGTCAATCTTTATAAGTCACCATCATCTTCTGTATAATCTTCTTAATATTCTTATTGGCGGCTTCCACTGCACAATTCATCGTTGATCGATACGGAGAATAGTCGTGGTGCTTGATCTTGAACTACGTGCAGAGTTCTATGACCATAGTGTTGTTGAAATTGGTACCATTGTTTGTGATGATTCTCTCGGGGATTCCATACTGATGGATAAGGTTATGCTTAATGAACCGGGCGACAACATTCTTAGTAACAAAGGCAAACGGGGTTGCTTCAACATAATTTGTGAAGTAATCAATGGCGACAAGGATGAAGCGATGTCTGTTGGAAGCAGTAGGTTTGATCTCTCCAATTATATCAATGCCCCACATTGTAAATGGCCAAGGAGCAGCCAAGACATTCAGAGGTACTAGTGGCACGTGTACTTTGTCAGGATAAATCTGGAACTTGTGCAAATTCTTAAGTGGTGATGGCAGTTAGTTTCCATAGTTGACCAATAGTAACTCACTCTTAGAATTTTCTTAGCCATAGTATATACACTGGAATGAGTATGAAAGATACCTTTGTGCATATCTTCCATGATCTTCTCCGCCTCTTTCTTGTCCATACAACGAAGCATAGTCGAATCATGGTTGTGCTTGTCCAGAATTTCGTTGCTCAGGAAGAACTTAGCTGAGAACCTCCGTATGAATTTCTTGTCGTTGATAGATTCCCCTTCAGGATACTCTTGAGCCTTGAGATACATTTTCACTTCATGAAACCAAGTCTTCTCTTTTACTCCGTCAGTGTCAACTTCGTAGCAGTGTGCGGGTTCATCTAGCCTTCCAATAGTAATTTTGGGAGCCTCATTATTCCATCTAACGTTAAACATAGAAGAGATGGTTGCTAATGCGTATGCCAACTTATTCTCTACCCTTGGGATATGCTCAAAAGTAATTTCCTCAAAGTATGGAATTAAGGTGAGCACATGTTCTCTATAAGGAATGAGGTTCAGATGCTTCGTATCCTATTCTCCCTTAATATGGCTGATTACCAGAGATGAGTCTCTGTATACACTCAAGAACTTGATTCTCAGGGCAATAGCAGCTCTGGTGCCCATGATGCACGCTTCCTACTCAGCCATGTTGTTGGTACAGTCAAAGCATAATCTGGCGGTGAAAGGCGTATGGAAACCCTGAGGAGAGATAAGTACAACACTAATTCCATTATCAAGCGCATTGGAAGCTACATCGAAAACCATAATCCATCAGGATCCTGGCTCGGGTCCTTCATGCGGTCCAGGTTCTTCACAATCTGTAACTAACATAATGTTCTCGTCTGGGAATTCGAAGTTCATAGATTGGAAGTCGTCTACAGCTTGATGAGCCAAATGATTTTTCAATATACTTCCTTTAATTGCTTTTTGAGTGGTGTACTGAATATCGTATTTCATTAAGACCGTTTTCCATCTGGTTATTCTTCTGGGGAGAGCGGGTTTCTCGAATATATATTTGATGGGATCCATTTTAGAGATCAGTAAAGTAGTATGAGTCAACATATAATGTCTTAGTCGGAGATCAACCCATTCCAAAGTGCAACAAGTTTTCTCAAGCAATGAATATCTTGTTTCACAGCCGGTAAACTTTTTGCTAAGGTAGTATATTGCATGCCCTTTTCGACCAGACTCGTCATGTTTCCCCAGTACACACCCCATTGAGTTCTCTAACACTGTTAAATACATGATCAAAGGTCTTCCTTCAACGGGTGGCATCAAAATTGGAGGTTGTTGTAAGTACTCCTTGATTTTGTCAAAAGTTGTTTGACAATCGTCATTCCATTTCACTACCTGATCTTTCTTTAGCAACTTAAAGATAGGCTCATAGATAGCGGTCAAATGAGAAATAAATTTGGCAATATAGTTCAGTCGTCCCAAGAAACCTCTGACTTCTTTCTCGGTACGGGGAGTAGGCATTTCTTAAATAGCTTTAACCTTGGTGGGATCAACCTCAATTCCTTTAATGCTGACAATAAAACCCAGGAGTTTACTGGATCTCACCCTAAAGGTGCACTTGTTCAGATTCAGCCTCAGCTTATACTTCTTCAGTCTCTCAAACAACTTATGTAGATGGTCCAGATGCTATTCATCAGTCTGTGATCTAGCTATCATATTGTCGATATAGACCTTTATCTCATAATGAATCATGTCATGGAACAAAGCTACCATAGCGCGTTGGTATGTTGCATTGGTGTTCTTCAACCCAAAAGGCATAACCTTGTAGCAAAAAGTGCCCCCACTGTGTAACAAAAGTAGTCTTTTCCATGTCTTCAGGTTCCATCTTGATCTGATTATACCCTGAGAAACCGTCGATGAAGGAGAATACCTTGTGCTGAGGGTGTTGTCGACCAAAACATCAATATGTGGAAGAGGGAAGTCGTCTTTAGGTCTCTCCCTATTCAGATCCATGTAGTCTACACACATACGTACCTTGCCGTCTTTCTTCAGTACCGCAACTACATTCACAATCCATTGAGGATATGATGTTACTACTAAGAAACCCGTGTTGAACTGTTTCATAAACTCGACCTTGATCTTCTCTGACATCTCGAGACGCATGCGACGAACCTTCTATTTTATCAGAGCACAACCCTCTTTCATCGGCAGACGGTGAACCACAATATCGGTATCAAGCCTTGGCATGTCTTCGTATGACCAAGCAAAGATCTCAACATATTTATGCAACATCTGTATCAACCTGTTCTTGACACTGTCCTCTAAGTTGGCACCTATCTTGACCTCTTTTCTATCTATTTCCGAACCCAGATTTACAACTTTGATTATCTCTTCATGTGGTTGAATAGCTTTCTCTTCTTGCACTAACAGTCGAGAAATTTCTTATGGTATTTCACAATCTTCCTCACCTTTTTCCTTGGCTTGGTGGATCGGATTTTCAAATTCATAAGTTGAAATAGTATAATCGTTATCAATGAGATCCATAGTGGATATGGATCTGCAATGTATTATGTGGGTGTGTGTAAGAACACATAGCTCTTTGGAAGTGATAAAAGTAAAAAGAAAGACAAATAACACAAAATTTGAATGCAAAACGTCCAATTCTTTATTAAATTAAAATATGTTTATGAAATGATAACTCTTAACAAATGAACCTTTGCGCCCCGGGTAAGGCACAAGGCTTAAAGTCATTGTTCAAATATTACAAAACCAAAACTTAAAAGCGATAAAAAACATAAATGTAGCTATTACTCCTGACTAAAGGAGATAGAGATAACGTCTTCCGCCTTCCAATTGCTGAGCCCTTTTCCAATGGTAGGAAAGATCCAGCTATCGAGGTCATAATCACTGTCAGCATCTTTTATAGCATTGACTTTGTTGTTGTTGATGCAGAATGGTGGCCTTCCTGCTCGAGCATGACAAACGGCCCTCTGACCCTCTGCAGTGAAACCCAAACCAAACTTGTCATATTTACAAGGGATGTCAGGAAGTTGACCCTAAATAGTACAATCGCCTCCTTCTATAGTAGCTTTAGCATCTTTCAATGAATCTATCCTGGGTGGAACCCTAGTATCTTTGGGAATGGCAGATACATCTTTAGTTGAGGCGGGAGGGATGACTTTAAAAGTTTGATAGGGAGTATTGATGAATTCACCGTCCATCTCTACATACGGGAAAGAGTTCAAGTGGCTGACCATATACTCTTCTTCACCGCAGACAGTAATAATCTTTTTGTTCACAGAATACTTTAATTTCTGATGTAGGGTAGAGGTAACAGCGCCTTCCCCATGGATCCAGGGGAGTCCCAGTAAGCAAGAATAAACTGGTCGAATGTCCATTATTAGAAGGTTGATTCAAATATCTGTGATCCTACCTTGATTGGAAGATCCACTTCTCTGTGTACCATCCTTTTTGATCCGTCAAAGGCTCGAAATATAATATCACTGGATTTCAGTACAACCCCTTCGCAATCAATTCTGTCCAGAGCGCCTTTTGGTACAATATTTCATGAGGACCCAATATCAACCAAAACATGAGCCAGAGTAGTGCCTCTACATTCAATGGAGACATACAATGCCTTATTATGGTTTCTTCCCTCAGGAGTCAGATCAACATCAGAGAAACCCAATCCATTGGCAGTCGTTAAGCTAGAAACATAGCTTCCAAATTGACTGGCAGAGATCTCTTGTGGTATGTGATAAGTCTTTAAAAAAATTTACCAAAGCTTGCGCATGAGGTTCAAAACATAGTAACAAGGATAACATAGAGATCTTGGATGAGGTCTGACCCAACTGTTTAACAATTGTGTAGTCACTCTTGCGGATAATTTTCAATACCTCTTCCAACTCTTATCTAGAGGTGGCTTCAAATGTAGCTTCCTTAGGTGCCTCCGTCTGGACAGGTTCTATTATTTTTTCTTTACCCCGAGCCTCAGAAGTTGACTCGGTGGATGTAACTCTAACGGGTGTAGCAATAGTCTTTGGAGATATTTCCGGAGAGAAAACCCTTCTGCTTCTAGTAACCTTACTGGTTCCAGTAATATTGTCAATGTCGGGATCAACAACTTTAGTAACTTCATCTTCAAAAGTTGGTAGTTCTTGTTTGACGCCATGGTAGTAGATGTCAAATCCATAGTTCCAAGGAATAGCTTTATCCGAAGAATATGCGATGGGTCCAGGTGTAGTGATGATCAGAGGAGCAACTTTCGAATTGGCATTAATCCTTACAGGACCTTTGAAAGTGATCCTGATAGGAGGGCTAGAAATTACAGATAAGTCTTGACACAAATTCTCAGTAGACGAAACTTTCTCGATCAGAATTATATGATTGTCCATTAGGCATTGAATGTCTTCCCTCGGTAATTTGCAGCCATTAGGTTGAACTGTGCAACTATAACATTTTTCAATACAGCACGGAAATAAACTGGATTGCAGCAGATTCTTTTTTATTATTGGTATAGGAGTAACCAATTCACTTACAATAGCCACATAAAGAACATCGTAAATTGCACTTATGCCTTTGTCATGCTTCGGCATAGACACAATAATCACATTTAGAGTCTCTAGAGGATCAAACTCAATCTCTTTATTATCAATCATGTCTTGAATTCTTTTCTAGGGTCCAGCAGTTGTTGGTGTCGTGCCCAGGACTATTGGAATGCTAGGCGTATTTCGCGTTCGGATTGTACTTAGGAGAGGAGGTGTTGGGGTTCTGAGGAGGATCCCTTAGTGTAATCAGTTCCACTTTTAGTAAATGTTATACTGCCTGATACAATGGCATATTAATATTGGTAAACTGTCTTCCTGTAGCGTCTGACCTACGCATATTGCCCCGTTGTTCTTGTTGAACAGGCGCATGGTTAGAAATCAATACCGCTCCCACATACTAATCGCGGTCATTTTTACCACGTCCCTTCTGGCCATAAACAACATTAGTCTCCTTCTTACCACTGAATTATTTCTTCACAACACTCGAAGAAGCATCCACTTCAATTTTTCTTCTCTTAATACCATTTTAGACTTGTTCCCCAGTTAGAATTAGCTGAGTAAAACCAGATGAAGAACTCCCAATCAGATGATTAAAGAATGGACCTGTTATAGTGCCCATGAACATATCAACTAGCTCTCGATCCGACAAGGGAGGTTTCACCCTTCCAACTAAGTCTCTCCACTTCTAGGCATATTCTTTGAACCCTTCATTCGAACCCATAGTCATGTTTTTCAATTTCACGTGAGTTGGTGCAAGGTCATCATTATATTGATACTACTTGTAAAAAGTAGTAACTATGTCTCCCCAAGTACGGATGTTGGTTCCCTCCAGCTGATAGAACCACTCGAGTTGTGTACCAGACAAACTTTCTTAAAATAAGTGAACCCATAACTTCTTGTCAGCAGTATGGGGTTGGATCTTCCAAACATAGGATCATAGATGAAGTTTTGGACAAGACACACCATCATATTTAGCAAAAGTAGGGACTTTGAACTTGTGAGGGATAACTACCCCAAAAATAAGACCCATCTCTCTGAAATCCAATCTAGGCACTTTCTGGATTTCCATGGCCTTGAGGCGATCTTACAACTGTTTGTATCTGTCATCGTAAGGAGGATATTGTTCATCAAAATAGTCATCATCCCCAGGCATCTTACCAGAACCAAGGTTGCTTCCACCTTCAGCCCTGACACTTCTGCCATCCTCCTCTTGGTTGTCCTCTTCATAAGAGGTGATATCAGCAGTTTGAACTAGTTTAGCAGGACCTTTGAATCTTCTTCCCATGTTGAGGATAACAATTGGCTTCCAAGTCTTCTTCTTTTTTGCGATGAGTACCATCATATCCTTTTGTCCTTGAGCTAGGTTCAGGAGTGTCTCCTGGAATTGAGCATTCTGAGCTTGGAGTTCCTTAACAGTTTGTTCAAGAGCAATCTTTTATTAAAATAAACAGCAAGAAGATGACAAAACCTATATGGGAAAACCTGTTACGTAATGATGCATGATATGTAGATGCAATGTTTTCAAGGATCATTACGGGATTTAAATTTTTTTAAACAGAAGAAAATAAGAGAAATTTAGTAACGATCTCGAATTATAATTGCTTTTAATAAAAAGAGTTATAAAATTGCAAAATATGAAATCAAGTCTCCCATGGACGCTTCCTCTTTGTGTTGACATATGCATTAAGGCTTTGTTCTTCGTGGAGTCGTTTTGTCAGCTCGAATACTTTCTTCTCACTAGCATATAACTGATCTTTGAAGGTATCTCTTTCTTCCTTTAGTTGAATCAAGGACTTCTGTAGTTCTTCAAAGTTAGTATGCATATCAAGATGAAGAACGGTACGAGGAACTTCCCCTTCAACAACAGGCTCTACAGTCACTAGTAGGATAGCAAAACATGGCATTTTGAGATTCTAAGAATGAGACCGCACCCATATGAGGTAAGGCTCTAGAGGAATGGAATTATTGTGTCCTAGTGTCTTGCTATCAATCCTGTTGACAGTTCCCCAAGCACGTATAAACCTTTGATGGTAATTTTGAGGATCATTCTCATAGTCGAACACAATACCCTGAATGAGCATATCATGAGGTACGTCCCTTCGAGCATAACCTAACTGACGTAGAGATATATAAGGGCTGTAAGTGATGCCCCCTATTATACCAAGGAGTGGTACATTAGGGAATTCCCCACAATGATCATTAACAATGACATTTGCTTGAGATCGAGAACACCAATGGATATTTGCATGAGTGAGTGACATCAATCTTTGAGACCACCTCAAGCCTTGTTCATTCTTTATCACTGATCGGGGAAGGTGAAAAATAAACCACCTGGACAGTAGAGGTATGCAACACATAAGAGTTCCCTGCTTCTTTATAGTACGAGTATGGAGGGAATGCAGAACATCTCCGAGTAAAGTAGGTATCAGATTATGAGTGAGAAATATTTTGATGGCATTCACATCTATGAATTGGTTCGGATTAGGGAATAGTACCAATCCATAGATCAACAAAGCCAACATATTCTCAAAAGAATGATGGTTCGTGGCATCTAGAAGTCCCTAAGCCTTCTCTATCAGAAATTTAGGAGAGAAACCCTTGACTCCATTCCTTGTTTCCCAGTTAGATACAATGTCCGATCGTTTCAGGTGTAAGGCTACTGCAACGTCTTCAGGTTTCAAAACTTGTTCTAAACTGGTGAAAGGTATCTGATCAAGAATAGGCACTTTGAGCAACTTAGAGAATTCTTCCATTGTGGGTACCAACTGATAATCCAGGAAGGTAAAACAATGATGCTTCGGATCAAAGAACTAGAAAAGAATGCTCATCATGTCTTCCTGGAATCCAGTAGTAACCAAACTGAGTAGATGACCGTGTCTCTTGGTGAATTGAGAATTGTCAGGAACATTTGAGACTAACTCCTTAAGCTGAGAAGGCACCCTTACAAAGTTAATCCTGATGGTACTCCTACAACTGGAAGCCATGACCCTGCAACATAGAACAAAGATAAATCCCCTAGATCCTTGAAATGGTTAGTCATGATATGATGTTATGATGTCATGATATTATGTTCAAATGGACAATCAAACACAAGCAAAGCACACAAGGCCTTAGGTTTAATGCTTGCATGGGGTTTGTAGGTAAGTACCCTCTTGAAGTTTAGTTGGCTCAACCTGTCCTAGAGAAGTAACCGGGTTCTAGGGATCTCAACATCACTGATTTTTCCCACAAGCTTCGTCTAGCACGACAACTAACTTGCCACCAAACAAAACTCGAGATTCGAATCTCAATGAGTGTAGTATCGAGTATCAACCAACTTCGGACTACACCAAAGTCTGCTATCTCACTACCTTCTAATGGCTATGTTGGGTCAATTAAGGTTCTAAGGTCAGTTAGTGCTTATGACACCACGTGGCAGCCTAGTATGCTCCCCGACTGACTCGAGGGATACCAATACCAACTAATGCGTCACACTAACATAGACATCGTCTCAACCATATCGGTATATGCTGTATAGTTTCCATGATCTATTGTTACTCCCTAAAATGTTCCCCAGATCCGGGGATAGGATCTTTGCAAGAAATAACCCCAACAACCCTTAAAATTAAAGCAGACAAATCAAAAAAGGAAAGAATTTAACAGAGATCTAACTCTAAGGTAACCCCACTTTTAGTTCTCCC
The DNA here is from genome assembly GCA_948472305.1 of Vicia faba. Taxonomy (NCBI): domain Eukaryota; kingdom Viridiplantae; phylum Streptophyta; class Magnoliopsida; order Fabales; family Fabaceae; genus Vicia; species Vicia faba. The sequence goes on along the minus strand of OX451741.1, from coordinate 180,589,553 downwards.
CAACAGAGTCGCCAGTTCTGTAATACGGTGGGAGAATTGACTTAGTTTTGCATTTTATCGCAAATGTTGCAGATAGTAAGAGTCGCCACCGACTTTCCTTTTATCCAATATAAGGAAAGGGTGAAAAGAACAGGAAAGACCTTTGATATTTTTCTGAGTTCAGGGGGTAGGTTATGAAAAGGGAAGGTGTTAGCACCCTTTCCATCTGTAGTTTTCTACGGGCTCTTAATTGCTTAGCTCACTTTGTTTTAAAATGCTTGTGTATGTGTAATTTGAAAATATTTTGAAAAAATTCCTAAGTGCGGCAACTCTGTAACGATTCTTTTCAGTTAAGAATGCGTACACATTATTTGTTTTTTTGAAAATATTTCAAAGAAAATGTTTGTGTGAAAAAGATGCTTTGTGTGAGCAAGTGATTAACAATATTCTACCCTTACTCAAAGATATTTCGTGTTATTTTCCTCCTCCTTAGATAGTTCTATCCTACCATTAGTTAGTAGGGAGTCCTATCATTGGATGTGAAGGGACAGGCGTGGGTCATCATACAGTCACAAAGGCAACTTGTAGGGGCGCTTTAGCAATTTATCGTAAGGGACTAAGATCGTTTATCGAAGGCAATATCGAAGGGTCATCGAGGGACTATGATCTTTTGTATCAGAGGGACTTTGCTAAAGCAGCCCCACGTTCGAGGGACATGACTGTTTTTGTCCGAGGCAACGATTGAGGTTACCCTAGAGGTGTGTGTGTGACAAGTGAATCAATTCGATTATTTCATCTTGATTAGGGTTAGCTATGTTCGTTTTTATGTCTTACCATACAAGCCTAATTACTAGCAGTTATAAGGAAAACAATAAATTGTGGAAAGTAAAGGTGTGAAAATTAAACCTAAACTATTACAAGTCTTCGGGAGTGGGGGTACAAAATCATAAAATGGGGGAAAATAATACACTCTAACTAAAACCATTACAAACCGTAGCAGTTACATAATTGGGAAAAATGGTTTGAAAATAATAAAAAAGTACGCGAAGAAAATAAAATAAAGGAAAAGGGAAAATTGTTTTGTTATTTTGACAAAATGATTTGAGGATTAATCTAAAATCTAATTGATTAAAAAAAGAAGTTAGTCAATTAAACAAAAACCCTAAATTCTAGATCGATTTTAAGTTAATTGAGAAAACCTAGAAAATTTAAATTAGGGTTAATTAAATAAAACCTAAAATTAAATTAAAACCTAAAATTAAATTAAAACCTAAAATTAAATTAACCTAAAATTAAATTAGAAACCTAAAAATAAAATTAGGGTTTGTTTTAAAAAAAGGTTTTGAAAAAAGGTTTGTAAAAGAGTGAGAAACATAGAATTGAAAGAAAAAAAGACCAAATGAGTACGGGTAGGTGTTGAACCCATGCCCTAAAGCAGTTTCAGTAGCAAGCATACCACCCAGCCAACATGTTGGTTGTGTTGAGGATGCACCTCCAACATGTTTTATAACAAACCTGCAAAAATAATGAAAACATAAAAGATTTTGGCAAAACTGGGGATCGAACCCGTGACCTGAGAGAAGAGTAACTTAACGCACGTGTTTCTACCACTAGGGTGGCTATACATCTGGTTATATTAATCAAACAATTAATATATATTATAACTTTGAATATATTGGCCGGAGAAGCGTCGGAGCCCTAGCTCTGGTCGTCTTCTCTGGCGAGCCAATTCCTACACCTGCAAAAATAGCAAATGTTGGCGCATGAAGAGGATTCTACACCCCTAAACCCAGCCTTCTGAATCCAATGGTGGCGGCTGTTTAGCCTGAATGTGCATGTATTCAAAGATACGAAGAAGACTGCTCCATATGCCCTAGTAATGGCACAATTCTGTTTCTGCGCCAAAGCTTACATGTAAAACATTAGAACAGTTCTAATAATTCACATGAGTTATGTTGGCATGTTAACAACGAAGGAAATCATGCTAAACCTTAAAAATCAAAACTCACCAACTTACCAACCAGAGTTCATGTAAGGAAGGGTTTTGGGGTTGCTTCGCGATGGATAAGGGTCAGTATTAACTCATGGAAGCTTCGGGAAGATGATGTGAAGCTCAAAGTTGCTTGAGAGTGGCTAGAGAATAGGGTTTGAAAACTTTATGGTTCATGAAACTATTTGGAAATTTTGAAAAGTTAAGAGGCAAAGTTTTCGTGTGTACGGGTTCTTGTCTTGATGTCTGAATATATAGAGAAAATTAGGGCAAAAACAAATGAACTTGGACCTTGTGTAATAAGATACACTATTTTAAAACCCAGACCGGTGATCGACTCGGTAAAGTTACTGGGTCACTAGGTTACTAGTCGGACCAGTGGGTCACTGGTCAGACCGTATGGCTTTTGACCCGATTTCTATAAAAAATATATTCATTACCTGAAATTTGTAACTATAATAACTTAGAAAATTATAAATTCAAATAATTTAGAATAAACAAAAGTATTAGTAACCATCAAAATAAGTGATAGAAACTTAATGTAGCAAATTATAAATTCAAAGAAGTGATAGAAAATTAACAATTCATAAGTTATAATATTATTAATAAGTCACAAAAATCCATACTCAACGATCCATAATTTTTTATGTCCACGGAGTCAAATTGTCATAATCTTGATATTCATATCCATCTTCAACTTCATTGTCTTCTCCACCAAGTTCATCTTCTCTGGTGTTGCTTTTTTCTTGATTCACAGTATCAACAATAGTATCTTGTGCATTACCCATATCTCCATCTTCATCTTCATCCTCATCTAAATCTATTTGATCTATAACAATATTTTAAAAAATAATTAACAAAAAAAATTTAGAGATGGTAAATATGAGACATTAAATTGATTCACAACCACAAACTATATTATGCTCATATTAGAACATACCAATATCACTTGAAATTGGTTGGATGGTCATATTTGCAAGGTCATTCCACAATGCTTCCAACTCTTCATTGGTTAAGAGAGGTGGTGAATCCTCTAATACCCAACTAGAATGGTCGGCAATTGTTTCAATATTGATAGGATCGTAACTCCCATTTCTTATTTTCCTAAGCACACATGAATTAAATCTAAGTATATGTATTTAAATATAAAAATATAATGATCAGAGAAAAATAACCATAATAATACCTATTTTGAAGTCTCAAGTTGTAACGAACAAACACTAAATCATTAAGCTTTTGGTGCTCCAATCTATTTCTTTTTTTGGAATGAATATGCTCAAATATACTCCAATTGCGTTCACAACCCGAAGCACTACAAGTTTGGCTTAAAATATGAATAGCTAACCTTTGCAAAGTTGGTGTACAAGTGTCATAAGTTTCCCACCATTGATCTGTTTATACCATGTGATTAAATAAATTTATAAACATATTGAAATATAAAATAAAATATATATCAAGAGTTAGAAGTTATGAAATTACCTGCCCTCACAATACATCGTTCATCCACGGCTGATTTCCTTCCAAAATCTAATTCACCATCTTTGAATATTCTCATATCATCTGTTAACTTCAATCGAAGTTCAGAATTTCCATTAGCATGCTTTTCAATGACATCTAAAAGTCCTGATGTTGTGGATGCATGTTTTTCAAATTCTACATCATTATATCTACAAGCTGGATTCAACCAATAACCGACAACATGAAGATTTTTGCGGAGCTATGAATCCCAACATTTATCTAAGATTTTCAAGTAAGGATCCACTTTATTCTTATTTCTTTGAAACCTCCTCACCATATCCTCTCTAGATTTGACTATAGATTTGTATAGAATGCACATAGCATGTTTATCTTCACTATCAGCAATACGCAACACACGCACAAGTGGTTCAGTGAGTTTAACTACATCAGCACATTTACTCCAAAATCCAGAATCTAAAACTTGATCCACAAACTGTTTTGCCTTTGATTCTTTGGCATATGCTGAGCTTGTCCATTCTTTAGATGTTACCATGGCTCTTAGTGAGTTTTTGTGAGACAAAATACTTTGCAAAGCAATGAAATTAGTGGCAAACCGAGTTGGAGCAGGACGAAGGATTTCTCTTCCACTTGTTTTCTCTCTCATTAAATACAATGCATAACAATGGTTATAAATATATTTGGTAACATTATAAGCATGTGACACTGTCTCACTTACTTCCTCTAATTTTCCCATGTCTTGCAACATCAAGTTAATGCAATGTGCCGCACAAGGAGACCAAAATAAAGTAGGAAACTCATTTTCTAATAAACATCCAGCAACAACATAATTTGCAGCATTATCTGTCACTATGTGAACTACATTTTTAGGCCCAACAAATAAAACCACCTCTTTAAAAAGCTTATATAACATATCTGCAGTTTTTGAAGCATGAGAAGCATCAACGGCTTTTAGAAAAATAGTACCTTTGGGACAATAAACTAGAAAGTTTATAAGAGTTCTTCTTTTTCGATCAGTCCATCCATCGGCCATTAGAGTACAACCAATTTTCTTCCAAATCTCATGATACTCCTCTATCAATTTGTTCACATATTCAACCCATTTATTTAACAAATAGCCACGAAGACTATGCATAGTTGGAACTTTATACCCCGGACTCATGCTGCAAAGTGCATCAGCCATAGATTGAAAATACATAGAATTAGCCGCATTGAATGGCACAGAAGAATCAATGAACCATCTTGCAATAGCTAGATCACACTTCTCCACCAATTCCTTACTTTGTAACACACTTTTTAAAGAAGGTTGAGCTCCAGGATTTGTTCTAGGCATAAAATAATTACCAATACGACTAGTATTCTTTCTCTTTTGAGACACAATCACTGAATTTGATCTTGATTGTTCTACATCCATTTCTACTACACCACCTTCTTGAGTAGTTAGATCAACGTTAAAATTTTGTGCTTGAGTCTTTCTTCTCTTATTTGCACCTTCATCAAGATTTTGTTTCATTTGATATTGAACATCTGGAGGCACCTTTTTACATGTTTCAACTTGACCTTTTATTCCAGCCAAATGGAATTTGAACCTATTAATCCCCCCTCCTCTAATAATTTTATCATAATAAATACACAAATTAACAAGTTTTCCTTTCTCTTCAATTTGCTTACAATGACCCCAAGCTATATCAGTTTTTCCCCTACTGCTCTGGATTTGGGTTGGATTTTAAGATGTAACTTCTTCCGAAGTTATTACTTCAGCGGGTGATGCCATATCTAATATCAATCAAAATTTAAAAATACAAAACTATATTACAAAAATATTAACAAAACACAATTCTAAACAAAAATTATTGAATTTATAAAAACATTATAAGAAACATTAAATATGTAGCATATCTAAATCCAAAATATATGAATATGTTGTTGTATATTACATATAGGCTACCAAGCGTCGTTACTGTGCATCACCATATATAATAAAAAAATCTTTCCATCCTTTGCTATATATTTTAGATTAATAAAATCCTGAAACTTTTCTTTGTTATATAATTTAAATTAATAAAAAATAGAAAATTTTGTCTTACTATATAATTTAGATTACATAGTTTTAAACCCAATTTCTATCTCCATAATATATACAACGACTATTACAGTAATATATATCTATCCCAATTTCAATCTCCAATATACAACAACTTCATTACCAGTCTATAATAAATTAATTCATAAAAGTATAAAACTGCTTCATTCATAAAAATTCTATCTCAATTTGTTAAACTAAAAGACCCAATTTTATAGAAAATGATCAAATTTAATCATTTATTTTCTATATCAATTAATCAACAAAATGAAACAATAATATTCCTATTGAAAAACATTAATGCAAATTAGACCAACTAAAAAAGAAATAACTTATTTTTGATGTTTTGATGAAATTTTTGACGGCAAACAAGGAATATCAAATAACAGCAGCAAGTGGGAGTTTTTGTTGGTAGAGAAAATTTAGAAAATGACTTCAATTAGGAAAAGAAAAGACAGAATAAAAAATAAAATATTTCAAATGCCTAGGTTTGGGAAACAAGGAGGCAAAGCGTTTATGTTAATTTTTTTTTCAAAAGCCCTAAAAAAAAAAAAAATAGTCAAACCCGCCAGTTCAGTAAAAACCGCCGGTTCACTGGTTTAACCGGTGATCCGGCCGGTTTATACCGGTTTCATCCGGTCTAAATGTAATTCCGGACTTATCCCTTAATCGGACCTCCTGGCCCACCGGTTCTCGGTCAGACTGGTCCGACCGGCCGGGTCGGGCTGGGTTTTAAAACACTGATAAGGTATGATTTTTATCTTATTTATTTTGTATTATTAATGAATTAAATAAAAAATAATTAAAATAATTAAAATAAAAATGATCAAGGGGTGTGAGAACAAGCTTTGAGGTGTATGAACATGATAATACACATTTGGACTCTTAAACCATGGCCCAATAGCCCAAAATATCAAGTTCGCTCAATTTGAACTTCATGCATTTGCCCAAAATTTCCGAACTTGCAATGGTTATAACTCACTCAATTGTTATATTTTGAAGTTGATCTTAGACTTTTTGGAAATCTCAAGATGTTCTCTAAAACCTCTATGTTGATCATTTTTTCTTTTGAACAATTTATCTTGATGTAAGTTACCTTGACAAAAAGTGTCTTTTTGTTTACATTTGAAATGACCTATAATGTATTGGCTTATATCTCTCAAATGAAGCATTTTTTGGACTTGAGCTTAGAGGGACAAAGTTATAGAGAATTGAATTATCTTCAAAATGGGCTTTGGTTAGAGAAAAGCTGGTGAAGCATGTGAAAGTTATGCTTGGTCAAAGTTTAGTTGACTTCTCCTAAGGAAACCCTAATTTGGCAACTTTTGACTTTTGATGATTTGAGGGCTTTTCTTGAGGAATCATGATCAACCCTTGATCAAATGATGGATATGACTTCAAAATGTTTATTTTGACCAAAAATCTTGAATTTTGACTATATGTTGACCATGGTTGACTTTTACCCAATACAATTGATTTTCAGTCATATGAGCCATTGATTGAGCAAACTTGTGATGCAAGGATTGAAACCTAGTATGAGAATTCTTGGAGACCTATGGAGAACCATGAAACCAATTGAGACCTTGTGTTGTACCCCAATATTTGCCCTCCCATATTTCTCAATACATGTCAAGTGAGGTCCTCAAATTGCTCAAGGAAGTTCAAAAGTTGACCAAACAAACTCTCTACTAAGACAGTCTACTTCAAATTAGGGTTTCATTTTGCATCAAGATGCTTGAGTCCAAAGGATCCAAAATTCTCACCATGATCTTAATATGTTCTCAAGATCATCCATGTCAAGTTTCAAGCCTTGCAGAAGAAGTTTTCTCAGTCAATTGCTCAAAGGCCTGAAAATCAACTGTGTTAGGTCAAAAGTCAACTGTGGCCCACATACAGTCAAACTTCAATATTTTTGGTCAACATCCTCATTTTGAAGTATCATTCATCATTTTATCAAGGTTTGATCATGATTCATCAAGGATTGCTCACAATTCATCAAAACCCAAAAGTTGCTAAATTAGGGTTTTGTAGGAAAAGCCAACTCAACTTTTACCAAGCATAACTTTCTCATACTTTATCAGAAATGACTCATCCAAAGCTCATTTTGAATAGGATTCAATTCCATACAATTCATATTCATCGCCCAAGTTCAAAATATGCACTCACAAGAAGATATGAATTTTGACATTATAGGTTATTTTAGAAAGTCAACAAGAACACCTTTTGGGTCAAAGTTGCATACATGAACATGGAAGACTCAATTGAGATGATACCAAAAGGGTTGCTTAGAGGACATCCTAAGCTTTCTAAAAAGTCCTAGAACACCTCTATAGGGTCAAAATTGAGAGAGTTATACATTGGCCAAGTTGACCTTTTTTGCAAAATTGCCAAAAGTCAAATGTGCTCAAAATTGCATTTTTTTCCACATGGGCCCATCTTTTCAAGATTGCATCTCATTCCTAGCATAGTCTACGACCTATGGGACCCTCCATGCTTTATTTATTTAATTTATTTTGATTTTTATTCATTTAAAATTCAAATAAAATCAAATAAATCCAAATAAATCATATAATGTGTTTTAGGGATGATTTTTGCATTGAAGGAAGATCTTATGTGCTGTCAAATGAGAACCAATTCGTGCAAGACTGATTTGGCTTGAAAAAGATTGGATTGAAGCAAATTTGGAAAGATATCATATGCCATGAAATACCAAATCAAATATTCATAATGGGAAAGATTCAATTGGTTTTTGTTGACCTAATATGTTGCATTACATATACAGAAGGTATCCAAGGCAGAGAAAACGGTTGAACAGTCGTGGAGAGCAAGAGCAAAACTAAAAAATTTCGAGAAAAAGTGGAGATCCAAATTCTGGAATAGAGGACCTTGGAGAGCAATTCAAATCCAGAAATCAATTCCTTGACGTTTCAGGAAGCATTCCCAATCGTTCGCAGGCATCAGAACATCCAGAATCACTGCCTAACATTCTTACGGTTTACACAAATATCCAAATTCGATTACTGTAATTCTTGCATATTTGGCATGTTTAAATTACACATTTGTATTCATCATCATGTTTGCAATGTTTCTGGATAGTTTGATTTGAGTTACAGTGCAAGAATAAGCTTTTGCCATTGTTAGGTTTTCGTGCTCCTATTTGGGATTTCGGTTTTCAAGCGAAATTAGACCGGATAATGGGTACCATGACGATCAAAATTTTAACCCCAGCTGATCCATGGTCCGCAATTTAATTTATATTGCATATGCTTGATTCTTGAATGACACGGGTTTCAGCAACAAACCTGCGTCTGTAGGTAAAGGTTCAGAGTCTAAAACTATGGTTCCAGGGAAGAAGACAACAGCGTGTCACAACCTGATTAGCTGATTCAATTTTTGGCGCGTTATTTTGGCCAGAAACTTGATTTTTCTAATATACTGTTTGTTTTTATTGTATTAACAAGTTAACATCCAGTGCAGTTGGTCATAAGAAGGAAGTCAGAAGCTCATTGTTCTGAGTTCGATCCCAGGCGTGAGCTTTTGGTATTTTTCTCCTTTGTTTTCACCAGATCCAACACGTGCATCTTCTGAGGAGCAGCATCTTCTGATCCAATAGCCAGGACCAGATCCAGCGCATCACCTTCTGATCCACTAGCCAGGACCAGATCCAGCGCATCACTTTCTGATCCACTAGCCAGGACCGATCCAGCGCATCACCTTCTGGATCCATCAGCCAGAATCAAATCCAGTGCACCTCATCTTCTGAGGAGCAGCATCTTCTGATCCACTAGCCAGGATCAGATCCAGCGCCCCCATCTTTCGAGGGTCACCATCTTCTGGACCCATCAGCCAGAACCAGATCTGCTGACAGCATGCCCATTCGGTTATTTCCTTTATTTTTCTTTAATTTCTTCGCTTTAATTATTCTATTTTTATCAACACCAAAATTATTTTCTAAAATTAACCAACCAAAAATCACAAAAAAAAAGACTTATTTTCTTAATAAATGTTTTTCTAATTAATTAGTTTAATTAATTTAGGGCAACTTTAATTTCATTCATAATTAAAATTCAATTAGAAAATTAGGTTAATTCTTGATTTTATTTTTCTTTCTTTCTCAAATAAAATAAAAAATACAAAAATAGGTTTTAGATTGAATTAATTTTATATTTTTTAAATTTAAAATTAATTAGATCTTAGGATTTTCTTCTTAATCTAACTATTTCATTACTTTCTTAAATAACAAAAACATTTTTTAATCAATCGCAATTAGGTTTAGGCAAGGGTCAAAACCCTAATTATATCGTATTCGATCCATCGTGCGCGTGTTATTTATTTATTTTTACCAATATTTCTGTAATTGTTCATGGTTTGTAATAGTTTAATCTAGGACTTTTTTACTTATCGCTGTTCCCCGGGTTTTTTTTTGGCTATGTAATTAATCCCCCTCCCTGAAGCCTTGTAATAGCATAGATTTACTTTCTCGCATTTTAATTCCCGCAAATATTTAACTGTCTAGATGTATGCTAATAGGATTGTATGACAAGAATGCATGACAAATTAATCCAGTTAGAAAACCCTAATCTGCAAAGACTAAATAATTGAAAACAGATCACTCGCACATACCACTCTTAGGGTATACTCACACTTCGGTTGTCTTCGATAAACGATCATTAAGCATATGGTGTCTTAGTGGTTGCCGTCCAATCTAAAAAGATCAAAATGTCCCATTCGAATGTTGCCTCGGAAATGTTGCCTCGGAAATGTTGCCTCGAATATGATCTTAAGACTTTAGGGTTATTACTAAGATGTCCTAACATTGCTTTAGCGATCATACGTCTCTTTTGAATTGACCTTTACAACTCCAACGAAGGTGCTACCTATTTCTCAATAGTAGGATAGCGCTGTCTAAAGGAAGCAAGAATAGAAACGATCTTTTTTCGAGTAGGTAGATTCTAGTAGGTACTTGCTCAAATCAAAACTTTTCACACTTACACTTTTCAAACAAAATTTCAAAACAAACTTCGTCACACCTTTGAGGACTGATACAAGGGTTATCACGAAGTCAAAATTTTCAAAAACAAATCACATACATAAGCAATTTAAAAAGATGAGAAAGTACCTAAGAGCCCATGGAAAACCATGGATAGAAAGGCTGCTAACACCTTCCCTTTCTATAATCTACCCCCCGTACTCAGAAACATCTCGAAAAAGGATTTTTTCTGTACTTTTTTACTTTTAGATTGGATGAAATAATAGTTGGTGGCGACTCTTGCTTATCGCGACATTTTGCAAACACAAAACGCAAAAAGCAAATTAGCATCATACAGTCGGTTCTGCCACTGTATCACAGAACTTGTGACTCTGCTGAGGAAATATATAAAGTGGGGTATACCTTAGGATCTAGTTCATCATATTTGTTTCTCTTGATTTCTTTGTTTTCTTTACTTTTAAGGGTTTTGCTTGGGGTTACTATAGATCCTAACTCGAATCTGGGGACACCTTTTAGGTAAGTAGCAATAGACTGTGAGGGAACTGTATGGTGTAGACCGATAGGGTTGAAGTAGTAGCTACGTTGATGTGGCACATTGGTTGGTACCGGTATCCCTTGTGGAGAAACGAGGAGAATACAGGGCCGCTGCGTGGTATCGTTAAGAATCAACTTACCTTAGAACCTTTAATCGCCCAATTTGGCCATTAGAAAGTAGTGAGATAGCCGGCCTCGGTGTAAAGCTGAGAACTGGTTGATACTCGATGCTACACTCATTGAGACCATACTCTCGAGATAGTTCCGGTCGCAAGAAAAGATTGCGTAAGCTGAAACCATGATCGATGGAGGATGGTCAGTGATATTGAGATCCTCTAGAACCCGGTTACTTTTTCTAGGGCAGGTTGAAACTAACTTAACTTTAAAAGGGTATTACCTTTGACCTCATGCAAGCCTTAAACCTAAGGGTTTTGTGTGATTTGACTGTGTTTGCAATACCTGTTGTTTGCTATACTTGTGGTTTATCATGACATCATGCATCATAACATGGCATTCATACTTCATTACACTAACCATTTCAAAGACCAAGGGAATTTATCTTTGTTTTGTTTTGCATATCATGGCTTCCGTGCGCAGAAATACCATCCGAGTCAACTTTGTGCAAATACCTGCCCAACTTAAAGAGCTAGCCTTAAGAGTTTGAGACTTCTATGTTCATTAAGAGACACGGTCAACTTCTCAGCCTGGTTACTTCAAACCTTGATGAACAAATGATGAGCGTACTATTTCAGTTCTTTGATCCCGTGCATCATTGCTTCACCTTTCCAGATTACCAGCTGGTACCCACCTTTGAATATTTCTCTCATCTATTGGGCATATCCATCCTTGAACAGGTACCCTTCACAGGTATGGAAGAAGTTCCTAAGCCAGAAGACATTGCCTCAGCTTTGCATTTGAAACGGGCTGATGTAGTATCCAATTGGGAAACACGAAGCGGGGTCGAAGGTTTTCTAGCCAAATTTCTGATGGACCAAGCTCAACTATTATGGTATGATTTGGATTTTCAAGCTTTTGAAGATGTCTTGGCTCTCCTTATCTATGGTTTGGTTCTCTTCCCAACTTCAGATTCCTTTGTAGATGTGAATGTTGTCAAGATTTTCCTTTCTCACAACCCTGTGCCTACTTTGCTTGGGGATATCTTGCATGCTCTCTATACTCGTACTATGAGGAGAAGATGAACTCTTATGTGTTGCATGCCGTTGCTGTCGAGGTGGTTTATTTCTCACCTCCCTAAGTCTGTGCTGAAGAACGAAGAAGGTTTGGGTTGGTCCTACAGAATAATGTCCCTTGCTCATACAAATATTCTTTGGTGTTCCTGGGCTATGGAAGACACTGATGTTATTAACCGTTGTGGGGGATACCCTAATGTCCCACTGCTTGGAATTAGAGGGGGTATAACTTACAATCCTTGTCTAGCTTTGCGACAATTCGGTCGTGCTCGAAGAAATGGTCCCCGTGCGTTACTTCTTGAGGACATTGTATTTGAATATAAGGAGGACGTTAAGGAGCATCGCCGGAGGTTTATACGAGCTTGGGGCATGGTGAACAGATCTGATCCACAAGAGTTGGGACCAAAGACTTCCCTTCCTATGCAGCCTTACCTCCAATGGGTCCGAGCTCGTGCCCAGAAGCTTGGGATGCCCTATGAGGCCGTATTACCAGTGATTGTAGAACCCACTAATAAAGAAGGCATTCCTTACACGGTTCTCTATCCTTACATGCCCACTGATCCTGGGGAGTTACAGAGGTCTTGGATTCAGTTGAAGAATGAGCGGGATACTTACCGGGAACAGTACCATGAGCAGGAAAGGAAGATTCTGAAGCTCACCAGGCAGCTCGAGGAAGAAAGAGTGATCAATGACTACATCAGCACAAAGAGGAAGCGACCATGGGACTTTTGATTTTGCTTTTTCTAGTTTTAGATTTGTTTTATTTACTTCTTCGTAACGCCTTAAAGGCATTGTTGAACCTTTCAAATTTAAAGCTAATAAATTTTTTGTTCATTTTTGGTTTGCAAATTTAAATCTCCCAAAGTTTTTGAAATCATTACCATGCACATCATTACAGGTACCCCTACAGGTTTCTCATCTTCTTGGCTGTTTATTTCAGCAGAAATGTCTTCCGATCAAGCCATCAAAGATCTTCAGGCACATAACACCCAATTCCAACAGATGTTCATAAGTCTGGCTAAAGGGAAAGAGGATCTGAAGACCCTTATTCTGAAAGAGAAGAAGAAGAAAAAGAAGGTCGGTATTCTGAACATGGGTAGAAGATTCAGAGAAAGGTTGAGACAACCAGCTGATCTGACCTCCTCATCCAAGGACGGGGAGAACCAAGAAAGGGCAAAGGACCCTAGTCCTGCAGTTTCTAATAACGATACAAATTACGATGATGAGCAATATCCTCCTGCCGAGGATAGATACAAGTAGCTAGAAGACCGGATGAGTGCTATAGAGATTCAGAAAATACCTGGTTTGGATTTCAAAGAACTGGGACTGGTATTAGGGGTGGTCATCCCTCATAAGTTCAAAGCTCCGGTTTTTGCCAAGTATGATGGGGTGTCCTGCCTAAAACTTCATCTCCGCTTGTATGTCAGGAAAATCCAACCCCACACTGTTGATAGAAATTTGTGGGTGCATTTCTTTCAAGATAGTCTGTCAGGGACTCAGCTTGAATGGTTGTACCAGTTGGAAGGAGCCAATGTCCAAAACTGGGAAGATCTTGCTGCTGCTTTCTACAAGCAGTATCAGTACAACGCCGACCTTGCTCCCACTCGTACTCAACTCTAGAGTATGTCCATGGTTGCAGGTGAAGGTTTTAAGGACTATGCTCAAAAGTGGAGAGACTTGGCTGGAAGAGTCCAACCTCCATTGTCTGTTAGGGAGTTGGTTGACATGTTCCTAGGGACACTATCTGGTCCATTTTTCAATCACTTGATCGGCAGCTCGTCATCTGGTTTCACTGATTTGATTTTGACTGGAGAAAGAGTGGAGGTTGGCATTTGAAGTGGTAAAATTCCGAAGGATGCTTCGTCAAGTTCAGCAAAGAAGCCTTTCACCAGTAAGAAGGAAGCTAATGCAGTCTATAGCCCGAGGGGCCAAAACAGATCTGAACACCGTCAAATGGTAAATGTTGTAGTAATACCAAGACCTGCAATTGCTCCCCAACGCAACAATCAACAAAGAGTGGAGAGACCACAACGGCAGCTTACCCGCATCAACGTGACTTTTGCTGAAATTCTGCCTCATCTATTAAAATCCAACTTGGTAACCTTGAGAGAGACTCCCAAGAATCCAAACACTACTTCTCCCAGATACAATACCAACGCGCGGTGCGCCTACCATTATGACAGTCCAGGCCACGATACAAACGATTGTTGGGCTCTGTGATACGGTGGGAGAACAGACTTGGGATTTTGCGTTTGTGTTCGCAAATGTTTCGGTTTAGCAAGAGTCGCCACCGACTTTTTATTTTATCCAAAGGAAAGTTCAAAAAGCACATGAAAGACCTTTGAGATGTTTTCTTGGGTTCGGGGGGTAGATTATGAAAAGGGAAGGTGCAAGCACTCTTTTCATCCATGGTTATCCATGGGCTCTTAGTTACTTGTTTAGATCACTTGCTTTTGCTTTTCAATTGTTTGAAATGGTATTTTGTGTGTGGTTTTGAAAGATGTTTTAAAAAGAGGCCATCGTTGTGGCAACCTTTGTAATGATTCTTGTTTGAATGTATACAAAGGTGTATTGCCTTTTGAAAAGATGTTTTAATGTTTTGAAAGTTTGAAAGTTTGTTTTGGGAAATGTTTTGAAATTATGTTGTGAGGTGTGTTTTAAAATAGCAAGGATATTTTGCAAGTTTTGATCAAGTAACTAAGAGTTGTCTACCTTATTTTACTCAAAGATCTTTCCTATACATTCTTAACCCTTTTGACAATGTTGTTTTACCACTGCATTTGGTAAACAACCTTGTATTAGGATGTCTTACGGGACAGGCGCGGGTCATCATATTGACCATGATAGCAATTGTGCTAAGTATCTTTGGCAAGTTTTTTAAAGGACTAGATCATTTTGTATAGGCAACCAAGATAGCGTCATCGAGGGACTATGATATTTTGTTTTGCTTTAGTTTTGCCAAAGTACTCAACATGCATAACATGACCAATTTTAAAGGCAACAAGAGGATGAAACCCTAGGGGTGCATGTGTGTATTGTGTTGTCATTTTACATGCTTTTTGTCTTTGCATTAGTCAAGCTATTTGTTTGATTTTAGATTTTTGCATACAAACCCTAATCTCTAATCATGGCATAATTGAAAGCATAAATGCGTAAAATAAATCTACACTATTATAACATTTGATATGGGAAGGGGGATACAATTTTTGAATGGGGATTATTTGCAAGAAATTAAAACCCTAATATTTACTATTACATCCAAATTGAATAATGGTACAAATCAATAAATAGACAAATATTTAAATGGTCAATTAAATAAATATGCAAAAATATTATGAATATGCAAAAAATGTTTTGTTTATTTTTATATATGTAAAAATAATATTTAATGTAAAAGAAAGAAATAAAAAGATTATTTTTTATTAAGGGCAAAAACCCTAATTTTCTTTTAAGAAAGTAAATATATATATTTTTTTTTTATGTACAATAAAATAAAATAATGTATATACAAAAAATAAAAAGTATTTAGAAAAAAAAAATTATTTAATTATAAATGATAAAAAATGAATGTACAATATTTTTATGTTTTTATTCTCAAGTTTTTATTAAATAAAATAAAAGTATGAATATATATATTAATTACATTAGTCATGTACAATAAAAATAAAATAAAATATATATTTAGAACAATATTTTTTTGAGTATAAATAAAATAAAGAATAAAAATAAAGGTATAATATTATATATATTATTTTCAAGCTTTTATTTAATAAAAGTATATACTAATTAAATTATTTTTTATGTTAGAAAAAATAAAAATAAAATACAAAATAAATGTGAAAATTTATAAAATATTTTTTGATATTTTTTATGTTAAAAAAAATAAGAAAATAAAATCAGAAATGAAAATAAATTGGAAAAATGCAAAAATATGAAGAAATGGGCCAGAGAGGTGCAATCAGTAAAAGGGGGGTGTCAATAGTGAGCCAGAACCAAGCCCAGCCCACCAGACTTCATCTTCAACCTTTGTCTCAAAATTGCGCGCGCCTGGCTTCAAACATGAACAACCTGCATACGTGCTCTAATGCAAAAACCTATAACATCAAAGTTGTAGCATTTTTCAAGACGAATCCAACCATGTAAAGAACTCATTCTAACTCTCAAAGACCAGAGAGAATTTCTCTGGCCCTAAATCCTAACCTAATTTTTTCAAGAAGTTCATGGATTAAATTCTCTTAACACACTTAATTTAAATGAAAACTGAGCATATGTACAGCTTCATGGCTATGAATACTATATTTTTTATTCAACAACCTAAGCCTAATGATTCCTAAATAGATAGATAGGAAGTTGATAAAAACCTGTTTCAGTTGAGATCGTGTCTGACAATGTCGAGCTTTTCAATGAGGCTTGAGGTGTTTGGGAGCTTGCTTGAACTTCCTCTGACATTCCCCAATGCCTAGCTTGCCTTGAATGTGCTTGAACAAGCCTGTGGAACTCAACCTGCACAAGCTGAAATAAAAAATGGCAAACTTTGTAAAGGGAGTTACAGTCAGTGTTTAAGGGTTGGGATAGCTTGGATAGGTTATGTGGAATGTGTTTGAACCAGTTTGAGGCAAAACGCTTGAGGGGTTTTTGCTATGGAAATCAAACTGCAAGGAGTGCCCTGTTTTTCCAATGGAAGGTGATTTTGTGCTATGGGAGGTTTCAGGACTCAAAGGCTCGTGTTTTAGGTTCAATACAATGTGTAAAAATTTTCTCAAAAGCTTGCACAAGTTGGTTCTCTCTGATGTTCAAGCTCTAGTGTTTTTGCCAAGTTTCTTGTATATGAAGCAAAAATGAACAATGATGCAAGATAGGCCTGTACAGGCTATCTATCATCTTGCACACTATGCTCTTGGCCCCTCAAGTTTTTGGATTTGATTTGATGCACAATATATGCTTCAATGCAAGGAATGTGGTTTGACATAAAGCACCTTTTGACAAAAATGGCAATGTTACCTTTTACCACTTAAGGATTAATTCTTTGTGTAATCCTCTCATGACCAAAACAAAGCCTTATACCAATGGATTTGTATTTAATTATTGAGTATGTAAGGGTTTTGAGACCTGTAATCTAGTGCAAACAAGGCTGATTAGAGTTTGCAACTTGTATCAATATGAACATGCCATGGATCAAAAGTGAGTTTTTGCCAACTTCAAGCTTTCGATTATCCCTAAACACAAATGATTTTAGAGAGTTCTTGGACTTTTTAGAAAGCTTGTAACATTCTATATAATCCATATTTGAAATGCAACTTGAGATTCCAAGTGTAACTATGTGAAAAATGGTCATGAAGATGGGTCAAAATCCTGCCTAAACTATGGCAAGATTTCACTAAGTTAAAAGTTTCATGGACCCTTGTTCCAAAAATCATAACTTGATATCCAAGCTCCTTTTGAGAAAACTTTGTGAATAAAAGTTGTAGACTTTTTGGAGGACTACAACTTTCATGTTGGAAGTTTTGTTTGAATCCAATTGCATCATGGTGAAAATGTTGGGTAAAGTTGGGAAAAATTAAGAAAATTTCATAACTTAGAAAAATTCTAAGTTATGAAAATTTTCAAACTTAAACCCTAATTTTTTCAAATTTGGGTTTCTTGATGAAAAAGTTTCATGGTTTGACACATCTTGATGAAAAATGACCCTTGGCACTTGATTTTGACCAAAAAGTCAAAGTTTGACTTTTCAGTGTACAGTCAAATTTTGATCAGTTGACTGAAAAATTCATCTGTCAATCCAATGCATTTGGGATTTTTTGAACCTTGTGAATAGGTCAATATGATGCCATTGATACCTTGAGTCCATGCTTGAACCCAATTTGCCATTGGCTAGGTGAAAAAACAGAAATTGCCCTTGTGCAGTCAAAGCCCTAAAAATGACCATTTTGCCCTTTTGATGATCTGATCAAATTTCTTGAGGAGTTGTGGTACAAACTTGATCAAATGGTTCATAGGAGCCTAGAATGTTGATGTGGATCAAAATTTATGAGGTTTGACTGTAAATTGGCCATAGTTGACTTTTTCCTCAATACAGCTGATTTCTAGGTCAACTGTCCAATTGACTGGGCAAAAATTTGATTCAAAGCTTGAAACTTGGTAGAGGCAATCTTATAAGTCCAACATGAAGTATGAAAGTCACTTTGAGCATTGGAATTCCAAAAATCCTTGTGCAAACTCAAACCCTAATTTGGGTCATCAGTGCAAGAAGATGTCTTGAGCAGAGTAAAAACCCTAATCCTGTCTGGAGTTCAAAGAGTCTTGTGAGGGGAAATATTGATAAAATGAGAGGGTAAATTTTGGGGTACAATAGCTGACCCTGTTCAATCTTCTTGAACCTGAAGAGTTAGATTGGTGAGTTTTACCGTTCATGACTCGAAGGTAAAAGATGATTGGACACTAGAGTGCCCGTAAATTTGCACTCGTCAAAATGTAGGTTAAGGGAATGGGCTTAAAGATGCCATTTCCAGATGATAGAATATTGCTCGAGATGGGATTAGAGATGCCATCCAAAGTGTGTGTTGAATGTCAGGAGAATGAACATCATAATGGTATTCATGTCTGGAACGTATCTGAGTTGGATCTGGAGATTGGATTCGTATGAGAAAAGGAATGGCGTCCGTGTATGAAGCATATCCGAGCTGTAACTGTATTTGATTCTCGAATGAACATCAGAATGATTGACGTGTCTGGAGTGTATCTGTATTGTATCTGAATTCTTAATGGGCGACAGAAAAAACATATGTGTCTGGAGTATCTCTAGGCTGGGGAATAGGTTTGAATGAGTGACAGAATGGCTACTGTGTCTGGAGCGTATCTGGACTGTATCTGAAGTTGAGATCTGTATGAGTAGCATAATGACTTCCATGTCTGGAGTGTATCCGTACTGTAACTGGGATTTGGACAAGTGACAGAATGATTTCCGTGTCTGGAGTGTATCTGAACCTGAAGTTGATAGTTGAATCTGAATGAGAGATAGAATGGCTTCCGCGTCTGGAGCGTATCTAGCCTGTATCTGATTGCTGAATTCTGAATAAGTAATAGAATGACCTCCGTGTCTGGGGTATATCCATACTGTATCCAAATAAGAGATCTGAATGAGTAACAAAATAACTTCCATGTCTTGGAGCGTATCTGTACTGTATCTGAAATCTTTGAATATTTGTTAGAGGTAGATTTTAATCTTATCCCGAGAAGGGTAAAATGTTAGCTAAAACACAAAGTTATGTTGCATGATATGTATGATGCAATAAAATGTGCCTTATCAATGTTTATGGTATATGAATGTAATGTATGCGTATGTAAGCTGATTAGCTGTCTTGCTGAGGAAAATAAATCCTTGATAGCTGAAGATAATAAAATCTTTGATTGCTGTCGAGGAAAATAAATCCATGACCGCTGCTGGAGATTATAAAATCTTTGATTGTTGAGAATGAGAAATCCTTTGGACTACTGCTGGGGATTGAAAATCCTTGGCGACTTGTGGGGACTAACAAGAGCTTTGACAACTTCTGCGGGGATGTGAGAATCCTTCATGACTTTCCTGGGGAATAAGGAAAACTCTGACGATCTCTACTGGGGAAATGAAACCTTAGAGGCTTCTGCCGGAGAAATGAGATCGAGAGTCTTCGATCTACTGGGAAATAACTCTATGGGGAGAATGCTTAGTCTGTTTGAAGAGTTTTCAAGAGCTTGGGTTGTATGCCAATCTTTTGAGGAAGCAAGAATGAGAATCCTCATTCAGGCGTTTGGGTCAGGAGGTTGGGTGTATGCCAATCTTCTGGGGTTTATCCTTGATTGGGGATAAAACAAAAGTTAACTGTTATTTAGTTGATTTCCAAGCTTTAAGATAACTTGTTGGGGAATTGGAGGAAACTGGGTGGTCTTCCACCGGGGTTTAAGAGTTGAAGTTTTGGACTCCGTTAGGGAAAAAAGTTTTATCTTCACTGAAGGTTTGCAGTTCAAAGTCTGCTGGCTCCGCTGGGGATTGGGAATTTGGAAACTTAAATCTGGCGGGGATTTTGAAACTTGACTCCGCTGGGGATATGTATTTCAAAGCTTTAACTCTATTGAAGATCGGGATGATGTATTGCAGGGGATTTCTTCTGGAATAGCCTAAAGACGTTTTCCTATACTTTCAACCTATCAGTAATTATCCTTTCTCACTTCGTTTTATTTGTAAGCAGTGATTATATTCAAATGCATATGCTCATTTAATAAATCATTGGACGTTTTCAAATAAACACAAGTGTGAAAAAGAGAAAAGGCAAACAAATTTCTGCACTTTGAAGTATCTTCATATTAACTTTGTGTAAGTATTTTGTACAAAGGAGACAGACATCTGGTAAGAGAATGTTGTCATAAAAATGAGAAAAAATTTATACAAAGAAAGATGGTTATGCGTATCGATTCCATGGGGTTCCCATTCTGCTATAGCCTTCGCAACTCTGAGTATCTTGTCCATTCGTTGCTTCGTCCGCAGATGATTGGATTGATCAGAAGCTTGGAGCTTGTCCGTGAAGAGATTGTCCTTAAAGTGATCTGACGAGACATAGTCATACGCTTTAATTCCCTAACTTTTTCCTGGACCGCCCTTTCGGGTTTTCGATCCACCGGGAAACCATTTTTTGCCCAAGTCGCCCTTTCGGGTTTTCAACTTGCCGGGTGTACAAATTTTTTTTATTTATCCCTAACTTTTTCCTGAACCGCCCTTTCGGGTTTTCGATTCACCGGGATGCCCATTTTTGCCCAAGTCACCCTTTTGGGTTTTCGACATGTCGGGTTGTTTTATGCATAGTATCTTTTGACTATGTCTGCGTTCGCAGGATGCGGTAGGTCATCGCCATCCATGGTGGTCAGAATCATTGCCCCACCAAAAAAGATGTTTTTGATCACAAATGGTCCTTCGTAAGTAGGAGTCCATTTTCCCTTGGGATCACCTTGCGGCAAGATGATTCGCTTGACTACAAGGTCCCCGACTTGATATACTTGTCTCTTGACTTTCTTGTTGAAGGCCTTGATCATACGTTTCTGATACGCCTGACCATGGAAAACAGCAGTAAGTCGCTTCTCGTCAATCAAGTTAAGTTGATCAAGCCGGGTGTGAATCCAATCGTCTTCACTCAAACCAGCATCTTTCATGATTCTCAAGGAAGGAATCTGAACCTCGATAGGTAAAACAACTTCCATGCCATATACCAAAGAAAAGGGTGTTGCCCTAGTTGAAGTGCGTGTCGTGGTACGATACCCGTGCAGAGCAAATGGTAACATCTCGTGCCAGTCTTTGTAGGTGACTGTCATCTTTTGAATGATCTTCTTGATATTTTTGTTTGCAGCTTCGACAACACCGTTCATCTTAGGCCGATAGGGAGATGAATTGTGATGTTGAATCTTGAAATGCTCGCACAGAGCGGTGATCATAGTATTGTTCAAATTTGTACTATTGTCAGTGATGATTCTGTCGGGGATACCATACTGGCATATGAGGTTATGCTTGATGAAGCGGGCAACCACATTCTTTGTAACGGAGGCGAAGGAAGCTGCTTCGACCCACTTGGTAAAGTAATCAATGGCCACCAGGATGAAACGGTGTCCATTGGATGTTGTAGGCTTGATTTATCCAATCATGTCAATTCCCTACATCGCGAATGGCCAAGGAGCTGTTAAGACATTGAGAGGAACTGGGGGAATATGTACCTTGTCAGCATAGATTTGGAATTTGTGACAAGTACGGGAATATTGATGACAATCAGCTTCCATGGTAGACCAGTAGTAGCCCGCCCGTAGAATCTTCTTAGCCATCGTATGACCACTTGAGTGGGTGCCAAAGGTGCCATTATGTAGTTCAGCCATGATCTGCTCAGCTTCAACCTTGTCCACACAACGGAGTAGGACACAATCAATATTGCACTTGTATAGAATACCATTTCTCAGAAAGAACTTGGCAGCGAACCTCCTTAAGAACTTTTTATCATTGACTGAAGCTCCTTCAGGGTATTCTTGTGCTTCGAGATACCTTTTGACGTCATGAAACCAAGG
Organism: Vicia faba; assembly: GCA_948472305.1. NCBI lineage: Eukaryota > Viridiplantae > Streptophyta > Magnoliopsida > Fabales > Fabaceae > Vicia > Vicia faba. The sequence goes on along the minus strand of OX451741.1, from coordinate 180,567,234 downwards.
TCGGTCCAACACTTCTTCGGCATTAATCTCGTGACAATGTGCAGGTTCGTCCATTCGTTCAATGGTGATTTGAGGAGCCTCATTATTCCAGCTAAGTTTAAACATGGATGACATTGTAGCTAGCGCATCTGCTAGTTGATTCTCTTCTCGCGGGAAGTGCTCGAAGGTAATCTGCTCGAAGTGTGGTAATAATGTCAGGACATGTTCTTTGTAAGGGATGAGTTTGGATGTTTAGTATCCCACTCTCCTTTGATTTGACTTATAACCAAAGCCGAGTCCCCAAATACAATTAAAGATTTGATTCCCAAGTCAATAGCAGCCTTGAGACCAAAGATACAAGCTTCATATTCGGCCATGTTGTTGGTGCAACTGAAGCAGAGTCTAGCAGTGAAAGGTGTATGGTAACCTTCTGGAGAGATAAGTACTGCGCCGATACCGTTCCCAAGTGTGTTGGAGGCGCCATCAAAGTACAGAGTCCATCGGGATCCTTGTTCAGGTCCGTCATACGGTCTGTTCTCTTCAATGTTGCTCAAAGTCATCATATCCTCGTCGGGGAAGTCGAACCTCATTGATTGGTAATCTTCGACAGCTTGATGAGCTAGATGATCGACTAGCACACTCCCCTTTATAGCTTTTTGGGTCGTGTACTGTATATCATATTCGGTGAGGATCATCTGCCATCTAGCGATTCTTCTGGATAAAGTAAGCTTCTCAAAGATGTACTTGATCGGATCCATCTTAGAGATCAATAAAGTGGTATGAGTCAACATATACTGCCTTAGCCGGTGAGCAGCCCATACCAAAGTGCAACAAGTTTTCTCGAGCAGTAAGTAACGAGTCTCACAATCGGTAAACTTTTTGCTAAGGTAATAAATGGCATGCTCTTTTCGGCCAGACTCGTCATGTTGGCCCAGTACGCACCCCATTGAATTCTCCAGGATGGTCAGATACATGATTAAAGACCTTCCTTCAACGGGGGGCATCAAGATAGGAGGTTCCAATAAATACTCCTTGATTTTATCGAAAGCAACTTGACAGTCATCGTTCCATTCAACCACCTGATCTTTCTTCAATAGCTTGAAGATAGGCTCATAGGTAGATGTTAGGTGAGAGATGAACCTTGCAATGTAGTTTAGGCGTCCTAAGAAACCTCTGACCTCCTTCTCAGTGCGAGGGGCAGGCATTTCTCGTATAGCTTCGACTTTGGCAGGATCAACTTCGATGCCTTTGTTACTGACGATGAATCCAAAAAGTTTACCGGACCTGACTCCGAAAGTGCACTTGCTAGGGTTCAGTCTGAGCTTATATTCCTTCAATCTAACAAACAACTTTTGCATATGGTCGAGGTGTTCTTCTTCTGTTTGTGAACGGACTATCATGTCGTCTACGTAGACTTCCATCTCATGATGTATCATGTCATGAAACAAAGCTACCATGGCTCGCTGATAGGTTGCCCCGACATTCTTCAGTCTGAATGGCATCACTTTATAGCAGAAGGTACCCTACTGCGTAACAAAAGTAGTCTTCTCCATGTCTTCGTGGACCATTTTGATCTGGTTGTACCCTGAAAATCCGTCCATGAAAGAAAATACCTAGTGTTGGGCTGTGTTGTCAACCAAGATGTCAATGTGCGGTAGTGGAAAGTCATCTTTATTTATAGCCCTATTTAAATCTCTGTAGTCCACACACATCCTGACCTTTCCGTCCTTCTTAGACACAGGCACAATGTTAGCAACCCATTATGGATAAGAAGTAACAGCAAGAAAGCCCGTATTGAACTGCTTCATCACTTCAGATTTGATCTTTTCAGACATATCGGGCCTCATTCGGCGGACTTTCTGTTTTATTGGTGGACAGTCTTCTCTTGTAGGGAGACGGTGAACCACAATATCTGTATCTAGTCCCGGCATGTCTTCATAGGACTAGGCGAAGATCTCAACATATTCATTCAACAGCTGAACTAAGCGCTCTTTAACATTCGGCTCTAGGTTGGCACCCACTTTAACCTCTTTTCTGTCTTCCTCTGTTCCCAAATTGATAGTCTCTAACAACTCTTCATGGGGCAGAATATCCCTTTCTTCTTGTTGAAAAATTCTAGCCAATTCTCCAGGCACTTCACAGTCTTCATCACCTTCGTATTCGGCATGATTGACCAGATCTTCAGAGTCACTGAAGGCCATAGTAGAATTGTTACCCATGGAATCCGGAGTGGATCGGTACCTGCATTTTGTGAGTGTGGGTGTGTGTAAGGGATAGCCACCTTTAAACAAAATTCAATGTAAAAAGAAATAAAATGAACACAAAAGTTTATAGATGAAAACGTCCATGATTCATTAAAAATGGCATATGAAAAATGAAGAATCAAAACCCTTACAAATGGTCCTATATGCCCCGGGTAAGGCATAAGGCAAAAAGTGTACGAATTGTTTTAAAATTATTACAGACCAACAGGAAATGTTTAAAAGATAAATTACTGATTGATGAAAGTAATGGGAATGAAGTCTTTCGCCTCCCAGTTGTTCAGTCCTCCTTCAATGGTTGGAAAGATCCAGTCTTCAAAATTGCTTTCTTCTTCATCATCCTCTAAAGCATGAACTCCATGATGAGTGATTTTTAATGGTGGTCCTCCAGCCCGGGAGCGACACACGGCTTTCTGACTAGCAACAGTGAAGCCCAAACCGAACTTATCTGTTTTGTAAGGAAAATCTGGCAGTTGACCCTATACTGTACTTCCTCCTTCCTTGATCACAGCCTCCACATCTTTAAGGGATGACATCCGGGACACAGGTTTGGTAATGATGGGCACAGAAGTCGTTGTCTTTGCTACCGCAACTTCAGGAGAAACCTCTTCAAAGTGTTGGAAAGGTGTTTCTATGAATTCACCATCTAACTCCACGTAGAGGAAAGAGTTAAGGTGGCTTATCATATACTCCTCCTCACCATGAACTGTTATGATTTTACCCTGGACTGGGTACTTGAGCATCTGGTGTAGAGAAGAAGTGACCGCCCCAGCGTTGATGATCCATGGCCTTCCTAACAATCATGAATATGAAGGACGGATGTCCATCACATAAAATGTAGAGTTGAAAGTTTCCGTACCCACTTTAACTTGGATGTCCACTTCTCCGTGAACCATCCTCTTAGAACCGTCAAAGGCTCTAACAACGATATTACTGGGCTTTAGGGTCAAACCTTCACAGTCTAATCTGTCCAATGCTTTCTTTGGTAGGACATTTAAAGATGAACCAATATCAACCAGAACGTGAGCAAGTGTAGTTCCTCTACACTCTACCGAGACATGCAGCGCATCATTATGCTTTCTTCCCTTAGACGTCAGATCGACAGCAGAGAAGCCAAGACCATTGTCGGCTGTAAGGCTAGCTACACACTCTTGAAACTGATCCGCAGAAGTTTCTTGAGGCACGTGTGCCATATTTAGGAATTTGATCAAGGCTTTGGCATGAGCCTCAGAGCAGAGCAATAGAGCCAACATAGAGATTTTTGAAGGGGTTTTCCCCAACTTCTCTATGACATCATAGTCGTTTTTCTTAATTATCTTTAAAATCTCCTCCATTTCCTTTTGGGTGGTCTCGGGAATAACCAAAGTCTGAGCCCTCGTCCTAACGGGAGCTTCATGGATCCCCTTACCTTTATCAGTAGTAACAACAGAGGGTACAACTTCGAGAGTAACAATTTCTTCAATCACTGGACTTCGCACAGATATCTTGACTGGCACAGGAGCACTTGAGGGTCCGAAGATTTCCCTTGGAGGAGAAATCTCCGGAGAGAAGATTCTCCCGTTACGAGTGATCTTACTTGTCCCTGCAATATTTCCTATATCAGGAGTTTCTTCATCGGAACTTTCTCTCACTGATTCAATCTGCTTAACACCGTCGTAGAAGATCTCTCCTCCATAATTCCACGGTATCATCTTGTTGAACTTGTATGGGATAGGCCCCGGCATAGTAATCTTCAGTGGTACAAACTTTGGATTGGGTGTAATCTTAACAGGTCTTTTAGGGACCTTGGAAAGATTGTCAGAAATGGTGATTATAGCAACATCATTGATTGGAGTAACAGGAGTAACATGAGTAACAGGAGTAATAGGAGTTTTCTTGAAGAGGATTTCTTGAGTATCCATCAGGCGTTGGATGTCTGACTTCAATAGCGGACAGTCGGATTACAAGGTCGAACAAAGGTAACAATATTTTTCACAGCCCAGAAAGATCCCGGCTTTCAACAGATTCATCTTGATCATTGGCAACAGAGTCATTAAGTCATCGACAGCAGTAACATAAAGATCTTCTACAATAGCATGGACATTGTGACCATGTTTTGGCATTGGAGCGGATATCACATTAGGTTTTTCAGGTACGTCAAACTCCACCTCTTTGGCATCTATTAAATCTTGGATCTTGTTTTTAAGAGCCCAACAATTATTAGTGTCATGCACCACGCTGTCCGAATGATAAGCACGTTTTTCATTTGAATGATAATAGGGAGAAGAGGTATTTGGGTTCTTCGACGCCTCTTTCAAGTTTGTAAGGTTTAACTTTAACAGATGAGGGAGAACCTGAGCAAGTGTCATATTAATCCGAGTGAATTTCCATTGTGGCCTTTCCACCCTGGTTTGGTTAGCTCTGGGTAGACTGCTTTGGGGTTGATCGGCTGAGGAATTCTGGATCATCACAGCCCCTACCGCTGGTCGGTGCTCCATTCTTCCTTGATTTCTCTGGGTGTAAACAACAGAAGCTTCTTTCTTGGCTGGGAAGGTCTTCTTGATAGCAGTGGAAGCAGATGCATCCTTCTGAATTTTACCACTCTTAATGCCAGCTTCGACCCTTTCATCTGTCAGAATTAGCTCGGTGAACCCTGCAGATGAGCTCCCGATCAAGTGATTAAAGAATGGACCTGACAGGGTCCCCAAAAACATATCAACAAGTTCCCTTTCAGACAATGGTGGATGCACCCTTCCAGCCAAATCCCGCCACTTTTGGGCATACTCCTTAAAGCCTTCATTAGAAACCATACCCATACTCTGTAGTAGAGTATGAGTAGGGGCTAAATCCGTGTTATATTGATATTGTCGGTAGAAGGAAGCAGCCAAATCCTCCCAGTTATGTACATAAGATCTTTCAAGTTGGTAGAACCAGTCCAGTTGCGTACCCAACAGACTATCTTGAAAAAAGTGGACCCACAGATCCTTATCAGAAGAGTGAGGTTGGATCTTTCTGACGTAAGACCGCAGATGCATCTTTGGACAGGACAAACCATCGTATTTATAAAATGTAGGCACTTTGAATTTAGGGGGAATGACAATCCCAGCAACCAACCCTAGTTCTTCGAAATCCAGCCCAGGTACTCTTTGTACCTCCATGGCTACCAGTCGGTCTTCCAGATTCTTATACTTATCATCTGCAGGGGGATATTTCTGCTCAGAGTAATCTTCATTAATTTCTTCTTCTTCTTCTTCAGCCTCAGATTCGAAAGGTATTGCAGCTCCTTTCCCTTTGCCAACCCCTTCATCAGACGTCGAGGGGAAATCCAGGACCCTCCTAGCTTGGTTCTCAAATCTTCATCCCATAGTGACCACACCAACTCTTTTCTTTTTCTTTTTCTCCTTTTCTTTCTCCTTTTCCTTCTCTAACAGTGCTTTAAGGTCCTCTTGACCCTTTTCCAAGGTCATGAGGAGTTGTTGGAACTGCGAATTCTGTGCTTGTAGATCTTTGACCGTCTGCTCTATATCCATCTTGCTGAAATAAACAGCAGAGAGATAAGGAAACCTGGTGTGAAGACCTGTTTATGCATATGATGAATAATGTGTATTCATGTAATGCATTCAAGGGTTCAGAAATTCAAATTTGTTGCAAACAAAACAAAAAAAAAAGAACGCACGTCATATTAATTAGAAGAAATTTGTTAGTACATAAATGCCCATGGGAAAAATATTAAAAAATTCTTAATGTAAAAAGACGTTGCGCATCCTCTTTGGCGTGATGTAAGTGTTGAGATTCTGCTCTTCATGGAGTCGACGGGTAAGCTCTAAAACCTTCTTCTCACTGGCGTAGAAGCTAGCTTCAAAATTATTTCGTTCTTCCTTGAGCTATATCCAACTCTTTTGCAATTCTTCCAATGATGTTTGCATGTCAGGGTGTAGGAGGGTGTATGGAACCTCTCCTTCCATAACAGGCTCTTTGATCATAGGCAGAATGTAGGGGTAAGGCATCATAAGATTCTGGGCGCGGGTTCGTACCCACTTGAGGTAAGGCTCAAGGGGGATGGAATTCTTGTGTCCCAGGGTCTTACTGTCCACTTTGTTGGGCATCCTACCAGCTCGGATAAACCTTTGTCGAAGTCCTTGAGCGTCGTTGTTGAAGTCAAAAACCAAATCTAGAATCAGCATGTCATGAGGGCCATCTCTTCGGGCATACCTAAATTGTCTCAGAGCCAAACATGGGTTGTAGGTATTGCCTCCCCTAATTCCAAGTAATGGGACATTATGGAATTCCCCACAACGATCAATGATGATGACATTTTCTCTGGACCGAGAACACAAATGAACATCAGAATGTGTAAGAGTCATCAATCGTTGTGACCACCTCAAGCCTTTCTCATTCTTCAAGACTGACTGGGGAAGGTGAGAAATAAACCACCTTGTTAGAAGAGGAGTACAACACATGAGAACACCTCTTTTCCTCATTGTTCGTGTGTGAAATGAGTTTAAGATATCCCCAAGCAATGTAGGCACAGGATTTCGAGATATGAAAATCTTGACAGCATTCACATCTATAAGCTGATCAGGGTTTGGGAACAAGACCAACCCATAGATGAGAAGTGCTACAATCTCCTCAAAAGCTTGCAGATCTAGAGAATTCCAGCAGTCTTGTGCCTTCTCAAATAGAAACTTTGCCAAGAAACCCTTGACACCACTTCTGGTTTCCCAATGACCTTTGATATAAGATGGTTGCAAGTGTAGGGCTTGAGAAACATCTTCAGGCTTTGGCTCTCTTTCCGTGCCGTTGTAGGGTAGTTGATGAAGAATAGGAATCCTCAGAAGTTGAGAAAATTCCTCCAAAGTAGGCACTAGTTGATAATCAGGAAATGTAAAGTAGTGGTGTAGGGGGTCAAAGAACTGGAAGAGAACTTTCACCGTGTCTTCTTCAATGTTGGAGTTGACCAAGCTGAGAAGTCTACCATGTATTTCACTGAAGAGAGAATTCTCTGGAATCTTGGAAGTAAGCTCCTTGAGTTGAGGAGGGATTCTCACAAGGTTGACCTGAATAGTTTTTCTGCGGAGTGATTCCATGACCTACAAAACAGGAACAAAGATGAAGATCCAAACCCTTGAAATGGTTAGTGGATTCAAATTATGCTTTATAATGTTCATGATGTATGCATAAGTATATGTACAAACAAGTCACACAAGTTCCTAGTTTCAGGCTTGCATGGAGTTTCATAGGTAAGTACCTTTTTGAAGTTTAGTTGGCTCAACCTGTCCTAGAAATAGTAACCGGGTTCTAAGGAGCTCAATATCACCGAATTATTTTATGTGTTCATTGTTTCAGTTTAGCCACTTAACTGGCGACCGAAATATTCCAAGAAAACAACCCTCAATGAGTGTAGTATCGAGTATCTACCAACTTCGGACTGCACCAAAGCCAGTCATCTCACTACCCCTAATAAGGCCAAGATGGTCAAGTAAAGGTTCTAAAAGTTCATTAGTGCTTCATGACATCACTCAGCGGCCCCGTATTCTCTTTGATTGACTCAAAGGCTACCGGTACCCATAAATATGTTGCACTAATATAGCCATTGCTTCAACCATTTCGGTATACCTCGCATAGTTTCCGCAACGTATTGCTATTTACCTATGAATGTTTCCCAAAAATCCGGGTGGAGGATTCAAACCCAAATAAGAGAACCAAATGTAAAGCAATCAAAGCAAACAAGATAAGCATGTAAAGGTGATCTAAAACCCTAAGGTAACCCCACTTTTAGATTATTCCCCAGCAGAGTCGCTAGTTCTGTGATACGGTGGGAGAACTGACTTGGGATTTTGCATTTGTGTTTGCAAATGTTTCGGTTTATCAAGAGTCGCCGCCGACTTTTTATTTTATCCAAAGGAAAGGTCAAAAAGCACAGGAAAGACCTTTGAGATGTTTTCTTGGGTTTGGGGGGTAGATTATGAAAAGGGAAGGTGCAAGCACCCTTTTCATCCATGGTTATCCATGGGCTCTTAGTTACTTGTTTAGATCACTTGCTTTTGCTTTTCAATTGTTTGAAATGGTGCTTTGTGTGTGGTTTTGAAAGATATTTTAAAAAGAGGCCATCGTTGAGGAAACCTTTGTAATGATTCTTGTTTGAATGTATACAAAGGTGTATTGCCTTTTGAAAAGATGTTTCAATATTTTGAAAGTTTGAAAGTTTGTTTTGGGAAATGTTTTGAAATTGTGTTGTGAGGTGTGTTTTAAAATAGCCAGGATGTTTTGCAAGTTTTGATCAAGTAACTAAGAGTTGTATACCCTATTTTACTCAAAGATCTTTCCTATACATTTTTAACCCTTTTGACAATGTTGTTTTACCATTGCATTTGGTAAACAACCTTGTATTAGGATGTTTTATAGGACAGACGCGGGTCATCGTATTGACCATGATAGCAATTGTGTTAAGTATCTTTGGCATGTTTTTTAAGGGACTAGATCATTTTGTATAGGCAACCAAGATAGTGTCATCGGGGGACTATGATCTTTTGTTTTGCTTTAGTTTTGCCAAAGTACTCAACATGCATAACATGGCCAATTTTAAAGGCAACAAGTGGATGAAACCCTAGGGGTGCATGTGTGTATTGTGTTGTCATTTTACATGCTTTTTGTCTTTGCATTAGTCAGGCTATTTGTTTATTTTAGATTTTTGCATACAAACCCTAATCTCTAATCATGGCATAATTGAAAGCATAAATGCGTAAAATAAATCTACACTATTACAATATTTGATATGGGAATGGGGATATAAGTTTTGAATGAGGATAATTTGCAAGAAATTAAAACCCTAATATTTACTATTACATCCAAATTGAATAACGGTACAAATCAATAAATAGACAAATATTTAAATGGTCAATTAAATAAATATGCAAAAATATTATGAATATGCAAAAAATGTTTTGTTTATTTTTATATATGTAAAAATAATATTTAATGTAAAAGAAAGAAATAAAAAGATTATTTTTTATTAAGGGCAAAAACCCTAATTTTATTTTAAGAAAGTAAATATATATTATATATTTTTTTATGTACAATAAAATAAAATAATGTATATACAAAAAATAAAAAGTATTTAGAAAAAAAAATTATTTAAGTATAAATGATAAAAAATGAATGTACAATATTTTTATGTTTTTATTCTCAAGTTTTTATTAAATAAAATAAAAGTATGAATATATATATTAATTACATTAGTCATGTACAATAAAAATAAAATAAAATATATATTTAGAACAATATTTTTTGAGTATAAATAAAATAAAGAATAAAAATAAAGGTACAATATTATATATATTATTTTCAAGCTTTCATTAAATAAAAGTATATACTAATTAAATTATTTTTTATGTTAGAAAAAATAAAATTAAAATACAAAATAAATTTGAAAATTTATAAAATATTTTTTGATATTTTTTATGTTAAAAAAAATAAGAAAATAAAATAAGAAATGAAAATAAAATGGAAAAATGCAAAAATATGAAGAAATGGGCCAGAGGGGTGCAATCAGTAAAAGGGGGGTGTCAATAGTGAGCCAGAACCAAGCCCAGCCCACCAGACTTCATCTTCAACCTTTGTCTCAAAATTGCGTGCGCCTGGCTTCAAACATGAACAACCTGCATACGTGCTCTAATGCAAAAACCCATAACATCAACATTGTAGCATTTTTCAAGACGAATCCAACCATGTAAAGAACTCATTCTAACTCTCAAAGACCAGAGAGAATTTCTCTGACCCTAAATCCTAACCTAATTTTTTCAGGAAGTTCATGGATAAAATTCTCTTAACACACTTAATTTAAATGAAAACTGAGCATATGTACAGCTCCATGACTATGAATACTACATTTTTTATTCAACAACCTAAGCCTAATGATTCCTAAATAGATAGATAGGAAGTTGATAAAAACCTGTTTCAGTTGAGATCGTGTCTGACAATGTCGAGCTTTTCAATGAGGCCTGAGGTGTTTGGGAGCTTGCTTGAACTTCCTCTGACCTTCCCCAATGCCTAGCTTGCCTTGAATGTGCTTGAACAAGCCTGTGGAACTCAACCTGCACAAGCTGAAATCAAAAATGGCAAACCTTGTAAAGGGAGTTACAGTCAGTGTTTAAGGGTTGGGATAACTTGGATAGGTTATGTGGAATGTGTTTGAACCAGTTTGAGGCAAAACGCTTGAGGGGTTTTTGCTATGGAAATCAAACTGCATGGAGTGCCCTGTTTTGCCAATGGAAGGTGATTTTATGCTATGGGAGGTTTCAGGACTCAAAGGCTCGTGTTTTAGGTTCAATACAATGTGTAAAAATTGTCTCAAAAGCTTGCACAAGTTGGTTCTCTATGATGTTCAAGCTCTAGTGTTTTTGCCAAGTTTCTTGTATATGAAGCAAAAATGAACAATGATGCAAGATAGGCCTGTACAGGCTATCTATCATCTTGCACACTATTCTCTTGGCCCCTCAAGTTTGTGGATTTGATTTGCTACACAAGATATGGTTCAATGCTCAAGGAATATGGTTTGACATAAAGCACCTTTTGACAAAAATGGCAATGTTACCTTTTACCACTTAAGGATTAATTCTTTGTGTAATTCTCTCATGACCAAAACAAAGCCTTATACCAATGTATTTGCATTTAATTATTGAGTATGAAAGGGTTTTGATACCTGTAATCTAGTGCAAACAAGGCTGATTAGAGTTTGCAACTTGTATCAATATGAACATGCCATGGATCAAAAGTGAGTTTTTGCCAACTTCAAGCTTTCGATTATCCCTAACCACAAATGATTTTGGAGAGTTCTTGGACTTTTTAGAAAGCTTGTAAAATGCTCTATAATCCATCTTTGAAATGCAACTTGAAATTCCAAGTGGAACTATGTGAGAAATGGTCATGAAGATGGGTCAAAATCCTGCCTAAACTAGGGCAAGATTTCACTAAGTTAAAAGTTTCATGGACCCTTGTTCCAAAAATCATAACTTGATATCCAATATTCTTTTGAGAAAACTTTGTGAATCAAATTTGTAGACTTTGTGGAGGACTACAACTTTCATGGTTGAAGATTTGTTTGAATCCAATTTCATCATGGTGAAAATGTTGGGGAAAGTTGGGGAAAATTAAGAAAATTTCATAACTTAGAAAAATTCTAAGTTATGAAAATTTTCAAACTTAAACCCTAATTTTTTCAAATTTGGGTTTCTTTATGAACAAGTTTCATGTTTTGACACATCTTGATGAAAAATTACCCTTGGCACTTGATTTTGACCAAAAAGTCAAAGTTTGACTTTTTAGTGTACAATCAAATTTTGATCAGTTGACTGAAAAATTCATTTGTCAATCCAATGCATTTGGGATTTTTTGAACCTTGTGAATAAGTAAAGATGATGCCATTGATTCCTTGAGTCCATGCTTGAACCCAATTTGCCATTGGCTAGGTGAAAAAACAGAAATTGCCCTTGTGCAGTCAAAGCCCTAAAAATGACCATTTTGCCCTTTTGATGATCTGATCAAATTTCTTGAGGAGTTGTGGTCCAAACTTGATCAAATGGTTCATAGGAGCCTAGAATGTTGATGTGGATCAAAATTTATGAGTTTTGACTGTAAATTGGCCATAGTTGACTTTTTCCTCAATATAGCTGATTTCTAGGTCAACTGTCCAATTGACTGGGCAAAAATTTGATTCAAAGCTTGAAACTTGGTAGAGGCAATCTTATAAGTCCAACATGAAGTATGAAAGTCACTTTGAGCATTGGAAGTCCAAAAATCCTTGTGCAAACTCAAACCCTAATTTGGGTCATCAGTGCAAGGAGATGTCTTGAGCAGAGCAAAAACCCTAATCCTATCTGGAGTTCAAAGAGTCTTGTGAGGGGAAATCTTGATAAAATTAGAGGGAAAATTTTGGGGTACAACAGGCTCTGAGAAACAAAGTAAAATATTTGCTCGAAGCCAAAGAGATTGAGTTTGACACTTCAGAAAAGCTGAATGTTATAACTGCTCCTATGCCCAAACATGGTCGTGGAGTTAATGTTGTTGACACCAATTTGTTTGTGACCTCTGTTGAAGAAATTTCTACTCCTCTGATGACTGTTAAGAAAAATTTGTTGTTGACCAGTTTATTTTCGGGTTGTGGTGAAGGTTGCCACATGTGTTCAATTATGCCTACTTGTTGTCGTTTGTTGAAGTCAGGTGTTCAGCGCCTGATGGATAATAAAGAGATTTTGTTCGAGAAGACCATGATTCTGTTTGTTCCAAATGAAGACATTACCTTTATAACCATTTCCGCCAATCCTTACAAGGTTTCCTCTAGAAAGCCTGTTAGGGTTACACCTGTTCCAATAATTGCTCCGTTAATAATCATTGTTCCTGGTCCCATTCCGTACACCTCAGACAAGGCTGTCCCATGGCATTATGGTGCTGGTGTATGTTACCATGGTGTTAAGCAAGATCTGAAGACTGAAGAAGCTGATACTGATGTCAGTAATATTGTTGGGACTAGTAAAGTTACCCGAAGTGGAAGGGTCTTCTCTCCTGAGATTTCCCCGAAGACTATCATCAAGCCTACTGTTATTCCAACTGTTGTTCCAACCAACACTCCTGGCATTTCTCCTGTTCCTACTCCAGTTATTACACCTGCAACTATTCCTATTCTTACTCTAGTTAGCACCCCTGTTGTTGAGCCATCTGGGACTCGGGGCAAAGAAATCATAGGTGAGCCTGCCCGGACGGAGGCACCTAAGAAAATCGTTATGGAAGCCTCTAAATAAGAGATAGAGGAAATACTGAAAATTATCAAGAAAAGCGACTACAATATGGTCGAACAGCTGGGGAAGACCCTGTCAAAGATCTCCATGTTGTCTCTACTGTTATGTTCTGAAGCCCATGAGAAGGCTTTGATTGCATTTCTCAAGACTGCGCATGTGCCACAGGAAACTTCAGCCGATCAGTTCAAAGATTGTGTGGCCAACCTGACTGTTGACAATGGGTGGGGTTTCTCAGATGCGGATCTGACACCGAAAGGGAGAAATCATAATGATGCTTTGCACGTATCGATCGAGTGCAGGGGCACCACTATGGCCCATGTGCTGGTAGATACCGGGTCCTCATTGAATGTTCTGCCAAAAAAAGGGTTAGACCGTCTGGATTATGAAGGTTTGATTCTAAAACCGAGTAACATTGTGGTAAGGGCTTTTGATGGATCATAGAGAATGGTGCACGGGGAGGTGGACATCCCTGTCAAAGTGTGTTCAAAAACCTTTGGGTCCACTTTCTACGTAATGTACATCAAGCCATCATATTCTTGCTCGTTGGGTCGTCCTTGGATCCACAAGGCTGGGGCAGTTACTTCTACGCTCCATCAAATGCTGAAGTACCCAGTGAAGAGGAAGATTGTCATAGTGCAAGGTGAAAAAGAGTATATGGTGAGTCATCTCAATTCCTTCTGCTACATGGAGATGGACGGGGAATTCATAGAAACTCCTTGTCATAATTTCTAAGAGGTCCTTCAGTTCTAGACATCAATTGAAGTTACAACCGACAAACCTCCATTGAAGATGGCTTCTCTCAAGGATGCCAGGGCTGTAGTGGAAGAAGGTGGGTGTACCAATTGGGGTCATCTCTCTCATTTTACTCACAAAACTGACAAATTTGGTTTGGGCTTTACTACAGGGGCTCAAAGGGCTGTTAGGCGCACATGGATTGGAAGACCTCCTCTACACATCAGCAATCAGGGAGTTAATGTGATTGAGGACAGTGAAGAAGATTCAAACGTCGACAGCTGGATCTACCCAACTGTTGTACCCCAAAATTTGCCCTCCCATTTCATCAACATTTCTCATCACAAGACCCTTGGAACTCAAGGTCAAGCTAGGGTTTGCTCTGCTCAAGACACCTCCTTGCATTGTTGACCTAAATTAGGGTTTGAGTTTGCACAGGGATGTTTTGACCCACAATGCCCAAAGTGACTTTCATACTCCATGTTGGACTCACAAGTTTGTCCATACCAATTTTCAAGCCTTGAATCAAATTTTTGCCCAGTCAATTGGACAGTTGACCTAGAAATCAGTTGTATTGGGGAAAAAGTCAACTGTGGCCAATTGATAGTCAAACCTCATGAATTTTGACCCACATCAACATTATGAACTCATATGAACCATTTGATCAAGTTTGGATCACAATTCCACAAGAAATTTGATCAGATCACCAAAAGGGCAAAATGGTTATTTTTAGGGTTTTGATTGTACAAAGGCAATTTTTGACTGTTTGACCTAGCCAATGGAAAATCAAGCTCAACCATGGACACAAGGAATCAATGAAATTATCTTGACCCATTAAACAAGTTCAAAAGATCTCAAATGAATAGGATTGACAAATGAATTTTTCAGTCAACTGATCAAAATTTGACTGTACACTGAAAAGTCAAACTTTGACTTTTTGGTCAAAATCAAGTGCCAAGGGTCATTTTTCATCAAGATGTGTCAAAACATGAAACTTGTTCATCAAGAAACCCAAATTTGAAAAAATTAGGGTTTAAGTTTGAAAATTTTCATAACTTAGAATTTTTCTAAGTTATGAAATTTTCTTAATTGTTCCCAACTTTACCCAACATTTTCACCATGATGCAATTGGATTCAAACAAAACTTCCAACATGAAAGTTGTATTCCTCCACAAAGTCTACAACTTTGATTCACAAAGTTTTCTCAAAAGAATCTTGGATATCAAGTTATAATTTTTGGAACAAGGGTCCATGAAACTTTTAACTTAGTGAAATCTTGCCCTAGTTTAGGCAGGATTTTGACCCATCTTCTTGGCCATTTTTCACATAGTTCCACTTGGAGTCTTAAGTTTAATTTCAAAGATGTATTATAATACATGTTGCAAGATTTCCAAATTGTCCAAGAACTCCTCAAGCACCTTTGTGGTTAGGGAGAATCGAATGCTTGAAGTTGGCAAAAACTCACTTTGTAACCATGACCAATACATGTCATACCAAGTTGCAAATATGACCAAACTAGCTTAGTACATAATTACAGGTCTTTAAACCCTTCAACACTAAAAAATTGAATGCAAATGCATTGTTTAGAGGCATTGTCCTGATCAAGGGAGCATTGTACATTGAATAATTCCGTTTTGGGCATAAAGATCACACTTCCATTTTCATAAAGCATAACTTTTTTAAAGTTGTCTTTCTTGAGCTTTGAACTTATTTCTTTGCAGCAAACAAGTTCCACAAACTTAGGCAAAGGTACAAGAAGTTGGTGCATGCTTGGAGATAGCCTGTACAGGCCTATCTCATTTCACTTCAAACTTTGCTTTCAAAATAAGTCAAATGGCAAAAAAGTCCATAACTCACACATCTGATATATTGAACTCAAGAAAAGTTTTGAAACAAGTTTTAGACATCCTTGCAAGCCAGAAGCACGAGCCCTTGACCTCTAAAACCTCCTCATACTCAAAAACCGCATTTTCTTGCAAAATAGGGCCAGTTGTGCAAATCACAAGCCACAATCAAATCCCCTCGTGCGTTTTGTCCAAAATCACTTCAAACACATTCTAAACAATATACCTAAGCTGTCCAGGCCATTCATAGATTGTTGTAACTCCATTAACACACATCACCATTTTTGTTTGGAAGCTTTGCAGGTTGAGTTCTGTAGCACGATTCAGGCCCCTTCAAAACAAACTAAGCATTGGGAAAGGTTCAAGGGACATCAAGCAAGCTCAAAAGAACCTCAGGCCTCATTGAAAGTTGCTGCATTGTCCAGCTCGAACTCAACTGAAACAGGTATTTCATGAACTTCTATCTCTCTATTTAGGAACATTTAGACTTAGGTTTGTGAATGAAAGATATTGTATTCATTGCCCTGAAACCATACATGTGCTTAGTTTTCATTTATATTAATCGTGTTAGGAGAATTTCATCCATGAACTTTCTGAAAAAACTAGGTTAGAAATTAGGGCCAGAGAAATTCTCTCTGGTCTTTGAGAGTTAGCTTAAGTTTTTTATATGGTTAGATTCGTTGTTTGATGCTCTACAAGTTTCATATTTTGAGTTTTGTCAAAGGATCACGTTTCCAGGAGTTGGCAGTTTGTAAACAGAAGGCGCGTTTTTGTTTGAACAGAGGAAGAAGATGAAGTAGTTGGGCTGGGCCTGGCTACTTCCTGCTGTTGACACCACCATTTTCAGTTTCACACCCCCTGGCCCATTTCTTTGTATATTTATTATTTTTGCATTTTTATTTCATTTCTGACTTTATTATTTTATTTCCAAACATAAAAAATGCCTAAAAAATATTTTCATAAATTTTTATATTTATTTGGTATTTATTTTATTTATTTCCAACATTAAAATGTTTAAATAGTTTATATTATTTTGTTTAAAAGTTAAAAATAATGTAAAAAATACTTTTATTTTCATTTATTATTTTTACTCACATTTGGAAATATTTTCTTGAAATATATAAATTTTTGTAAATAATTTATTTTATTTTTTACACACTTAATATATTTAATATATATATATATATATATATATATATATATATATATATATATATATATATATATATATATATATATATATATATATATATATATATATATATATATATATATATATATATATATATATATATATATATTATATATATATATATATATATATATATATATATATATATATATATATATATATATATATATATATATATATATATATATATATATATATATATATATATATATATATACTTTTGTTTTATTAAAAACTTAGAAATAAAACACAAAAATACTTTATTTTATTTTTATTGTTATTTATACTAAAAAATACCTTTTTTTGGATATATTTCATTTTTATATATGTTAATACATTTTTGTACATAAATAATACATTATATTTATTTTCTTAAGAAATTAGGGTTTTTGCCCTAAAAACAAATAAAAATTAATCTTTTTTCTTTATACCTTTTACATTAAAAATACTTTTTGCATACATGAATAAATAAAAACCTTTTTTTTGCATAATACATTTTATTTAAATATTTGTTCACTTTGTTTAAATATTGTACATTTAAATTTTGATTGCATTTGATATTCAATTTGGATGTAATAGTAATTAGGGTTTAATTTCTTGCAAAATACTCCCCTATTCAAATTTGTACCCCCCTCCCTATATCATGTTGTAATAGCTTAGAGTTTAAATTCTCGCACCTTTAAGCTTTCAATTATGCCATGATTAGAGAATTAGGGTTTGTATGCAAAAATCAAATTAACAAATAGCTTGACCTAATCAAAGACAAAATGCATGAAAAAACAAACACAATGCACACTTGCACCCCTAGGGTTACAATCCACTTGTTGCCTTCAAAAAATGGGCCATGGTATGCATGTCAAGTACTTTGGCAAAACAAAAACAAAACAAAAGATCATAGTCCCTCGATGACGCTATCTGAGTTGCCTAGACAAAATGATCAAGTCCCTCAAAAAAACTTGCCAAAGATACTTAGCACTATTGTTATCATGGTCAATACGATGACCCGCGCCTATCTCGTTTAACATCCAAATACAAGGTTGTTTACCAAATGCAATGGTAAAACAACACTGTCAAAAGGGTTAAAAATGTGTAGGAAAGATCCTTGAGTAGATAGGGTAGATGCTCTTAGTTACTTGATCAAAACTTGCAAAACATCCTTGCTATTTTCAAACACACCTCACAACATAATTTCAAAACATTTCCCAAAACAAACTTTCAAACAATTGAAACATTTTTCAAAAGACATACACCTTTGTATACATTCAAACAAGAATCATTACAAAGGTTTCCTAGACAAAGGCCTCTTTTCAAAATACTTTCAAAACCACACACCAAAGCACCATTTCAAACAATTGAAAAGCAAAAGCAAGTGAACTAAACAAGTAACTAAGAGCCCATGGATAACCATGGATGAAAAGGGTGCTTGCACCTTCCCTTTTCATAATCTACCCCCCGAACCCAAGAAAACATCTCAAAGGTCTTTCCTGTACTTTTTGACCTTTCCTTTGGATAAAATAAAAAGTCGGTGGCGACTCTTGCTAAACCGAAACATTTGCGAACACAAACGCAAAATCCTAAGTCAGTTCTCCCACTGTATCACAGAACTGGCGACTCTACTGGGGAGACTTTAAAAGTTGAGTAACCTTAGGGCTTAGATCACCCTTTGCATGATTATATTGTTTGCTTTGATTGCTTTACATTTGGTTCTCTTGTTTGGGCTTGAAATCCTCCAACCGGATTTGGGAAACGTTCATAGGTAAATAGCAATACGTTGTGGAAACTGTGCGGTGTATACCGACATGGTTGAAGCAATAGCTATATTAGTGCGACATATTTGTGAGTACCGGTAGCCTTTGTGTTAATCAAAGAGAATACGGGGCCGCTGAGTGATGTCATAAAGCACTAATGAACTCATAGAACCTTACTTGACCATCTTGGCCTTTTATTAGGGGTAGTGAGATGACCGGCTTTGGTGCAGTCCGAAGTTGGTAGATACTCGATACTACACTCATTGAGGGTTGTTTTCTTGGAATATTTTGGTCGCTAGTTAAGTGGCTAAACCAAAACAATGATCATAGAAAACAATCCAGTGATATTGAGCTCCTTAGAACTCGGTTACTATTTATAGGACAGATTTGAGCCAATTAAACTCAAGAGGGTACTTACCTATGAAACCTCATGCAAGCCTGAAACTAGGGTTTTGTGTGACTTGCTTGTACATGTGCTTGTGCATACATCATGAACATCATAAAGCATCATATGCATCCACTAACCATTTCAAGGGTTTGGATCTTCATCTTTGTTCTTGTTTTGTAGGTCATGGAATCTCTTCGCAGGAAAACAATTCAAGTCAACCTTGTGAGAATCCATTCTCAACTCAAGGAGCTCACTTCCAGAATTCCATAGAATTCTCTCTTCAGTGAAAGACATGGTAGGCTTCTCAACTTGGTCAACTCCAACATTGAAGAAGACATGGTGAAGGTTCTCTTCCAGTTCTTTGACCCCCTACACCACTATTTCACATTTCCTGATTACCAACTAGTACCCACTTTGGAGGAATTTTCTCAACTCCTGAGAATTCCTATTCTTCATCAACTAGCCTACAATGGTACGGAAAAAGAACCAAAGCCTGAAGATTTTGCTCAAGCATTACACTTGCAATCATCTGACATCAAAGGACATTGGGAAACCAGAAGTGGTGTCAAGGGATTCTTGGAAAAGTTTCTGTTTGAGAAGGCACAAGACTGACGAAATTCTCTAGATCTACAAGCCTTTGAAGAGATTGTGGAACTCCTCATGTATGGGTTGGTTTGTTCCCAAACCCTGATCAACTTATAGATGTGAACGTTGTCAAGATTTTCATATCCCGAAATCCTGTACCTACATTGCTTGGGGACATCCTACACTCATTTTACACACGAACAATGAGGAAAAGAGGTGTTCTCATGTGTTGTACTCCTCTCCTAGCAAGGTGGTTTATTTCTCACCTTCCCCAGTCAGTCTTGAAGAATGAGAAAGGCTTGAGGTGGTCACAACGATTGATGACTCTTACACATTCTGATGTACATTGGTGTTCTCGGTCTAGAGAAAATGTCATCATCATAGATTGTTGTGGGGAATTCCCTAATGTCCCACTACTTGGCATTAAGGGAGGCATCACCTACAACCCTTGTTTAGCTCTAAGAAAGTTTGGATATGCTCGGAGGGATGGCCCTCATGACATGCTGATTCCTGACCTAGTTTTTGACTTCGACAACAATGCGCAAGGACTTCGACAAAGGTTCATCAGAGCTTGGAGGATGCCCAACAAAGTGGATAGTAAGACACTGGGGCACAAGAATTCCATCCCCCTTGAGCCTTACCTCAAGTGGGTATGAACCCGCGCCCAGAATCTTATGATGCCATATCCTCACATTCTCCCCTTGATCAAAGAGCCTGTTAAGGAAGGAGGGGTTCCATACACCCTTCTACATCCTGACATGCCAACATCATGGGAAGAATTGCAAAAGAGTTGGATCCAACTCAAGGAAGAACGAAATACTTTTTAAGCCAGCTTCTATGCCAGTGAGAAGAAGGTTTTGGAGCTTACCCGCCGACTTCATGAGGAGGAAACTCTCAACACTTACATCGCGCCAAAGAGGATGCGCAATGTCTTTTTACATTAAGGATTTTGTAATATTTTGCCCATGGGGCACTTATGTACTAACAATTTCTTCTTAATATGACGTGTGTTCCTTTTTGTTTGCAACAAATTTGAATTTTATGAATCCTTGAATGCATTACATGAATAACATACCATTCATCATATGCATAAACAGGTCTTCACACCAGGTTTCCTTATCTTTCTGCTGTTTATTTCAGCAAGATAGATTTGGAGCAGACGGTTAAGGATCTGCAAGCATAGAATTCTCAATTCCAGCAACTCCTCATGACCTTAACAAAGGGTCAAGAGGACCTTAAAGCACTGTTGGAGAAAAATAAAGAGAAAAAGAAGAAAAGGTCCGGAGTAGCCACTTTTAGAAGAAGGTTTAAAAGCAATTCTAGAAAAGTTCTCGAGTTCCCCTCAACGTCTGATGAAGGGGCTGGTAAAGGAAAAGGAGTTTCGGGACCTTCTGAATCTGAAGTTAAAGAGGAAGAAGAGGAAGAGGATGAAGACTACTCCGAACAGCAATATCCCCCGGCGGATGATAAATATAAGAATCTTGAGGATAGATTGGCAGCCATGGAGTTGCAAAGGGTACCTGGTTTAGATTTTGAAGAACTAGGGTTAGTCGCTGGGATCGTAATTCCTCCCAAGTTCAAGGTACCAACATTTGCTAAGTATGACGGTCTGTCCTGCCCAAAGATGCATCTGAGATCCTATGTCAGAAAGATCCAACCCCACTCATCTGATAAAGACCTCTGGGTACACTTTTCCAAGACAGTTTTCCAGGCACACAATTGGACTGGTTCTATCAACTCGAGAGATCATAGGTTCACAATTGGGAAGACTTAGCTGCTGCTTTTTACCGTCAATACCAATACAATGCTGATTTGGCGCCCACTCGTACTCAGCTACAAAGTATGGGGATGGCTTCCAATGAATGATTTAAAGAGTATGCCCAGAAGTGGCGTGATTTGGCTGGAAGGGTGCAGCCACCATTGTCAGATAGAGAGCTAGTTAACATGTTTTTAGGGACCCTGTCTGGCCCTTTCTTCAATCATTTAATCGGGAGTTCTTCCGCAGGATTCACCGAACTAATTTTGACCGGCGAAAGGCTCGAGGCCGGTATTAAAAGTGGTAAGATTCAGAAAGATGCCTTCGTGTCCACCGCTGTTAAGAAAACCTTCCCAGCTAAGAAGGAAGCCTCCGCTGTTTATTCTCAGAAAAGTCAAGAAAGAACCGAGCACCGGCCAACTGTAGGGGCTGTGATGATTCAAAACTATTCAAATGACCAACCTCGCGACAATCAGTCAAGACTTAATCAACAACAGGTAGAAAGGCCACAACGTCAGTTCACCTGAATCAACATGACGCCAGCTCAAGTACTCTCTCATTTGTTAAAGCTGAATCTTACCAGTTTGAAGGAAGCGCCAAAGAACCCTAATACCTCCTCTCCATACTACCACTCCAATGCAAAGTGTGCTTACCACTCTGACAGTGTTGGGCATGATACCAATAATTGTTGGGCGCTTAAGAACAAAATCCAAGACCTGATTGACGCCAAGGAAGTAGAATTCGATGCTCCTGAGAAGGCCAATGTGATTTCTGCTCCGATGCCCAAGCACGGTCATAATGTTCATGCCGTTATGGAAGACCTTCATGTTACCGATGTTGCTGACCTTTTGACTCCGTTACTAGTGATTAAATAGAATTTGATGAGAGCCGGGATATTCCCAGGCTGCGAAAAAGACTTCTACTTTTGTTTAAACATACGAGCTGACTGCCCAATGTTGAAATCAGGTATCCAACGCCTGATGGATACCCAAGAGATACTCTTCCAAAGGACCCCTGTTGATACCTTCACTCCTGCTACTTTTGCTACTTCAACCAACGACATTGCAATAATAACCATATCCGACAATCTTCCCAAGGCTTGCAAAAGGCTTGTCAAGATTACACCTGATCCTGAATTTGTACCTTTAAAAATCACCATGTCGGGGCCTGTCCCGTATCAATCTAGCAAGACGATACCATGGAACTACTGAAGAGAAATCTTCTATCATGGCATCAAACAGATTGAATCAGTCCAAGAGAATTCTGAAGAGGAAACCCCTTATGTAGGGAAAATTGCGGGTACAAGCAAGATAACCCGCAACGGCCAGATTTTTTCTCCGGAGATTGCTCCCCCTCGAGCAGTTTTCGGACACTCGAAAGCTTTTGTGCCCGTTAAGCCATCTGTGCAAGACCCGATAATTAAAGAATTGGATACTCCTGAAGTAAGACCATCTGTTGATACCACCGATAAGGGTAAGAGGATACTAGAAGCTCCTGTCAGGACGAAGGCTCATGCTGTGGTTATCCCCGAAACCACCCAGAAAGAAATGGAGGAAATCTTGAAAATAATCAAAAGAAGCGATTTCGACATCGTGGAACAGCTAGGGCAGACCCCTTCTAAAATATCCATGTTGGCTCTTCTACTCTGCTCTGAGGCCCATGCTAAGGCCTTAATCAAATTTCTAAAGACGGCACACGTGCCCCAAGAAACTTCGGCTGACAAATTTCAGGAGTGTGTGGCCAGTCTTACTGCTGATAATGGCCTTGGCTTTTCCGATGCTGATTTGACTCCCAAGGGAAGGAAACACAACGACGCGCTACATGTCTCAGTTGAATGCAGGGGAACCACCCTCGCCCATGTCTTAGTTGATACTGGTTCTTCCTTGAATGTGCTGCCGAAGAAAGCGTTGGACCGTTTGGACTGCGAAGGATTGACCCTCAAACCCAGTAGCATCGTTGTTAGGGCCTTTGATGGGTCCAAAAGAATGGTTCACTGAGAGGTTGACATCCCTATCAAAGTAGGCATAGAAGTTTTCAACTCCACCTTTTATGTGATGGACATCCGTCCTTCATATTCGTGTTTGTTGGGAAGACTGTGGATCCATTATGTCGGGGCGGTTACCTCCTCTTTGCACCAAATGCTAAAATATCCTGTTAAGGGTAAGATTATAACGGTGCACGGCGAGGAAGAGTACATGATAAGTCACCTCAACTCCTTCCGCTATGTGGAGTTAGATGGCGAGTTCATCGAAACGCCTTTCCAACATTTTGTGGAAGTTTCTCCTGAGGTCGCAGTTGCGAAGACAATGGTTGAGGTGCCTACCGTTCCCAAGCATGTATCTAGGATGGTATCTCTAAAGGACGCAGAGGCTGTAATTAAAGAAGGAAAGAGCATAGTGTGGGGGCAAGTGCCTGATTTTCCCCATAAGACGGACAAGTTTGGATTAGGGTTTACTGCTGCAGGACAGAAGGTTATGCGTCGCTCCAAGGCTGGAGGGCCACATGTAAGGATCACTCACCACGAAATTAATGCTGTAGAAGATGAAGATGAAGAGGACAACTTCGCAGATTGGATCTTTCCAACCTTCGAAGGGGGTTTAAGCAACTGGGAAGCAAAGGATTTTATTCCCATCACCTTCATTAACCAGTAATTTTATCTTTGAACAATTTCTTATTTTGGTCTGTAATAACTAAACAATTTGTACACTATTTTCACCTTATGCCTTGCTCGGGGCATATAGGTCCATTTGTAAGGGTTTGATTTTCTTCATTATCATATGCCATGTTTTAATGAATCATTGGACGTTTTCATAAATTGTTGTAATCTTTTTCTTTCCTTTTGCATTTTGTTTTGTTTAAGGATGGATATCCCTTACACACACCCACACTCACAAAATGCAGGTACCCATCCACTCCAGATTCCATGGGTGACTATTCTGCTTTAGCCTTCGATAACTCTGAAGATTTGGTCAATCATGCTGAGTACAAAGTTGACGAAGACTGTGAAGTGCCGGGAGAGTTAGCCAGACTTTTGCAATAAGAAGAGAGGGCTATTCTGCCTCATAAAGAGTTGCTAGAAACCATCAACTTGGGGACAGAGGAAGACAAGAAAGAGGTAAAAATGGGTGCCAACCTGGAACCAAGTGTCAAAGAGCGCTTAGTGAAGTTGTTGAACGAATATGTTGAAATCTTCGCCTGGTCTTATGAAGACATGTCGGGACTAGACACAGATATCATGGTCCACCGTCTCCCTACAAGAGAAAAATGTCCATCGGTCAAGCAAAAGGTCCGCTGAATGAGGCCCGACATGTCTGAGAAGATCAAAGCTGAGGTAATGAAGCAATTCAACACTGGCTTTCTGGCTGTTACTTCCTATCCATAATGGGTTGCTAACATTGTGCCCGTGCCTAAGAAGGACGACAAAGTCAGAATATGCGTGGACTATCGGGATTTAAACAGGGCTAGCCCTAAAGACGATTTCCACTGCCACACATCGACATCTTGGTTGACAACACAACTCAACACAAGGTATTTTCTTTCATGGATGGATTCTCGGGATACAACCAGATCAAAATGGCCCCCGAGGACATGGAGAAAAATACTTTTGTCACGCAATGGGGTACCTTCTGCTACAAAGTGATGCCATTCGGACTGAAGAATACAGGGGCAACCTATCAATGCATCATGGTATCTTTATTTCATGATATGATACATCATGAGATCGAAGTTTACGTAGACGACATGATAGCTCAATCACAGACGGAAGAGGAACACCTTGATCATTTGCAAAAGCTGTTTTCCAGGTTGAAGGAGTATAAGCTCAGACTGAACCCAAGTAAGTGCACTTTTGGAGTTAGGTCTGGTAAACTTTTGGGATTTATTGTCAGCAACAAGGGCATTGAGGTTGATCCAGCTAAAGTAAAGGCCATACAAGAAATGCCTGCCCCCCACACTGAAAAGGAGGTTAGAGGATTCTTGGGACGTTTAAACTATATTGCGAGGTTCATCTCTCACCTGACATCTACCTGTGAGCCAATCTTCAAGCTGCTAAAGAAAGATCAAGTAGTTGAATGGAACAATGATTGTCAAGTTGCTTTTGATAAGATCAAGGAGTATTTACTGGAACCTCCTATTTTGATGCCACCCGTCGAAGGAAGGTCGTTAATCATGTATCTGACTGTTTTGGATAACTCAATGGGGTGCGTACTAGGCCAACATGACGAGTCTGGCCAAAAAGAGCATGCCATTTATTACCTTAGCAAAAAGTTTACCGACTGTGAGACCCGCTACTCACTACTAAAGAAAACTTGATGAACTTTGGTATGGGCTGCTCGCCGGCTAAGGCAGTATATGTTGACTCATACCACTTTGCTGATTTCCAAGATGGATCCGATCAAGTATATCTTCGAGAAGCCTGCTTTATCTGGAAGAATCGCTAGATGGAAAATGATCCTGACTGAGTATGATATCCAGTATACTACCCAAAAAGCTATAAAGGGGAGTGTACTAGCTGACCATCTAGCTCATCAAGCCGTCGAAGATTACCAATCTATGAGATTCGACTTCCCTGACGAGGACATCATGACATTGGACAACATTGAAGGTAACGGACCGTATGAAGGACCTGAACAAGGATCCTGATGGACCCTGTACTTTGATGGTGCTTCAAATGCACTTGGTAACGGTATCAATGCGGTACTCATTTCTCCGAAAGGTTGCCATACACCGTTCACTTCCTGACTTTGCTTCAGCTGTACCAACAACATGGCTGAATATGAAGCTTGTATCTTTGGTCTCAAGGCTGCTATAGACTTGGGAATCAAATCTTTGGTCGTATTTGGAGACTCGGCTTTGGTTATCAGTCAAATCAAAGGAGAGTGGGACACTAGACATCCTAATAGTATCCCATACAAAGAACATGTCTTGACATTGTTGCCTCATTTCGAGCAAATTACTTTCGAGCACTTCCCGAGAGAAGAAAATCAGCTAGCAGATGCTCTGGCTACAATGTCTTCCATGTTTAAACTCAACTGGGATAACGAGGCTCCCCAAATTACCATCGAGCGAATGGATGAAGCTGCGCACTGTCATGAGATTAATACCGAAGAAGTAGTGGAACAACCATGGTTTCATGAAATCAAAAGGTATCTCCAGACTAGAGAATACCCTGAAGGAGCTTTCGTCAATGACAAAAAGATCTTAAGGAGATTTGTTGTCAAGTTCTTCCTAAGCAATGGCATCCTTTATAAGCGCAGCCATGATTGTGTTCTACTTTGTTGTGTGAACAAGGTTGAAGCAGAGTTAATCATGACTGATATACATAGTGGCACATTTGGCACCCACTTGAGCGGACATACGATGGCTAAGAAGATTCTAAGGGCAGGCTACTACTGGTCTACCATGGAAGTTGATTGTCATCAACATTCCCGTACCTGCCACAAATGCCAATTCTATGCCGACAAGGTACATATTCCTCCTGTTCCTCTCAACATTCTGACAGCTCCTTGGCCATTCGCAATGTGGGGCATTGACATGATTGGAAAGATCAAACCTACAGCATCCAATGGACATCGCTTCATCTTGGTGGCTATTGATTACTTCACCAAATGGGTCGAAGCAGCTTCCTATGCCCCAGTTACAAAGAACGTGGTTGCCCGCTTCATTAAGCAGAACCTCATATGCCGGTATGGTATCCCCGACAGGATTATTACAGACAACGGTACAAATTTGAACAACACTATGATCACCGCTCTGTGCGAGCAGTTCAAGATTTATCATCACAATTCATCTCCCTATCGGCTGAAGATGAAAGGTGTTGTTCAAGCCGCGAACAAAAATATCAAGAAGATCATTCAAAAGATGACGGTCACCTACAAGGACTGGCATGAGATGTTACTGTTTGCTCTGCATGGATATCGTACCACGGCACGTACTTCAAAAGGGGCAACCCCATTTTCTTTGGTATATGGCATGAAAGTTGTTTTGCCTATGGAAGTTCAGATTCCTTCCTTAAGGATCATGAAGGATGCCGGTTTGAGTGAAGACGATTGGATTCAGACCCGGCTTGATCAACTCAATTTGATCGACGAGAAACCACTTACTGCTGTTTGCCATGGTCATACATATCAAAAACGGATGATCAAGGCCTTCAACAAGAAAGTCAGGCGTCAAGTATATCAAGTCGGAGATCTTATAATCAAGTGGATCATCTTGCCACAAAGTGATCCCAGGGGCAAATGGACTCCTACCTACGAAGGACCATTTGTGATCAAGAGCATCTTTTCTGGTGGGGCAATGATTCTGACCACCATGGACAGTGACGACTTGCCGCACCCTGCGAACGTAGATATAGCCAAAAGATACTACACATAAAACGACCCGACAAGTTGAAAACTCGAAAGGGCGACTTGGGAAAAAATGGGCATCCCAGTGAATCGAAAACCCGAAAGGGCGGTTCAGGCAAAAATTAGGGATAAAACAAAAAAAACTGTACACCCGGCAAGTTGAAAACCCAAAAGGGCGACTTGGGAAAAAAAGGGTTTCCTGGTGGATCGAAAACCCGAAAGGGCGGTCCAGGCAAAAGTTAGGGAATTAAAGCGTATGACTATGTCTCGTCGGATCACTTTAAGAACAATCTCTTCACCAACAAAGCTCCAAGCTTCTGATCAATCCAGTCATCGACGGACGAAGCAGCGAATGGACAAGATACTCAGAGTGGTGGAGGCTATAGAAGAATGGGAACCCCATGGAATTGTTACACATAGCCATCTTTCTTTTTGTATAAATTTTTTCTCAATTTTACGACAACATTCTCTTACTAGGATGTCTGTCTCCTTTGTACAAAGATACTTACAAAAGTTAATACAAAGATACTTCAAAGTGAAGAAATTTGCTTACCTTTCATTCTTTTTTACACTTATGTTTTATTTGAAAACGTCCAATGTTTTGTTAAATAGACATATACATTTGAATGTAATCATTGCTTACAAATAAAACGAAATTGAGAAAGGATAATTACTGGTAGGTTGAAGGTGTAGGAAGATATCTTTGTGCTGTTCTGGAAGAAATCCCCTACAGCACACCTTTCAGATCCTCAACAAAGCTAAAACCTTGGAGTACAAGTCCCCAGCGGAGTTAAACTTCAAGATCCCCAGCGGAGCCCGAAAACCCTAAAAAACCTATCCCCAGCGGAGCCAGAATATTCTAAACCTTCTTCCCCAGAGAAGTAAAATTTCCAACTATCAACCCCCGGTGGGAACTGTTCAACTTCCCTCAATTTCCCCAGCAGGTTATCTTAAAAAATCTGAGAATCAAGCAGATAACAGTTAACTTCTTGGCTTATCCCCGACTAGGATGCTTCCCCAGTAGATTGGCGTACAACCCAAGCTCCTGATTCCACCGGCCAAGTAAACATTCTCCCCACAGAATTATTTCCCAGCAGATCAAAGATTCTTGGTTTCATTTCTCCAAGCAGAAGCCTCTCAGGTTTTAACTCCCCAGTAGAGATTTTCAGAATTTTTCCTTAGTTCCCAGGAAAGTCATGAAGGATCCTCATTCCCCGCAGAAGTTGTCAGAACCCTTGTGAATCCCCACAAGTCACCAAGGATTTTCAATCCCCAGCATTGGTCCCAGGATTTCTCATCCCCACAAGTCGTCAAATATTTTTAATCCCCAAGCATTCAGCAAGGATTTCTCATTCTTCAACAATCAAAGATTTTGAATCCTCAGCATCGGTCAAGGATTTACTTCCCCCGGCAGCAGTCAAGGATTTCAATCCCCAACAACAGCCAAGGATTTATTTTCCTCAGCAAGACAGCTACTTAGCTTACATGCATAACCATTACATTCATATATCATAAATATTGATGAAACACAGTTCATTGCATCATACATATCATGCAACATAACTTTGTATTTTAGCTAACATTTTATCCTTTTCAGGATAAGATTAAAAGGCTATCGTTAACAATTATTCAGATACAGTACGGATACACCCCAGACACGGCGGCCATTCTATTACTCATTCAGAACTTCAAGTCAAAATACAGTACGGATACACCCCAGACACGGTGGCCATTCTACAACTCATTCAGACTTCAGCAATCCGATACAGACTAGATACGCTCCAGACACGGCAGGCATTCTATCTCTCATTCATGTTCAACTATCAACTACAAGATCAGATACGCTCCAGACACGGATACCAGTCTGGTTTTTACACCAGAAGTTTGATTCTCCCCAGTGCAGTCGCCACGGAAGTCATTCTGTCACTTATTCAGATCCCAGTTACAGTCTCAGATACACTCCAGACACGGAAGTTATTCTGCTACTCATACAGATCTCAACTTCAGATACAATACAGATATACTCTAGACACGACAGTCATTCTGATATTCATTCAAAGTTCAAATACAATTACAGCTCAGATATGCTCCAGACACAGACGCCATTCTTTTGCTCATACAGACTCAGTCTCCAGGAACAGTTCAAATGCATTCCAAACACGGATACCATTTTGATGCTCATTCTTCTGACCTACAACATTGCAATTCAACAAACATTCTTGGATGGCATCTTTAAGCCCATCTCCATCAAGATTCTACCATCTCCAAATGGCATCTTTAAGCCCATTTTCTCAGCTATATTTTGACGAGTGCAAATTTACGGGCACTCTAGTGTCCAATCCTCTTTTACCTTCGAGTCACGAAAGGCAAACTTGCCAATCTAACTCTTCAGGTTCAAGAAGATTGAACAGGGGCAACTGTTGTACCCCAAAATTTGCCCTCCCATTTCATCAACATTTCTCATCACAAGACCCTTGGAACTCAAGGTCAAGCTAGGGTTTGCTCTGCTCAAGACACCTCCTTGCACTGTTGACCTAAATTAGGGTTTGAGTTTGCACAGGGATGTTTTGACCCATAATGCCCAAAGTGACTTTCATACTCCATGTTGGACTCACAAGTTTGTCCATACCAAGTTTCAAGCCTTGAATCAAATTTTTGCCCAGTCAATTGGACTGTTGACCTAGAAATCAGTTGTATTGGGGAAAAAGTCAACTGTGGCCAATTGATAGTCAAACCTCATGAATTTTGACCCACATCAACATTATGAACTCATATGAACCATTTGATAAAGTTTGGATCCCAATTCCACAAGAAATTTGATCAGATCACCAAAAGGGCAAAATGGTTATTTTTAGGGTTTTGACTGTACAAAGGCAATTTTTGACTGTTTGACCTAGCCAATGGAAAATCAAGCTCAACCATGGACACAAGGACTCAATGACATTATCTTTAACCATTCAACAAGTTCAAAAGATCTCAAATGCATAGGATTGACAGATGAATTTTTCAGTCAACTAATCAAAATTTGACTATACACTAAAAAGTCAAACTTTGACTTTTTGGTCAAAATCAAGTGCCAAGGGTTATTTTTCATCAAGACATGTCAAATTATGAAACTTGTTCGTCAAGAAACCCAAATTTGAAAATTAGGGTTTAAAATGGAAAAATTTCATAACTTAGATATTTTCTAAGTTATAAAATTTTCTTATTTTTTCCTAACTTTGCCCCACATTTTCACCAAGATGCAAATGGAATCAAACAAAACTTACAACATGAAAGTTGTAGTACATCAAAAAGTCTACAACTTTTATTCACAAAGTTTTCTCAAAGAAGCTTGTATCTCAAGTTATGATTTTTGGAACAAGGGTACCTAAAACTTTTAACTTTGAGAAATTTTGCCCTAGTTTAGGAAGGATTTTGACCCATCTTCTTGGCCATTTTTAACATAGTTCCACTTGGAGTATTAAGT
This sequence comes from Vicia faba, assembly GCA_948472305.1. Taxonomy (NCBI): domain Eukaryota; kingdom Viridiplantae; phylum Streptophyta; class Magnoliopsida; order Fabales; family Fabaceae; genus Vicia; species Vicia faba. The sequence goes on along the minus strand of OX451741.1, from coordinate 180,536,164 downwards.
TTAATTTCAAATATGGATTATAGTACATGTTGCAAGCTTTCCAAATTGTCCAAGAACTCCTCAAACACCTTTGTGGTTAGGGAGAATCGAATGCTTGAAGTTGGCAAAAACTCACTTTGTAACCATGACCAATACATGTTCATACCAAGTTGCAAATCTGACCAAACTAGCTTAGTACATAATTACAGGTCTCTAAATCCTTAAACACTCAAAAATTGAATACAAATACATTGGTTAGAGGCATTGTCCTGATCAAGGGAGCATTGTACATTGAATAATTCCATTTTGGGCATAAAGATCACACTTCCATTTTCATAAAGCATAACTTTTGCAAAGTTGTCTTTCTTGAGCTTTGAACTTATTTATTTGCAGCAAACAAGTTCCACAAACTTAGGCAAAGGTACAAGAAGTTGTTGCATGCTTGGAGATAGCCTGTACAGGCCTATCTCATTTCACTTCAAACTTTTCTTTCAAAACAAGTCAAATGGCAAAAAAGTCCATAACTCACACATCTGATATATTGAACTCAAGAAAAGTTTTGAAACAAGTTTCAGACATCCTTGCAAGCCAGAAGCACGAGCCCTTGACCTCTAAAACCTCCTCATACTCAAAAACCACATTTTCTTGCAAAACAGGGCCAGTTTTGCAAATCACAAGCCACAATCAAATCCCTCGTGCGTTTTGTCCAAAATCACTTCAAACACATTCTAAACAATATACCTAAGTTGTCCAGACCATTCACAAGTTGTTGTAACTCCATTAACACACATCACCATTTTTGTTTGGAAGCTTTGCAGGTTGAGTTATGTAGCAGGATTCAGGCCACTTCAAAACAAACTAAGCACTGGGAAAGGTTCAAGGGACATCAAGCAAGCTCAAAAGAACCTTAGGCCTGATTGAAAGTTGCTGCATTGTCCAGCTCGAACTCAACTGAAACAGGTATTTCATGAACTTCTATCTCTCTATTTAGGAACATTTAGACTTAGGTTTGTGAAGGAAATATGTTGTATTCATTGCCCTGAAACCATACATGTGCTTAGTTTTCATTTATATTAATCGTGTTAGGAGAATTTCATCCATGAACTTTCTGAAAAAACTAGGTTAGAAATTAGGGCCAGAGAAATTCTCTCTGATCTTTGAGAGTTAGCTTAAGTTTTTTATATGGTTAGATTCGTTGTTTGATGCTCTACAAGTTTCATGTTTTGAGTTTTGTCAAAGAATCACGTTTCCAGGAGTTGGCAGTTTGTACACAAAAGGCGCGTTTTTGTTTGAACAGAGGAAGAAGATGAAGTAGTTGGGCTGGGCCTGGCTACTTCCTGCTGTTGACACCCCCATTTTCAGTTTCACACCCCCTGGCCCATTTCTTTGTATATTTATTATTTTTGCATTTTTATTTCATTTCTGACTTTATTATTTTATTTCCAAACATAAAAAATGCCTAAAAAATATTTTCATAAATTTTTATATTTATTTGGTATTTTATTTATTTCCAACATTGAAATGTTTAAATAGTTTATATTATTTTGTTTAAAACTTAAAAATAATGTAAAAAATACTTTTATTTTCATTTATTATTTTTATTCACATTTGAAAATATTTTCTTGAAATATATACATTTTTGTAAATGATTTATTTTATTTTTTACACACTTAATATATTTAATATATTTAATATATATATATATATATATATATATATATATATATATATATATATATATATATATATATATATATATATATATATATATATATATATATATATATATATATATATATATATACTTTTGTTTTATTAAAAACTTAGAAATAAAACACAAAAATATTATATTTCATTTTTATTATTATTTATACTAAAAAAATACCTTTTTTTGGATATATTTCATTTTTATACATGTTAATACATTTTTGTTCATAAATAATACATTATATTTATTTTCTTAAGAAATTAGGGTTTTTGCCCTAAAAACAAATAAAAATTAATCTTTTTTCTTTATACCTTTTACATTAAAAATACTTTTTGCATACATGAATAAATAAAAACCTTTTTTTTTGCATAATACATTTTATTTAAATATTTGTTAACTTTGTTTAAATATTGTACATTTAAATTTTGGTTGCATTTGATATTCAATTTGGATGTAATAGTAATTAGGGTTTAATTTCTTGCAAAATACTCCCCTATTCAAATTTGTACCCCCCTCCCTATATCATGTTGTAATAGCTTAGAGTTTAAATTCTCGCACCTTTAAGCTTTCAATTATGCCATGATTAGAGAATTAGGGTTTGTATGCAAAAATCAAATTAACAAATAGCTTGACCTAATCAAATACAAAATGCATGAAAAAACAAACACAGTGCACACTTGCACCCCTAGGGTTACAATCCACTTGTTGCCTTCAAAAAATGGGTCATGGTATGCATGTCAAGTACTTTGGCAAAACAAAAACAAAACAAAAGATCATAGTCCCTCGATGACACTATCTGAGTTGCCTAGACAAAATGATCAAGTCCCTCAAAAAACTTGCCAAAGATACTTAGCACTATTGCTATCATGGTCAATACGATGACCCGCGCCTGTCCCGTTTAACATCCAAATACAAGGTTGTTTACCGAATGCAATGGTAAAACAACACTGTCAAAAGGGTTAAAAATGTGTAGGAAAGATCCTTGAGTAGATAGGGTAGATGCTCTTAGTTACTTGATCAAAACTTGCAAAACATCCTTGCTATTTTCAAACACACCTCACAACACAATTTCAAAACATTTCCCAAAACAAACTTTCAAACAATTGAAACATTTTTCAAAAGACATACACCTTTGTATACATTCAAACAAGAATCATTACAAAGGTTGCCTAGACAAAGGCCTATTTTCAAAATACTTTCAAAACCACACACCAAAGCACCATTTCAAACAATTGAAAATCAAAAGCAAGTGATCTAAACAAGTAACTAAGAGCCCATGGATAACCATGTATGAAAAGGGTGCTTGCACCTTCCCTTTTCATAATCTACCCCCCGAACCCAAGAAAACATCTCAAAGGTCTTTCCTGTGCTTTTTGACCTTTCCTTTGGATAAAATAAAAAGTCGGTGGCGACTCTTGCTTAACCGAAACATTTGCAAACACAAATGCAAAATCCCAAGTCAGTTCTACCACTGTATCACACTAACAACCAACGGTGGACTGAATAACTAGACGGCGAAGGACTTCATACCTGTTTCTTTTATTCCGCAGTAATTGACTTTTGTTTTTAAGATTTGTAATAAACAGTTTGAAACTTTACGGCCCGGTGCCTTGCCCGTGGCACCTTGGCTTTGCTTGTGAGGGCTTATTATTTGTCATTTCATATATCATTAATAAAGCATTGGACGTTTCTTGCATTACAAATTTTGCGCTTCTTGTATTTTCTTTTCTGTTTCCCACTTTATCAAAATAGCTATTTTCTTACACACACTCACGTATCATACTGCAGATCCATATCCACTCTGGATCCCATTGATAACGGCTCTGCTACTGCCAGTTATGACTTCGAAAATCCGATCAACCAAGCCGAGGACGAAGGTGAGGATGATTGTGAGGTTCCTGGAGAACTTGCTAGACTATTGCAGCGGGAAGAGAGGGCCATACAGCCTCATGAAGAGCCAGTTGAGTCAGTGAATTTGGGTACAGAGGAAGACAGGAAAGAGGTTAAGATAGGTGTGAATCTGGAGCCTAGTGTCAAGCAATGGTTAATACAGATGCTACGCGACTATGTTGAGATCTTCGCCTGGTCCTATGAAGACATGCCTGGTTTGGACACTGATATTGTGGTACACTGCCTGCCGACTAAAGAAGACTGCCCTATGGTAAAGCAAAAGGTATGCCGTATGTGCCCTGAAATGTCAGAGAAAATCAAGGCAAAAGTCATGAAACAGTTCGACGCATGGTTCTTAACTGTCACTTCCTATCTGCAGTGGGTTGCCAACGTTGTTCCGGTACCTAAGAAGGAAGGCAAGGTACAGATGTGTGTGGATTATAGAGATCTGAACAGGGCAAGCCCCAAGGATGACTTCCCACTTCCTCACATCGATGTTCTGGTCGAAAACACCGCGCAGCATAAGATCTTCTCTTTCATGGATGGTTTTTCTGGCTACAACCAGATCAAGATGGCCCCTGAGGACATGAAGAAGACAACATTCGTTACGCAGTGGGGCACCTTTTGTTACAAGGTAATGCCTTTTGGGTTGAAGAATGTTGGGGCAACTTATCAGCGCGTCATGGTCGCTTTGTTCCATGATATGATTCACCATGAGATCGAGGTTTATGTTGATGACATGATAGCCAGGTCCCAGACTGAAGAAGAGCACCTTGATTATCTCCAGAAATTGTTTGACAGGTTGAAGATGTACAAGCTAAGGATAAATCTGAACAAGTGTGCCTTCGGGGTAAGGTATGGTAAGCTTATGGGTTTTGTTGTCAGTGACAAAGGTATTCAGGTGGACCCCGCAAAGGTAAAGGCCATACAAGAGATGCCGGTACCCCGCATATAAAAAGAAGTCAGAGGTTTCTTAGGACATCTGAATTACATCGCCAGGTTCATTTCACATATGACTGCTACTTGTGAGCCAATCTTCAAGCTGCTGAAGAAAGATCAAGTGGTAAAGTGGAATGATGAATTCCAGATTGCTTTTGAAAGAATCAAAGAATACCTTCAAGAACCACCAATTTTGATGTCTCCAGTTAAAGGAAGACCTTTGATATTATACTTGACAGTGCTAGACAGTTCAATGGGGTGTGTGCTAGGGCAGCATGACGAGTCTGGCCGAAAAGAGCACGCCATTTACTACCTTAGCAAAAAGTTTATCGATTGTGAGACTCGATACTCATTGCTCGAGAAAACTTGTTGCGCTTTGGCATGGGCTGCTCGCCGGCTGAGAAAGTATATGCTGACTCACACCAACTTGTTGATATCAAAGATGGATCCGATCAAGTATATTTTCGAGAAGCCCGCTCTCTCCGTAAGGATAGCAAGATGGCAGATGATCTTAACCGAGTAAGACATCCAATACACAACCCAAAAGGCAATCAAGGGGAGTGTATTGGCGGATCATTTGGCGCATCAGGCCGTGGATGACTATCAGTCCATGAATTTCGAGTTCCTAGATGAGAATATCATATTGTTAACCGACTGCGAAGAACCGAGACCGGATGAAGGACCCGAGGAGGAATCCTGATGGTGTATGTATTTTGATGGAGCCTCGAACGTGTTGGGTAATGGCATTGGTGCGGTAATCATATCTCCTGAGGGCTGTCATACTCCATTCACCGCCCGATTATGTTTTAACTGCACTAACAACATGGCGGAGTATGAAGCATGTATCATGGGTCTCCGAGCTGCTATTGACCTGAGGATTAAGTTCTTGAGTGTATTCGGTGATTCCGCTCTGGTGATAAGTCAGATCAAAGGCGAGTGGGATACGAAGCACCCGAATCTTATTCCTTACAAAGAGTGTGTACTGACATTGCTCCCACACTTTGAGGAGGTAACCTTTGAGCATTTCCCAAGAGAGGAGAATCAGTTAGCGGACACGCTAGCTACTATGTCTTCTATGTTCAAAGTCATGTGGGACAATGAGGCTCCCCAGATTACCATCGAGAGGTTGGATGAACTTGCACATTGTTGTGACGTTGAGACTTAAGAGGTAGCAGATAAACCCTGGTTTCATGAGGTAAAGAGGTATCTTGAGGTTCAAGAATACCCCGAGGGGGCATCTGTTAATGATAAGAAGTTTCTGAGAAGGTTCGCTACAAATTTCTTCATCAGTAATGGAATTCTCTATAAGCGTAACCATGATTCAACCTTACTGCGGTGTGTAGACAAAAGTGAGGCAGAGAGGATCATGACAGACTTACATGAAGGTACCTTCGGAACTCATTCCAATGGACATACCATGGCGAAGAAAATCCTACGGGCAGGATACTACTTGTCCAATATGGAAGCCGATTGTTATCAGCACTCTCGAACCTGTCATAAATGCCAAGTCTATACTGATAAGGTACATGCACCTCTAGTTCCCCTGAATGTCTTGACAACTCCTTGGCCCTTTGCAATGTGGGGCATCGACATGATCGGCAAGATCAGACCTACTGCGTCTAATAGGCATCGCTTCATTCTGGTAGCCATTGATTACTTTACAAAGTGGGTTGAGGCAGCTTCCTTTGCTACAGTAACCAAGAACGTCGTGGCGCGGTTCATCCGACACAATCTGATCTGTAGATATGGTGTACCAGAGAGGATTATTACTGACAATGGTACAAATCTCAATAACACAATGATCATCGAGCTCTGCAAACAGTTCAAGATTCAGCATCATAACTCTTCTCCCTACCGACCAAAGATGAATGGCGCTGTTGAAGCGGATAACAAGAACATCAAGAAGATTGTGCAGAAAATGACGGTGACATACAAATACTGGCACAAGATGTTACCGTTCGCTCTTCATGGGTACCGTACCTCAGCACGAACGTCGACAGGGGAAACACCCTACTCTCTAGTATATGGCATGGAGGCAGTCTTACCCATCGAAGTCCAGATACCCTCCCTCGGGATTATGAAGGATGCGGGTTTGAACAAAGACGACTGGATCCAAACCCGACTTGATCAGCTGAATCTAATCGATGAGAAGAGACTTATTGCTATCTAGCATGGTCAGGCGTATCAAAAGCGAATGATCAAGGCCTTTAACAAGAAAGTCAGACATCAAGAATATCAAGTCTGGGATCTAGTGATCAAACGCATCATACTACCGCAAGGTGATCCCAGGGGCAAATGGACCCCCACGTACGAAGGGTCATTCGTGGTTAAGAACATTTTCTCAGGAGGAGCTATGATTCTAACCACCATGGATGGTGACGACCTTCCTCACCCCTTCAATGCAGACATAGTGAAAAGATACTACGCATAATCAAAGACCCGCTAGGTTGACGGGCCTAGGCAAAAATAAAGGCTTCCTGGTGAACCAAAAGGGTTCGGGCAAAAGTAAGGGATGAAAATAAAAAAAACTGTACACCCGGCAAGTCGAAAACCTGAAAAGGCGACTTAGGCAAAAAAGGGTATCCCGGTGGACTGAAAACCCGAAAGGGCAGTCCAGGAAAAAATTAGGGATTGAAGCATAACACTATTTTGCATTGGATCACCTCGCAACCAGACCTCGGTATCGACTATCAAGCTCGGACGACGCCAATCAATCTGATCCACCTACGACCAAGCAGCAAAGTGATGAGACGCTTGAAGATATAAGGGAAATAGCAGAGTTGAAACCCGATGGGATCATTCCACATAGCTGTTTTTCTTTCTTTTACATAAATTGTATAATTTCTATCTTTCGGCGGCGTTTTCTTTCAATGTTGTTCTTCTTTTTCTATTTTGTGTTGTAAGAACGTCCAATGATTCATTTTTGATATATGCATTTGAAAATAATTGCTGCTCATAAATATTTAATAAGAAACAAAAGACGATTACTCATAATTCCAAGAACAGGGACAAACAAGAAGTGCCCAAACCTTACAGTTACCCTGCCCACTAGGTACCGGGGTAGAGCCAGCTTGAGAGTGTGAGTAGTGGTACATACACTCCCCACAGAGTAAAAGTATCCATAGATAGTAATGGTAGCTTTCCCGAACAATACATAACTCTCCCCAGCTAAGGTTAGCAATCGCGAGTAAGTCAGTAAATATTTCCCCAAGTGGAGTTTGTTTCTCTCACAAGCAGAATTTCAATCTCCAACAAGAATGCACTATCACCAGTAACGGAAATTCATCCCCAACTGAGTTTATTTCTCCAAATTAGCAGATCTATTACCAGAGTACCTCCTCTCCAATAGAGTTATTCTCCACAGAGTTATCCTCAGACAGGGTCGCTTCCGGTAGAATATTCACCAGTCAAAGGGCAAATCCCCAGCATAGCCATCTTTGTTCACCATCCCCAATAGAAGTAGAGAAATTATGGTGTTCACAGCAGTCAGGGTTTTATTTTCCCGGACTCAGATTATTATGTCAGCATTTCATGTCCATACATCATGACATGTGCATACATTACATATACCATAGTCTCATCTATTTTGAGAACGTCATCATACAATGCATCTCATGCATCGCACATAACTAACCCTGTATCCATTTCAGGAAAAGACAGTTATTATCAACAATTTCCAGTAGGTACATGATCAACACTCGAAGCTAAAGAGAGTAATCATCGGCAATAAATGCAACCCCATCCCGGTTCCTGCAGCCCTACTATCCAGGCTTTCATATCGAAGTAACCCGACCATCCAGGTTCCTTCTCATAGCCCTACTATCCCGGCTTTCATACTGAAGTAACCCTACTATCCAGGTTCCTTCTCATGGCCCTACCATCCAGGCTTTCACCTCGAAGTAGCACTACTATCAAGGTTCCTTCTCACAGCCCTAGTACCTAGGCTTTTATATCGAAGTAACCCTACTATCAAGGTTCCTTCTCACAACCCTACTACCCAGGCTTTCATATCGAAGTAACCCAAATATCCAGGTTCCTTCTCACAGCCCTACTATCCCGGCTTTCATTTCGAAGTAACCCTACTATCCAGGTTCCTTCTCACAGCCCTACTACCCAAGCTTTCATTTTGAAGTAATCCAACTATCCAGGTTCCTTCTCACAGTCCTATTATCTCGACTTTCATATCGAAGTAACCCTACTATCCAGGTTCCTTCCCAAGCCCTACTATCCAGGCTTTCATATCTAAGTAACCCTACCATCCAGGTTCCTTCCCAAGCCCTACTATTCAGGCTTTCATATCGAAGTAACCCTACTATCCAGGTTCCTTCCCACAACCCTACTATCCAGGATTTCATATCGAAATAACCCTACTATCCAGGTTCCTTCTCATAACCTTACTATCCAGGTTCTTCCTCTTTTATCCCCAGACAGAAGTCCACAGCACTGTAAGACCGGGACCCGATCAAACACAATTGATTTCACATTTCCCTAAAAAGTCGCGGTGCAGCATATACCCCGACCAAGCACACAGTTCACTCCCGCTTCCTAAACCGAAATTATTCCCCAGTAGAGTAAGGGACAACTGAAGCTCCTAAAACTCTATTTTCTCTCAAGACAAAGACCAGCATTCCCCAACGAAATCCTCCTCAACAACAGGTATACAAGATCTCGCAAAGAATCTCTTATGCGATCGACGCTTCCTCGGATGGCATCTTTAATCCCATCTCTGACAATTCTCTAGCAACTTCCAAATGGCATCTATAATCTCATTCCCGATATCACAAATCAAGTATCACTTCATGCAAGTGCAAATTTCTGGGCACTCTAGTGTTCAATCATCTTCCACCTTTAGATCACGAAAGGCAGACGAGCCAATCTACATCCCAGATTTAAGAAGATTGAACAGGGGCAGCTGTTGTACCCCAAAATTTCCCCTCCCATATTTCTCAATACATGTCAAGTGAGGTCCTCAAATTGCTCAAGGAAGTTCAAAACTTGACCAGACAAACTCTCATCTAAGACAGTCTACTTCAAATTAGGGTTTCATTTTGCATCAAGATGCTTGAGTCCAAAGAATCCCAAATTATCACCATGGTCTTAATATGTTCTCAAGATCATTCATGTCAAGTTTCAAGCCTTGCAGAAGAAGTTTGCTCAGCCAATTGCTCAATGGCTTGAAAATCAACTATGTTAGGTCAAAAGTCAACTGTGGCCCACATACAGTCAAACTTCAAGATTTTTTGTCAACATCCTCATTTTGAAGTATCATTCATCATTTGATCAAGGTTTTATCATGATTCATCAAGGATTGCTCACAATTCATCAAAATCCAAAAGTTGCTAAATTAGGGTTTTGTAGGAAAAGTCAACTCAGCTTTGACCAAACATAACTTTCTCACACTTTATCAGAAATGACCCATCCAAAGCTCATTTTTAAGAGGATTCAATTCCCTACAATTCATTTTCATCCCCCAAGTTCAAAATATGCACTCACAAGAAGATATGAATTTTGACATTATAGGTCATTTTAGAAAGTCAACAAGAACACCTTTTGGGTCAAACTTCATACATGAACATGGAAGACTCAATTGAGATGATACCAAAAGGGCTGCTTAGAGGGCATCCTAAGCTTTCTAAAAAGTCTAAGAACACCTCTCTAGGGTCAAAATTGAGAGAGTTATGCATTGTCCAAGTTGACCTTTTTTGCAAAATTGCAAAAAGTCAAATGTGCTCAAAATTGCATTTTTTTTCCACATGGGCCCATCTTTTCAATATTGCATCTCATTCCTAGCATAGTACACGACCTATGGGACCCTCCATGCTTTATTTATTTATTTATTTATTTTATTTTGATTTTTATTCATTTAAAATTCAAATAAAATCAAATAAATCCAAATAAATCATATAATGTGTTTTAGGGATGATTTTTGCATTGAAGGAAGATCTTATGTGCTATCAAATGAGAACCAATTCGTGCAAGACTGATTTGGATTGAAAAAGATTAGATTGAAGCAAATTTGGAAAGATATCATATACCATGAAAGACCAAATCAAATCTTCATAATGGGCAAGATTCAATTGGTTTTGTTGACCTAATATGTTGCATTACATATACAGAAGGTATCCAAGGCAGAGAAAGAGGTTGAACAATCGTGGAGAGCAAGAGAAAAACTAAAAAATTTTGAGAAAAAGTGGAGATCCAAATTTTGGAATAGAGGACCTTCGAGAGCAATTCAAATCCAGAAATCAATTCCTTGACGTTTCAGGAAGCATTCCCAATCGTTTGCAGGAATCATAACATCCAGAATCACTGCCTAGCATTCTTACGGTTTGCACAAATATCCAAATTCGATTACTGTAATTCTTGCATATTTGGCATGTTTAAATTACATATTTGTATTCATCATCATGTTTGAAATGTTTCTGGATAGTTTGATTTGAGTTACAGTGCAGGAATAAGCTTTTTCCATTGTTAGGGTTTCGTGTTCCCATTTGGGGTTTTGGTTTTCAAGCGAAATTAGACCGGATAATGGGTACCATGACGATCAAAATTTTAACCCCAGCTGATCCATGGTCCCCAATTTAATTTATATTTCATATGCTTGATTCTTGAATGGCATAGGTTTCAGCAACAGACCTACGTCTGTAGGTAAAGGTTCAGAATCTAAAACGATGGTTCCAGGGAAAAAGACAACAGCGTGTCACAACCTGATTGGCTGATTCAATTTCTGTCGCGTTATTTTGGCCAGAAACTTGTTTTTTCTGATATACTGTTTGTTTTTATTGTATTAACAAGTTAACATCCAGCGCAGTTGGTCAGAAGAAGGAAGTCAGAAGCTCATTGTTCTGGGTTCGATCAAAGGCGTGAGCTTTTGGTATTTTTCTCCTTTGTTTTCACCAGATCCAACACGTGCATCTTCTGAGGAGCAGCATCTTCTGATCCACTAGCCAGGACCAGATCCAGCGCATCACCTTCTGATCCACTAGCCAGGACCAGATCCAGCGCATCACTTTCTGATCCACTAGCCAGGATCAGATCCAGCGCATCACCTTCTGGATCCATCAGCCAGAATCAAATCCAGTGCACCTCATCTTCTGAGGAGCAGCATCTTCTGATCCACTAGCCAGGATCAGATCCAGCGCCCCCATCTTCTGAGGTTTACCATCTTCTGGACCCATTATCCAGAACCAGATCTGCTGACAGCAGGCCCATTCGGTTATTTCCTTTATTTTTCTTTAATTTCTTCGCTTTAATTATTCTGTTTTTATCAACACCAAAATTATTTTCTAAAATTAACCAACCAAAAATCACAAAAAAAAAGACTTATTTTTTTAATAAATGTTTTTCTAATTAATTAGTTTAATTAATTTAGGGCAACTTTAATTTCATTCATTATTAAAATTCAATTAGAAAATTAGGTTAATTCTTGATTTTATTTTTCTTTCTTTCTCAAATAAAAAAATACAAAAATAGGTTTTAGATTGAGTTAATTTTATTTTTTTAAAATTTAAAATTAATTAGAACTTAGGATTTTCTTCTTAATCTAACTATTTCATTACTTTCTTAAATAACAAAAACATTTTTTAATCAATCGCAATTAGGTTTAGGCAAGGGTTAAAACCCTAATTATATCGTATTCGATCCATCACGCGCGTGTTATTTATTTATTCTTGCCAATATTTCTGTAATTGTTCATGGTTTGTAATAGTTTAATCTAGGACTTTTTTACTTATCACTGTTCCCCGGGTTTTTTTTGGCTATGTAATTAATCCCCCTCCCCGAAGCCTTGTAATAACGTAGATTTACTTTCTCTCATTTTAATTCTCGCAAATATTTAACTGTCTAGATGTATGCTAATAGGATTGTATGACAAGAATGCATGACAAATTAATCCAGTTAGAAAACCCTAATGTGCAAAGACTAAATATTAAAAACAGATCACTCGCACATACCACTCTTAGGGTATACTCACACTTCGGTTGCCTTCTGTAAACGATCATTAAGCATAGGGTGTCTTAGTGGTTGCCCTCCAGTCTAAAAAGATCAAAATGTCCCATTCGAATGTTGCCTCGGAAATGTTGCCTCGGAAATGTTGCCTCGAATATGATCTTAAGACTTTAGGGTTATTACTAAGATGTCCTAACATTGCTTTAGCGATCGTACGTCCCTTTCGAATTGACCCTTACAACTCCAATGACGGTGCTACCTATTTCTCAATAATAGGATAGCGCTGTCTAAAGGAAACAAGAATAGAAATGATCTTTTTTTGAGTAGGTAGATGCTAGTAGGTACTTGCTCAAATCAAAACTTTTCACACTTACATTTTTTAAACAAACGTTCAAAACAAACTTCGTCACACCTTTGAGGACTGATACAAGGGTTATCACGAAGTCAAACTTTTCAAAAACAAAGCACATACACAAGCAATTTAAAAAGATGAGCAAGTACCTAAGAGCCCATGGAAAACCATGGATATAAAGGGTGCTAACACCTTCCCTTTCTATAATCTACCCCCGGTACTCAGAAACATCTCGAAAACGGATTTTTTCTATACTTTTTCCTTTCCGATTGGATGAAACAAAAGTCGGTGGCGACTCTTGCTTACCGTGGAATTTTGCAAACACAAAACGCAAAACGCAAACCAGCATCAAACAGTCGGTTCTGCCATCGTATCACACCTTGGAAACCCAATATTCCTTGAGAAATACAAAACCCTAATCGTAGACCCATTGCTTAGAAGGAGAATTTGTCTGATAAATTCTTGAGCCAACTTGAGCAAATGAGAACCTCATGAGAATGTCTTGAAGAAAAAATAAAAGGGAAAATTTTGGGGTACAACAAGTACATTGTGCTACGGATTCTCCTTTTGCAGTGCTGACAACTGTAACACCTTCCTTCTTTGGTACAACATGTACCGGGCTAACCCATTTGCTATCAGATATCAGATATATGATTCCTGCTTCTAATAAATTTTGTACTTCTTTCTTAACTACATCACTCAGAACTGGATTTATTCTTCTCTGATGTTCTCTCGAGGTCTTGAAGTCTTCCTCAAGCATAATACGATGCATGCAAATTGAGGGGCTTATCCCTTTCAGACCAGAGATGTTATAGCTTAAAGTAGTCAGGTATTTCCTTAGGACATATAATAATTTTTCTATTTCTATCTATCCTAAATTTGCGTTAACTATGACGGGTTGTTCGAGTTCTGTGTTTAGGAATTCATACCTTAGATCTTTTAGTAATGTTTTAAGTTCAACAGTTGGTTTCCTTAGGCAACGCATAGGGTCAGGAGTTAGCGCGAGACATTCATTTATATTGTCATCTATGTATTCATCACACCAATTATCGTCTTCCAGGATGGGAGGTATTGGAATTTTTAAAGCTTCTGAATATTTGGTCTGTTGTTTCTCCAATTCTTTAACGCACTCATCATTGACATCCAAGAAATAGTACAAATCATCTATAGTTGGTGCCTTGAAGAATTGTGAGAGGATGAATTCGACTTTTTCTTCGCCAACCTCAAATGTGAGTTTACCTCTTTTTACATCTATGATGGCTCCGACGGTGGCGAGGAATGGTCTTCCTAATATAATAGGGATGTTGGAGTTTTCTTTTATATCCATAATAATGAAATCATTGGGGATATAAAATTATCCAATACATACAGGAACATTTTCGAGCATTCCTAAAGGAAACTTCACTGAACAATCAGCTAGTTATACGTACATTCTTGTTGGTTGCAATTCTTCCATATTTAGCTTTTTACAGATTGATAAAGGCAATAGACTAATGATGGCTCCTAAGTCACATAAAGCTTTATCTATGACGAATTTTCCAATTACACATGGTATGGAAAAGCTACCAGGGTCTTTTAGCTTAGGGGGCATGTTTTTTAGGATTATAGCGCTACACTCTGTAATAAGCATAATAGTTTCATTGTCCTCGAGATTTTTCTTATTGGATAAGATTTCTTTAAGGAACTTAGCATAGGAGGGCATTTGTGTGATGGCTTCTGTAACAGGTATAGTGATATTTAGTTGTTTCAGAAGTTCAACGAATTTCTTAAATTTCCCTATAATTTTAGATTTAGCCAATCATTGAGGGTATGGTATCAGTAGTTTGTATGGTAGCGGAGGTACGTAGGGTTTTCTCTCTCTTCTGTCTCTTTGCTTTCATCTCCCTTCTCATCTTCATTTGGTTCGTCTTCCTTCTTAGTTGGTTACCAATATTCTAGAACATGGATGGAGTTTTGGTTCTTGGGTCAGTTGGTCCATCTACTTCCGTTCCACTCCGAAGTATTATAGAATTAGCATGAACTTTCGGATCCAGTTGTGGTTGGCCAGGAAAAGTGCCAGTTGGAGCAGTTGTAGCTGCTTACTGTTGAGCCACTTGAGAGATTTGTGTTTCAAGAATTTTTTTATGAGTGCCTAGGGTGTAATCCTTGTTTGATAGTTGCTTTAGTTATTCACTAGTGTGTATGTTTTGATTTAGAAAATATTTGTTTTGTCGAGCTTGAGTGGCTACGAAGTTTTCTATCATGATCTCTATATTAGACTTCCTAGGAACATTTGGAGTAATTTGGGCGGTTTTCTGGTATCGTGGTGGTGTAGTAGGAGCTTGCCCAGGTGCATATAAAGCATTGTTTTTCTTGTACAAAAAGTTGTTATGGTCCTTCCAGGTAGGATTATAGGTATTGTCGTATGGGTTTCCTTGAGCATAATTCACTTGATCAGCTGGTACTCATGTTAAAAGTGGACATTTGGGTGTAGCATGTGCGTAAAGTTCGCATAAATCACAGGTTGGAGCTACTGCAATCACGGTGGCTGTGGGAGTTGTGGTCAAGTTTTCTATCTTTTGGGTAAGAGCTTCTACCTTAGCATTAACTTTGTCTAAACTGATAACTTCGTACATACCTCCTTTCGTTTGAGGTTTCTCCATAATGGTTATATTACTTCCCCGCTGGTAATGGTTTTGAGCAATACTTTTGATAAGTTGATAAGCGTCATGATAAGGTTTATCCATCAGAGTGCCGCCAGCTGCAACATCAATTATTAGTCTTTTGTTATACAAGAGACCATTGCAAAAGGTGTGGATGATTAACCATTCTTCTAGACCGTGATATAGACAAAGTTGTAACATGACCTTGTATCTTTCCCATGCTTCAAAAAGAGATTCGCTTTCCTTCTATTTAAAACCATTGATATTGGCTCTTTGCATATCCGTCTTACTCTGCGGAAAATATAGTGCTAGGAAAACTTTTTTCAACTCATTCCATATGGTAACAGAGTTGGATGGAAGAGACTGGAGCCAAGCTCTAGATTTATCTCGCAATAAGAAAGGTAAAATACGAAGTCTTATTGCTTCAGGGCTGGCACTGTTCGCTTTTACTGTGTCTGCGTACTGCACAAACATGGACAAATGCAAGTTCGAGTCGACCGTAGGACATCCCAAAAACTGATTTTGTTAGATAACTTGTAATAACGAAGGTTTCAACTCGAAATCGTTCTGAGTAATGGCGGGGGCAGCAATGTTGTTGTGAGGTTCCTCCTACGATGGGGCATCATAATCCTTCAAAGGACAATTTTACAGTCCTTCGACCATTCTTGGTTCAGGAAGAGATAAGTTGGGAAGATTGAATTCGGGAATATTGTACTTAATTTGGTATTCTCTAATTTGACATCTTGTACTAACAAAACGCTCGACCTCGTCGATTGGTTGCTCTAATTCTTTTCCTTTAGAGCGAGTTGTTTGGAATACACTCAACGGATAAAAGGAAATAAAATTTGTTGCCTTAGTCTATACTGCATAACAAAGGAATCACAATATTGACTAAATCAGTCCCTGACAACGGCGCCAAAAACTTGATCGTGACTGCAAGTTCACAGTCTAATCGCGTAGTTTTAAAAGATATTGAACGCACAAGGACTGATAATCGAAATAATGTTATCTAAAGTCACCGTGTAAAGCTAATTGTAATACGGTGGGAGAACTGACTTGGTTATTTTGCGTTTGATCACAATTGTTGCGAATAGCAAGAGTCGCCACCGACTTTTCTTTTATCCAACAAATGAAAGGGTGAAAAGAACAGGAAATACCTTTAGAGATATTTTCTTGAGTTCGGGGGGTAGGTTATGAAAAGGGAAGGTGTTAGCACCTTTTTCATCTGTAGTTATCTACGAGCTCTTAGTTGCTTGCTAGATCACTTGAAAATGCTTTGTTTGAAATGTGTTTGTGGTCTGTTTTGAAAGTATTTAGAAAATGCCTTTGTTTCGGCAAACTTTGTAATGATTCTCGTCTCTATAAGAATGCATACAAAGTGTTAGTTTTGAAAATAGTTCAAAGAGATGTTTGTTTTTTGAATATGTTTTGAAAGTGTAAGTGTTGAAATGGTTTTAGCTCAAGAGCAAGCAACTACGAGCATCCTACCTACTCAAAAGGTTTATGTTCTTTTCCTCATCCTTTAGATGTTGCTATCTTACCATTGATTTGGTAATAATCCCCATCGTTAGATGTGAAGGGACGGGCGTGGGTCAATTGTATAGTTATAGAAGGAAACCTATGAGACATTTTAGCAATTTTCATTATGGACTAGATCATTTACCGAAGGAAACACCGAGGGATATCGAGGGACTACGATCTTTTTATCGAGGGTCTTTGCTAAAACACCCATATTCGAGGGACATGACTATTTTTCAAGGAAACAAGTGAGATTATCCTAGAGGTGTATGTGTGTGAATAGTGTGTTTGATTGCATGCATTTTTTGTCTTGAATTTAGGATTGTCTACTTGTTGATTTTATCTTGCCATACACACCCTAAATTTCTATCATTTATATTAAAACGGTAAATTGTGGAAATAAATCCTAAGTTATTATATCATTAGGGGATGGGGTATACAAATGTACAAATGGGGGGTGAAAAGCAATAAAAGTCCTAATTATTACAACCATATTGAATAGCAAGAAAATGTAAATATATAGAAAATATAAAGACAAAAAAAGTGTAAAAGAGAGAAAGAAAAGACATCCTGGATCGAAGGATGTGTCTTTCAATTCACACACTTTTTCCTTCTTTTGTTTGGACCTACAACCAGTGTGTATCGGAGCTTGCATCCTTCTATTCACACACCCTTTCCTTTCATTTGGGCCTGTAAATCAGTGTGTATCAAAGCACGCCCTTCGATTCACACACCTTTTTCTATTTTCTTTCGTTTGGGACATGATAGCAGTATCAGTCGAAGCCATGCTAATATTGTTTCGTGGCCTGTGCAGGTTAGTCTCTAACATATATTTAGACAATAAAAGCAAACAAACGAAAGGGTAGAAACGAAAAATAAGCAAAAGGTTATTTACATGCTTGAAACGAATGGGTTAAAGTCAGGAAGACTTACCTTGAATCTGGAGTTGGTGCTTTTGGACTTTGATTGATTGCCTTGGATATCCTTTAATTTGAAAGAAAGGAACATGGGTATTGTGTTTCTTTGATTCTGGATCAGAAAGCAAAGAAAAGTAGAGTTGTGTTTCTTTGGTTCTGGATTCGAAGGAAAAGAAACAAGTGTTGTGTTTCTTTAGTTCTGGATTCAAAAGAACAGAAACAAAGGTGTGGGTTTTTTATTCTGGGTTTGAGAGTGTGTTAAGTGTTCTCTCCTTTCTTTGCCTTGCCAACAAATCTCTCTCCAACCACTCAAAATCCCCCCTTAGATGTGTTGTGAAACATCTTATTTATAGAAGAGTTTGGATGAGATTTGAGGGGGAAAACCAATAAAATTTGAACAAATTGGGTATGTTGTCTTCATAGCCTTCGAGGTGCAGTTTTTGTATGCCAATTTGGTGCAAATATGGGAGCAGTATAGCAGGACTACTTTGCAGCAGTTTTGGAGTGTTGTGGCCAGTACAACAGGCTTGGGCTTGGCAGCATATTGGACTTTGGTCAACAAGCAACTTGAATAAAACTCATCAAAAGACAAAACAAAACTTGTTTCCAACAATTGTGTCCTTCGAATGGACCACATGTCTGTTCTTCGAAAGTACCACATGCACCACTTGTGTGTTATTCGAATGGACCACTTGCAATTCTTCGAATGGGCCACCAATGTTTGTCCTTCGAATGGGCCACCAATGTATGTCCTTCAAATGGGACACCCATATATGTCCTTTAAATCCACCAATGCATGTCTTTCTAATGGGCCACCAATTGTGTGTCATAGTGTAGAAACTATGTGTGTTGAAGGTTTTTAAAGGTGGAAACGAAGCAAGTTGTTTCAAAGGGAGCCACTGCCTAGTGAATCAAAGCACACATGAAAGAAGCCACTGCTTTGTGGGTGCTAGCATGAAGGGAATCCATTGCCTTGTGCATTGAAGGCAAGCACAGAGGAATCGATTTCCTTGTGGGTCAAAAGCAAGCACAGAGGAGGAACTTGCCTTATGGATCAACGAAGACACGAAAGAAGTACTTTCCTTGTGAATCGAAAGCAGGCATGAAGGATGTACTTGCTTTGTGAATCGAAAGCAAGCCTGAAGGATGTACTTGCCTTGTGAATCGAAGGTATGCATGAAGGAAGTATTTTCCTAGTGAATCGAAAGAAAGCCTGAAGGATCTACTTGTCGTGTGAATCGAAAGCAATTTGCTTCGAAGGGATCCTTTTCCTTGTGGAATCTTGGGAATAGAAGCAAACTTGCTCTTTCTTCGACTCGATGCTTGAGAGCCCAATATGACTATATAGGGCATTAAAAATCCAATTGTACTTGCGCAAACTTGAACTTTAATAAATCCTTGTGAGAAAATGTCTTGAGAAAAGAGAGGGAAAATTTTGGGGTACAGTAGCTGCCCCTGTTCAATCTTCTTAAACCTGAAGAGTTAGATTGGCGTGTCTACCATTCGTGACTTGAAGGTGGAATATGATTGACCACTAGAGTGCCCAGAAATTTTCACTCGATAATGTGGTGGTTGATTGTGTAGGGAATGGGCTTAAAGATACCATTTGGATAGGTGATGAAAAGTTGTAAGGGGTGGGCTTATAGATTCCATCCAAAGGTGATTATTGGTAGAAATTGGAAGAAGTATCAGAATAAATCTCTGGTCAATTTATACTGAAACAGTAGATGTAGTGGGATGAGTATCAGAATAATATCCATAAATGGATCGTATCTGAAAGATGTACTGAATGAGCGTTAGAATGACGTATGTATCTGGGTCGTATCTGAGTTGCTTTTGAAAGATGTATTGAATAAGATTCAGAATGACATCCGCATCTGGATCGTATCTAAATTGTGTTTGAGAAATATGTTGAATGAGTGTCAGAATGACATGCGTATCTGGATTGTATATGGACTGTATTTGAGAAGTGTGTTGCATGAGTGTCAGAATGACATCCATATCTGGATCGTATCTGGACTGTATTTGAAAGAATCTGGAATAAGTATCAGAATGACATCTGTATCTGGATCGTACCTGAATCATATTTGAAAGAATATGGTATAAGTATAAGAATGACATCCGTATCTGGATCGTATCTGAGTCGTTTCTAGAAGGAATCTGGAATAAGTAACAGAATGAAATCCATATATGGATCGTATCTGAACTGTTTCTAGGAGAAAATATGAAATAAGTATCAAAATGGCATTTGTCTCTGGATCATATCTGGACTGTTTCTATAGAAAGTATGGAGTAAGTATCAGAATGACATTCATCTTTGGATCGTATATGAACCGTTTCTGGAGGGAATCTGGAATAAGTATCAGAATGACATCTGTCTTTGAATCGTATCTGAACCCTTTCTAGGGGAATCTGGAATAAGTATCAGAATAGTATCCTTCTCTGGATCGTATCTGAACCATTTCTAGAAGAAAATTTTGGAATAAGTATCAGAATAATATCCGTCTCTGGATCGTATCTGAACCATTTCTAGAAATGTATGAGAAGGAACCTGTGTAGGATTGCTTCATAATGAGCCCGTGTGAAACTTCATCTGGAATTTAGAAGAAACCCGTGTAAGATTTCTTCAGATGGTTATGTAGATAGTAGCTCTGTCTTGTTTCAGGAACTAATCTTGGACCTGTTGAAAATTGTTGATGACAACTATCTGTTGACTGATCTTTTCCTGAAAAAGCATTAGCTGTATGCAATGTCATGAAATGCATTGTGTAATGGTATTCTCAAAATAAATGAGATTGTGCTATATGTGTGTTGTATGCATATGTTATGATGTATGAAATGTGACATGTTGTTGAAGTGTATCTTTGTCTCAGAAAATAAATCCTTAACAAATGTTGGTGAGCCTTGGGAAATTAAATCCCAGACTACTGCTGGGGATGAAGAATGTGTGTATCTGCAAACTTTGTTTAGGATGTTTCCACTGGGGATTCCCATTTTGTTGTTTGAGGAGAAATCCCCTGGGGAAGATTGGCTTTGGCTTGAGAAATCTTTGTGGAGAGTGTTGATTTTCTCTCGGGGAAAAGAGTTCAGGAGTTTTAGTTGTCTGTTGCTCTACTGGGGAGTCATACCCTTGATCAGAGAGAATGTAAGTTAACAACTTGTTGGGGATAAAGAAGTTAATTGTTATTTGATCGGCTTCCAAGCTTTGCAGCAACTCACTGGTGATAGTGGTAAACACTACTGGGGAAGAGGAGCTTTGTTGATGACTTCACTGGGGATTAGGAGTTGTGGTCCCTCAATTTGTAAAAGTCTGAGAGGAAAACTCAAGTTGGGGAATCTATAGTTTGTTGGGGAAATAAACCCTGTTGAAGAGAATATTTGACAAACTGTTGGGGAGGTGTTTTCTTTTGGAATAACTCCTTGAGGATTCTTCTTGAGATAAAATCAGTTGGGGAGAGGTTTTCCAGAGACTGAAACTCTGGCTGGGGATTGCATAGATATAATTTTATGGGGATATCCATGAATTTGGCCTTCATGGGTTTGTACCCTTATCCGCGAAGATTATTCTGTGGGAATAACCTTATAGAGGTGGCTCTGTGGGGACTTGACTGGGGATCACCCTATGAAAAGGGCTTTGTGGGAATTTGTTGTTGTCCATAGCAGTAAGTGTTGTAGGAATCCCAGAAAATGTTTTCTTGGTCGTATGTGACCTTTTGTTGTAATTCATGTTCAATGCCCCAAGTGATTCAGATACAGGCCTGCCCCTGGTTATTCAGCATTTCTTGAGAGATTTCTTAGAATCTTTACTTGACTGTCCCAGACGAGTTGGACAGTGACATGTCATGCCCCTTGCTTATAGGAGATTTGTCATTGGAAGTGTCTTTCCATTTGAAGTGATTATGTTCATTGAGAGAGTTTTTGTTCACTGCATATTTGTCGTGTGAATTTCTTTGTTGTCAAATAAATAGCCCTATGCAGACAGTGGTATTCCAACAATGCAAAGTTTATACTTGTCTTGAATTTTTTAAAATGCATTTTTAGCAAATAGAAGAATTTTGTAAAAACATGAATTCAACTTAGGATTTACAGTGAGCCTTACAAGAGTCTGGATACCTTTTGTAACAATATGCTTTCGAACTAACCCATGCTTCAATTAGGACTTTTGAAGGGTTGTAGTGTGGCCTGGTTCAAGTTTAAGAAATAAAGGATAAGGCTCAAAGTGTATTTGTACCCAACCCATTCTCCATGATGTTCTTCAGCCCTAAACTCAGTTAATTGTGCATTTGAATTCCAATTGAGTCTGGAATGACGTTTTGGTGATGGTTCAGACAAGTTAAGTTTGTTGGAAGACAGTCATTTTTGCAACATTTTTCATGTTTGTCGAGGATTTATAGCGCCCTCTTTTTTTGATTTATTATCCCTGATTCTGCCTAACTGTTCTTGTTTTGAGATTACAGCCAGTGGGATACCCCAATTTTTCTTAAGTCTCCTTCGTAGGTTTTGACTTAGTGGGCTTTTCTTTTGAGAGATAATGACTGCCTATTTGATAGGGAACCTTCACCGTCTTTTGATTCAGAAGGATGTTCTTGATGTCATTCGTTGTTTATGAAATGAAAGCCTGCGAGTGAACGCGCATTTGAATTAACTGAGAAACTACCCTGCCCCAGGTTTTGACTAAAGGTTTCAATTTGTGTGAAAAAGAAAACCCTTACTTCTTTGGCTCAAAGGGGTTGACTAGGGATTATCTTCCTTATAACTCCAGTGTTTAGGAATTGAAAGAACCCATGTACATCGTCGGCAAGATCTGTCCAAAAGCATATTGTATGAGATTATGGCATTGTTTTCGTCATCCTCCCTCTAAAGGCTTACAACTTTTGAATAAGAGTTGAATATCATAAAGGGAGTAAAAATCACAATTTAAATATAGTAAAAACAAATGGATTAATTTAAGACAAACATATGTAATGCATTAATGAAAAAAATGTTTATCATTAATAGATAGGTGTTTGAACAAACAAAAAAGATCACAATTGAAAATTCAAAATGAACTGGACGCTCTCGATGGTTTGGCAAGGGAGCGGTGATCACATTGGGAGTCTCGGGAGGGCCAAACTCAATCTCCTTGGCATCAATCATGTCTTGAATTTTGTTCTTCAGAGCCCAAAAACTATTTGTGTCATGTCCAGGACTATTGGAATGGTATGCACACCTTTCATTTAGATGATAACTAGGAGCAGAAGTATTTGGATTTTGGAGAGGAGCCTTTAATGTAATCAGCTCTACCTTCAACATGTGATGTAACGCTTGAGCCAGTGACATGTTGATCTTGGTGAATTTTCTTTTAGGCGCGACCTCCTTACGCTGATTCCCCTATTGACGTTATTGCACTGATGCAGGATTAGAGATCAGGACTGCCCCCATGTGTTGGTCGTGGTTACTCTGGTTACGACCTTTTTGACTGTACACAACATCAGACTCTTTCTTCCCATTGAAAGGCTGCTTCCCTGCACTTGAAGATGCACCCCTTTTGATTTTACCTCTCTTGATGCCAGCTTCTACTCTTTCTCCTATCAGTATTAGCTCGGTGAACCCAGCTGAGGAGCTTCCGATTAGGTGATTGAAGAAAGGTCCTGTCAAAGTTCCCTTGAAGATATCAATTAGCTCCCTGTCAGTTAAGGGTGGATGCACCCTTCCATCCAGGTCTCGCCATTTTTGGGCGTATTCTTTGAAGCCCTCGTTGGAACCCATAGTCATATTCTGCAACTGCACACGAGTTGGTGCAAGATCAGCATTGTATTGGTACTGCTTGTGGAAAGCAGCAGCTAGATCCTCCCAAGTGTGGATGCGAGAACCTTCCAATTGATAGAACCATTCAAGATGAGTCCCAGCTAGACTCTGTTGGAAGAAATGGACCCAGAGCTTATGATCAGTGGTGTGTGGCTAAATCTTGCAGACATAAGATCCCAGATGCATCTTAGGACAAGAGACCCCATCATCCTTGGCAAAAGCAAGGATCTTGAATTTTGGTGGGATGACCACTCCATAAACCAAACCCAATTATTCAAAATCCAGACCAGGTACCCTCTGAATTTCAATGGTGTTGAGACGATCCTCCAACTAATTGTATTTGTCGTCTGCAGGAGGATACTGTTCTTCAGCACAGTCAGGCTCTTCTTTGTTAGACCCCAGACTGTGGTTCCCTTCTTTTACCTGATTGTCCCCTTTGGTTAACGGAGTTGTGAATTCTAGAGCTCGCTTTGCTGGTCCTCCAAACCTCCTTCCCAAGTTCGGGACACCCACTTATTTCTTTGTCTTTTTCTTCTTGTCTTTGATCATGAGAGTCTTCACGTCCTCTTGTCCTTTAGTCAAAGCCAGGAACATCTGTTGGAATTGAGCATTCTGTGCTTGAAGATCCTTCATTGTTTGTTCCATATCCATCTTACTGAAGTAAACAGTAGAAAGATAAGGAAACCTGTGTGGGAAAAACCTGTCATGATATGATGCATGGTATGTGGATGTATGTTTTCAAGGATCTCGCGGAGTAAACACCAGAAGATGTTAGAAGCTGAACATTGATCACAACTTTGATTGGAGAACTTCATATTGGTGGATGTCCTTCCATGATAATCTATCTCACCATGTAAAGTGGGTCATAGCCCTTGACTCAAGTTATCATGCTTTAGTCTTTGACGATATTTGGTTAGAGGAGAATAAATCCTCTTGCCCCTTGATAGACATCTGGTTTATCATGATCCTGTATCACAAGCCCTTTGAGATCCTTGAAATGGTTATTGATAATTCTATGGTATGATGTCATGATGTTATCTATAAGTAAACAAAGCAAACATGTCTTTATGTATAAATAAGCTTATACAAACAAAGAACACAATTCTTTAGGTTTAGGCTTGCATGAGGTTTGTAGGTAAGTACCCTCTTGAAGTTTAGTTGGCTCAACCAGTCCTAGAAAGTAATCGGGTTCTAGGGGATCTCAATATCATTGATCTTTCTTCATTGGGCATTATCTCAGCATAATCAATCTTTTCTTGCGGCCGAGATATCCCAAAAGTACAATCTCAATGAGTGTAGCATCGAGTATCAACCAATCTTCAGCTTTACACCAAATTCGGCTATCTCACTACTTCCTAATGGCCAAGTTGTTCAATTAAAGGTTCTAAAGGTCAATTAGTGCTTCATGACACCGCTCAGTGGCCCCGTATTCTTATTGATTCAACACAGGGGATACCAGTACCAACAAACGCGTCCCACTAACGTAGCCATTGTTTCAACCCTATCGATCTATGCCGTACAGTTTCCACAATCTATTGCTACTTACCTAAAAGGTGCCCTAGATCTGGGTGTAGGATCAAAACAAACCCAAACAAGGATCCATAAATGTAAAGCAAGAAAGTCAAACAATGAAAGAAAGTAAATATGATATAGCTCTAAGGTAACCCCACTTTTAAGTATAGTCCCCAACAGAGTCGCCAGTTCTGTAATACGGTGGGAGAACTGACTTGGTTGTTTTGCATTTGATCGTGTGATATGGTGGCAGAACTGACTGTTAATACTGGTTTGCGTTTTTTGTTCGCAAATGTCACAGTAAGCATGAGTTGCCACCGACTTTTCTTTTATCCAACAAAGGAAAGGGTGAAAAGAACAGGAAAAAAAAAACCTTTTTCGAGATTTTATGAGTAAGGGGGTAGATTATGGAAAGAGAAGGTGTTAGTACCCTTTTCATCCGTGGTTTTCCACGGGCTCTTAGATACTTGCTCATTTTTTAAAACTGTTTTCGTTTTTATGTGTTTTGAAAGATTTTGTTAGCTTTATGGTAACTCTTATATCAGTCCTCAAGAGTGTGATAAAGCATTTTTGAAAAGAAGTTTGGAAGTGTGTAAGTGTAAAAAGATTAGGTTTGAGCAAGTACTTAAGAATTATCTACCTACTCAAAAAAGGATGTTCTTTTCCTCCTTTCCTTTAGATAACGCTATCCTACTATTAGTGAGTAGGTAGCCCTATCGTCGGATGTTGAGGGACTATTGAAAGGGACGTTATGGTCATTGAAGGCAACATGTAAGGATACCTTAGCGTTTCGAAGGGACTGTCATCATATAGGAAACATCGAGGGACAAGATCATTTATGTAGGCAACTCGAGGGACATTAAGGGACCATGATATTTTATGATGACTTTTAAACCGAGGGTCTTTGCTAAGATATCCCTACGTTCGAGGGACATGACCATTGTTTTCTGAGGCAACCAAGTGAGGAGTACCTTAAGGGTGCAAGTTTGCAACAATGTGCTTTTTTCATATATTTATCTTGAAGTTAGTGACCTAATGATTATTTGGTTTAATCTTGTCATGCACGCCTAATTTACTAGCAATTTATATACAAGCATATAAGAAATATAAAGCGAGAAATAAAAGTTCCTACGCTATTACAGGGCTTTGGTGTAGATACATAAATAATAGACGAAAAAGTAAAATGCGAAAATTGAAAACCCTAATTAACTATTACAAGTCGAGCGCAGTTACATAATAATAAAAAATAATTCTATGGAAAGATAATAACGCACAAAAATTAAAAATGGCCTACGTTTGAAACCTTAGAAATCTAATTGCTCATTAAAAATATTTTTGGTATTTTAGGAAAAAAATTGGAAGTTTAACCTAATTTCTAACTAATTTTAAATTAAAGAAAAAAAGGTTAAAGTTTAATTAAATTAATTTGCAAAAATTAATTTTATTAAGAAAAACTCTAAATCCTTTTTTTTTATGATTTTTATTTTTATGATTTTATTGAAAAAAAAGAATGAATAGAAAATATAAGCTAATTTAAAAAAATTAAATAAAATTAATGAAAGAAGATGGGCCTGAGGGGGTGTGAAACCAAATTGGAGGGGTGTATTGTTGAATTCCAAGGCCCAGATTTTGTGCAAACCCACAGCCTGCGTGAGATCCAGTGGGATGCATGCTTGGGAGGTCCACCATGAGGAAGCATTTCGAGGGGCGCTGGATCTGGAGGATGAGTGATCCAATGGTATAGATCTGGAGATGCATGGTATGCGCGCTTAGTGTGGAACCACTGAATCTGCAAGGAACAATTCAGAAAAATAATATGCAGGAGGCAAGGGTCAAACCCCTGACCTCCCACACGTACAATACCTTAAACCTTTTGCTCTTGCCATTTGCACTGCTGGATTATTCATGCATATAATCAAAACAAAATTATATAATATAAAACAAAGCCATGGCTGAGTCATCAAACACGTGCGCACTTGTGGGGCCCTAATTTTTAAACAAACCAATCAAAACATGTAAAGTTGCCACGCAAGGTCTTCGCCTGGGTTAGAGAAGTCAACGACACCAGAGCTATGCTCCGGTCATCTTCTCCGGCCAAGCCAAACTTGGATCTGCAAAAATACGCAGAATCAAAGCCCCAAATTCAGGCTACCCCCTTATTTTAGGGTCTACGAGTTCAATGGTGATGGCCATTTGGCCTGAGGAGGCCTGTATCATCTTGTTCGTCCCTTGGCCGTTTCCAAACCCTAACCATGGCAACCTGCATTCTAAGCTTCTAGCTTTTCATGTAGCACGTTAGAACGATTCAAAACAATCATATGAACACAAATGTATGCTTTGGATTCATTTAAATCGCGTATGTTAAGAGATTCAAATACAAAACTTTTACCAAAAGGTTGTGACTTGGTTGGCCGGTTTCAGGCTGCTTTAGTCGTGGATGAAGGTGGATATGGCTTCTTGGGACCTTCAAGAGGAAGATTTGCTCCTTTGTTTTGATCAACAAAGGCTGGAACTAGTGCTTTTGATTTTCACAATTTCTTGAAATTTTGTAAATTCTCTAGGGTTCCTGTTAGGCTGGCTGCACATGTCCTTTTGACCTAGGGTTATTATGCTTATATAGTGTATCTCATTAGGTTTAATCACAGCCTAAAAGAATCAATTCTAATAGTTTTTTTAAAGCATAAATATTTTCTTCAAAACTTGCTAAAACAAAAAATCTCCTTCTCCTTTTGTCTCATACATTTTTGCTTGGTCATGCCAGCCTATCTTATCCCTTATTTGATGAGAAAAAGATTCTCAAATCATATCTCACATTATTTCTTTTATTTATTTATTTAATTTAAATTTTAATGAATAAAAAATCAAAATAAATAATAAAAATAATGAGATAAAGTATGAGTGAGCTCAGAGGTCGTGTGCCATGTTAAGAACAAGTTTCAAGCATGAAAACATGGGCCCATTTGGAAAAAATATAAGTTTGGTCAATATTGGCTTCATGCACATTTCCAAAAATTGGTCAACTTTAGCAATGCATATCTCTCTCATTTTTAACCCTAAGAGGGTCTTCTTGGAATTTTTAGAGAGATTAGGATGTCCTCTAAACAACCCTTTTGGTTTCATCTCAATTGGATCTTCCATGTTCATGTAAGGAGCTTTGACCCAAAAGGTGTTTTTGTTGACTTTTTGAAAGGACCTATAATGTATGAGCTTGTATCTTTCCAATGGTGCATTTCTTGAACTTTAGGGATGAAGAGAAGTTGTAGGGAATTTGATTCTCTTCAAAACGAGATTTTTTGGAAAAATTTCTAATAAAGGATGAGAAAGTTATGCCTGGTCAAAGTTTGGTTGACTTTTCCTTTAGAAACCCTACTTTGCCATTTTTTACTTTTGATGAGTTAGGAGCATTGTTTGAGGAATCATGATCAACCCTTGATAAAATGATGGATATCACTTCAAAATATTGATGTTGACCAAAATCTTGAAGTTTGACTGTATATAGGTCACAATTGACTTTTGACCTAATACAGTTGATTTCCAGGCATTTTAGCAGTTGATTGAACAAACTTGTTGTTCAAGGAATGAAATTTGGCATGGATGATCTTGAGGACATATTATGAGAATGAATAACATTTGGTATCCTTGGGACTCACACATCTTGCTTAAAATTGAAACCCTAGTTGAGGTTCATTGCCTTAGGAGGAGAATTTGTCTGGTCAATTCTTAGTCATCCTTGAGCAATTGAGGACCTTTAGAGGCATGTCTTGAGTAAAAATGGGAGGGAAAATTTTAGGGTACAACAACTGACCCTGTTCAATCTTCTTAAACTTGAGGATGTAGATTGGTTGGTCTGCCTTTCGTGATCTAAAGGTGGAAAATGATTGAACACTAGAGTGCCGAGAAATTTGCACTCGTCTGAAATGAAACTTGACTGTGGATAATATCGGGAATGGGCTTAGAGATGCCATTTGGAGAATATGCCGGAAGCTCGTCGGAGATGGGCTTAGAGATTCCATCTAGAGGATATAACGGAGAGTCGTTAGAGATGGGCTTAAAGATGCCATCCAGAACAATTTTGATTTCATGAGATATTTCTTTATGGGAATCCTTATGCTTATTGTCGGGGAGGACTCCGCTGAGGAATATTGGTCTTTGTCTTGGGAAGTAGAGCTTAGGAGCTTCAGTTGTCCATTACTCTACTGGGGATTCATCTCTTGATTGAATAGACAGAATTAAACTACTATCTGGTCGGGATCCATGCTTCAGTGACTTGCTGAAGATATTAAGGCTGACTGTTATCTGGTCATATTCCAGGCTTCACAGTGACTTACTGGGGAAATGAGATTAAACTGCTATCTGGTTGTACTCCAGGCTTTACAGTTTCTCAAACTGTTATCTGGTCGGATTCCAGGCTTCAGTGATTTGAATTGTTATTTGGTCGTGTCAAGGCTTCATAGTAGTTGACAGAGTGAACTGCTATCTGGTCGGATTCCAGGCTTCACAATGTCTTGAATTGTTGATTGACTATTATCCGGTTGGATTTTGGGCTTTAGGCATGATGTTAACTGTTATCTGGTTGGGTCCAGGCTTCACAGTATGGTTAACTACTATCTGGTCGTATTCCAGGCTTTACCGTTTCTTTAACTGGAATAGAAATCAGAAAAATCTTAGTATCAATTTAACTGAACCAGAGAAAGGTCTTGAGTTGTCTTCAACTGGAATAGAAATAAGAAAAATCTTAGTATCAGTTTAGTTGAACCAGAGGAAGGTCTTGAATTAACTTTGTCTGGAATGGAAATCAGAAGAATCTTAGTATCAATTCAACTGAACCAAACAAAAGTCTTGGAATATCTTCAATTGGAATAGAAATCAGAGAGATCTTAGTGTCCATCTGACTGAACCAGAGAAGGTATTTAATTAACTTTGACTGGAATGGAAATCATAAGAATGTTAGTATCGATTCAACTGAACCAGACAAAAGTCTTGGGATATCTTCAGCTGGAATAGAAATCAGAGATACTTTAGTATCGATCTGACTGAATCAGAGAAGGTCTTTCTGAGGAAAATGCTGAAATATCCCTTCGTTAGACATAGCTTTTGAGAATACTACCAGGTCACATAAGTAGTCAACGGTGTTTGTTGATTTTATCTTTCCCTGAAAAAGGTAAAGAGTTAGTCGTATGCAATGTCATGATGTATGAAATGCGTTGTGATGATGTTCTCAAAATAAATGAGATTATGTTATATGCGATGCGTATGTGCATGCCATGATGTATGAATATGGGATGCTATTGCAATATTTCCTAGTATGAGAAAATAAATCCGTGACTGCTGCTGAAGAGTATTGGGAAGCCGAATCCTTTGTTTTCGCTGAGAATGATGAATGGATATGATTTGTCGGGGACTTCCTCTTTCTGTTTGAGGATATTCTGTAGAGGATTGACTTCTACTTGAGTTTAGCTCTGTGGAGGGAGATAATGCTTTGTTTGAAGGTTTTGCCGATGTGGAGAAATAAACTCTATTGGGGAATGAACTTCCGCAGTTTGAGAAATAAACCCTACCCGGGAGGAGGTTTTATAAACTGTTTGCAATTATAAAACTCGGCTGGGGAATACAAATTTCAGTTCTCTGAAGGAACTTTACTGGAGGAAGTAGTTCCTGCTTGGGGAAGAAGAGATCAAAACTTTGGTTGTTTCTACTCTGTGGGGAACATAGACGTCATGAGGTTGTATGTAATGGTGACTTCGCCTCAAACTGTCTCTGCCCTTGTACCTGCTGGAAGGAACAACTATCGGGACTACAAATTGTTTTTTTAGACTTTGACCCATTTCTTAAAGTCATTAGCAATTGTCTTTCTGTTTTTCATGCAAGTATTTGTGAACAGTAATCATATTTAAATGCATATGTCAAAAATAATCATTGGACATTTTTGAAAAACAAAACAGAAAAATAAAACAAATAGTTTTGTACTTTCAAGGAATGATTTGTATTGATTTTTTTTTAAGTTCGCCTATAACAAGCATTTTGTATAAAGAAACTGACGTTCTAGTAGTAGAACACCGTCGTAAGAAATAAAAATTACACAAAATAGTGTATAAAGAGAAAACAACTATGTGTAATAATCCCATTGAGTTTCAATTCTGCTGTTTCCCCTATGTCCTTGAGCGTTTCATCACTTTGCTACTTATCTGAAGCTGGCTGGATTGATCAGTACCGTTTGAGCTTGGTAGTTGATACTGAAGTCTGGTTGCAATTTGATCCAATGGGACATAGTTATATGCTTCAAATCCCTAACTTTTTCCTGGACCTCCCTTTCCGGTTTTTAGTCCACCGGGATATCCTTTTTTGCCCAAGCTGCCTTTTCAGGTTTTCGACTTGCCGGGTGTACAAATTTTTTGTATTTATCCCTAATTTTTGCCGGAACCCTTTTGGTTCACTGGGATGCCCTTATTTTTTCCTAGGTCAGTCAACCTAGCGGGTCTTTATTTATGCGTAGTATCTTTTCACTATGTCCGCATTAACAGGGTGAGGAAGGTCGTCACCGTCCATGGTGGTTAGAATCATGGCTCCACCAGAAAATATGCTTTTGATCACAAATGGCCCTTCGTACATGGGAGTCCATTTTCCCCTGGGATCACCTTGTGGCAGTATGATGCGCTTGATTACTAGATCACCCACTTGATATACCTGACGTATGACTTTTGTTGAAAGCCTTGATCATCCGTGTTTGATACATTTGACCATGACAGACAACAGTAAGCCTTTTTCTCATCAATCAGATTCAGTTGATCAAGTCGAGTCTGGATCCAATCGTCTTCGTTCAAACCTGCATCCTTCATGATCCTCAAAGAAGGGATCTGGATCTCAATAGGCAGGACAACCTCCTACCATATACCAGAGGGTAAGGTGTTGCCCCTGTTGACGTACGTGCTGAGGTGCGGTAACCATGAAGAGTAAATTGTTACATCTCATGCCAGTCTTTGTATGTCACTGTCATCTTCTGTATGATCTTCTTAATGTTTTTGTTAGCAGCCTCCACAGTGCCATTCATCTTCGGCCGGTAAGGGGAAGAATTATGATGTTGGATCTTGAATTGTTTACAGATTTTGGTGATCATTGTATTGTTGAGATTTGTACCATTGTCTATGATGATTCTCTCTGGTACACCATACCGACAAATCAGGTTATGTTTGATAAACTATGCCACAACATTCTTGGTAACAGTAGCAAAAGAGGCAGCCTCAACCCACTTCGTGAAGTAATCAATGGCCACTAGGATGAAGTGATGCCCATTAGAAGCAGTAGGTCTAATCTCTCCGATCATGTCAATGCCCCACATTGTAAAGGGCCAAGGAGCCATCAAGACATTCAAGGGAACCAGAGGTACATGTACTTTATCAACATAGATCTGGCATTTGTGACAAGTTCGGGAATGCTGATAACAGTCTGCTTCCATAGTGGACCAGTAATATCCTGCCCGTAGGATATTTTTAGCCATGGTGTGTCCACTAGAGTGGGTGCCAAACGTACCTTCGTGTAAATCTTTGATAATCCTCTCTATTTCTCTCTTGGCTATACACCGAAGTAAAGTAGAGTCATGATTACGCTTGTAAAGGATTCCATTACTAAGGAAGAACTTTGCAGAGAACCTCCTTAGAAATTTCTTATCATTGAAAGACGCCTCCTCAGGATATTCTTGAGTCTCAAGATACCTTTTCACTTCATGAAACCAAGGCTTGTCTGCTACTTCTTCGGTATCAATCTCATAGCAGTATGCTGGTTCATCCAACCTTTCAATAGTGATCCGAGGAGCTTCGTTGTCCCATCTGACCTTGTACATGGATGACATAGTAGCTAGTGTGTCCGCTAACTGATTCTCTTCTCGTGGAAAATGTTCAAAGGTAACTTCTTCAAAGTGTGGAAGCAATGTCAGCACATGTTCTTTGTAAGGGATAAGATTCGGGTGCTTCGTGTCCCAATCCCCTTTGATCTGACTTATTACCAAGGCCGAATCCCAGAAAATGCTCAAGACCTTGATCTTCAGGTCGATAGCAGCTTTGAGACCCATTGTGATACGGTGGGAGAACTGACTTGAGGTTTTGCGTTTGTTTTCGCAAATGTTTCGGTTGAGCAAGAGTCGCCACCGACTTTTTATTTTATCCTAAGGAAAGGTCAAAAAGTACAGGAAAGACCTTTGAGATGTTTTCGCGGGTTCGGGGGGTAGATTATGAAAAGGGAAGGTGGTAGCACCCTTTTCATCCATGGTTATCCATAGGCTCTTAGTTACTTGTTTTAGCTCACTTGTCTTTGCTTTTCAATTGTTTGAAATGGTGCTTTGTGTGTGTGATTTTGAAAATGTTTTGAAAAATATGCCTTGTCTAGGCAACCTTTGTAACAATTCTTTACTCGAATATTTCACAAAGGTGTTTGTCTTTTTGAAAAGATGTTTCAATGTTTTTTGAAAGTTTGTTTTGAAGTTGTGTTGAGATGTGTGTTTGTGAAGTGTGTTTGAAAATGGCAAGTGTGTTTTGCAAGTTTGATCAAGTAACTAAGAGCTATCTACCCTAATTTACTCAAAGATCTTTCCTTATGTTTTTAACCCTTTTAACAGTGTTGTTTCACCATTGTATTTGGTGAACAACCTTGCGTTAGGATGTTAACGGGACGGGCGCGGGTCATCGTTTAGACCATGAATGCAATAGTGTCAAGCATTTTTGGCAATTTTCTTGAGGGACTATGATCATTTTTGTTTAGGCAACAAGATAGCGTCATCGAGGGACTATGATCATTTGATTTGTTTTTGTTTTGCCAAAGACACTTAACATGCAACCATGGCCCATTTTTGAAAGCAACAAGCGGGATTACCCTAGAGGTGCAAGTGTAAATTGTGTATTGATTTTCATGCATTTGTCTTGTATTAGGTTATCTATCGGTTGATTTTGAATCTTCGCATACAAACCCTAATTACTATACAGTATATGGAAAGCGATAAATTGCGGGAATTTAAAGTCTAAGTTATTACAAATAAGTATCCGGGGATGGGGGTACAAATGTTTACAAATGGGGATGAGTCTTATCAGAATAGTAGTGTCCAAATATTATTTACAACCAAATCGAATCGTCACATTCTCAATGTAAAATATAGCAAGGTATAAGAATCAAAGATAAACAAAAGTATTGTGCCATGCATATGATTATTTACAAATGATTAAAATGAAAATTAAGTAATGTTATTATTTTTTGGGTTTTTTTGTTAATGTTATAGAAACTTGTATAAGATTAATTAAACAAAAGTTTTAAAATTAATTAACTTAATAAAATCTAATATTTATATATTTTAAGTGCAATAATAAAAAAAAGTATTGTTAATAAAACTTAATGTGAAAAAATTAATATATTATTTTTATTTACCAAAAGGAGTTAGGTTATATAAAAAAGAAAATAAGATGATGGTAATAAAAAAAAAGTGTTGATTTATATAAAAAAAAGTGTTATGAAAATTAAATGGGCTTAGGGGTATGTTCTTGGCCCAAGTGAAAAACAAACAAGGTTATAGAAAGAAAGGGGGTGTATGCGCCAGTTCCAATTGGGCTTGGTGTTTTGTACGTGGGGCAGGCCCAAACGGGTTCACAGAATTTTATTAGGGTTTCATTGTTTTGTTCAGAATAGGGTTTGCTCATGAACGGCGCCGCTCCCTTTCTTCTTCATCGTCCGCTTCGTCCTCTCTCAATCAAGGTTTCTGATGCCTTCCACTCGCCTCAGCCGCCGGACGCCACCTCCGCTCTCCTCTCTCCACAGTTGTACCAGGCGGTGATAAAAGGTAACGACTTTCTTCTTCATGTTTTAGGGTTTCAAAATTCGTGCATGTTATTGATTTTACATATTCTGATCTTCTATGTTATTTATGTTTGTGTGAGGTGTAAAAAAAAGGGAAGAGGAATTTATACCTTGGTTCTGCTTTTTTAGAAAGGAGAAGGAGAGTTTGGACTGGAGGCGTCTTAGGCGGCCGGGCGAGGGAGCGAGACGCTGAGGAAAGCTTTGTTCTGGTACTTGTATCTTTGCTTTGTTTTATGATGAATGCTATGCTTCTGAAAACCCTAGGGCATCTTCTTTTCTTCTTCTGATTGCTTTCCTTGTTGTTGTTCTGACTAGGCTATGTTGATGAACTTTAAATCTCTCTTTGGCTTGATTTGTTTTCAATGATGAGTATTTCTGAGATTTTCTTGCTTCTGACTTTTTGAATATTGGCTTTGTTGGCTTTTTCTAAGATGAAACTTTGATTCTGAGATGCTTTTGATATGTGTTTGGTTATGTTGGCTCTGTGATGAACATGGTTCTGAGAGTATTTTTGATGTGTTTCTGACTCTCTTCCTCTCTTGAACTTGGTTGGTATCATTTGGCTATTTTGGCCCTGTGATGAACATGGTTCTGAGAGTATTTGGATTTGCTTTGAGTTCAGTTACTTGATCTTGAAGGCAGGTTGAATGTTTGTATGCTTTTTGACAGGCTTGAGGCAGGTTTGTATGGTACAGTTGGGTTTATTGAAGTTTATGCAGGTTATGTTTATGCAGGCTTCAGGGCTTGTGTTTTATTGAGCTTGTTAGTTTGTTGTGTAGGCTTTCTTGTATGCAGGCTGGAGGTTTTTATGCAGGCTTGCTTCGGTTTCCAGTTTTGTTTGGATATTTTATGAAGGCAGGCTTATGTTTTGAACAAAGGTTTGAAGTTTTTGAGCTTGTTAGTTTTTGAGAGGCTTTGATGCAAGATGTGTTATGCTTGGCTTTGGTGTTTTACAGTTTTGTGATATCTGTTCTGGTTTTTTTGTCCTCTCCTGAACTATTCTGATTTGTTATATTTATTTATCTCTAAGCCTGCCTGAAAAAACTGTAAGCCTCTACTTCTCTCTCTCTTTTCTCTCTCTATTAAAGCATATTATATTGCTTAAAGGTACTTTCAATTCTGAAAAGGTGTTGGCCTAGGGAAAATGATGAAATTGGTTTTACAAGCTTGCTTGCAATGTTAGCTTTCTTCTGCATATTGTACTTTCTTCTTTTCTTTGATGACAGTTTGATAGCTTTTGATATCTTTTGGTATCTTCTTTGACAGCTTTGACAGCTTCCTTGGACAGTTTCTTGTAACTTAGTTTGCCATTCCTTACAATTTTAACTTGGTTTGGCATTGTTTACACTTGTGACTTGGTGAACTTTCTATGCAGCCTTGTGTATTTGTAACTTGGCTGTTTGGTTTGCCTTGTTTGAATTTATGCATCTTTGTGCATTTTGTTTAATTGATTCATATGCTTGTAAAATAATTTTTCTTTCCTCTTTGTGAACCAAGAAGAGAGTTTTCTTGTGATTTGCAGAGAGGACGAGCAAAAATAAAACAAACTGATTCCGGCCAACAACCTTTAATGATGAACTTTTTGATTAACTGTCTGAAAATGCCTTTTTTAATTCATCTGTGTTTGACTTCTCTTTTTCTGGCTTTGCAGGTGAATATCAGTTGGGCAAAGGAAGCAACAGTAGAAGATGAAGACTTAGGATAGATTTATTTTCTCTTTCAATTGTTTGTAATAAACATTATTATAAATACTGTAAATAAATTTACTGTATTCAAATAACACTTGTAACAACAATTAAAAGCGAATAAAAAATCTTTTGTCAGATAATTCTTTATTTCACTGTCTATTTAATTATTTAAGTTTATTGAATTAAAATAACTGGAAGTACATCCCAATTATTCTAACTTAGATAAAATAAATAATTAATAAACGTTGTAGTCTCACAAACCCCGCATTAACCAGCAATAAGCTCGGCATTCCAAATAACCAAAAGCATTGCACAATTAAACAAATAAACGTCCACACGCCTTTTACCTTACTGATCAAAACTAAAGCTTCAACTTTCAATCAGAAGCCTCAGCTTCTATCCCATATGTCTAGGCTTTGAGAAATAAACGGCAATCTTGAACAAGCATCAAAGTAGTGTGACAGTCAAATGAAATGCTGTGGATTCCAATTCTTTTGAGAATGCGCGTGCAAACCCTAATTCTGGATTTATTGTCAAAGAAGCGTCTGCTTGATCAAACCCTGAGCCAAACTCAACCAAACCCTAATAATCTGCTTGAACTGATTCAAAATCAATGGAAACCCTAATTTGGATAGACTGATAAGAAAAGTCTGTTTGACCGATTCTTGAGCCAATCTGAAAAAATCAGGAAACCCGAAGCTGTGATTTCTCGTGAAAAAGAGAGGGCAAATTTTGGGGTACAACAGTTGCCCCTGTTCAATCTTGAACCTGAAGAGTTAGATTGGCAGTTTTTGCCTTTCGTGACTCGAGGGTAAAAGGAGATTGGACACTAGAGTGCCCGAAAAATTTGACTCGTTAAAGTGTAGTTTGAGGGAATGGGCTTAAAGATGCCATTTGGAGAATGATTATTGAATTGCTATTTGTAAGTTGAAAGAAGGAACCTGTGTAGGGTTTTCTGATGATGAGTCCGTGTAAAACTGCATCTGAATTTGAGAAGGAATCGGTGTAAGGTTGCCTGATGATGAGTCCGTGTAAAACTACATATAAATTTGAGAAGGAACCGGTGTAGGGTTGCTTCATGATGAGTCCGTGTAAAACTACATCTGAATTTGAGAAGGAACCGGTGTAGGGTTGCTTCATGATGAGTCCGTGTAAAACTTATCTGAAAATGAGAAGGAACCGGTGTAGGGTTGCTTCATGATGAGTCCGTGTAAAACTACATCTGAATTTGAGAAGGAACTGGTGTAGGGTTGCTTCATGATGAGTCCGTGTAAAACTTCATCTAAAAATGAGAAGGAATCGGTGTAGGGTTGCTTCATGATGAGTCCGTGTAAAACTACATCTGAATTTGAGAAGGAACCGGTGTAGGGTTGCTTCATGATGAGTCCGTGTAAAACTTCATCTGAAAATGAGAAGGAACCGGTGTAGGGTTGCTTCATGATGAGTCCGTGTAAAACTACATCTGAATTTGAGAAGGAACCGGTGTAGGGTTGCTTCATGATGAGTCCGTGTAAAACTACATATGAATTTGAGAAGGAACCGGTGTAGGGTTGCTTCATGATGAGTCCGTGTAAAATTGTATCTGAATTTGAGAAGGAACCAATGTAGGGTTGCCTGATGATGAGTCCGTGTAAAACTGCATCTTGGAAAGAGAAGGAACCGGTGTAGGGTTGCTTCATGATAAGTCCGTGTAAAACTGCATCTTGGAAAGAGAAGGAGCCGGTGTAGGGTTACTTCATGACGAGTCCGTGTAAAACTGCATCTGGAATTGAGAAGGAACCGGTGTAGGGTTGCTTCATGATGAGTACGTGTAAAACTGCATCTGGAATTGAGAAGGAACCGGTGTAGGGTTGCTTCATGATGAGTCCGTGTAAAACATCATCTGAAATTGAGAAGGAACCGGTGTAGGGTTGCTTCATGATGAGTCCGTGTGAAACTTCATCTGGAATTGAGAAGGAACCGATGTAGGGTTGCTTCATGATGAGTCCGTGTAAAACTTCATCTGGAATTGAGAAGGAACCGGTGTAGGGTTGCTTCATGATGAGTCCGTGTAAAACTTCATCTGGAATTGAGAAGGAACCGGTGTAGGGTTGCTTGATGATGAGTCCGTGTAAAACTTCACCTGGAATTGAGAAGGAACTGGTGTAGGGTTGCTTCATGATGAGTCCGTGTAAAACTGCATCTGGAATTGAGAAGGAACCGGTGTAGGTTTGCTTCATGATGAGTCCGTGTAAAACATCATCTGGAATTGAGAAGGAACCTGTGTAGGGTTGCTTCATGATGAGTCCGTGTAAAACTTCATCTGGAATTGAGAAGGAACCGGTGTAGGGTTGCTTCATGATGAGTCCGTGTAAAACTTCATCTAAAAATGAGAAGGAATCGGTGTAGGGTTGCTTCATGATGAGTCCGTGTAAAACTACATCTGAATTTGAGAAGGAACCGGTGTAGGGTTGCTTCATGATGAATCCGTGTAAAACTTCATCTGAAAATGAGAAGGAACCGATGTAGGGTTGCTTCATGATGAGTCCGTGTAAAACTACATCTGAATTTGAGAAGGAACCGGTGTAGGGTTGCTTCATGATGAGTCCGTGTAAAACTACATATGAATTTGAGAAGGAACCGGTGTAGGGCTGCTTCATGATGAGTCCGTGTAAAATTGTATCTGAATTTGAGAAGGAACCGATGTAGGGTTGCCTGATGATGAGTCCGTGTAAAACTGCATCTTGGAAAGAGAAGGAACCGGTGTAGGGTTGCTTCATGATAAGTCCGTGTAAAACTGCATCTTGGAAAGAGAAGGAGCCGGTGTAGGGTTACTTCATGATGAGTCCGTGTAAAACTGCATCTGGAATTGAGAAGGAACCGGTGTAGGGTTGCTTAATGATGAGTACGTGTAAAACTGCATCTGGAATTGAGAAGGAACCGGTGTAGGGTTGCTTCATGATGAGTCCGTGTAAAACATCATCTGAAATTGAGAAGGAACCGGTGTAGGGTTGCTTCATGATGAGTCCGTGTGAAACTTCATCTGGAATTGAGAAGGAACCGATGTAGGGTTGCTTCATGATGAGTCCGTGTAAAACTTCATCTGGAATTGAGAAGGAACCGGTGTAGGGTTGCTTCATGATGAGTCCGTGTAAAACTTCATCTGGAATTGAGAAGGAACCGGTGTAGGGTTGCTTGATGATGAGTCCGTGTAAAACTTCACCTGGAATTGAGAAGGAACTGGTGTAGGGTTGCTTCATGATGAGTCCGTGTAAAACTGCATCTGGAATTGAGAAGGAATCAGTGTAGGGTTGCTTCATGATGAGTCAGTGTAAAACATCATCTGGAATTGAGAAGGAACCTGTGTAGGGTTGCTTCATGATGAGTCCGTGTAAGACTTCATCTGGAATTGAGAAGGAACCGGTGTAGGGTTGCTTCATGATGAGTCCGTGTAAAACTTCATCTGGAATTGAGAAGGAACCGGTGTAGGGTTGCTTCATGATGAGTCCGTGTAAAACTTCATCTGGAATTGAGAAGGAACCGGTGTAGGGTTGCTTCATGATGAGTCTGTGTAAAACTTCATCTGGAATTGAGAAGGAACCGGTGTAGGGTTGCTTCATGATGAGTTCGTGTAAAACTGCATCTGAATTTGAGAAGGAACCGGTGTAGGGTTGCTTCATGATGAGTCCGTGTAAAACTGCATCTGAATTTTAAAAAAAAGGTTGTTGTCGACCTTTTGCTGAAAAAGGTAAATTGTTAGTTGAAACACAAAGTTATGTTGCATGAAATGTATGATGCAATATATGTGTTTTGTCAATGCTCATGATTTATGAACGTGATGTATGCGTATGTAGGCTGATGAGATGTCTTGCTGAGGAAGATAATAGCGGGAGATAATAAAATCTTTGACCGCTGTTGGGGAAAATAAATCCTTGATTGCTGCTGGGGATTGAAAATCCTGGACTGCTGTTGAAGAGTATATGTGTCTTCAAACTTTTCTTAAAATATTTCCAATGGGTTCCTGTTTCGTTGTTTGAGGAGAACTCCGCTGGGGGAAGTTGAAAACTCTGTGGAGAGTATGTTTATTTCTGCTTGGAAAAAAGAGTTCAGGAGTCTTATTCGTCCGTTGCTCTACTGGGGAGTCGAAGTTGAATTGATATCGGGTCGGGTTCAGGTTTCGCAGTAACTTGCTGGGGATTGTAGAGTAGTCTACTGGAGAAGAGGAGTTGTGGTCCTTTGATTTGTAATAGTCAGAGAGGAAAACTCAAGCTAGGGAATCATCCTATGAGAAGGGTTTTGGGGAGATTTGTCACTGCCCCTAGTAGCAAGTACTTGTGGCACGGCCTGGAAATGTTTGACTGTATGTAACCCTTTGTCGGGATTGACGTTCAATGCCTCAAGTGTCGGAGATGGAGACTTGCCCCTTGTTATCCTGCAATTGAGTGATTTCTTGACATTTTGACTGGGCTGCCCCAGTGTTTTTTTTTTTGAAAGATTTGTTGAAATCTTGACTGGACTGCCCCAGGTGTGCTGGATGGTGACATGTCAAGTCCCCTTGTTGATAGGAGATTTGTCAATGGAAGTGTCATCCTTTTTGAAGTGATTTTATTCACTGAGAGAGCTTT
Organism: Vicia faba; assembly: GCA_948472305.1. Lineage (NCBI taxonomy): Eukaryota > Viridiplantae > Streptophyta > Magnoliopsida > Fabales > Fabaceae > Vicia > Vicia faba. Next base: position 180,494,847 of record OX451741.1, on the reverse strand, counting down.
CGTTCATCGGATATTCATTGTGTGAATTTCTCCGCTGTCAAACAAATAGCCAAATGCAAACAGTGATATTCAAGTAATGCAAAGTTTATGTTTGTCTCGAAGCTTTGAAAAAATGTGTTTTTTAGCAGAAAACTTTTTATAAGACAAATTCAACACAAGATTTAGGGCAACGCCTTACAGGAGTCAGGATACCTTTTGTAACAGTATGATTTCGAACTAACCCATGCTTCAATTAGGACTTTTGAAGGGTTGTAACGTGGCTTGGTTCACGGTTTAAGAAAAAAAGGATAAAGGCTCAAAGTATGTTTGTACCCACCCGCTCTTCGTGATGTTCTTCAATCCTAAACTCAGTTAATTGTGCGTCGAACTCTATTCGATTTTGGAACGACTTTTTGGTGATGGTTCACACCAGTTGAATTTGTTGGAAGACAGTCATCATCATTTTTTTGCAACATTTTTCATGTTGTTGAGGATTTGTAATGACCTCTTTCTTTTGATTTCTTATCCCTAACTTTTGCCTGACTGTTCCTGTTTTCGAGATTACAGTCAGCGGGATGCCCCAGCTTTCTTAAGCCTCCTTTGTAGGTTTTGGCTCAGTGGGCTTTTCTCTTTTGAGAGATAATGACTGCCTATGAGATAAGGAACCATCACTGTCTTTTGATTCCAAAGGAATGTTTTTTGATGTCGTTCGTTGTATTACGAACTGAGAGTTTGCGACTTTAATGCACATCTTTTTTTTTGGATTAACTGAGAGACTACCCTGCCCCAGGTTTAAATCGAAGGTTTTAATTTGTTTAGAACAGAAAGCTCCTACTTCTTTGGCTCGAAGGGGTTGACTAGGGATTATCTTCCTTATGACTCCAATGTTTAGGATTTGAAAGAAATGCCTGTACATCGTCAGCAAGGTCTGTTCAAAAGCATATTGTATGAGATTACGGTATTATTTTGTCATCCTCCCTCTAAAGGCTTGTAGCTTTTTATCAAGAGTTAAATATCATAAAGAAAGCATAAGAATAGTGAAAACGAATGGATGAATTCAAGACAAACATATGCAATGCATTAATGAAACAAAGTTTGACATTAATAGATAATTGTTTGAATAACAAAAGAGATTACAACTTGAAAATTCAAATGGAACAAAGACGCTCTCAATGATTTGCCAAAGGAGCATTGATTATGCTGGAGTCTCCGGAGGACCAAACTCAATCTCCTTGGCATCAACCAAATTATGAATCTTGTACTTCAATGCCCAACAATCGTTAGTATCATGCCCGGGACTGTCAGAATGATAAGCACATGTGGCCTTAGGATTGTAGTTAGGAGAAGAAGTCTTGGGGTTTGGATGAGGTCCTATTAATGCAATCAAATTCATCCTTAACAAGTGTTGCAGCGCTTGAGACAACGGCATGTTGATGTTAGTGAACTGTCTTTTAGGCTCGTCTGGCCTTCGTTGATTTCCCTTTTGTTGTTATCGGTGTGACGTAGAACCAGATACCAGGATTGCCCCTACGTGTCGGTGACTTTTTGGACTGTTCACAACATTGGACTCTTTCCTCCCATTGTGGGGGATTTTCTGTGCATCAGAGGGTGTAGCTCCTTGGATCTTTCCACTTTTGATGCCAGCTTCGACCCTTTCGCCGATCAGTATTAGCTCGGTGAACCCGACTGAGGAGCTTCCAATTAAGTGATTGAAGAGAGGCCCTGTCAAAGTTCCCATGAAGATGTCAAATAGCTCTCTGTCAGTTAAAGGGGGTTGCACCCTACCAGCCAGATCTCTCCACTTTTGAGCGTATCCTTTGAAGTTCTCGTCAGAACCCATGGTCATGTTCTGCAATTGCACATGAGTTGGTGCAAGATCAGCATTATACTGATACTGTTTGTAAAAAGCAACAGCTAAGTCCTCCCAGGTGTGGATGCGAGAACTCTCCAATTGATAAAACCACTCGAGTTGAGTCCTTACCAGGCTTTCTTGGAAGAAATGGATCCAAAGCTTTGGATCAGTTGTGTATGGTTAAATCTTGCGGGCATAAGACTTCAGGTGCATCTTAGGGCAAGAAACTCCATCGTACAGGGCAAAGGTAGGGACTTTGAACTTTGGTGGGATGACCAATCCAGAAACTAAACCCATGTCTCCTAAATCCAAGCCAGGTATCTGTTGAATCTCCATAGCACTGAGGCGATCCTCCAACTGTTTGTACTTGTCATCAGCGGGAGGATATTGTTCCTCGGAGTAGTCAGCTTCAACTTCATCAATCTCTAAATTGTGGTCTTCTTCAAGACTATCCCCTATGTTGGATGGAGTTGAAAGGTCTAGGGTTTTAGGTCTCCTTCTCAAGTTCAGGATGCTTGCTGCCTTCTTGGACTTCTTCTTCTTGTCTTTGAGAAGGAGAGCTTTCAGATCCTCTTGACCTTTACCCATAGCCAGAAGCATTTGTTGGAATTGAGCGTTTTGAGCTTGGAGATCTTTCACCGTTTGTTCCATGTCCATCTTACTGAAATAAACATTAGGAAGATAAGGAGACCTGTATAGGAGAAACCTGTTATGATGCGATGCATGATATGTGGATGCATGTTTTCAAGGATCTCGTGGGGTAAACACAAGAAAATGTTAGACGTTGAATTTTGATCAACATCTTTGATTGGATAACTTTGTATCGGTGGATGTCTTTCCATGAGAATCAAGCTCACCATGTCAAGTGGGTCATAGCCCCTGATTCAAGTTGTTGCACTTGATCTTTGATGGCATTTGTTTAGAGGAGAAACCTCTTGCCATTTGGTAGACGTTTGGTTCAACGTGACCCTGCATCAAAAGACCCTCGAGATCCTTGAAATGGTTATTGTAAATGCTATGGTATGATGTTATGATGTTATGTACATGTATGCAAAAGTAAGCAAGTATATATACAGGTAATCATATTCACACAGAGAAAACAAGTCCTTAGGTTTAGGCTTGCATGGGGTTCATAGGTAAGTACCCTCTTGAAGTTAGTTGGCTCATCCTGTCCTAAAATAGAAACCGGGTTCTAAGGAGCTCAATATCACTGGATTATTTTCTATGTTCATTGTTTTGGTTTAGCCACTTAACTGGCGACCAAAATATTCCAAGAAAACAACCCTCAATGAGTGTAGTATCGAGTATCTACCAACTTTGGACTGCACCAAAGTCGGTCATCTCACTACCCCTAAAAAGGCCAAGATGGTTAAGTAAGGTTCTAATAGTTCGTTAGTGCTTCATGACATCACTCAGCGGCCCCGTATTCTCCTTGACTACTCAAGGGCTACCGGTACTCACAAATATGTCACACTAATATAGCTACTGCTTCAACCATGTCGGTATACCCCACACAGTTCCCTCACAGTTTATTGCTATTTACCTAAGAAGGTGCCCCCAAATCCGGGTGTAGGATTTACAACAAACCCAAACAAGGAACCCAAAAGTAAAGAAAACAAAGCAATCAAGGTAAGCAAGTAAAGGTGATCTAAAACCCTAAGGTAACACCACTTTTAGAAATCTCCCCCAGCAGAGTCGCCAGTTCTGTGATATGGTGGGAGAACTGACTTGAGGTTTTGCGTTTGTTTTTGCAAAGGTTTCGGTTGAGCAAGAGTCTCCACCGACTTTTTATTTTATCCTAAGGAAAGGTCAAAAAGCACAGGAAATACCTTTGAGATGTTTTCGCGGGTTCGGGGGGTAGATTATGAAAAGGGAAGGTGCTAGCACCCTTTTCATCCATGGTTATCCATGGGCTCTTAGTTACTTGTTTTAGATCACTTGCCTTTGCTTTTCAATTGTTTGAAATGGTGCTTTGTGTGTGTGGTTTTGAAAATGTTTTGAAAAAGATGCCTTGTCTAGGCAACCTTTGTAACAATTCTTTACTCGAATGTTTTACAAAGGTGTTTGTCTTTTTGAAAAGATGTTTCAATGTTTTTTGAAAGTTTGTTTTGAAGTTGTGTTGAGATGTGTGTTTGTGAAGTGTGTTTGAAAATGGCAAGTGTGTTTTGCAAGTTTGATCAAGTAACTAAGAGCTATCTACCCTAATTTACTCAAAGATCTTTCCTTATGTTTTTAACCCTTTTAACAGTGTTGTTTCACCATTGTATTTGGTGAACAACCTTACGTTAGGATGTTAACGGGACGGGCGCGGGTCATCGTTTAGACTATGAATGCAATAGTGTCAAGCATTTTTGGCAATTTTCTTTAGGGACTATGATCATTTTTGTTTAGGAAACAAGATAGCGTCATTGAGGGACTATGATCATTTGATTTGTTTTTGTTTTGCCAAAGACACTTAACATGCAACCATGGCCCATTTTTGAAAGCAACAAGCGGGATTACCCTAGAGGTGCAAGTGTAAATTGTGTATTAATTTTCATGCATTTGTCTTGTATTAGGTTATCTATCGGTTGATTTTGAATCTTCGCATACAAACCCTAATTACTATACAGTATATGGAAAGCGATAAATTGCGGGAATTTAAAGTCTAAGTTATTACAAATAAGTATCCGGGGATGGGGGTACAAATGTTTACAAATGGGGATGAGTCTTATCAGAATAGTAGTGTCTAAATATTATTTACAACCAAATCGAATCGTCACATTCTCAATGTAAAATATAGCAAGGTATAAGAATCAAAGATAAACAAAAGTATTATGCCATGCATATGATTATTTACAAATGATTAAAATGAAAATTAAGTAATGTCATTACTTTTTGTGTTTTTTTGTTAATGTTATAGAAACTTGTATAAGATTAATTAAACAAAAGTTTTAAAATTAATTAACTTAATAAAATCTAATATTTACATATTTTAAGTGCAATAATAAAAAAAAAGTATTGTTAATAAAACTTAATGTGAAAAAATTAATATATTATTTTTATTTACCAAAAGGAGTTAGGTTATATAAAAAAGAAAATAAGATGATGGTAATAAAAAAAAGTGTTGATTTATATAAAAAAAGTGTTAAGAAAATTAAATGGGCTTAGGGGTATGTTCTTGGCCCAAGTGAAAAACAAACAAGGTTATAGAAAGAAAGGGGGTGTATGCGCCAGTTCCAATTGCGTGGGACAGGCCCAAACGGGTTCACAGAATTTTATTAGGGTTTCATTGTTTTGTTCAGAATAGGGTTTGCTCATGAACGGCGCCGCTCCCTTTCTTCTTCATCGTCCGCTTCGTCCTCTCTCAATCAAGGTTTCTGATGCCTTCCACTCGCCTCAGCCGCCGGACGCCACCTCCGCTCTCCTCTCTCCACAGTTGTACCAGGCCGTGATAAAAGGTAACGACTTTCTTCTTCATGTTTTAGGGTTTCAAAATTCGTGCATGTTATTGATTTTACATATTCTGATCTTCTATGTTATTTATGTTTGTGTGAGGTGTAAAAAAAAGGGAAGAGGAATTTATACCTTGGTTCTGCTTTTTTAGAAAGGAGAAGGAGAGTTTGGACTGGAGGCGTCTTAGGCGGCCGGGCGAGGGAGCGAGACGCTGAGGAAAGCTTTGTTCTGGTACTTGTATCTTTGCTTTGTTTTATGATGAATGCTATGCTTCTGAAAACCCTAGGGCATCTTCTTTTCTTCTTCTGATTGCTTTCCTTGTTGTTGTTCTGATTAGGCTATGTTGATGAACTTTAAATCTCTCTTTGGCTTGATTTGTTTTCAATGATGAGTATTTCTGAGATTTTCTTGCTTCTGACTTTTTGAATATTGGCTTTGTTGGCTTTTTCTAAGATGAAACTTTGATTCTGAGATGCTTTTGATATGTGTTTGGTTATGTTGGCTCTGTGATGAACATGGTTCTGAGAGTATTTTTGATGTGTTTCTGACTCTCTTCCTCTCTTGAACTTGGTTGGTATCATTTGGCTATTTTGGCCTTGTGATGAACATGGTTCTGAGAGTATTTGGATTTGCTTTGAGTTCAGTTACTTGATCTTGAAGGAAGGTTGAATGTTTGTATGGTTTTTGACAGGCTTGAGGCAGGTTTGTATGGTACAGTTGGGTTTATTGAAGTTTATGCAGGTTATGTTTATGCAGGCTTCAGGGCTTGTGCTTTACTGAGCTTGTTAGTTTGTTGTGTAGGCTTTCTTGTATGCAGGCTGGAGGTTTTTATGCAGGCTTGCTTCAGTTTCCAGTTTTGTTTGGATATTTTATGAAGGCAGGCTTATGTTTTGAACAAAGGTTTGAAGTTTTTGAGCTTGTTAGTTTTTGAGAGGCTTTGATGCAGGATGTGTTATGCTTGGCTTTGGTGTTTTACAGTTTTGTGATATCTGTTCTGGTTTTTCTGTCCTCTCCTGAACTATTCTGATTTGTTATATTTATTTATCTCTAAGCCTGCCTGAAAAAACTGTAAGCCTCTACTTCTCTCTCTCTTTTCTCTCTCTATTAAAGCATATTATATTGCTTAAAGGTACTTTCCATTCTGAAAAGGTGTTGGCCTAGGGAAAATGCTGAAATTGGTTTTACAAGCTTGCTTGCAATGTTAGCTTTCTTCTGCATATTGTACTTTCTTCTTTTCTTTGATGACAGTTTGATAGCTTTTGATATCTTTTGGTATCTTCTTTGACAGCTTTGACAGCTTCCTTGGACAGTTTCTTGTAACTTAGTTTGCCATTGCTTACAATTGTAACTTGGTTTGGCATTGTTTACACTTGTGACTTGGTGAACTTTCTATGCAGCCTTGTGTATTTGTAACTTGGCTGTTTGGTTTGCCTTGTTTGAATTTATGCATCTTTGTGCATTTTGTTTAATTGATTCATATGCTTGTAAAATAATTTTTCTTTCCTCTTTGTGAACCAAGAAGAGAGTCTTCTTGTGATTTGCAGAGAGGACGAGCAAAAATAAAACAAACTGATTCCGGCCAACAACCTTTAATGATGAACTTTTTGATTAACTGTCTGAAAATGCCTTTTTTAATTCATCTGTGTTTGACTTCTCTTTTTCTGGCTTTGCAGGTGAATATCAGTTGGGCAAAGGAAGCAACAGTAGAAGATGAAGACTTAGGATAGATTTATTTTCTCTTTCAATTGTTTGTAATAAACATTATTATAAATACTGTAAATAAATTTACTGTATTCAAATAACACTTGTAACAACAATTAAAAGCGAATAAAAAATCTTTTATCAGATAATTCTTTATTTCACTGTCTATTTAATTATTTAAGTTTCTTGAATTAAAATAAATGGAAGTACATCCCAATTATTCTAACTTAGATAAAATAAATAATTAATAAACGTTGTAGTCTCACAAACCCCGCATTAACCAGCAATAAGCCCGGCATTCCAAATAACTAAAAGCATTGCACAATTAAACAAACAAACGTCCACACGCCTTTTACCTTACTGATCAAAACTAAAGCTTCAACTTTCAATCAGAAGCCTCATCTTCTATCCCATATGTCTAGGCTTTGAGAAATAAACGGCAATCTTCAACAAGCATCAAAGTAGTGTGACAGTCAAATGAAATGTTGTGGATTCCAATTCTTTTGAGAATGCGCGTGCAAACCCTAATTCTGGATTTATTGTCAAAGAAGCGTCTGCTTGATCAAACCCTGAGCCAAACTCAACCAAACCCTAATAACCTGCTTGAATTGATTCAAAATCAATGGAAACCCTAATTTGGATAGACTGATAAGAAAAGTCTGTTTGACCGATTCTTGAGCCAATCTGAAAAAATCAGGAAACCCGAAGCTGTGATTTCTCGTGAAAAAGAGAGGGAAAATTTTGGGGTACAACACCCATGATGCATGCTTCATACTCAGCCATATTGTTGGTACAGTTGAAACATAATCTGGCGATGAAAGGAGTATGACATCCCTCGGGAGATATGATTACAACACCAATGCCATTGTCGAGTGCGTTCGAGGCTCTGTCAAAAACCATTGTCCATCGGGATCCTTCCTCAGGTCCTTCATCCGGTCCAGGTTCTTCACAGTCAATCACTAACATAATGTTCTCATCCGGGAATTTAAAGTTCATGGATTGGTAGTCATCCACAGTCTGATGAGCCAAATGATCAGCTAGTACACTTCCCTTGATTGCTTTTTGGGTCGTGTATTAGATATCGTATTTGGTCAAGATCATTTTCCATCTTGCTATTCTTCTGGAGAGTGCGGGCTTCTTGAAGATATACTTGATCAGATCCATATTAGATATCAACAAAGTAGTGTGGGTCAACATATAATGCCTCAGTAGGCGAGCAGCCCATGCCAAAGCGTAGCAAGTTTTCTCGAGCAGTGAGTATCTTGTTTCATAGTCGATAAACTTTTTGCTAAGGTAGTATATTACGTGCTCTTTTCGACCGGACTCGTGATGCTTCCCCAGCACACACACCCATTGAATTATCTAACATTGTTAAGAACATTATCAAAGGTCTTATTTCAATCAGAGGCATCAGAATTAGAGGCTCGTGAAGGTATTCCTTGATTCTCTCGAAGGCGGTCTGGCATTCGTCATTCCATTTTACCACTTGATCTTTCTTCAGAAGCTTGAAGGTTGGCTCACAAGTAGCAGTTAAATGGGAAATGAACCTGGCAATGTATTTTAGGCATCCCAAGAAACCTCTAACCTCCTTCTCATTGCGAGGAGCCAGCATCTCTTGTATAGCCTTCACCTTTGCAGGGTCTACCTGAATACCCTTGTCGCTAACAATGAAACCTAGAAGCTTACCAGACCTTACCCTGAAGGTGCACTTGTTCGAATTTAACCTCATCTTGTACGTCTTCAACCTATCAAACAGTTTTTGTAGGTGATCAAGGTGATCTTCCTCAGTTTGAAACATGTCTATCATGTCATCAACATAGACCTTTTATCTCGCAGTGAATCATGTTATGAAACAAAGCTACCATAGCTCGTTGATAGGTTACCCCAGTGTTCTTCAACCCAAATGGAATCACTTTGTAACAGAAAGTGCCCCATTGTGTAACGAAGGTGGTCTTCTCCATGTCTTCAGGTGCCATCTTGATCTGATTGTAACCAGAGAAACCGTCCATGAAGGAAAAGATCTTGTGCTGCACGGTGTTGTCAACCATAACGTCAATGTGGGGAAGCGGAAAGTCATCCTTGGGGCTGGCCCTGTTCAGATCTCTGTAGTCCACACACATCTGTACCTTGCCGTCCTTTATAGGCACCAGAACTACGTTAGTAACCCATTGGGGATAAGAGGTGACAACTAAGAACCCAATGTTGAATTGTTTCATAACCTCTGCTTTGATCTTCTTTGAGATTTCAGGGTGCATACGACGGACCTTCTGCTTTACCATAGGGCAATCTTCTTTGGTTGGCAGACGATGAACCATAATATACGTTTCTAGTCCTGGCATGTCTTCATATGACCAGGCGAAGATCTCGACATAGTCATGCAACATCTGTATCAACCACTATTTGACATTAAACTCCAAATTTGCACCTATCTTGACCTCTTTTTTGTCCTCTTCTATTCCCAAGTTTATTGTCTCTACTGGCTCTTCATGAGGTTGTATAGTCCTTTCTTCCTGCTGTAACAGCCTAGCAAGTTCTCCGGATACCTCACAATCTTCCTCACCTTCGTCCTCGGCTCGGTTGATCGGATTTTTAAAGTCATAACCGGCAATTGGAGAACTGTTATCAACGGGATCCAGAGTGGATATGGATCTGCAGTTTGATACGTGAGTGTGTGTAAGAGCATAGTTGTATAGACAAAGTAAAAGCAAGAAAAGAAAAATAGAGAGCACAAAATTTGTATGCAAAACCGTCCAATGCTTTATTAATTCCATATGAAGTTGAAACATGATAACCCTCACAAATAAACCATTGTGCCCCGAGTAAGACACATGGCCATATAGTTTATATTGTTTATTACATATCCAAAAACAAGAAAGACAATTACTTCTAAATAAAAGTAATTGGTATAAAGTCTTTTGTCGTCCAGTTAATGGGTCCACCGTTGGTAGTAGGAAAGATCCAGCTATCCATGTCATAGTCACCATCAGTGTCTTCTAGGGCGTTGACCCCATGATTGTTGATGCGTAAGGGAGGACTTCCAGCATGAGCACGGAGAACGAACCTTTGAGCCCCTAAAGGGAAACCCAAACCAAAGTTATCAGATTTGTACAAAATATCAGGGAGTTGCCCCCAGATGGTACACCCACCTTCTTCAATAACTGCTTTGGTGTCCTTAAGAGAAGCCATCTTTAAGGGAGGTCTGGTGATCTTGGGCAGATTGGTGACAGTTTCAGTTGCAACCATAGTCTGAGGCACCTCTTCGAAGTTCTGACATGGAGTTTCGATGAACTCTCCATCCATGTCCACATATCTGAAGGAGTTCGGGTGGCTTACCATATATTCCTCTTCATCATGTACCGTGACAATCTTTCCTTTTACCGGGTATTTCATCATCTGATACAACATGGACGTGATAGCTCCCGCCCCATGGATCCAAGGGCACCCCAATAAACAAGAATAGGATGGTTTGATATCCATCACGTAGAAGGTGGAGTCAAAGGTCTGAGAACCAACTTTGATGGGGATGTCCACCTCCCCGTGCACCATTCTCTTCGAACCATCGAAAGCCCTCACTACAATGTTGTTGGGTTTCAGGGTCAAACCTTCACAGTCTAACCTGTCCAGAGCCTTCTTGGGCAACACGTTCAATGATGAACCAGTATCTACTAGTACATGGTCCAAAGTAGTTCCCCTGCATTCGAGGAACCATGCAGCGCGTCATTGTGTTTCCTCCCTCTGGGTGTCAGATCAGCATCAAAAAAACCTAGACCGTTATCAACCATCAAACTGGCCACACAATCTTCAAACTTGTCACTGGAGGTTTCTTGTGGAACATGGGCAGTTTTAAGGAACTTCACCAAAGCCTTTGCATGAGCTTTGGAGCACAACAGTAAGGCTAGCATAGAAATCTTGGAAGGGGTCTGCCCCAGCTGTTCGACCATATTGTAGTCTCTCTCCTTTATGATCTTTAAAATTTCTTCCATTTCCTTCTTGGAAGCCTCTGGGATAGATTCTGAATGTGCCTTCGTCTGGACAAGCTCAATCAATATGTTTTTGCCCCGAGTCTCAGCCGACTCAGTGATAGGGGTGGCCATAGCAGTATTCACAGGAATTGTAGTAGTAGTATCAGCAGGAACGATAGTAGGAATGATCACAAGACTAGTAATGGCTTTTGGAGGAGAAATCTCAGGGGAGAACACTCTTCCACTTCTTGTTATTTTGCTGGTTCCAACAATGTTGCCAACGTCGGGATCAGCATTTTCAGAAACTTGGTCTTCAATAGCCAGCAGGTCTTGCTTGACACTGTGGTAGTAGACGTCAGCCCCATAGTTCCAAGGAACAACTTTGTCCGAGGAGTACGGGATTGGCCCTGGCATAGTGATAGTGGAGCCAACTTCGGAGCAGATGTAATCCTTACTGGTCTTTTGGTGGAGACCCTGGGAGGATTGGCGGAAATGGTTATGATTGAAACATTCTTGTAAGAAACAGTCGAAACGGGAGTCTTCTCAAACAAAATCTCTCTATCATCCATCAGGCGCTGAACACCTGCCTTCAAAAAATGGCAACCAGTCGGTAGAGATAAACATGAGTGGCAACCTTCACCACAACCCAGAAATAAACCGGCTCTCAACAAGTTCCACTTAACGGTCATGAGAGGAGTAACAAGTTCCTCAACAGAAGTAACGAAAATATCATCTTCAGTAGCATTAACTCCACAGTCGTGCTTGGGCATAGGAACAATGATAACATTGGGAATCTCAGGATCATCAAATTCAATCTCCTTCACCTCGATCAGGTCTTGCACCTTGTTTTTCAAAGCCCAATTGTCGTTGGTATCATGACCTGGACTGTCTGAATGGTATGCACATCGAGCATTTAGGTTATAGCAAGGAGACGTGGTGTTGGGATTCTTAGGAGCTTCCCGCAAAGTCACCGGATTAGATTTCAGCAAGTGTGACAAGACTTGAGACAGAGTCATGTTTATCTGGGTAAACTGTCTTACAGGCCTTTCTGCTCTAGGATGATTGTTCCTTTGTTGAGTAGGTGCAGGTTTAGAGATTATAACAACCCCTACCACTGGACGGCGCTCGGTTCTGCTCTGATTTCATTGATTGTACACAACACTGACCTCTTTTTTCCCTACGAAAGGTCTCTTTCCCTCACTTGAAGAGGCATCCTTCTGAATCTTGCCACTTCTAATCCCAGCTTCCACTCTTTCCCCTGTCAAAATCAATTCAATAAAGCCGGCTGAGGAGCTTCCAATCAGATGATTGAAGAACAGACCAGATAGGGTGCCCAAAAACATATCCACTAACTCCCTATCAGACATGGGAGGTTAGACTCTTCCTTCTAAGTCCCTCCACTTCTGAGCATAGTATTTAAAGCCCTCGCTCGAACCTATAGACATACTTTGGAGTTGTGTACGGGTGGGAGAAAGGTCTGCATTATACTGATACTGCTTGTAGAAAGCAGCAACCAGGTCTTCCCAATTACAGATGTTGGTCCCTTCCAGCTAGTAGAACCATTCAAGTTGAGTCTCGGATAGACTATCTTGAAAGAAGTGGACCCATAAGTCCTTGTCAGTAGTGTGAGGCTGGATCTTCCTCACATAATATCGAAGATGCATCTTGGGACATGAAACCCCATCATATTTGGAGAACACCGACACCTTGAACTTTTGCGGGATGACAACCCCAGAGACCAAACCCATCTCTTTAAAATCCAGCCCAGGCACCTTCTAGATTTCCATTGCACTTAGACGCTCTTCCAGCTCTTTGTATTTTTCGTCACCCGGAGGATACTGCTCTTCATTATAATCAGTCTCATTATCAGATTCCCTTGGACTGGGGTCTTCCTCTCTTGTCTCCCATTCTTGATTTTCTCCTTCTTTTGATGAATATGTCAGCTCGACCACTTGTCTTAACGGTCCTTTGAACCTCCTTCCTAAGTTCACCACACCAGCTGCCTTCCTTGGTTTCTTGGTCTTTTCTTTAACTATCAGGGCTTTCAGTTCCTCTTGCCCCTTGGCCAGAGCCATGATCATCTATTGAAATTGAGAATTCTGAGTCTGTAGATCCTTCACTGTTTGTTCTAGAGCCATTGCTAAAATAAACAGCGAAACAGATGAGAAACTTGCTTTGAAACCTGTTTATGCAATGATATGCATGATATATGTATGCAATGTTTTCAAGGATTTCTAAGACTTAAATTTGCTTAAACGGAAAGAGAAAAAACGTTAATTGCATTAAGAAGTTTTATCAATCACAATGATGCCTCTTGGGCTTACAAGGGAATAAAGCAAAAATAAAAACTCTCCACGCAAAGGAAGACTCAAGCTTCCCACAGGCGCATCCTTTTTGGTGCAATGTAAGCGTTTATACTCTTCTCTTCATGAAGTAACCTGGTGAGCTCTAAAACCTTCTTCTCACTGGCGTAGAATTAGGTTTCAAAGGTATCCCGTTCTTCTTTGAGTTTGATCCAAGATTTTAGTAGCTCCTCAAAATCAATTGGCATGTCAGGATGAAGAACAACGTAAGGAGTGTCTCCCTTAGCAATTGGCTCCATAATCACAGGTAAGATGGAGGGGTAAGGCATCATAATACATTGAGCATGCGCTCGTACCCATTTGAGGTAAGGCTCAAGAGGGATGGAATTCTTGTGCCCTAGCGTCTTGCTATCAACTCTCTTTATCATTCCCCAAGCTCGAATGAACCTCTTACGATAACTCTAAACATCACTCTCATAGTCAAATGTGATTCCTTGGATGAGCGTGTCGTGAGGACCATCCCTTTTAGCATAACCAAACTTTCGTAACACCAAACAAGGATTATAAATGATTCCTCCCCTAATGCCTAAGAGAGGGACATTAGGGAATTCCCCACAGCGATCAATGATGGTAACATTCTCCAAGGATCGCGAACACCAATGAATATCTGAATGTCTAAGGGACATCAACCTATGATACCATCTCATACCCTGCTCATTTATCAAGACAGATCGAGGTAGGTGTGAAATAAACCACCTAGCCAATAGAGGAGTGCAACACAGAAGGGTCCCTCTTCTCTTTAGAGTGCGAGTATGTAGAGAGTGTAGAATATCCCCAAGTAAAGTAGGCACCGGATTATGAGACAGAAAAACCTTAACCGCATTCACATCTACGAGGTGGTCCGTGTTAGGGAATAGTACCATCCCATAGATGAGAAGGGCCAACACTTCTTCAAAATCTTGTAGATCCAGGGTATCCCAAAAATAATGAGCTTTCTCAAATAAGAACTTAGTTGGAAATCCTTGGACACTTCTTCTGGTTTCCCAATTTTCCACTACATCAGACCGTTGTAAAGACAAAGCTTGAGCAATCTCTTCAGGTTTTGGGTCTCTTTCCATACCTTTGAATGGAAGATAATTAAGGATAGGTACCCCCAATAACTGAGAGAACTCCTCAATAGTAGGCACTAACTGGTAATCAAGAAAAGTGAAGCAGTGGTGCATCGGGTCAAAGAACTGAAAGCACCTTTAACATTTCTTCATCAGGGGTTGAGGTGACCAAGTTGAGAAGTCGGCCATGTTTTTCAATGAAGGGAGAGCTTTCAAGGATCCTTGATGCTAATTCCTTGAGTTGAGGATGTACTTTCACAAGGTTGACTTGGATAGTGTTCCTGAGAGCGGATGTCATGTCCTACAAAACAAGACAAAGATAAGACCTAGAAAATCTTTGAAATGGTTAGTATGATATGCCATGTTATGATGTCATGATTATTCTAAGAAATCACAGATGTAGAAAGCACAAGCAAATCACACAAAGACCTTAGGTTTAAGGCTTGCATGGGTTTTAAGGTAATACCCTCTTGAAGTTTGGATTGGTTCAACCTGTCTTATAAATAGTAACCGGGTTCTAAGGGATCTCAATATCACTGATCTTTCCCACAAATTTCATTCCGATAGGCGACTGACTCGTAACCAAACAAAACTCGGGAGTCAAATCTTAATGAGTGTAGCATCGAGTATCTGCCGACTTTGGGAATACACCAAAGACGGTCATCTCGCTATGTCCTAATGGCCAAGTTGTTCAATTAAGGTTCTAAGGTC
This sequence comes from Vicia faba, assembly GCA_948472305.1. Taxonomy (NCBI): domain Eukaryota; kingdom Viridiplantae; phylum Streptophyta; class Magnoliopsida; order Fabales; family Fabaceae; genus Vicia; species Vicia faba. Next base: position 180,479,795 of record OX451741.1, on the reverse strand, counting down.
AGTTGATGCTTTATGACACCATGCAGCGGCCCCGCATTCTCCTTGATTAACTCAAAGGCTATTGGTACCAACCAAAGTGTCACATCAATGTAGCCATCGCTTCAACCGTATCGGTATACCCCGCACAGTTTCCACGATCTATTGCTACTTACCTAAAAGGTTTCCCCAGATCCGGTGTAGGATCTATAATAACCTGTTGTACCCAAAATTTTTCCCTCCCATATTTCTCAAGACATGTCAAGAATCATCTCCAAGTTGTTCAAGATGGCTCAAGAGTTGGACAGTCAAATCACCTCCTAAGACAGTCAATTCAAAATTAGGGTTTTGTGTTGCATCAAGGTCCTTACATCCAAATGGTCTCAAATTCTCCCCAATGTCCTAATATGTTCTCAAGTTCATCCATGTAAAATTTCAAGCCTTGCAGAGAAAGTTTGGTCAGTCAATTGCTCAAGAAGCCCAAAAATCGACCGTGCTAGGACAAAAGTCAACTGTGACCCAAATACAGTCAAACCTCAAGATTTTATGCCAACATTCTCATTTTGAAGGATAATTCATCATTTGATCAAGGGTTGATCATGATTCATCAAGGATTGCTCAAGATTCAGCAAGATTCAAAAGTTGCTAAATTAGGGTTTTGTAGGAAAAGTCAACTCAACTTTGACCAAGCATAACATTCTCATACTTTATGAGAAATGACCCATCCAAAACTCATTTTTAATAGGATTCAATTTCCTAAAATCCATCTTCACACCCCAAGATCAAGAAATTCTCTCACAAGAAGTTACAAATTTGGACATTATAGGTCATTTTTGAAAGTCAACAAAAACACCTTTTTTCCAAAGATTATAACTTGAGCATGGAATATCAAAATGAGATGAGACCAAAAGGGTTGGTTAGAGGACATCTCAAGGTTTCTAAAAAGTCCAAGAACACTTCCAAAATTTCAAAATTGAAGAAGTTAGGCATTGTTGAAGTTGGGCGTTTTTCCAAAAGTGCCAAAAGTCAACTATCCTCAAAACTCCAATTTTTGACAAAAGGGCCCACTTTTTTCCAATTAATTTGGTCTTTTCACACCACACACGTGTCCCATCTTCAGTTTCATGTACATTCATTAATTTTTCTATTTTATTTAATTTTTATTGAATTAATTCATTTTAAATCAATATTAATTCAAATAAAATCCAAAAATTGATGGAATGATATCTTTTTGATCATTACAGCTTTCAATGATCATGATACACATAATCAAATTCGTGCCAAGGCATATTGTGAACAAAATCTTGGATTTGGTACAACTTTGGAAACTTTGTTAATGGTGATCAAATCAAATCTCCAATCTTCAATGCTCATGGATTAAAGCCCAAAGTTTAACCTAAATGCATTCCTTATTACTCACACAAGCAAGGCACATCAAGAACGCGACCAAAAAAGTGACTGAGACGGCCAAACAAAAGTTGAAAAAAGCTTGGAAAAAGTGAAAACTGAAATCATACTTAGAGCACGATTCAATCCAAAATCTCCACATAGCCTTCTTGCCTGACATCTAACGAAGCTATTGGGATCAAAATCAAGCCTTGAAGCAGCCCCAAACTCGTTGTAAGTGTTCTTGAACATAGCCCTGCACATGAAGTCGTGAATCCATGTTCTTGCATCTTTTTGCCATTTTTTTTATACAATCATGCTTAACGTCCAATTTCCAACATTTCTGTATCATTTAATTTCGTTTTCATGGCCTCTAATGTGATACCCGAACCTAGGGTTTCCATTCTTCGTTTTTAGGCATTTTTGATACAGGAAAAATCAAAGCAAACCATGGACATGGTTGTCTTCAGGGAAAGGAGACGAACACAGTGATGTTCTCCATTTGCATTTATATGGCCTATAACTCATGTTAGGATGGCCCTAGGGATTTTACTACGGACTCAAATCCGCAGGAAATAAACCAGGGTTTTGTTGGAGAAGACGACTAGGTGTCTTTACTCTGATTGGTCCATTTAAATCTCGTGCCACTTTTTTATTTCCAGCATAATAATTGAGTTTTCAATATAATATTTGTTTTGTATCTCATTAACAAACAAACGTGTTGGTTGAGTTGGCAAGCAGGCTAGTGGAAAACCCCTTGGGACCTGGGTTCGAATCCCAGGTCCCCAACATATTTCTTGATTTTTTTCTTTCAACTATTACAGTACAACCTCAAGCATAGGGACTATCATGCTCCTCAAAGATCCAGGCGCCAGATGGCCTTCAGGCCAGATCTGAGGGTCTAGATTGGACATCCACCATGGACTCTAGTCAACCAGCACATAGGGAGTTGGAAAAGTCAAAACAGGCTTGGACGTTTTGGGCTTGGAAATGCTGATTCTACCTCCAGATTGGGCCCAGTACCCCCCTTGGTTATTTCTTTTCTTTCAATATTTTATTTATTTACTTGTTTTATTTTTATTATTTCTAATTAATTACTAACCAAATAATTAACAATTTTTCTTAATAAAAATCAGAAAAATATAAAAATATTATTTTTATTATTAATTTCATTATTTTATTTTTGTAAATAAATATTAATCAATTAATTTAGTTTTAAATAGGTTTAACTTTCAACATTTTTTGCAATAAATTAAAATTAATTTAGAATTAGTTTTTTTAATACTTTTAATCAATTTTGTTTTATCTCCTCAAATATAAAAAAACCAAAAATATTTTCATTAATTAATTAATTTAATTATGAATTTAGATCTAGTTTCTTTTAATTCAAAAAATAACAAAAAAAATCACTTTCTTTCAAAAAAGGGTCAAAACCCTAAAAATGCGTCGATTTAATTTTCTCGCATGCGATCTATATTTCCAATATTGTAATTGCTTCCGGAATGTAATAGCTTTTAATTAGGACTTTATTTATTTATCGCTTTCTTTTACTTTCCGCAATTTAAATTAAAGGGTTTGTTTTTGGCGATATAAATACCCGACGCCTTGTAATAGTTTAGATTTAATTTCCTGCAATTTAATTTCTGCACAATATTAACTGTTAGATGTTTGATAAATAGGCAATGCATGACAAGATCAATCTTTAACCTAAAATCAATATAGCTCACCCATGACATGTACAGATAAAATTAACCGAAGTAACACACTTGCACATGCCACTCTTAGGGTACACCTCACCTGGTTGCCTCGAACGTGGTCATTGAGTATAGGAAGTTTTAGAGGACGCCCTCTTGTCCAAAGATCATAAGTTGCCTCGAAACGGTTGCCTCAGAAAAAATAATCTAAGACATTAGGGTTACCACTAAGGCGTCCTAACATTGCTTTAGTGACCACACGTCCCTTAATCGAATTGACCCGAAAACTCCAACGACGATGCTACCTACTCCTCAATAGTGGGATAGCATTGTCTAAAGGACATTAGCACAGTTCAATTCCTTTTTCGAGTAGGTAGATGGTTCTTAAGTACTTGCTCCTTTTAAAACAAAACAAAACTTTTCTCACTTACACTCTCTTCAAAACAAAAACTCTTTTCAAACCCACAAACACGAAGAAAAGAAAACTTTTGAAAACACAATGAGCAAGTACCTAAGAGCCCGTGGATAACCACAAATAGAAAGGGTGCTAACACCTTCCCTTTCTATAATCTACCTCCCGAACCCGAGAAATATCTTAAAAAGGAATTTTTCTGTGCTTTTGTCCTTTCCTTGTTGGATAAAATAAAAGACGGTGGCGACTCTTGCTTACCGCGACATTTTGTGAAAACAAACGCAAACGCGAACCAGCATTCCAAAACAGTTAGTTCTCTTTCCCACCGATCACAGAACTGGAGACTCTGCTGGGTAATTATTATAAAGTGAGGTGTACCTTAGGATTAGATCATTGTTTTTTCAATTGTATGTCTTGTATGCTTTAATTTTATGGGCTTGTATCGGAGTTCTATAGATCCTAACCCGGATCTGGGGGATACCCTTTAGGTAAGTAGCAATAAACTGTGAGGGAACTGTCCGGCGTAGACCGACACGGTTGAAGCAGTAGCTACATTGGTGTGGCACTTTAGTCTATACCGATATCCCTTGTGTTGGAACGAGGAGAATATGGGTCTTCTAAGGGGTCATTAAGCACCAACTGACCTTAGAACCTTAAATTGACCAACTTGGCCATAGAACAGTAGCAGTATGCTACACTCATTGAGACTAAACTCTCGCGATGATTTCGGCTGCAAGAAAAGGTTGCTAAACTGGAATTATGACCGATCGAGGGTAGTCAGTGATATTGATATCCTCTAGAACCCAGTTACTATTTTTAGGACAGGTTTAAACCAACTGAACTGGAAGAGGGTAGTACCTAAGCTCCATGCCAGCCTGAAATCTAAGGGCTCTCAGTGTGACTTGTGTGCCTTTACCATGTTTGCTATTTGTGGATACTTGTGGTATGCTTATTATCATGACATCATGACATCATAACATTGCATACATCTTGCATGAGACTAACCTATTTCAAAGACAGGAGGGTTTCATCTTTGCTCTGTTTTGTAGGTCATCATGATGCCCATGCGTAAGAATACTATCCGGATCAACTTTTTCCAAGTCCCTACCTTGCTTAAAGAGTTGGTTACTAAGATGCCTGACACTACTTCCTTCATCAGGAGGCATGGTTCTCTTCTTAGTTTGGTCAACTCCAAATTGGACGAACAGATGATGAGTGTCCTGGTCCAGTTCTATGATCCGTTGTACCACTATTTTACTTTTTAAGACTATCAGCTGGTTCCTACCCTAGAAGAGTTCTCTGAGCTGCTTGGTATCTCTGTTCTGGAGCAGACCCCGTTTACTGGTTGGGAGAAGACTCTTAGGCCCAAAGAAATTGTTGCAGCCCTTCATTTGACCAAAGAGGAGGTAATAGCTAATTGGGAGACTAGGAGTGGAGCAAAAGGATTTCTGACTAAGTTCTTGGTTGGCAAGGCTAACTACTTCTGGGATAGCCTAGACTTTAAGGCGTTCGAGGATATTTTGGCTCTTCTGATTTATGGCTTGGTATTGTTTCCGAATCCTGACACTTTTGTTGATGTGTGTTGTACCCCAAAATTTGCCCTCCCATTTCTCATTGATTTCTCATCACAAAGCCTTTGAAGCTCAAGATCCAGTTAGGGTTTCATCTGCTCAAGACTTCTCCTTGCACTGCTGACCCAAATTAGGGTTTGTGTTTGCACAAAGATGTTTTGACCTAAAATGCTTAAGATGACTTTCTTGCTTCATATTGGACTCCCAAGTTTATCCATACCAAGTTCCAAGCTTTGATTCCAGGTTTTGCCCAGTCAATTGGACAGTTGACCTAGAAATCAGCTGTACTGGGGAAAAAGTCAACTGTGGCCAATTGACAGTCAAACCTCATGAAAATTGACCCACAATCAACATTATGAACTCACATGAACCATTTGATCAATTTTGGATCACAATTCCACAAGAAATTTGATCAGATCATCAAAAGGGCAAAATGGTCATTTTTAGGGTTTTGACTGCACAAAGGCAATTTTTGACTGTTTGACCTAGCCAATGGCAAACCAAGCTCATATATGGACTCAAGGACCCCATGGAATTATCTTGACATGCTCAAAAAACTCAAAAGATCCCAAGTACACAAGATTGACAGTTGAATTTCCCAGTCAATTGATCAATTTTGACTGTATACTGAAAAGTCAAACTTTGACTTTTTGGTCAAAGTCAAGAGTCAAGATTCATTTTTCATAAAAAAATGCCAAATCATGAAACTTGTTCATCAAGAAATCACAAAATGCAAATTAGGGTTAGAAATTAGAATTTTTCATAACTTAGAATTTTTCTAAGTTATAAAAAAACCCTAATTTTTTCCCAACTTTGCCCTACTTTTTCACCAAGATCCATTTGGATTAAAACAAAAGTCAAAACATGAAAGTTGTAGCTTGTTGCATAATCTACAACTTTGATTCACAAAGTTTTCCAATTTGAGGCTTGTATCTCAAGTTACAAATTTTTGAATAAGGGCACTAAACCATTCTTAACTTAGTGCATTTTTGACCTATTTTGACAAGGTTTTCTACCCCACTTCAAGGCCATTTTCCATACAATTCCACTTGGAATTTCAATTTTCATTTCAAATATGGATTGTAGTACACATTCGAAGCTTTCCAAAATGTCCAAGAACTCATCAAACAACCTCATGACTTGAGAGATTCGAATTTCACAATTTGGCAAAAACTCACTTTTGAATTGGCCATTTTTCATGTTCATAATTTGTGCAAACTTCTCAAAACCAGCATGCCCTTGATTACAGGTCCTAAAACCATCCAACACTCAATAATTTAATGCATGTTCATTGTGCTAAGACCTTGTTTCATGAGCTAAAGCATTGTATGATGGATTAATCCCAAATTAGATAAAGCATTCTTTCTATTTTTGCAAAAGTTTCACTTTATGTCCAATTACAAATCCACAAGTACAAACCATATCTAATTGGCACAAGTTTATGGGCAAATCACTCTGATCAAGGAGAGGTTATGCAGCTCATTAGAGGTACCCTACTTGCCTAAAACACCAAGTTGGCTTTGCTTGCTTAAGAGTGAAGAAAAGTACCATAACATACAACAACTCTCATATCAGCTTAGGCACACTTAGACAAACTTATCAAACACATTCCAAAGATCAGAACCAAGCTTTTGCACGACCCTAGCACCTCTCAAACACTCCCCTTGCCATAATCACTCTCAAACTGCAAAAACAGGGCAAGGCCTGCAGTTTGAGTGCCATCTTTCATTTCTCTCAAGCTTTCTTGCCCAAACCAGTTCACACACCTTCCATACCATCTATGCAAGCTAACCAAAAGCAAAAGCACGACCTGTAATCCCTCTAACCACTTCCACCATTTTCAATTTCTTGTTTTGCAGGTGAAGTGCTCTAGCACGATTCAGAAGCTTTCAAGACAAAGTAAACATTGGAATAGCATCCCTGGACCTCAAGTAAGCTTTTCCAATCATCACCTTGCACTGAAAGCTCCTTCATTACCAGATAGAACTCCAGCTGAACAGGTATCTTGGTGAACTTCTATCTCTCTTATCAAGCATCATTAACTCTAAGTTTGTGAATAAACAATGTTCTACTCATGCCACTGAACATGTACATGTTTTTACTTTTCATTTCTTTTGCCTGAGCTGTGAGAATTTGAGGTTTGAAAATGGCAGAAAACTTAGGTTAAGATTTGGGATTATTAAAATTCTCTCTCATTTCTGAGAGTTAGGATATGTTCTTTATATATTTGGAATCGTGGTTTCATGCTTAACATTTTTTGTGTTGGAAGTTTGTTCAAAAAATCAAAGAATCAGGATATTCAAATGGAGCTTCTTGCGCGCGTTTTTTGAACAAGTTTTTGTTCAGAGGTTGAAGAAGGTGTCTCATGGGCTGGGCCAGCTTTGGTTCTGCTTTTTGCACCATGCTTTGTGATTCACACCCCCTGAGCCCATTTGCTTGATTTATTGTTTTTCTTGATTTTTCTTTTTTTATTTTGACTCATTTATTTTTTCTAATAATGTTTAAGACTTTAAAAATCATTTTTACATCATTTTTGCATTTTTTAAGTATTTATTTGTTTATATGGATATTTATACATAAAAATATATATACCATTATTTAGAAATATTATTAAAAAATAATGTAAACATATTATACTTCTGATTTTTATTTCATTTTTCCTTTTTGAAACATTTTGTATAAAAAATACTTTTTTTTATATAAATATTAAATATTGTTATTATTTATATATATATAATACATATTTAAAATAATACATATATACATATATATATTAATAATACTTAGGATAAAAATACCAAAAAAATGTACACATTTTATTTTTTAATATTTAATACTAAAAAATACCTTTTTTACAAATATACTATATTTTATTTTATTTTTGTATGTAAATAATAATTATTATATGAATTAATTGATTAATATCCCTTTTTGATTAAAAATTAGGGTTTTTACCCTAAATTTGAAAATACCTCAAAAATAATACCTTTTTATTTTCTTTTTTATTTTACATAAATAATACTTTTTTTTCATACATATAAAAATTCTTTTTTTGCATTCTTGCATATTTGTTTTATTTCTATTTTATTTATGCTTTCAATCATATTGTAAATATTCAAAGCAAATGATGTAATAGCTTAGATTCATTTTTTTTGTCTAAATATACCCCATTTGAACATTTGTACCCCCCATCCCCATATTATTGTGTTGTAATAGCGTAGGAATTTAAATTTCGCACTTTAAATGCTTTCTAAACTTACCATGCTAGAATTAGGGTTTGAATGCGAATAAAATGAACAAAATAGTTGGACCTAATCTCAAGATAAATAAGCATGAAAATGGACAACACATTTCACACTTGCACCCCTTAGGGTATTCCACTTTGTTACCTTCAAATAATTGGGCCATATTGTATGTTGAATTTCTTTGGGTAAAACAAACAATCAAATGATCATAGTCCCTCACAATGTTGCCTAAATGAATGATCAAGTCCCTTTTAAAGAAAATTGCCCAAAGACATTTAACACTATTGCAATTATGGTCTAAACGATGACCCACGCCTGTCCCTTCAATCTCCTAAGACAAGATTGTCCACCAAATGCAATGGTGGAACAAAATTGTCAAAAGGTTTAAAAACATCACAAGAATCTTTGAGAAAACTTTAGGGTATATAAACTCTTAAGTACTTGCCAATTTGCAAAGAAAACACTTGCCTAATTTCAAACTACACTTCACAAACACTTTCCAAAACAAACTTTCAAAAAACCTTGAAACATCTTTTCTAAAGACAAAACACCTTTTGTAAAACATTCGAGTAAAGAATTGTTACAAGGGTAGCCTATACAAGGCATCTTTTCAAAACATTTTCAAAAACCACACACCAAGCACCATTTCAAACAATTGAAAACCAAGGCAAGTTGATCTAAGCAAGTACCTAAGAGCCCATGGATAACCATGGATAGAAAGGGTGCTAATACCTTCCCTTTCTATAATCTACTCCCCGAATCCAAGAAAAATCTCAAAGGTTTTTGCTGTGCTTTTTAAACCTTTCCTTAGGATAAAATAAAAAGTCGGTGGCGACTCTTGCTCAACCGAAACATTTGCAAAAACAAACGCAAAACCACAGTCAGTTCTCCCACCGTATCACCAGAACTGGCGACTCTGCTGGGGACAATTTTTAAAGTGGAGTAACCTTAGGGCTTAGATCACCCTCTTGCATGACTAATTGTTTGATTTGCTTGCTTTATACTTTGGCTCTATTGTTTGGGTCTACAATCCTCCACCCGGATTTTGGGAAACATTCATAGATAGCAATACGTTGTGGAAACTGTGCGGGGTATACCGACACGGTCTAAGCAATAGCTATATTAGTGCGACATATTTGTGAGTACCGGTAACCCTTGAGTTCAATCAAGGAGAGTACGGGGCCGCTGAGTGATGTCACTAAGCACTAATGACCTAGAACCTTACTTGACCATCTTGGCCTTTTATTAGGGGTAGTGAGATGACCGGCTTTGGTGCAGTCCGAAGTTGGTAGATACTCGATACTACACTCATTGAGGGTTGTTTTCTTGGAATATTTTGGTCGCTAGTTAAGTGGCTAAACCAAAACAATGAACGATGAAAACAATCCCGTGATATTGAGCTCCTTAGAACCCGGTTACTATGTATAGGACAGGTTTTTAAGCCAACTACACTCAATAGGGTACTTACCTATGAAACCCCATGCAAGCCTGAAACTAGGGTTTGGTGTGATTTGCTTGTACATATGTTTTGTGCATACATCATAAACATCATGAAGCATCATATGCATTTACTAACCATTTCAAGGGTTTGGATCTTCATCTTTGTTCCTGTTTTGTAGGTCATGGAAATCCCTCGCAGAAATACCATTCAAGTCAACCTTGTGAGAATTTCTCCTCAACTCAAAGAGCTCACCTCAAGAATTCCGGAAAGTTCATCCTTCAGTGAAAGACATGGTAGACTGCTCATCCTAGTCAACACCAACATTGAAGAAGACATGATGAAAGTGCTATTCCAGTTCTTTGACCCTCTTCACCACTGTTTCACTTTCCCTAATTATCAGTTGGTACCCACTTTGGAGGAGTTCTCTCAACTCCTAAGAATCCCTATCCTTAATCAACTACCCTTCAACGGTACGGAAAAGGAACCAAAGCCGGAAGATGTTGCTCGAGCATTACATCTACAACCATCTGACATCAAGGGGCATTGGGAAACCAGAAGCAGCGTCAAGGGATTCTTAGCAAAATTCTTGTTTGAAAAGGCACAAGAATGTTGGAATTCATTGGACCTACAAGCCTTTGAAGAAATTGTGGCACTCCTTATCTATGGGTTGGTCTTGTTCCCAAATCCTGACCAATTGGTAGATGTCAACGCCGTCAAAATCTTCTTGTCCAGAAATCCAATACCAACATTGCTTGGGGACATCCTTCACTCATTTTACACACGAACAATGAGAAAGAGAGGTGTTCTCATGTGTTGTACTCCTATCCTTGCAAGGTGGTTTATTTCGCACCTTCCACAATCTGTCTTGAAGAATGACCAAGGTACAAGGTGGTCCCAACGGTTGATGACTCTTACTCATTCTGGTGTGCATTGGTGTTCTCGGTCCAGAGAAAATGTCATCATCGTCGATCGTTGCGGAGAATTTCCTAATGTTCCTTTACTTGGAATTAGGGGAGGTATCACCTACAACCCTTGCCTAGCTTTGAGGCAATTTGGATATGCACGGAGGGATGGCCCTCATGATATGTTGATTCCTAGCCTAGTTTTTGACTTCGACAACGATGCGCAAGGACTTCGCCAAAGATTCATCAGAGCTTGGGGAAAACTCAACAAGGTTGATAGCAAGACTCTGGGACACAAGAACTCCATCCCTCTTGAGCCCTATCTCAAGTGGGTACGAGCCCGAGCCCAAAGTCTAATGATGCCTTATCCTCATGTACTCCCAGTGATTAATGAGCCCGTCAATGAAGGAGAGGTTCCCTACACCATCCTACATCCAGACATGCCTACATCGTGGGAGGAAATGCAGAAAAGTTGGATTCAGCTCAAGGAGGAACGAAACACTTTTGAAGCTAGCTACTACGCCAGTGAAAAGAAGGTTCTAGAGCTTACCCGCCGACTCCACGAGCAAGAGGCCCTCAACACCTACATCGCACCAAAGAGGATGCGCAATGTCTTTCTACCTTAATAAGTTTATTTTGTAATATTTGGCCCATGGGGCATTTATGTACTAACAAATTTCTTCTTATTAATATGACGTGCGTTCTTCTTTGTCTGAAACAATTTTGAATGTTCTAAATCCTTGAATGCATTGCATATCATTCATCATGTGCATAAGCAGGTCTCACTCCAGGTTTCCTTATTTGTCTGCTGTTTATTTCAGTAGGATGGATCTCGAGCAAACAGTCAAAGACCTACAAGCTCAGAATGCACAATTCCAGCAACTCCTGATGACTTTGGTTAAAAGTCAGGAGGACATCAAGACTCAATTGGGGAATAAGGACCCAGTGAAGAAGAAGAAAAAAAGGATTGGGGTGGCTACTTTGGGGAGAAGATTTGACAGAGAAGCTCGGAGAGTGCTTGAATTTCCTCCTACTTCTGATGAAGGGACTAGTAAAAGAGATGGAGTTGCGGTGCCTTCCGAGTCTGAGGCGGAGGAAGAAGAGGTTGAAGAGGATGAAGATTATTCTGACCAGCAATATCCTCCAGCTGATGATAAATACAAGGGTTTAGAAGATAGGTTGGCTGCCATGGAACTACAAAGAGTACCGGGTTTGGATTTTGAAGACTTGGGTTTGGTTGCCGGGATTGTGATTCCCCCAAAATTCAAAGTGCCAGTGTTTGTAAGGTATGATGGGATGTCCTGCCCCAAAATGCATCCCAGGTCCTACGTGAGAAAGATTCAACCCTATACGGCAGATAAAAACCTCTGGATTCATTTCTTTCAAGACAGCCTGTCGGGAGCTCAGTTGGAGTGGTTTTATCAGCTAGAAGGAACCAGTGTCAGAAATTGGGAAGATTTGGCCACCGCTTTCTACAAACAATACCAGTATAATTCTGATCTTGCTCCTACTCGTACCCAACTTCAGGGTATGTCACTAGGAACAAGTGAGGGATTCAAAGAATATGCACAAAAATGGAGGGATTTGGCTGGCAGGGTGCAGCCTCCTTTAACCGACCGTGAACTCGTTGATATGTTTCTTGGGACTTTATCTGGGCCATTTTTCAATCATCTAATTGGTAACTCTTCCGCGGGGTTTATCGATTTGATCTTAACAGGCGAAAGAATAGAAGCTGACATCAAGTCAGGAAAGATTCAGAAGGGTGTTGCTGCAAGTGTTGAGAAGAAGCCTTTTAAGAAGGAGACAGCTATGGTATATTCTCAGAGAAGAGCAGGAAAGATGGAGCGTCGGCCAACTGTGGGGGCCGTAATGATTCAAAACACTCCGAGTGAGCAGCCTCGCTATAACCAGTCCAGACCAAATCAGCAACGAGTGGAACGGCCACAACGGCAGTTCACCCGTATTAATATGACTCCAGCGCAAGTGCTTCCCCATCTATTGAAGTTGAACCTCGCCACCATCAAGGAGGCACCAAAGAATGTGAATACGTCCTCTCTGCATTATCATGCCAATGCTAAATGCGCCTACCATTCAGACAGTGTCGGCCACGACACCAATGATTGTTGGGCACTCAAGCATAAAATCCAAGACCTGATAGAGGCTAAGGAGGTAGAGTTTGACGCTCCAGAGAAGCCTAATGTAATATCTGCACCCATGCCGAAGCACGGCCGAAATGTCAATGCCATTGAAGAAGATTTGTATGTTGCTGATGTCAGTGATCTGACTACTCCACTGCTAACCATTAAGTTGAATTTGTTAAGGGTCGGGATCTTCCCGGGATGTAAAGAAGACTGCTATTGTTGCTACTCTCTGCCGTTTGATTGTCCGCTACTGAAGAAAGGCATCCAAGGCCTTATGGATAGTCGACAAATTTTGTTCGAAAAAGTTTCTGCTGTTCCAGTTCATACTGAAGATGTCTCAATCATAACCATTCACGCCAATCTTTCCAAGGCCGTCAAAAATCCTGTTAAGATTACACCAGCTGCAAAATCTGTTCCTTTGAAGATAACAATGCCAGGACCTGTTCCCTATGTTTCTGAGAAGTCGATACCTTGGAACTATGGCGGTGACATCTACTACCATGGTATCAAGCAAATCGAGGTAATTGAAGAAAGTTCGGATGATGAAGGAGCCAGCATTAGTAACATTGCAGGCACCAGCAAAATCACCAGGAGCGGGAGAATATTTTCTCCAGAGATTGCCCCTCCAAGAGCAGTCTTTGGACCCTCATCAGCTAACGAAGTCATCCCTGCACCAATAAAACTCTCTGCTAGAACCCCTTTGATTGAGGACGTTGTTGTTCCTAGTACTGTCTCTCCTTCCGCAGCTGACAAAGGTAAGGGAATCCAAGATGAGCCCGTCAGGACGAGGGCTCAACCCTTAGTAATCCCAAAAACCTCCAAGAAGGAAATGGACGAGATTTTGAGGATAATCAAGAGAAGTGATTACGATGTGGTGGAACAGTTGGGGCAAACCCCCTCCAAGATCTCCATGCTGGCACTACTACTTTGCTCAGAAGCGCACGCTAAAGCCCTGATAAAATTCCTGAAGGCAGCTCACGTGCCCCAGGAAACCTCTACGGATCAATTTCAAAACTGTGTGGCTAGCCTGACTGCGGACAATGGACTAGGTTTTTCTGATGCCGACCTAACCCCTAAAGGCAGAAACCACAATGATGCTTTGCATATTTCAATCGAGTGTCGCGGAACCACTCTTGCACATGTTTTGGTTGATACCGGTTCGTCACTGAATGTTTTGCCTAAGAAGGCCTTGGACCGACTAGATTGTGAAGGGTTGGAGTTGAAGCCGAGTGATATTGTTGTTAGAGCTTTCGATGGTTCGAAGAGGATGGTCCATGGAGAGGTTGAAATTCCCATCAAGATAGGTAATGAGGTGTTTAAATCCACTTTCTATGTGATGGACATCCGTCCATCATACTCTTGCTTGCTGGGTAGGCCGTGGATACACCATGCTGGGGCAGTCACCTCCTCCTTACATCAGATGTTGAAGTATCCTGTCAAGGGAAAGATCATCACTGTCTATGGCGAAGAAGAGTACATGATTAGCCATTTAAATTCTTTCCGGTATGTGGAGGTTGAAGGAGAGTTCATTGAGACACCGTTTCAACATTTCGAAGAAGTCCTTCCTGAAATAGCAGTAGCGAAGTTGACGGCTGAGGTACCGAGACAGATGGCCAGGATGGCATCTCTGGAGGATGCGAGGGCCACAATAAAAGAAGGTAAGAATTCAGCATGGGGGCAGTTACCTGACATTCCGCATAAGACTGACAAGTTTGGATTAGGGTTCACAGCCGCCGGCCAGAAAGCTATACGCCGTGCGAAGATTGAAAGGGCGCCAGTTAAAATTTCTCCCTACAGAATCAACGCCTTGGAAGATGAAGACAAGGAAAGCAACATTGAAGAGTGGATTTATCCAACAGTCAAAGGAGGATTGAGCAATTGGGAGGCTAAAGACTTTGTCCCCATCACTTTTATTCACCAGTAACTTATCTGTTAAACATTTCTTATTTGGTCTATAATATTTTACTTTCAAACAATCCGTACACTATCTTTTCACCTCCTGCCTTGCCCGGGGCATGTAGGTCTACTTGTAAGGGTTTTGATTATTTTTCATATTCATATGCCATGTTTAATGATTCATTGGACGTTTTTCATTTGATAAACTGCTTTTGTTCATTTTCTTTCCTTTTGCATTTTTTGTTTAAGGATGGCTATCCCTTACACACACCCACACTCACCAATGCAGGTACCCATCCACTCCGGATTCCATGGGTGACTATTCTGCTGTATCTTTCAATAACTCTGAAGATCTGGTCAATCTAGCCGAGTATGAAGATGACGAAGGTGTTGAAGTACCCGGGGAACTAGCCAGACTTCTGCAACAAGAGGAAAGGGCCATCTTACCACATGAAGAGCCATTGGAAACTGTTAACTTGGGAACCGAGGAGGACCGGAAGGAGGTGCAAGTAGGTGCCAATCTGGAACCAAAAGTTAAAGAGCGCTTGGTACAGTTGTTGAATGAGTATGTTGAAATCTTCGCTTGGTCCTATGAAGACATGTCGGGTCTAGACACAGACATCGTGGTTCACTGTCTCCCCACAAGAGAAGACTGTCCACCAATCAAGCAAAAAGTTCGCCGAATGAGGCCTGACATGTCCGAAAAGATCAAAGCGGAAGTAATGAAACAATTCAATGCTGGCTTTCTGGCTGTTACGTCCTATCCTCAATGGGTCGCTAACATCGTGCCAGTACCGAAGAAAGATGGCAAAGTCAGAATGTGTGTGGACTATCGGGATTTGAATAGGGCCAGCCCTAAAGATGATTTCCCGCTACCTCATATTGACATCTTGATCGACAATACAGCTCAGCACAAAGTGTTTTCCTTCATGGATGGATTCTCGGGCTACAATCAAATCAAAATGGCCCCCGAGGACATGGAGAAAACAACTTTTGTCACACAATGGGGCACTTTCTGTTACAAAGTGATGTCGTTCGGGCTGAAGAACACAGGGGCAACTTATCAACGCGCCATGGTAGCTTTATTTCATGATATGATACATCATGAGATTGAAGTTTACGTAGACGATATGATAGCTCGGTCACAAACAGAGGAAGAGCACCTTGAACATCTAGAGAAGCTGTTTGCCAGGTTAAAAGAATACAAGCTCAGGCTGAATCCAAGTAAATGCACTTTTGGAGTTCGGTCTGGTAAACTCCTGGGATTCATTGTAAGCAACAAAGGCATTGAAGTCGATCCGGCAAAAGTAAAAGCAATACAAGAGATGCCTGCTCCCCGTACTGAAAAGGAGGTTAGAGGATTCTTGGGGCGCATAAACTATATTGCCAGATTCATCTCACATCTGACTTCTACCTGTGAGCCAATTTTCAAACTCTTAAAAAAGGATCAGGTAGTGGAATGGAACGACGATTGCCAAGCTGCTTTCGATAGAATCAAGGAGTATTTGCTAGAACCTCCTATTCTGATGCCACCCGTCGAAGGAAGACCGTTGATCATGTACTTAACCGTCTTGGATAACTCAATGGGGTGTGTTTTGGGCCAGCATGACAAGTCTGGTCGAAAAGAGCATGCTATTTATTACCTTAGCAAAAAGTTTACCGACTGTGAGACTCGCTACTCACTGCTCGAGAAAACTTGCTGTGCTTTGGTATGGGCTGCTCGCCGACTAAGACAGTATATACTGACTCATACTACCTTGTTGATATCCAAAATGGACCCTATCAAGTATATCTTCGAGAAGCCCGCTTTATCTGGAAGGATAGCTAAATGGCAAATGATCTTAACTGAGTATGACATCCAGTACACCACCCAAAAAGCTATAAAAGGGAGTGTATTAGATGACCATCTGGCTCATCAGGCTATTGAAGACTATCAACCCATGAGATTTGACTTCCCGGACGAGGACATCATGAATTTGGACAACGTTGAAGGTGACGGACCGTATGACGGACCCGAAAAAGGATCCCGATGGACCCTGTACTTTGATGGTGCTTCAAATGCACTTGGAAACAGTATTGGCGCAGTACTCATTTCTCCGGAAGGTTGTCACACACCTTTCACAGCCCGACTTTGCTTCAGCTGCACAAACAACATGGCTGAGTATGAAGCCTGCATCTTTGGTCTCAAGGCCGCTATAGACTTGGGGATCAAATCTTTGATCGTATTTGGAGACTCGGCTTTGGTCATCAGCCAAATCAAAGGAGAGTGGGATACCAAACATCCTAATCTTATCCCATACAAAGAACGTGTCCTGACATTGTTGCCGCATTTCGAGCAAATTACCTTCGAGCATTTCCCGCGAGAAGAGAATCAGCTAGCAGATGCTCTAGCCACAATGTCCTCCATGTTTAAACTCAACTGGGATAACGAGGCTCCCCAAATTACCATCGAGCGAATGGATGAACCTGCGCATTGTCACGAGATTAATACCGAAGAAGTAGTGGAACAACCTTGGTTCCATGAAATCAAAAGGTATCTCGAGACTAGAGATTATCCTGAAGGAGCTTCCGTGAATGACAAGAAGTTCTTAAGGAAATTTGCTGCTAAGTTCTTCCTGAGCAACGACATCCTTTACAAACGAAGCCATGATTGTGTATTACTCCGATGCATAGATAAAGCTGAAGCAGAGTTGATCATGACTGATATACACAGCGGCACATTTGGCACTCACTTGAGCGGGCATACAATGGCTAAGAAGATCCTGAGGGCAGGCTATTACTGGTCTACTATGGAAGCTGATTGCCATCAACATTCCCGTACTTGCCACAAGTGTCAAGTCTACGCTGACAAAGTTCATATTCCTCCGGTTCCCCTCAACGTCCTGACTGCTCCGTGGCCTTTTGCAATGTGGGGCATTGATATGATTGGAGAGATCAAGCCCACGGCTTCCAACGGACATCGCTTCATCCTGGTTGCCATTGACTACTTCACTAAATGGGTCGAAGCAGCTTCATTCGCCTCTGTCACTAAAAATGTGGTTGCCCGCTTTATCAAGCAAAATCTCATATGTCGGTATGGTGTTCCAGACAGGATCATCACAGACAACGGTACAAATCTGAATAACACAATGATCACTGCGTTGTGCGAACAGTTCAAGATTTATCATCACAATTCATCTCCCTATCGGCCGAAGATGAACGGTGCTGTTGAAGCTGCGAACAAAAACATTAAGAAAATCATTCGGAAAATGACAGTCACTTACAAGGACTGGCATGAGATGTTACCGTTTGCTCTGCATGGATACCGTACGACGACACGTACTTCAACCGGGGCAACCCCATTTTCTCTGGTTTATGGCATGGAAGCTGTTTTGCCTATGGAAGTCCAGATCCCTTCTCTAAGGATTATGAAGGATGCAGGTTTGAATGAAGATGATTAGATGCAGACCCGACTTGATCAACTCAATCTGATCGACGAAAAGCGACTTGCTGCTATATGCCATGGTCAGACGTATCAAAAGCGGATGATCAAGGCCTTCAATAAGAAAGTCAGACGTCATGTGTATCAAGTCGGAGATCTCGTAATCAAGCAGATTATCCTACCGCAAAGTGATCCCAGGGGAAAATGGACTCCTACATATGAAGGACCATTTGTGATCAAGAGCATATTTTCTGGTGGTGCAATGATTCTGACCACCATGGACGGCGACGATTTGCCGCACCCTGCGAACGTAGACATAGTCAAAAGATACTACGCATAAAATAACCCGACAAGTCGAAAACCCGAAAGGGCGGCTTGGGCAAAAATGGGCATCCCGGTGGATCGAAAACCCGAAAGGGCGATTCAGGAAAAAATTAGGGATAAAAACAAAAAAATCTGTACACCCGGCAAGTTGAAAACCCGAAAGGGCGGCTTGGGCAAAAAGGGGTTTCCCGGTGGATCGAAAACCCGAAAGGGCGATTCAGGCAAAAGTTAGGGAATTAAAGCGTATGACTATGTCTCGTCGGATCACTTCAAAAACAATCTCTTCATCAACCAGTTCCGGGTTTCTGAGCAATCCAGTCATCGGCAAACGAAGCATTGAATGGACAGATATTCAGAGTCGTGAAGGCTGTAGCAGAATGGAATCCCATGGAATTATTTCACATAGCCATCTTTATTTTGTATAAATTTTTCAAATATTTACGGCAAAATCCTCTTACTAGGATGATTGTCTCCTTTGTACAAATATACTCATAGAAAATCAATACAAATACTTTTCCCAGAAATTTGTGTCATTTCCTTTTCTTTTCTCTTGCATTATTTGTTTATTTTGAGAAACGTCCAATGTTTTGTTAAATAGGCATATGCATTTGAAACATAATCATTTCCTTATAAACCAAGAAAGAGGATTACTGATAATTCGAAGGTACAACTGGATACCCGATACCCTTTCAAAGGAAACCCCCGGGAGATTTGGAATTCATCTATCCCTAGCAAGTCTTGAAGCTCATCCCCAGTAGATTCTGGAAGCGTATTCCCCGCAGAGAACGGACGTCTCTCCCGAGTTTTATTCAAAGTTATTCCTCCCAGGGACTTATAACTGGGTTATCCTCAACTAACAACCACGGAAGACCGCACTCGCCAGAATTCTTCCTATCCCCAGCGGAGTTCATCAAAATTCCCCAGCAGTAACTTATCTTTACAAATCCCCAGCCAGAGAATCCTCCGGAATTCAATTCCCCCCAGAGTTTAAGTTTCAGTGTCCCCGGCCGAGCTAAAGCTTCAAAATTATCTATCCCCAGCGGAGCTAGACTAATGAACCTTCTCCCCACAGAGTTTTAGGAGAACAAATCTTGAGTCCCCAGTAAGGTCGCCAGAGATGCTTCCCGCCAAACTGAAGATTCTCAGTCTTGCATCCCCAGCAGAAGTCTGCTAGATTGGTGCTCCCCAGTAGAAGTCATCAGGAATTCCCCAGAGGTTTGGTATACAACCCAAGCTCCTTATTCCCCAGTCACAGCCAAGGAATTATTCTTCCCGGAAGCAGTCAGGATGTTTTTATCTTCAAACCATCCAGGATTCATCTATCCCCAGCAAGACAGCTCATCAGCTTACATGCGCATTCATTACATTCATATCATAAACATTGATATCACATATATTGCATCATACATTCCATGCAACATAATTTTGTGTCTAGATAACATTTTGTCCTTTTCAGGATAAGAGTAGAAAGCTATCCTTAACAGTTTCAGATGCAGTTTTACACGGACTCATCATCAAGCAACCTTATACCGGTTCCTGTTCAAATCCAAGATTTCTGAAAACAGTTTACGGGTTCTCCAAGTAACAGATGTTAACTTATCGCTTGTTCAGTTTCTTCTCCAGACTTCTGAAAACAGTTTACAGACGCTTCCCAACAACGGATGTTGCTCCATTGCTTATTCGACTTCAAGATTTCTGAAAACAGTTCACGGGTTCTCCAAGTAAACGGATGTTAACCTATCGCTTGTTCAGTTTCTTCTCCAGAATTCTGAAAACATTTCATGGATTCTTCCCAACAACGGATGCTAATCTATCGACTTGTTCAGATGCAACTTTTGAAAATAGTTTACGGACGCTTCCCAATGACGGATGCTGCTCTATTGCTTATTCAAACTTCAAGACTTCTGAAAACAGTTTACGGGTTCTCCAAGTAACGGATGTTAACCTATCGCTTGTTCAGATTCTTCTCCAGACTTCTGAAAACAGTTTATGGATTCTTCCCAACAACGAATGTTAATCTATCAACTTGTTCGGATGCAAACTTCTGAAAACAGTTTACGGATTCCTCCCAACAACGGATGTCAATCTATTGCTTGTTCAAACCCCCAGTTCAGAGATGGTCCAAAGCTTGGACACCTTCCTGATATTCCTTTCCAGATGGCATCTCTAAGCCCATCCCCGACAGGATCTCTGTTACCCTCTCAAGATGGCATCTCTAAGCCCATCTCCAAATGGCATCTGTTACCCTCTTCAGGGAAAGGAGACGAACACAGTGATGTTCTCCATTTGCATTTATATGGCTTATAACTCATGTTAGGATAGCCCTAGGGATTTTACTACGGACTCAAATCCGCAGGAAATAAACCAGGGTTTTGTTGGATAAGACGACTAGGTGTCTTCCCCTGATTGGTCCAATTAAATCTCGCGCCACTTTTTTATTTCCAGCATAATAATTGAGTTTTCAATATAATATTTGTTTTGTATCTCATTAACAAACAAACGTGTTGGTTGAGTTGGCAAGCAGGCTAGTGGAAAACCCCTTGGGACCTGGGTTCGAATCCCAGGTCCCCAACATATTTCTTGATTTTTTCTTTCAACTATTCCAGTACAACCTCAAGCATAGGGACTATCATGCTCCTCAAAGATCCAGGCGCCAGATGGCCTTCAGGCCAGATCTGAGGGTCTAGATTGGACATCCACCATGGACTCTAGTCAACCAGCACATAGGGAGTTGGAAAAGTCAAAACAGGCTTGGACGTTTTGGGCTTGGAAATGCTGATTCTACCTCCAGATTGGGCCCAGTACCCCCCTTGGTTATTTCTTTTCTTTCAATATTTTATTTATTTACTTGTTTTATTTTTATTATTTCTAATTAATTACTAACCAAATAATTAACAATTTTTCTTAATAAAAATCAGAAAAATATAAAAATATTATTTTTATTATTAATTTCATTATTTTATTTTTGTAAATAAATATTAATCAATTAATTTAGTTTTAAATAGGTTTAACTTTCAACATTTTTTGCAATAAATTAAAATTAATTTAGAATTAGTTTTTTTAATACTTTTAATCAATTTTGTTTTATCTCCTCAAATATAAAAAAACCAAAAATATTTTCATTAATTAATTAATTTAATTATGAATTTAGATCTAGTTTCTTTTAATTCAAAAAATAACAAAAAAAAATCACTTTCTTTTAAAAAAGGGTCAAAACCCTAAAAATGCGTCGATTTAATTTTCTCGCATGCGATCTATATTTCCAATATTGTAATTGCTTCCGGAATGTAATAGATTTTAATTAGGACTTTATTTATTTATCGCTTTCTT
Organism: Vicia faba; assembly: GCA_948472305.1. Classification (NCBI taxonomy): domain Eukaryota; kingdom Viridiplantae; phylum Streptophyta; class Magnoliopsida; order Fabales; family Fabaceae; genus Vicia; species Vicia faba. The sequence continues at coordinate 180,458,056 of OX451741.1, read as the reverse complement.
TTACTTTCCGCAATTTAAATTAAAGGGTTTGTTTTTGGCGATGTAAATACCCGACGCCTTGTAATAGTTTAGATTTAATTTCCCGCAATTTAATTTCTGCACAATATTAACTGTTAGATGTTTGATAAATAGGCAATGCATGACAAGATCAATCTTTAACCTAAAATCAATATAGCTCACCCATGACATGTACAGATAAAATTAACCGAAGTAACACACTTGCACATGCCACTCTTAGGGTACACCTCACCTGGTTGCCTCGAACGTGGTCATTGAGTATAGGAAGTTTTAGAGGACGCCCTCTTGTCCAAAGATCATAAGTTGCCTCGAAACGGTTGCCTCAGAAAAAATAATCTAAGACATTAGGGTTACCACTAAGGCGTCCTAACATTGCTTTAGTGACCACACGTCCCTTAATCGAATTGACCCGAAAACTCCAACGACGATGCTACCTACTCCTCAATAGTGGGATAGCATTGTCTAAAGGACATTAGCACAGTTCAATTCCTTTTTCGAGTAGGTAGATGGTTCTTAAGTACTTGCTCCTTTTAAAACAAAACAAAACTTTTCTCACTTACACTCTCTTCAAAACAAAAACTCTTTTCAAACCCACAAACACGAAGAAAAGCAAACTTTTGAAAACACAATGAGCAAGTACCTAAGAGCCCGTGGATAACCACAGATAGAAAGGGTGCTAACACCTTCCCTTTCTATAATCTACCTCCCGAACCCGAGAAATATCTTAAAAAGGAATTTTTCTGTGCTTTTGTCCTTTCCTTGTTGGATAAAATAAAAGACGGTGGCGACTCTTGCTTAACGCGACATTTTGTGAAAACAAACGCAAACACGAACCAGCATTCCAAAACAGTTAGTTCTCTTTCCCACCGATCACAGAACTGGAGACTCTGCTGGGTAATTATTATAAAGTGAGGTGTACCTTAGGATTAGATCATTGTTTTTTCAATTGTATGTCTTGTATGCTTTAATTTTATGGGCTTGTATCGGAGTTCTATAGATCCTAACCCGGATCTGGGGGATACCCTTTAGGTAAGTAGCAATAAACTGTGAGGGAACTGTCCGGCGTAGACCGACACGGTTGAAGCAGTAGCTACATTGGTGTGGCACTTTAGTCTATACCGATATCCCTTGTGTTGGAACGAGGATAATATGGGTCTTCTAAGGGGTCATTAAGCACCAACTGACCTTAGAACCTTAAATTGACCAACTTGGCCATAGAACAGTAGCAGTATGCTACACTCATTGAGACTAAACTCTCGCGATGATTTCGGCTGCAAGAAAAGGTTGCTAAACTGGAATTATGACCGATCGAGGGTAGTCGGTGATATTGATATCCTCTAGAACCCAGTTACTATTTTTAGGACAGGTTTAAACCAACTGAACTGGAAGAGGGTAGTACCTAAGCTCCATGCCAGCCTGAAATCTAAGGGCTCTCAGTGTGACTTGTGTGCCTTTACCATGTTTGCTATTTGTGGATACTTGTGGTATGCTTATTATCATGACATCATGACATCATAACATTGCATACATCTTGAATGAGACTAACCTATTTCAAAGACAGGAGGGTTTCATCTTTGCTCTGTTTTGTAGGTCATCATGATGCCCATGCGTAAGAATACTATCCGGATCAACTTTTTCCAAGTCCCTACCTTGCTTAAAGAGTTGGTTACTAAGATGCCTGACACTACTTCCTTCATCAGGAGGCATGGTTCTCTTCTTAGTTTGGTCACCTCCAAATTGGACGAACAGATGATGAGTGTCCTGGTCCAGTTCTATGATCCGTTGTACCACTGTTTTACTTTTTAAGACTATCAGCTGGTTCCTACCCTAGAAGAGTTCTCTGAGCTGCTTGGTATCTCTGTTCTGGAGCAGACCCTGTTTACTGGTTGGGAGAAGACTCTTAGGCCCAAAGAAATTGTTGCAGCCCTTCATTTGACCAAAGAGGAGGTAATAGCTAATTGGGAGACTAGGAGTGGAGCAAAAGGATTTCTGACTAAGTTCTTGGTTGGCAAGGCTAACTACTTCTGGGATAGCCTAGACTTTAAGGCGTTCGAGGATATTTTGGCTCTTCTGATTTATGGCTTGGTATTGTTTCCGAATCCTGACACTTTTGTTGATGTGTGTTGTACCCCAAAATTTGCCCTCCCATTTCTCATTGATTTCTCATCACAAAGCCTTTGAAGCTCAAGATCCAGTTAAGGTTTCATCTGCTCAAGACTTCTCCTTGCACTGCTGACCCAAATTAGGGTTTGTGTTTGCACAAAGATGTTTTGACCTAAAATGCTTAAGATGACTTTCTTGCTTCATATTGGACTCCCAAGTTTATCCATACCAAGTTTCAAGCTTTGATTCCAGGTTTTGCCCAGTCAATTGGACAGTTGACCTAGAAATCAGCTGTACTGGGGAAAAAGTCAACTGTGGCCAATTGACAGTCAAACCTCATGAAAATTGACCCACAATCAACATTATGAACTCACATGAACCATTTGATCAAGTTTGGATCACAATTCCACAAGAAATTTGATCAGATCATCAAAAGGGCAAAATGGTCATTTTTAGGGTTTTGACTGCACAAAGGCAATTTTTGACTGTTTGACCTAGCCAATGGCAAACCAAGCTCATATATGGACTCAAGGACCCCATGGAATTATCTTGACATGCTCAACAAACTCAAAAGATCCCAAGTACAGAAGATTGACAGTTGAATTTCCCAGTCAATTGATCAATTTTGACTGTATACTGAAAAGTCAAACTTTGACTTTTTGGTCAAAGTCAAGAGTCAAGATTCATTTTTCATCAAAACATGCCAAATCATGAAACTTGTTCATCAAGAAATCACAAAATGCAAATTAGGGTTAGAAATTAGAATTTTTCATAACTTAGAATTTTTCTAAGTTATAAAAAAACCCTAATTGTTTCCCAACTTTGCCCCACTTTTTCACCAAGATCCATTTGGATTCAAACAAAAGTCAAAACATGAAAGTTGTAGCTTGTTGAATAATCTACAACTTTGATTCACAAAGTTTTCCCATTTGAGGCTTGTATCTCAAGTTACAAATTTTTGAATAAGGGCACTAAACCATTCTTAACTTAGTGCATTTTTGACCTATTTTGACAAGGTTTTCTACCCCACTTCAAGGCCATTTTCCATACAATTCCACTTGGAATTTCAATTTTCATTTCAAAGATGGATTGTAGTACACATTCCAAGCTTTCCAAAATGTCCAAGAACTCATCAAACAACCTCATGACTTGAGAGATTCGAATTTCACAATTTGGCAAAAACTCACTTTTGAATTGGCCATTTTTCATGTTCATAATTTGTGCAAACTTCTCAAAACCAGCATGCCCTTGATTACAGGTCCTAAAACCATCCAACACTCAATAATTTAATGCATGTTCATTGTGCTAAGACCTTGTTTCATGAGCTAAAGCATTGTATGATGGATTAATCCCAAATTAGATAAAGCATTCTTTCTATTTTTGCAAAAGTTTCACTTTATGTCCAATTACAAATCCACAAGTACAAACCATATCTAATTGGCACAAGTTTATGGGCAAATCACTCTGATCAATGAGAGGTTATGCAGCTTATTAGAGGTCCCCTACTTGCCTAAAACACCAAGTTGGCTTTGCTTGCTTAAGAGTGAAGAAAAGTACCATAACATACAACAACTCTCATATCAGCTTAGGCACACTTAGACAAACTTATCAAACACATTCCAAAGATCAGAACCAAGATTTTGCACGACCCTAGCACCTCTCAAACACTCCCCTTGCCATAATCACTCTCAAACTGCAAAAACAGGGCAAGGCCTGCAGTTTGAGTGCCAGCTTTCATTTCTCTCAAGCTTTCTTGCCCAAACCAGTTCACACACCTTCCATACCATCTATGCAAGCTAACCAAAAGCAAAAGCACGACCTGTAATCCCTCTAACCACTTCCACCATTTTCAATTTCTTGTTTTGCAGGTGAAGTGCTCTAGCACGATTCAGAAGCTTTCAAGACAAAGTAAACATTGGAATAGCATCCCTGGACCTCAAGTAAGCTTTTCCAATCATCACCTTGCACTGAAAGCTCCTTCATTGCCAGATAGAACTCCAGCTGAACAGGTATCTTGGTAAACTTCTATCTCTCTTATCAAGCATCATTAACTCTAAGTTTGTGAATAAACAATGTTCTACTCATGCCACTGAACATGTACATGTTTTTACTTTTCATTTCTTTTGCCTGAGCTGTGAGAATTTGAGGTTTGAAAATGGCAGAAAACTTAGGTTAAGATTTGGGATTATTAAAATTCTCTCTCATTTCTGAGAGTTAGGAGATGTTCTTTATATATTTGGAATCGTGGTTTCATGCTTAACATTTTTTGTATTGGAAGTTTGTTCAAAAAATCAAAGAATCAGGATATTCAAATGGAGCTTCTTGCGCGCGTTTTTTGAACAAGTTTTTGTTCAGAGGTTGAAGAAGGTGTCTCATGGGCTAGGCCAGCTTTGGTTCTGCTTTTTGCACCATGCTTTGTGATTCACACCCCCTGAGCCCATTTGCTTGATTTATTGTTTTTCTTGATTTTTCTTTTTTTATTTTGACTCATTTATTTTTTCTAATAATGTTTAAGACTTGAAAAATCATTTTTACATCATTTTTGCATTTTTTAAGTATTTATTTGTTTATATGGATATTTATACATAAAAATATATATACCATTATTTAGAAATATTATTAAAAAATAATGTAAACATATTATACTTCTGATTTTTATTTCATTTTTCCTTTTTAAAACATTTTGTATAAAAAATACTTTTTTTTTATATAAATATTAAATATTGTTATTATTTATATATATATAATACATATTTAAAATAATACATATATACATATATATATATTAATAATACTTAGGATAAAAATACCAAAAAAATGTACACATTTTATTTTTTAATATTTAATACTAAAAAATACCTTTTTTACAAATATACTATATTTTATTTTATTTTTGTATGTAAATAATAATTATTATATGAATTAATTGATTAATATCCCTTTTTGATTAAAAATTAGGGTTTTTACCCTAAATTTGAAAATACCTCAAAAATAATACCTTTTTATTTTCTTTTTTATTTTACATAAATAATACTTTTTTTTCATACATATAAAAATTCTTTTTTTGCATTCTTGCATATTTGTTTTATTTCTATTTTATTTATGCTTTCAATCATATTGTAAATATTCAAAGCAAATGATATAATAGCTTAGATTCATTTTTTTTGTCTAAATATACTCCATTTGAACATTTGTACCCCCCTCCCCATATTATTGTGTTGTAATAGCGTAGGAATTTAAATTTCGCACTTTAAATGCTTTCTAAACTTACCATGCTAGAATTAGGGTTTGAATGCGAATAAAACGAACAAAATAGTTGGACCTAATCTCAAGATAAATAAGCATGAAAATGGACAACACATTTCACACTTGCACCCCTTAGGGTATTCCACTTTGTTGCCTTCAAATAATTGGGCCATATTGTATGTTGAATTTCTTTGGGTAAAACAAACAATCAAATGATCATAGTCCCTCACAATGTTGCCTAAATGAATGATCAAGTCCCTTTTAAAGAAAATTGCCCAAAGACATTTAACACTATTGCAATTATAGTCTAAACGATGACCCACGCTTGTCCCTTCAATCTCCTAAGACAAGATTGTCCACCAAATGCAATGGTGGAACAAATTGTCAAAAGCTTTAAAAACATCACAAGAATCTTTGAGAAAACTTTAGGGTAGATAAACTCTTAAGTACTTGCCAATTTGCAAAGAAAACACTTGCCTAATTTCAAACTACACTTCACAAACACTTTCCAAAACAAACTTTCAAAAAACCTTGAAACATCTTTTCTAAAGACAAAACACCTTTTGTAAAACATTCGAGTAAAGAATTGTTACAAGGGTAGCCTATACAAGGCATCTTTTCAAAACATTTTCAAAAACCACACACCAAGCACCATTTCAAACAATTGAAAACCAAGGCAAGTTGATCTAAGCAAGTACCTAAGAGCCCATGGATAACCATGGATAGAAAGGGTGCTAATACCTTCCCTTTCTATAATCTACTCCCCGAATCCAAGAAAAATCTCAAAGGTTTTTGCTGTGCTTTTTAAACCTTTCCTTAGGATAAAATAAAAAGTCGGTGGCGACTCTTGCTCAACCGAAACATTTGCGAAAACAAATGCAAAACCACAGTCAGTTCTCCCACCGTATCATAATGTGAATGTGATAAAGATCTTCATCTCTCAGAACCCTGTACCCACTCTCTTGGGTGACATCTCTTTCTCATAATGACATTATCTGGACTCTCAAGGGTATGGATAAGGTAACTATCATTGATCGCTGTGGGGAGTATCCCAATGTTCCATTGATAGGAACCCATGGAGGAATTTCTTACAACCCATGCTTAGCTCTCCGTCAGTTTGGAAGAGCCAGAAGAGAAGGACCTCATGAGATGTTAATGCCTCATATCATCTTTGATTTTTAAGGGGATAGCGATGAGCAACGTCGTAGATTCATAAGGGCTTGGGACAAAGTTCACCAATCAGATCCACACGAGTTGGGCCTAAAGACTTCTCTGCCAATGGAGCCATATCTCAGATGGGTCCGCATCCGTGCCCAGAAGCTAGGTATGCCATATGAAGTCGTTCGACCTTTCACTCTTGAAGTTGCTAATGAAGAAGGGGTTCTTCCAACCATTCTCCATCCTTATATGCCCACTGACATTGGGGCACTGAAGAGATCTTGGATGCAACTGCGGGAAGAACGGGATTCTTACCGAGAGAAGTTCAATGAACAAGAGCAGAAGATCTAGAAGCTGACCAGGAAGTTAGAGAACGAGCGGATTCTCAACGACTATGTCCGCACTGATAAGAAGAGACCATGGGAGAATTGATGGACCTTTGATGATTTCTTTTCCAGTTTTTATTTTACTTTTCAGTATTTCCATTCTTGTAACGCCTTAAGGGCAATTTGTTGAACAATTTAAATTTTGAAGTTTAAATCTAATAAAGTGTGTTTCCTTTCTTGTTTACAAATTTGAATCCCGATTGTCTTTGAAATCATAAATCATACGCATTTCATCCCATGCACTTCATAAACAGGTACCCTTTATAGGTCTCTTATCTTCTTCGCTGTTTATTTCAGCAATCATCATGTCTACTGAACCTTCAACTGAGCAAGCTATCAAGGCCCTCCAGGCCCAGGATGCCCAATTTCAAGAGCTGTTCATGAGTCTAGCTAAAGGTCAGCAAGACCTGAAGACCCTGATTCTGAAGGAGAAGAAGAAGAAGAAGAAGAAGAAGAGGATCATCCTGTTTAACATAGGACACAAGTTTGGGAACAGGCTACAGAATGAAGTTGATCTGACCACCTCATCTGGAGGGAAATATAGTCCACAAGAAAGGAGGGCTCCTAGCCCTGTGGTCTCCAACAACGAGACGGACTACGATGAAGAACAGTATCCTCCTGCTGAGGATAAGTACAAACAACTAGAAGGCCGTTTGAGCGCTATGGAAATTCAGAAGGTGCTCTGTCTGGACTTCAGAGATCTAGGTCTATCATCTGGGATGGTGATTCCCCATAAATTCAAGGCACCAGCCTTTGCCAAGTATGATGGAGTTTCCTATCCAAAGCTGCACCTCCGGTCATATGTGAGGCAGATCCAGCCTTACACTGCTGATAAGAACTTATGGATCCATTTCTTTCAGGACAGTCTCTCAGGGACTCAGCTTGAGTGGTTCTATCAGTTGGACGGAGCCAGTATCCGCAGTTGGGAAGATTTGGCTACGGCATTCTACAGGAAGTATCAGTATAACTCTGACCTCACTCCTACGCGTACCCAACTCCAGGGTATGTCAATGGAAACAGGTGAAGGATTTAAAGATTATGCTCAGAAGTGGAGGGACCTCGCCGGAAGAGTACAACCGCCCTTAGCTGATCGGGAACTTGTCAACATGTTTTTGGGGACCCTGTCTGGTCCATTTTTCAACCACTTGATCGGAAGCTCTTCATTTGGGTTTACAGATCTTATTTTGACTAGTGAGAGGATTGAGGCTGGTATTAAGGCTGGTAAGATACATAAGGGTGCTTCATCAAGCACCGAGAAGAATCCGTTTAAGAAAGAGTCCAGTGTTGTCTACAGTGCAAGAAGACATAATAGACCTGAACACCGCCAAGCTGTCAATGCGGTTGTTATTTCAAAACCTGTTGGTGCTCCTCAATACAACAATCAACAAAAGGACGAGATACCTAAGAGGTAATTCACTCGTCTCAGCATGACCTTTTCTCAGATTCTGCCACAGTTACTGAAGACTAATCTGGTGACTCTAAGGGAAGCCCCAAAGAATTCAAATACAACGTCACCAAGGTATAACCCTAACGCCCGTTGTGCTTATCACTCTGATAGCCCGAGGCATAATACAGATGATTGTTGGAGTCTGAAAAATAAGATACAAGACTTAATTGATGCGAAGGAGATTGAGTTCGAGGCACCCGAGAGGCCTAATGTTGTGACTGATCCCATGCCCAAGCATGGAGTGAATGCTATAGAGGAAGACTTGTTTGTAGTTTCTGTGGATGAAATTGTTACCCCTCTGTTGACTGTGAAGAAGAACCTTTTGCTAACCGGTTTATTTCCGGGTTGTGACGAAGGTTGCCATATGTGTTCTGTTTCACCTACCGGTTGCCCATTCTTGAAGTCAGGTATCCAAAACATGATGGATAGTAAAGAGATCCTATTTGAGAAGACTATTGTTCTCTCCATTCCTACTGAAGAAGTCGCCATCATTACCATTTTCGACAATTCTTCCAAGGCTCCCTCGAGGAAGCCTGTTAGAATTACATATGTTCCGAAAGTCGCACCTGTGATTATCACTGTTCCGGGGCCTATCCCCTACACCTCTGACAAAGCTGTCCCTTGGCACTATGGGGCTGATGTTTATTTTCATGGAGTTAAGCAAGAGTTGGATGCTGGTACTGACATCAGCAACATTACTGGACCTGCTAAAGTCACCCGCATCGGAAGACTTTTCTCACCTGATATTGCTCCACAAACAGCCCGAAGACCTGTTGTTATTACACCTACAAGTGTACCTACTGCTATTCCTGATCAAGTTCCTATTCTTACCCCTGTCGCCGAGTCATCTGACACTCGGGGCAAAGGGATCACCACTGATTTTCCTGCCCAGACAGAGGCACCGAAGACAATTACTGTTGAAGCTTCCAAACAGGAGATGGAAGATATCTTGAAGATCATTAAAAAGAGTGACTACAACATAGTTGAGCAGCTGGGGCAAACCCCATCCAAGATTTCTATGTTGTCATTGTTGCTGTGCTCAGAGGCCCATGCCAAGGCTCTGATTACCTTTTTGAAAACTGCCCACGTGCCACAAGAGACATCAGCTGACCAGTTTACAGATTGTGTGGCTAATTTAACTGCTGATAATGGATTGGGTTTCTCTGACGCTGACTTGACGGCCAAGGGGAAAAATCATAATGATGCCCTGCATGTCTCCATTGAATGCAGGGGCACTACTCTTGCACATGTATTGGTTGATATTGGTTCCTGATTGAACGTCTTGCCCAAGAAAGCTCTAGACCGGTTAGATTGTGAAGGGTTGGAGCTGAAGCCAAGCAACATTGTTGTCAGGGCCTTTGATGGGTCTAAGAGGATGGTGCATGGTGAGGTTGATGTTCCAATTAAAGTTGGTTCTCAGGTCTTCAATTCTACATTCTATGTGATGGACATTCGGCCATCCTACTCTTGTTTGTTGGGTCGTCCATGGATCCATAAAGTCGGGTCTGTAACCTCAACACTCCACCAGAAGCTGAAGTACCCGGTCAAAGGGAAGATTGTGATAGTGTAGGGAGAGGAAGAGTACATGGTTAGCCACCTCAACTCGTTCCGATATGTAGAGATGGATGGGGAGTTCATTGAAACCCCATTTCAGCACTTTGAAGAGGTTCCCCAGACACTGGCGTCAGCTGAGACTAGTGTTGAAGACTCTCCTATGAAGATGGCTTCCTTTAAGGATACCCGGGATGTTGTTGAGAAAGGTGGGTGTGCAAATTGGGGACGACTCCCTGATCTTACACAGAAGACTAACAAGTTTGGGTTTCACTGCAGAAGCTCAAAGGGCTGTTCGGAATGCACGAATCGGAAGACCTCCCGTGTTCATCAGCAACTCGGGAGTGAATGTCATTGAAGATGATGTGGAAGAGTCTGAATTCGACAGCTGGATCCATCCTACGACCGATGGTAAACCAAGCAATTGGACAGCAAAGGACTTCATCCCTATTACTTTTTTTACCCATTAATGAAACTTTTGTTTTGAATTTGTAATAGACAATGTTTTAAACTTTATGACCCGGTGTCTTACCCGGGGCACTGTGGCTTCATTTGTGAGGGCTTTTTGTGTGTCATTTTCATATATCATTAATAAAAGCATTGGACATTTCTTGCATTTCAAATCTTGCGCTCCTTGTTTTTCTTTTATTATGTATATATTGCAAAATAGCTGTTTTACACACACTCACGTATCATGATCTACATCCACTCTGGATCTCACTGGTAACGACTCTGCTACTGCCAGTTATGACTTCAAAAATCCGATCAACTTAGCCGAAGACGAAGGTGAAGATGATTGCGAAGTGTCTGTTGAGTTTGTTAGACTACTGCTTCAAGAAGAGAGGGTCATACTACCTCCAAGCCATCAATTCTGATGCCTCCAATTACAAGAATACCGTTGATCTCATGCTTAAAAGTGCTGGATAACACAAAGAGGCGTGCTGGGGCAGCATGACGAGTCTGGCCGAAAAGAGCATGCTATTTATTGCTTTAGCAAAGAGTTCACCGACTATGAGATACAATACTCACTGCTCGAGAGAACTTACTACGCTTTGGCATGGGCTGTTCGCCGGATAAGACCGTATATGTTGACTCACACTACCCTATTGACATCAAAGATATGAACATGTTGACGGCACCTTAGCCTTTTGCAATGTGGGGCATTGATATGATCGGCGAGATCAGACCTACGACATCTAACGGGCATCATTTCATCCTAGTAGCAATTGATTACTTTACGAAGTGGGTTGAAGCAGCTTCCTTTGCTACGGTAACCAAGAACGTCGTGGCACGATTCATTCAGCACAATCTGATCTATCGATATGGGGTACCAGAAAGGATCATTACGGACAATGATACCAATCTCAACAACAAGATAATCACTGAGCTCTGCGAGCAATTCAAGATACAACATCATAACTCTTCTCCCTACTGGCCGAAGATGAATGGGGTTGTCGAAGCAGCAATTAAGAAGATCGTGTAGAAGATGACAGTGACATACAAAGACTGGCACGAGATGTTACCATTTGCTCTTCATGGGTACCGTACCTCAGCACGGACGTCAATAGTGGCAACACCCTATTCTTTGGTTTATGGCATGGAGGCAGTTTTGCCTATTGAAGTTCAGATACCCTCTCTTCGGATCATGAAGGATGCAGGTTTGAGTGAAGATGACTGGATTCAGACTTGGCTTGATCAACTGAACCTAATCGACAAAAAGAGACTTACTGCTATTTGTCATGGTCAGACGTACCAAAAACGGATGATTAAGGCATTTAACAAGAAAGTTAGGCGACAAGAGTATCAAGTTGGGGATCTGGTAATAAAGCGCATTATACTACCTCAAGGGGATCCCAGGGGCAAATGGACCCCTACTTATGAAGGTCCATTAATGGTTAAGAACATTTTCTCAGGAGGAGCTATGATTCTAACCACCATGGATGGTGACGACCTTCCTCACCCCGTCAATGCAGACATAGTAAAAAGATACTACGCATAATCAAAGACCCGCTAGGTTGACTGGCCTAGGCAAAAATAAGGGCTTCCCGGCGAACCAAAAGGGTTCGGGCAAAAATAAGGGATGAAAATAAAAAAATTGTACACCCGGCAAGTCGAAAACCTGAAAAGGCGGCTTGGGAAAAAATGGGTATCCCGATGGACTGAAAACCCAAAAGGGCAGTCCAGGCAAAAGTTAGGGATCAAAGCGTAACACTATGTCTCATTGGATCACCTCGCATCCAGACTTCGGTATCGACTATCAAGCTCGGACGGCACTAATCAATCATATTCATCTTCAACTAAGCAGCAAAGTGATGAGATGCTTGAAGATATAAAGGCAATAGCAGAGTTGGAACCCAGTGGGATTATTCACATAGCTGTTTTGTTTCCTTTTCACAAATTGTATAAATTCTATTTGTTCGGCGGCGTTCTCTTACTAGGACGTCAGCCTCTTGTACAAAAACTCCTATTTTCAGGCCAAACTTCAAAATCAATACAAATTCATTTTCAGAAATTTCAAGCTATTTTTCCTTTATCTGTTTTGTTTTGCAAAGAACGTCCAATGTTCATTTTTGATATATGCATTTGACATTAATTGTTGATCATAAATATTTATATGCGAAACGAAATATGAGTTACTGGTAATAATAGAAACATGGGCAAATAAGAATTGTCCGAACTGTACAAGTTGCTCTGTCCACCAGGTACCAAGGTACATTCAACTGAAGAATATGGCTAAAGATACCTTCACTCCCCGCAAAATAAGGCAGTAATGGTAGCTCTCCCAGCTGAGACTTGCAGCTATGAACAAATCAGCAATACTCTCCCCAAGCAGAGTTAATCTACCATCAGCCCTAAAAAGGCTTGGTATCCCTAGAAGATCTTAATATTCCCCAACGGAGTATAAAGATATTCTATACGGAGTATAAGAATGTTCCCCGGCAGAATGCAAGATAACTCAGTGGAGCCATTTTCCCAGCACAATCTAAAAAGCTTCCCCAACGGAGTTGAATCATCATCCCCAGTAGACTCTGGAAGCTTATCCCCTGCAGAGCATAAATAAGTCTCCCCAGCCAAATTCAGAGGTTATCCCCCACAAGAGTCTAACAGGGTTATCCCTAGCAAGTCGCAACTGAAAGATCATCCCCAACGAAGTTCTTTCCTTTCCCCGAACATGAATTCAATCCTCAACAGATTCAATATCACCAGCAACGGTAATCCATCCCCAGCGGAGTTCATCATTAAAATCCCCAACAGAGCTTATCAACGGAACCCCCAGCAGAGTTTATCATTAAAATTTTCAGCAGAACATCTCTCTTCAGCAGAATATCTCTCCCACATAATAATTCCCCACAGAGTAATATCTTCATCAGTTTATTCCCCAATGGAGTTCTTTTCTCCTGCGGGTTTATTCTCACAATCATCTTCGTTCATCATCCCCAGCGGAAACGAAGAACTCAATTCTATTCTCCAGCAGCTCCGGGATTTATTTTCCCCAGCTAAACAACACATTTTCATACATCATGATACATGCATATACACATCATACCATACAATCTCATTTATGTTGAGAACGTCATTGCTTGATCCATATCATGCATTGCATATGACTGACCTTTACCTTTCAGGAAGTGTGATCGGTGGGAATAGAACTGACTGTTTTGGAATGCTGGTTCGCATTTGCGTTTGTTTTTGCAAAATGTCGCGGTAAGCAAGAGTCGCCACTGTCTTTTATTTTATCCAACAAGGAAAGGACAAAAGCACAGAAAAATTCCTTTTTGAGATATTTCTTGGGTTCGAGAGGTAGATTATAGAAAGGGAAGGTGTTAGCAACCTTTCTATCCGTGGTTATCCACGGGCTCTTAGGTACTTGCTCAAAGTGTTTTCAAAATTTTCTTTTCTTTGTGTTTGTGGGTTTGAAAAGAGTTTTTTGTTTGAAAGGGGTGTAAGTGCGAAAAGTTTTTTTGTTTTGTTTTAAAAGGAGCAAGTACTTAAGAACACCTACCTACTTAAAAAGGAATTAAATTGTGCAAATGTCCTTTATACAATGCTATCCCACTATTGAGGAGTAGGTAGCATCGTCGTTGGAGTTTACGGGTCAATTCGATTAAGGGACGTGTGGTCACTAAAGCAACGTTAGGACGCCTTAGCGGTAACCCTAATATCCTAGATCATTTTTTCGAGGCAACCATTTCGAGGCAACTATGATCTTTGGACAAGAGGGCGACCTCTAAAACTTCCTATACTAAATGACCACGTTCGAGGCAACCAAGTGAGGCGTACCCTAAGAGTGGCATGTGCGAGTGTATTGTTTTTCAATTATATTATCTTTGTACATGTCTCGGGCGCCTCAAACTCAATCTCCTTTGCATCAATCAAGTCTTGGACCTTGTTCTTTAAAGCCCAACAATCATCCGTATTATGCCCCGGGCTCTCAGAGTGATAAGCACAGTGGGCGTTAGGGTTATACCTTGGCGACATTGTATTTGAATTCTTTGGGGCTTCTTTCATAGTCACTAGATTGGTCTTCAGCAACTGTGGCAGAATCTGAAACAAATTCATGCTGAGGCGGGTGAATTGCCTTCGAGGTCTCTCGTCCCTTTATTGGTTGTGATGTTGAGGAGCACCAGCAGGTTTTGAAATAACAACCGCATTAACAGCTTGGCGGTGTTCAGGTCTATTCTGTCTTCTCGAACTATAGACAGCACTGGACTCTTTCTTAAACGGTTTCTTCTCAATGCTCGATGAGGCACCCTTCTGTATCTTCCCGACCTTAATACCAGCTTCAATCCTCTCACCAGTCAAAATAAGATCTGTAAACCCAGCTGAAGAGCTTCCAATCAGATGGTTAAAAAATGGACCAGACAGGGTCCCTAAAAACATGTCAACAAGCTCACGATCAGCCAACGGTGGTTGCACCCTTCCGGCAAGGTCTCTCCATTTTTTAGCATACTGTTTAAATCCTTCACCCGTTCCTATTGGCATACCCTGGAGTTGGGTACGCGTAGGAGTGAGGTCAGAGTTGTATTGATACTGCCTATAGAATGCAGTAGCCAAATCTTCTCAGCTACGGATATTGGCTCTGTCCAATTGATAGAACCACTCAAGTTGAGTCCCTGAGAGACTGTCTTGGAAGAAATGGATCCACAAGTTCTTATCAGCAGTGTAAGGTTGGATCTTCCTCACATATGACCGGAGGTGCAGCTTTGGACAGGAAGCTCCGTCATACTTGGCAAAGGCAGGTTCCTTGAATTTATGGGGAATCACTACCCCAGATGATAGACCCAGATCTCTGAAGTCCAGACCGGGCACCTTCTGTATTTCCATAGCGCTCAAGCGGTTTTCCAGTTGTTTGTAGTTATCCTCAGCAGGAGGATACTGTTCTTCATCATAGTTCGTCTTGTTGTCGGAGACCATAGGGCTAGGAGCCCTTCTTTCTTGTGGATTGTCTTTCCCTCTGGATGAGGTGGTCAGATCAACTTCATTCTGCAGCTCGTTTCCAAACCTGCATCCAGTGTTGAACAGGATGGTCCTCTTCTTCTTCTTCTTTTTCTCCTTCAGAATCAAAGTCTTCAGGTCTTGCTGACCCTTAGCTAGATTCATAAACAGCTCTTGAAATTGGGCATTCTGGGCCTGGAGGGCCTTGATAGCTTGCTCATTGGAAGGTTCAGTAGACATGATGATTGCTGAAATAAACAGCAAAGAAGATAAGAGACCTGTAATGGGGTACCTGTTTATGAAGTGCATGAGATGAAATGCATATGATTTATGATTTCAAAGACAATCGAGATTCAAATTTGTAAACAAGAAAGGAAACACACTTTATTAGATTTAAACTTCAAAATTTAATTTGTTCAACAAATTGCCCTTAGGCGTTACAAGAATGGAAATACTGAAAAGTAAATGAAAATTGTAAAGAAATCATCAAAAGTCCATCAATGCTCCCATGGTCTCTTCTTATCAGTGCGGATATAATCATTCAGGATCCGTTCATTCTCCAGCTGTCTGGTCAGCTTCTGGATCTTCTGTTCCTGTTCATTGAACCTCTCTCTGTAAGAATCCCGTTCATCCCTCAACTGCATCCAAGACCTCTTTAGTGTCCCAATATCAGTGGGCATGTAAGGTTGGAGGATAGTTGGAGGAACCCCATCCTCATTAGCAACTTCGAGAGTAACAGGTCTGACAGCTTCATATGGCATACCTAACTTCTGGGCACGGATGCAGACCCATATGAGATATGGCTCCATTGGCAGAGAAGTCTTTGGTACCAACTCATGTGGGTCAGATTTGTGAACTCTGTCTCAAGCCTTTATGACTCTACGACGCAACTCATCATTATCTCCTTGAAAATCGAAGATGATATGAGGCATCAACATCTCATGAGGCCCCTCTCTTCTGGCTCTTCCGAACTGACGAAGAGCTAAGCATGGGTTGTAAGAAATCCCTCCATGGAGTCCGATCAATGGAACATTAGGGTACTCTCCACAGCGATCAATGACAGTCACCTCATCCATACCTTTGAGAGTCCAGATAATGTCATCACTAGAAAGAGCCATCACCCTATAAGCCCAGCCTATTCCTTCTTTGTTTTTCAGCACGGACTTAGGGAGGTGCGAAATAAACCACCTCGACAATAAAGGAACACAGCACATCAAAGTTCCCCGCTTTCGGGCAGTACGAGCATAGAGCTGATGAAGCATATCACCCAAGAGAGTGGGTACCGGATTCTGAGAGATGAATATCTTTATAGCATTAATACCAACAAAAGTGTCAGGATTCGGAAACAATACCAGACCATAAATCAAGAGAGCCAGAATGTCCTCGTATGCCTTGAAGTCTAAGCTGTCCCAGAAGCAATTAGCTTTGTCAACCAAAAACTTAGTCAGAAAACCCTTAGCTCCACTTATAGTCTCCCAGTGAGCCATTACCTCCTCCTTGGTCAAGTGAAGGGCTACGGCAATCTCTTCGGGCTTAGGAGTCTTTTCCAAACCAGTAAACGGAATCTGTTCCAGGACGGAGATACCAAGCAGCTCAGAGAACTCTTACAGGGTAGGAACCAGCTGGAAGTCTTGAAAGGTGAAGCAATGGTATAGCGGATCATAGAATTGGACCAAGACACTCATCATTTGTTCGTCCAACTTCGAGGTGACCAAACTGAGAAGAGAGCCATACCTTCTGATGAAGGAAGTAGTGTCTGGAATCCTGACAACCAACTCTTTAAGCAAGATAGGTACCTGGACAAAGTTGATTCGGATAGTATTCCTACGCATGGGCATCCTGATGACCTACAAAACAGAGCAAAGATGAAACCCTCTTGTCCTTGAAATAGGTTATCCCTTATGCAAGATGTATGCAATGTTATGATGTCATGATGTCATGGTAAAGGCACACCACAAGTATCCACAAAAAGTAAACATGGTAAAGGCACACAAGTCACACAAAAAGAGCCCTTAGATTTCAGGCTGGCACGAAGCTTAGGTACTACCCTATTTCAGTTTCAGTTGGTTAAGACCTGTCCTAAAAATAGTAATCGGGTTCTAGAGGATCTCAATATCACTGACTACCCTCAATCGGTCATAATTCCAGTTTAGCAACCTTTTCTTGCATCCGGAATCATCGCGAGAGTTTAGTCTCAATGAGTGTAGCATACTGCTACTGTTCTATGGCCAAATTGGTCAATTTAAGGTTCTAAGGTCAGTTGGTGCTTAATGACCCCTTAGAAGACCCATATTCTCCTCGTTCCAACACAAGGGATATCGGTACAGACTAAAGTGCCAAACCAACGTAGCTACTGCTTCATCTGTATCGGTCTACGCCGTACAGATCCCTCGCAGTTTATTACTACTTGCCTAAAGGGTATCCCCAGATCCGGGTTAGGATCTATATAACTCCGATACAAGCCCACAAAATTAAAACATACAAAGCATACAATTGAAAACATAGTGATCTAATCCTAAGGTACACCTCACTTATAAGAAATTCCCCAGCAGAGTCGCCAGTTCTGTGATCGGCGGGAATAGAACTGACTGTTTTGGAATGTTGGTTCGCGTTTGCATTTGTTTTCACAAAATGTCTCGGTAAGCAAGAGTCACCACCGTCTTTTATTTTATCCAACAAGGAAAGGACAAAAGCACATAAAAATTCCTTTTTGAGATATTTCTCGGGTTCGGGAGGTAGAATATAGAAAGGGAAGGTGTTAGAACCCTTTCTATCTGTGGTTATCCACGGGCTCTTAGGTACTTGTTCAAAGTGTTTTCAAAATTTGCTTTTCTTTGTGTTTATGGGTTTGAAAAGAGTTTTTTGTTTGAAAGGGGTGTAAGTGCGAAAAGTTTTTTTGTTTTGTTTTAAAAGGAGCAAGTACTTAAGAACACATACCTACTCAAAAAGGAATTAAATTGTGCAAATGTCCTTTAAACAATGCTATCCCACTATTGAGGAGTAGGTAGCATCGTCGTTGAAGTTTTCGGGTCAATTCGATTAAGGGATGTGTGGTCACTAAAGCAACGTTAGGACGCCTTAGCGGTAACCCTAATATCCTAGATCATTTTTTCGAGGCAACCGTTTCGAGGCAACTATGATCTTTGGACAAGAGGGCGACCTCTAAAACTTCTTATACTCAATGACCACGTTCGAGGCAACCAAGTGAGGCGTACCCTAAGAGTGGCATGTGCGAGTGTATTGTTTTTCAATTATATTATCTTTGTACATGTCATAGTGAGCTACTGTTGATTTTAAATTAAGATTGATATTATCATGCATAGCCTATTATTCAAACATCTAACAGTTAATAGTTACAGAATATAAATTGCGGAAAATAAATCTAAGCTATTACAAGGCGTCGGGTATTTACATCGCCAAAAACAAACCCTTGAAAGTTAAATTGCGAAAAGTAAATAAAAGCGGTAAATAAAATCCTAAGTTAAAACTATTACATCCTCGGAGCAAATACACAAATATAGATCAAAGATAATACGCGCGAGGAAAATTGAATCGGAGCGTCCTAGGGTTTTGACCCTTTTTATCAAATAAAACATATTTTTTGTTAATATTATTATTATTATTTGAATTAAAAATTAAGTCTAGATTAATAATTTGAATTAATTAATTAAAAAGAAAATATTTTTGAGTTTTATTTTAATTAAGGAAATAAAAAAAATGGTTAACAAATATTAAAAACCCTAATTCTATGTTGATTTTAATTTAATGCAAAATATATTAGAATTGAACCTAATTAAAACTAAATAAATTAATTATTGGTTTATTTACATAAATAAATAATAAAATTAATGATGAAAATAATATTTTTTATGATTTCTGATTTTTTTTATAAAGAAAAAAAAGGGTTAGTTTGTTAATTAATTAGTTTTTAATAATAATAATAAAAAGCAATAAAAAATAATGAAAAGAAATAAAAATATAAGCAAACTTTGGGGGGTGTTGGGCTTGAAGATGGTGTTTGAGTTGCAATTTCCAGGCCCATCAAGCTTCAGCCTCGTTGGACTTTTTGGATTCCCATGGGTGCTTGTTGACTGGAGACCATGGTAGGCGTGAAATCTGGATTCCTAGATCTGCCTGATGGGCCACTTGGTATGTTGATCCTTGAAGTGTATGGTGGTCTTCATACCTGAAAATCCACTGGAATATATGCAAGAAAATAATAAGAAGCGTTTTGGGGGACCTGGGATTCGAACCCAGGTTCCAAGGGACAATTCAACTAGCGCGCTACCAACTGAGCCATGATGTTAACCTGTTAGTGGAATACCAATTAAATATTATAAAACTAACTAACAACTATTCTCTGAAAAACGCGCTAATATTCAAATGAGCCAATCATGCTATGACACATCTTCATCTTCTTCACAAAAACCTGGTTCGGTTACCTGCGGATTTTTATCCGCAGGAAGTTTCGTGGGATGGTTCTAAAATACTCCCTAGGCCATGTAAATGCAAACTAAGAGTGCCAATTCACTCGTCTCCTTCCCCTGAACTCATCCATGGCCATTATTGGCCTCGATTTAACCTGCACACAAAACGCCTAAAAACATACACAAGAACCCTAGGTTCTGGATAGGGGGTTAGAGGCCACAAAAATCAAATTAAACAATGCAGAATCAATGTAAATTGGATGGTGAGTATGAATGTGCAAACCAATTGGCAAAAAGAAGCAAAGAGAGTGGTTCACGATTTCATGTGCAGAGGCGTTTTCAAGAACACTTACAGCGAGTTTTAGGTTGTCTTAGGACTTGGTTTTGATTGGTATTGCTTCAATGGATGCCAAGGAAGAGAGTAGTGTCGTGATTTTGGTCTGAAAGTGCCTCCAATATCCTTTTCGATCTCACACTTTTCAAGCTTTTTTCTCAAATTGGTATGGCCGTTTCTGCAAGGTTTTGTGCGTGTTTTTTATTTGTGAGGCTTGCTTACATATAATGGAATGATTTTAGGTTAAAACTTGGGTCAATATCCTTGTGTATTGAAGAATCAAGATTGCACTTTGATCACCACTAACATGTTTCCAAATATGGGCAAGATCTGATTTTTTATGCTTGAATGAGCCATGATGCGATTTGATTGAGTGAATAATGATAATTGCAAGTTGTACAAATCACAAAGATCCATTTACATCAATTTTTAGATTTTATTTGATTTAATATTGATTTAAAATGAATTAAATCAATAAAAATAAAATAAAATAGAAAAACAAATGGATGGTCATGAAATTAAGTATGGGACACGTGTGTGGCATTTCAAGACCAAATCAAGTGGAATAAAGTGGGCCCTTTTGTCAAAATTTGGAGTTTTGAGGGTAGTTGACTTTTGGCAATTTTGGAAAAGTGCCCAACTTCAACAATGCATAACTTCTTCAATTTTGAACTTTTGTAGGTGTTCTTTGACTTTTTAGAAACCTTGAGATGTCCTCTAATCAACCCTTTTGGTATCACTATATTTTGATGTTCCATGCTCAAGTTATGAGCTTTGGAAAAAAAGGTGTTTTTGTTGACTTCCAAAAATGACCTATAATGTCCAAATTTATAACTTTTTGTGAGAGCACTTCTTGATCTTGGAGTGTGAAGATGGATTGTAGGAAATTTCATCCCCTTCAAAATGATCTTTGGATGGGTCATTTCTCATAAAGTATGAGAAAGTTATGCTTGGTCAAAGTTGGGTTGACTTTTCCTACAAAACCCTAATTTAGCAACTTTTGAATCTTGATGAATCTTGAGCAATCCTTGATGAATCATGATCAACCCTTTATCAAATGATGAATTAAACTTCAAAATGAGAATGTTGACAAAACATCTTGAGGTTTGACTGTATTTGGGACACAGTTGACTTTTGCCCTAGCACAGTCGACTTTTGGTCTCTTGAGCAATTGATTGACCAAACTTCCTCTGCAAGGCTTGAAATTTGACATGGATGAACCTAAGAACATATTAGGACATTGGGTAACACTTGAGGTCATTTTCCTGTGAGGACCTTGATGCAACACAAAACCCTAATTTTGACTTGACTGCTTTAGGAGGTGATTTGACTGTCCAATCCTTGAGCCAATTTGAGCAACTTGAAGATCATTCTTGCCAAATCTTGAGAAATATGGGAGGGAAAATTTTGGGGTACAACAGGAAGGATGCAATTAAACTCTCAACCTGTCAATGGAGACAACCCGTCAATGGAGACAACCCGTCAATGGAGACAACCCGTCAATAGAGACAACTCGTCAATAGAGACAACCTGTCAATGGAGACAACCCGTCAATAGAGATAACCCGTCAATAGAGACAACCCGTCAATGGAGACAAACTGTCAATAGAGACAACCTGTCAATGGAGACAACCCGTCAATAGAGACAACCCGTCAATGGAGACAACCCGTCAATGGAGACAACCTGTCAATGGAGACAACCCGTTAATAGAGACAACTCGTCAAAGGAGACACCCCGTCAAAAGAGACAACCCGTCATTAGAGACAACCCGTCAATGGAGACAACCTGTCAATGGAGACAACCTGTCAATGGAGATAACCCGTCAATGGAGACAACCCGTCAATGGAGACAACCTGTTAATGGAGACAACCTGCCAATGGAGACAACCCGTCAATGGAGACAACCTGTCAATGGAGACAACCTGTCAATGGAGACAACCCGTCAATGGAGACAACCCATCAATGGAGACAATCCGTCAATAGAGACAACTCGTCAATGGAGACAACCCGTCAATGGAGACAACCCGTCAATGGAGACAACCCGTCAATAGAGACAACCTGTCAATGGAGACAACCCGCCAATAGAGACAACTCGTCAAAGAAGACACCCCATCAAAAGAGACAACCCGTCAACGAAGACAGAACCACCTACCAACAATCTCCAAATGGCATCTGTAAGCCCATTCCCGACATCACAATGCTGATGCTACTTCATGCGAGTGCAAATTTCTGGGCACTCTAGTGTTCAATCATCTTCCACCTTCGGATCACGAAAGGCCCGAACTCCAATATATATCCTCAGGTTTAAGAAGATTTCACAGGGGCAATTGTTGTACCCAAAAATTTGCCCTCCCATATTTATCAAGACATGTCAAGAATCATCTCCAAGTTATTCAAGATGGCTCAAGAGTTGGACAATCAAATCACCTCCTAAGGCAGTCAATTCAAAATTAGGGTTTTGTGTTGCATCAAGGTCCTTACATCCAAATGGTCTAAAATTCTCCACAATGTCCTAATATGTTCTCAATTTCATCCATGTCAAATTTCAAGCCTTGCAGAGAATGTTTGGTCAGTCAATTGCTCAAGAAGCCCAAAAATCGACTGTGCTAGGACAAAAGTCAACTGTGACCCAAATACAGTCAAACCTCAAGATTTTTTGCCAACATTCTCATTATGAAGGATAATTCATCATTTGATCAAGGGTTGATCATGATTCATCAAGGATTGCTCAAGATTCAGCAAGATTCAAAAGTTGCTAAATTAGGGTTTTGAAGGAAAAGTCAACTCAACTTTGACCAAGCATAACTTTCTCATAATTTATGAGAAATGACCCATCCAAAGCTCATTTTTAAGAGGATGAAATTTCCTACAATCCATATTCACACCCCAAGATCAAGAAATTCTCTCACAACAAGTTACAAATTTGGACATTATAGGTCATTTTTGAAAGTCAACAAAAACACATTTTTTGCCAAAGCTTATAACTTGAGCATGGAATATCAAAATAAGATGAGACCAAAAGGGTTGGTTAGAGGACATCTCAAGGTTTCTAAAAAGTCTAATAAAACTTCCAAAAGTTCAAAGTTGAAGAAGTTAGGTATTGTTGAAGTTGGGCATTTTTTCAAAAGTGCCAAAAGTCAACTATCCTCAAAACTCTAATTTTTGACAAAAGGGCCCACTTTTTTCCACTTGATTTGGTCTTTTCACACCACACACGTGTCCCATCTTCAGTTTCATGTCCATTTATTAATTTTTCTATTTTATTTAATTTTTATTGAATTAATTCATTTTAAATCAATATTAATTCAAATAAAATCCAAAAATTGATGGAATGATATCTTTTTGATCATTACAGCTTTCAATGATCATGATACACATAATCAAATTCGTGCCAAGGCATATTGTGAACAAAATCTTGGATTTGGTACAACTTTGGAAACTTTGTTAATGGTGATCAAATCAAATCTCCAATCTTCAATGCTCATGGATTAAAGCCCAAAGTTTAACCTAAATGCATTCCTTATTACTCACACAAGCAAGGCACATCAAGAACACGACCAAAAAAGTGACTGAGACGACCAAACAAAAGTTGAAAAAAGCTTGGAAAAAGTGAAAACTGAAATCATACTTAGAGCACGATTCAATCCAAAATCTCCACATAGCCTTCTTGCCTGACATCCAACGAAGCTATTGGGATCAAAATCAAGCCTTGAAGCAGCTCCAAACTCGCTGTAAGTGTTCTTGAACATAGCCCTGCACATGAAGTCGTGAATCTATGTTCTTGCATCTTTTTGCCATTTTTTTTGTACAATCATGCTTAACGTCCAATTTCCAACATTTCTGTATCATTTAATTTCGTTTTCATGGCCTCTAACGTGATACCCGAACCTAGGGTTTCCATTCTTCGTTTTTAGGCATTTTTGATACAGGCAAAATCAAAGCAAACCATGGACATGGTTGTCTTCAGGGAAAGGAGACGAATACAGTGATGTTCTCCATTTGCATTTATATGGCATATAACTCATGTTAGGATGGCCCTAGGGATTTTGCTACGGACGCAAATCCGCAGGAAATAAACCAGGGATTTGTTGGAGAAGACGACTAGGTGTCTTCCCCTGATTGGTCCATTTAAATCTCGCGCCACTTTTTTTTATTTCCAGCATAATAATTGAGTTTTCAATATAATATTTGTTTTGTATGTCATTAATAAACAAACGTGTTGGTTGAGTTGGCAAGCATGCTAGTGGAAAACCCCTTGGGACCTGGGTTCGAATCCCAGGTCCCCAACATATTTCTTGATTTTTTCTTTCAGCTATTCCAGTATAACCTCAAGCATAGGGACTATCATGCTCCTCAAAGATCCAGGCGCCAGATGGCCTTCAGGCCAGATCTGAGGGTCTAGATTGGAAATCCACCATGGACTCTAGTCAACCAGCGCATAGGGAGTTGGAAAAGTCAAAACAGGCTTGGACGTTTTGGGCTTGGAAATGCTGATTCTACCTCCAGATTGGGCCGAGTACCCCCCTTGGTTATTTCTTTTCTTTTAATATTTTATTTATTTACTTGTTTTATTTTTATTATTTCTAATTAATTACTAACCAAATAATTAAAAAAATTTCTTAATAAAAATCAGAAAAACATAAAAATATTATTTTTATTATTAATTTCATTATTTTATTTTTGTAAATAAATATTAATCAATTAATTTAGTTTTAAATAGGTTTAACTTTCAACATTTTTTGCAATAAATTAAAATTAATTTAGAATTAGTTTTTTTTAATACTTTTAATCAATTTTGTTTTATCTCCTCAAATATAAAAAAACCAAAAATATTTTCATTAATTAATTAATTTAATTATTAATTTAGATCTAGTTTCTTTTAATTCAAAAAATAATAAAAAAAATCACTTTCTTTCAAAAAAGGGTCAAAACCCTAAAAATGAGCCGATTTAATTTTCTCGCACGCGATCTATATTTCCAATATTGTAATTGCTTCCGAAATGTAATAGCTTTTAATTAGGACTTTATTTATTTATCGCTTTCTTTTACTTTCTGCAATTTAAATTAAAGGGTTTGTTTTTGGGGATGTAAATACCCGACGCCTTGTAATAGTTTAGATTTAATTTCCCGCAATTTAATTTCCACACAATATTAAATGTTAGATGTTTGATAAATAGGCAATGCATGACAAGATCAATCTTTAACCTAAAATCAATATAGCTCACCCATGACATGTACAGATAAAATTAACCGAAGTAACACACTTGTATATGCCACTCCTAGGGTACACCTCACCTGGTTGCCTCGAACGTGGTCATTGAGTATAGGAAGTTTTAGAGGTCACCCTCTTGTCCAAAGATCATAAGTTGCCTCGAAACGGTTGCCTCGGAAAAAATAATCTAAGACATTAGGGTTACCACTAAGGCGTCCTAACATTGCTTTAGTGACCACACGTCCCTTAATCGAATTGACCCGAAAACTCCAACGATGATGCTACCTACTCCTCAATAGTGGGATAGTATTATCTAAAGGATATTAGCACAGTTCAATTCCTTTTTCGAGTAGGTAGATGGTTCTTAAGTACTTGCTTCTTTTAAAACAAAACAAAACTTTTCTCACTTACACTCTCTTCAAAACAAAAACTCTTTTCAAACCCACAAACACGAAGAAAAGCAAACTTTTGAAAACACAATGAGCAAGTACCTAAGAGCCCGTGGATAACCACGGATAGAAAGGCTGCTAACACCTTCCCTTTCTATAATCTACCTCCCGAACCCGATAAATATCTCAAAAAGGAATTTTTCTGTGCTTTTGTCCTTTCCTTGTTGGATAAAATAAAAGACGGTGGAGACTCTTGCTTACCGCGACATTTTGCAAAAACAAACGCAAACGCAAACCAGCATTCCAAAACAATCAATTCTCTTTCCAACCGATCACATAAACCAAACAATACCCTTAAAAATAAAGCAATCAAACAGACAAAGAAAACAATTTAGAAATGATCTAGACCCTAAGGTAAACCTCACTTTTATAAGTATCCCCAACATAGTCGTCAGTTCTGTGATACGGTTGTAGAACCGACTATTAATACCTGTTTGAGTTTTTTGTTTGTAAATGTCACGGTAAGCAAGAGTCGCCACTAACTTTTCTTTTATCTAACAAAGGAAAGGGTGAAAAGAACAGAAAAATACCTTTTTCGAGATTTTTTGAGTAAGGGGGTAGATTATGGAAAGGGAAGGTGTTAACACCCTTTCCATCTGTGGTTTTCCACGGGCTATTAGGTACTTGCTCACTTTTGAAAATTGTTTTCGTGTTTGTGTGTTTTGAAAGATTTTGTTAGCTTTATGGTAACTCTTGTATCAGTCCTCAAGAGTGTGATAAAGTGTTTTTGAAAAGAAGTTTGAAAGTGTGTAAGTGTAAAAAGATTAGATTTGAGCAAGTACTTAAGAACTATCTACCTACTCGAAAAAGGATGTTCTTTTCCTCCTTTCCTTTAGATAGCGCTATCCTACTATTAGTGAGTAGGTAGCCCTATCTTTAGATGTTTAGGGACTATCGAAAGGGGCGTTATGGTCATTGATGGAAACATGTAAGGATACCTTAGCATTTCGAAGGGACTGTCATCATATAGACAACATCGAGGGACAAGATCATTTCTCGTAGGCAACTCGAGGGACATTAAGGGACCATGATCTTTTATGATGACTTTTAAACTGAGGGTCTTTTCTAAGATATCCCTATGTTCGAGGGACATGACCATTGTTTTCTGAGGCAACCAAGTGAGGAGTACCTTAAGGGTGCAAGTGTACAACAATGTGCTTTTTTCAGATATTTATCTTGAAGTTAGTAACCTAATGATTATTTGATTTAATCTTGTCATGCACGCCTAATTTACTAGAAATTAATATACAAGCATATAAGAAATATAAAGCGAGAAATAAAAGTTCCTACGCTATTACAAGGCTTTGGTGTAGATACATGAATAATAAACAAAAAAGTAAAATGCGAAAATTGAAAACCCTAATTAACTATTACAAGTCGGGTGCAGTTATATAATAATAAAAAATAACCGTATGGAAAGATAATAACGCGCAAAAATTAAAATTGGCCTACGTTTGAAACCTTAGAAATCTAATTGCTCGTTAAAAATATTTTTGGTATTTTATGAAAAAAATTAGAAGTTTAACCTAATTTCTAACTAATTTTAAATTAAAGAAAAAAAGGTTAAAGTTTAATTAAATTAATTTGCAAAAATAAATTTTATTAAGAAAAACTCTAAATCCTTTTTTTTATGATTTTATTGAAAAAAAGAATGAATAGAAAATATAAGCTAATTTAAAAAAATAAAATAAAATAAATGAAAGAAGATGGGCTTGAGGGGGGTGTGAAACCCAATTGGAGGGGTGTATTGCTGAATTCTAAGGTCCAGATTTTGTGCAAGCCCACAGCCTGCGTGAGATCCAATGGGAGGCATGCTTGGGAGGTCCACCATGAGGAAGCGTTTCCAGGGGTGCTGGATCTGGAGGATTAGTGATCCAATGGTATAGATCCGGAGATGCATGGTATGCGCGCTTGGTGTGGAACCACTAAATCTGCAAGGAACAATTCAGAAAAATAATATGCAGGAGGCAAGGGTCGAACCCCTGACCTCCCACACGTACAATGCCTTAAACCCTTCGCTCTTTCCATCTGCGTTGCTGGATCATTCATGCATATAATCAAAACAAAATTATATAATATAAAACAAAGCCATGGCTGAGTCATCAAACACGTGCGCACTTGTCGGGCCTTGATTTTTAAAAAAACCAATCAAAACATGTAAAGCTACCATGCAAGGTCTTCTCCTGGGTTAGAGAAGTCAACGACGCCGGAGCTGTGCTTCGGTCGTCTTCTCCGGCCAAGTGAAACTTGGATCTGCAAAAATACGCATAATCAAAGCCCCAAATTTAGGCTACCCCCCCTATTTTGGGATCTACAAGTTCAATGGTGATGGCCATTTGGCCTGACGAGGCCTGTATCATCCTGTTCGTCCCTTGGCCATTTCCAAACCCTAACCATGGCAAGCTGCATTCTAAGCTTCTAGATTTTTCATGTAGCACGTTAGAACAATTCAAAACAATCATATAAACACAAATGTATGCTTTAGATTCATTTAAATCGTGTGTGTTAAGAGATTCAAATACAAAATTTTTACCAAAAGGTTGTAACTTGGTTGGCCGGTTTCAGGCTGCTTCAGTCGTGGACGAAGGTGGATATGGCTTCCTGGGACCTTCAGGAGGAAGATTAGCTCCTTTGTTTTGATCAACAAAGGCTGGAACTAGTGCTTTTGATTTTCACGATTTCTTGAAATTTTGCAAATTCTCTAGGGTTCCTGTTAGGCTGGTTGCACATGTCCTTTTGACCAAGGGTTATTGTGCTTATGTAGTGTATCTCATTAGGTTTAATCACAACCCAAAAGAGTCAATTCTAATCATTTTTTAAAGGATAAAGATTTTCTTCAAAACTTGCTAAAACAAAGAATCTCCTTCTCCTTTTGTCTTATGCGGTTTTGCTTGGTCATGCCAGCCTATCTTATCCCTTATTTGATGAGAAAAAGATTCTCAAATCATATCTCACATTATTTCTTTTATTTATTTATTTAATTTGAATTTTAATGAATAAATAATCAAAATAAATAATCAAAATAATGAGATAGAGTATGAGTGAGCTCAGAGGTTGTGGGCCATGTTAAGAACAAGTTTCAAGCATGAAAACATGGGCCCATTTGGAAAAAATTCAAGTTTGGTCAATATTGGCTTCGTGCACATTTCCAAAAATTGGTCATCTTTAGCAATGCATATCTCTCTCATTGTTAACCCTAAGATGGTGCTCTTGGACTTTTTAGAGAGCTTAGTATGTCCTCTAAACAACCCTTTTTGTTTCATCCCAATAGAATCTTCCATGTTCATGTAAGGATTTTTGACCCAAAAGGTGTTTTTGTTGACTTTTTGAAAGGACCTATAATGTATGAGCTTGTATCTTTCCAATGGTGCATTTCTTGAACTTGAGGGATGAAGATAAGTTGTAGGGAATTGGATTCTCTTCAAAATGAGCTTTTGTGGAGAAATTTCTGATGAAGGATGAGAAAATTATGCCTGGTCAAAGTTTGGTTGACTTTTCCTATAGAAACCCTAATTTGCCATTTTTTACTTTTGATGAGTTAGGAGCATTTCTTGAGGAATCATGATCAACCCTTGATCAAATTATGGATATCACTTCAAAATGTTGATGTTGACCAAAAATCTTTAAGTTTGAGTGTATATAGGCCACAATTGACTTTTGACCTAGTATAGTTGATTTCTAGGCATTTGGGCAGTTGACTGAGCAAACTTGTTGTTCAAGGCATGAAATTTGGCATGGATGATACTAAGGACATCTTAGGATAATGAATAAAATTTTGGATCCTTGGGACTCACGCATCTTTCTTAAAATTGAAACCCTAGTTGAGGTTCATTGCCTTAGGAGGAGAATTTGTCTGGTCAATTCTTAGTCATCCTTGGGCAATTGAGGACCTTTAAAGGCATGTCTTGAGTGAAAATGGGAGGGAAAATTTTGGGGTACAACAGATCGCAATTGTTGCGGATATCAAGAGTCGCCGCCGACTTTTCTTTTATCCAACAAAGGAAAGGGTTAAAAGAACAGGAAAGACCTTTAGAGATGTTTTCTTGATTTCAGGGGGTAGGTTATGAAAAGGGAAGGTGTTAGCACCTTTTTCATCAGTAGTTATCCATGGGCTCTTAGTTTCTTGCTAGATCACTTTAAAATGCTTTGTTTGAAATATGTTTGTGGTGGGTTTTGAAAGTATTTTGAAAACGTCTTTGTTTCGGCAAACTTTGTAATGATTCTCGTCTCTATAAGAATGCATACAAAGTGTTGGTTTTGAAAATAGTTCAAAGAGATGTTTGTTTATTGAAGATGTTTTAAACGTGTAAGTGTGGAAATGGTTTTAGTTCAAGAGCAAGCAACTATGAGCATCCTACCTACTCAAAAGTTCTATGTTTTTTTCCTCCTCCTTTAGATGTTTCTATCTTACAATTGATTTGGTAAGAAGCCCCATCGTTGGATGTGAAGGGATGGGCGTGGGTCAATTGTATAGTCATAGAAGTCAACCTATGAGATGTTTTAGCAATTTTCGTTAGGGACTAGATCATTTACCGAAGGCAACATCAAGGGACATCGAGGGACATCGAGGTACTATGATCTTTTTATCGAGGGTCTTTTCTAAAACGCCCATATTCGAGGGACATGACTATTTTCAGAGGCAACAAGTGAGATTACCCTAGAGGTGCATGTGTGAGAATAGTGTGTTTGATTGCATTCATTTTTTTGTCTTGAATTTAGGGTTGTCTACTTGTTGATTTTATCTTTCCATACACACCCTAAGTTAGTAGCATTTATATCAAAGCGGTAAATTGCGGAAATAAATCCTAAGTTATTACATCATTAGGGAATGGGGTATACAAATGTACAAATGGGGGTGAAAAGCAATAAAAGTCCTAATTATTACAACCATATTGAATAGCAAGAAAATGTAAATATATAGAAAATATAAAGACAAAAATAGTGTAAAAGAGAGAAAGAAAAGACATCATATATCGAAGGATGTGTCTTTCAATTCCCACACTTTTACCTTCTTTCGTTTGGACCTATAACCAGTTTGTATCAAAGCTTGCATCCTTCGATTCACACACCCTTTCCTTTTGTTTAGGCTTGAAAATCATTGTGTATCGAAGCATGCCCTTCGATTCACACACCTTTTTCTATTTTCTTTCGTTTGGGACATGATAGAAGTATGGGTCAAAGCCATGCTAATATTGATTCATGGCCTGTACAGGTTAGTCTCTAACATAACTTTGGACAAGAAAAGCAAACAAACTAAAGGGTAGAAACAAAAAATAAGCAAAAGATTATTTACATGCTTGAAATATAAGGGTTAAAGTCAGGAAGACTTACCTTAAATTTGGAGTTGGTGCTTTTGAACTTTGAGTGATTTCCCTGGATATCCTTGAGTTTGAAAGCAAGAAACAGGGGTATTGTGTTTCTTTGATTCTGGATTTGAAGGCAAAGAAAAGTAGATTTATGTTTCTTTGATTCTAGATTCGAAGGAAAAGAAACAAGTGTTGTGTTCCTTTAGTTCTGGATTTGAAAGAACAGAAACAAAGGTGTGGGTTTTTGATTCTGGGTTTGAGAGTGTGTTAAGTGTTCTCTCATTTCTTTGCCTTACCAACAAATCTCTCTCCAGCCACTCAAAAGCCCCCCTTAGATGTGTTGTGAAACATCTTATTTATAGAAGAGTTTGGCTGAGATTTTAGGGGGAAAACAAATGAAATTTGAACAAATTGGGTATGTTATCTTCATAGCCTTCGAGGTGCAGTTTTTGTATGCCAATTTGGTGCAAATTTGGGAGCAGCATAGCAGGACTGCTTTGCAGCAGTTTTGGAGTGTTGTGGCCAGTACAACAGGCTTGAGCTTGGCAACATATTGGACTTTGGTCAGCAAGCATCTTGAATAAAACTCATCAAAAGATAAAACAAAACTTGTTTCCAACAATTGTGTCCTTCGATTAGACCACATGTGTGTTCTTTGAATGGACCACATGCACCACTTGTGTGTTCTTAGAATGCACCACTTGCAAATCTTCGAATGGGCCACCAATGTTTGTCCTTCGAATGGGCCATCAATGAATGTCCTTCAAATGGGACACCCATGTATGTCCTTCAAATCCACCAATGCATGTCCTTCGAATGGGCCACCAATTGTGTGTCATAATGTAGAAATTATGTGTGTTGAAGGTTTCTAAAGGTGGAATCGAAGTAAGTTGTTTCAAAGGGAGCCACTTCCCAGTGAATCGAAGCACGCATGAAAGAAGCCACTTCTTTGTGGGTGCTAGCATGAAGGGAAGCCATTACCTTGTGCATTGAAGGAAAGCACAGAGGAAGCCATTTCCTTGTGGGTCGAAAGCAAGCACAGGGGAGGCACTTGCCTTGTGGATCAAAGCAGACGGGAAGGATGTACTTGCCTTGGGAATCAAAAGCAGGCATGAAGGATGTACTTTCCTTGTGAATCGAAAGCAAGCCCGAAGGATGTACTTGCCTTGTGAATCGAAGGCAGGCATGAAGGAAATATTTTCCTAGTGAATCGAAAGCAATCCTGAAGGATGTACTTGCCTTGTGAATCGAAAGCAAGTTGCTTCGAAGGAATCATTTTCCTCATGGAAGCTTGGGAATCAAAGCAAACTTGCTCTTTCTTTGATTCGATGCTTGAGAGCCCAATATGACTATATGGGGCATTAAAAATACAATTGTACTTATGCAAAATTGAACTTTAATAAATCCTTGTGAGAAAATTTCTTGAGAAAAGAGAGGGAAAATTTTGGGGTACAACACTAAGGCTAATAATTAATCAGGGTTTTTGGTGAGACGGAAATAAACTAAGACTTAAATATTCGGTAACGGGACATCGATATGTAATACGCCTATCTTCGGGGATTTAGTAAGTCATTGGCATAGCTTTGAGTATTTAAAACACTATTTCAGTAGAAACTATCAGTTTAAAAACCTTTATCTCACACTCTTGTGATTATTGATTTGGACTATATTACTAAACTTAAATGCTTGCTCTCGATGTCTCATTTAAAATCTAAAAATAATTTTTGAAAACAAATAGAATCTAATCATTCCTAAACCGCTCTCTTTGTATTTAAAACTAATGTTCGATTATCACTATTCGGTTAAAAGCTCAAACTCTCGTCATATCGATTTTAGCCTTCGTTTTTATTTTACTCTCGTAACAAAACAGTTTTAATATTAAATATTAGAAACCAAACCAAATAAGTATTTTATAAATGTTTATGCTAATTCATTACTGAACCCCTTCGGTTTTATGACCTTACATACTGGTATTATGGAAATTAGCCGGACATGTTATTCAGAACCAACACAAAATTACAGTGAACATACAATAATATGATAATGATTATTAAATAAAGGTAATATATAAATGAAGTAGGAACCTGGAATGAATAAAATAAAATTGAAATTAATGCTATACTTCTAGTACCAAGTGTAATCCTCCACAATATGCCGGCAGGATTTGCTTGCGGAAAATAACTTGAATGCAGAAAGAAAATATAGAACTAAAACAAAGTCTAAAAGCTGTGAATAAAATCTACTCGTGCAATAGTTCCCCGATGTGGAAAATTATTGCTAATTCAAGTGAGAAAGTATCTTCTTAGAATTTCTAAAACAATGGTTTTGTATGAGAAAGCTTAACAAAAGACTGGGAGTCCCTTGGTGCTTAATTGCTTCCTTTTTTTATATCCTGCTTGTAAATTCCGTTGGAGAAAATTTGAGAGTTGTGTGTCAATTGGAAAACTCGGCTTTTCCAAATAATCAGGGACGTGGTCATTATAGAGTGGAGCATAATACGGGCTCAGTTCGTTCTGGCTGAGAGAGTACATGAGTTTTATTATAGACGTGGAGAGAACATGATTATTGTAGAGTGTGGCGAGGGGCGTGCCTTGTGTGCCGTGGGGCATACAACTTAAAGTTGTGGCGACCGTAACACATATATGCTGAGGGGCACACATACATATATACCGTGGCGACCGGCAGGAGGTTGTGACGACCGTCACAGTCCTCTGATGCAATTTCTTCTGTTTTCTGCTACAAAGTCACACATTTTATATCATTTCTTCCTCTTTTGTTATGCGGTTCTTGTGAAATGTA
The DNA here is from genome assembly GCA_948472305.1 of Vicia faba. Taxonomy (NCBI): domain Eukaryota; kingdom Viridiplantae; phylum Streptophyta; class Magnoliopsida; order Fabales; family Fabaceae; genus Vicia; species Vicia faba. The sequence continues at coordinate 180,424,185 of OX451741.1, read as the reverse complement.
AATACCTAAAAAACACTTAAAATACCAACATAATGTAACATAATTAATAGAGAAAGGAAACATCATTTATGCTAATCGAGTCGAATATGCAATGCGTTTTTGTGTTATCAATCATTTTGTAGTCGAGCAGAAGAAGTTGATGATGGAGGCCAGGGCTTCCCAGAGGGGTGTCGTTGGGGCCTCTACGATCAAGTCGGATCCATCCGGGTTGGAGATCTGGACTTTGAAGAATCGCAAGGGGTAGGATCTAAAGCTACTTCTAGCGTGGTTGAGCCTCAAGGTTCTGCCCCAACCATCCAGGAGAAGGTTCAACAGGATACTTCAAAGAGACAAAAGACCCTTATGAGCGACGAGGCTTGTCGGGTCGATTTGAAGATAACTCTCTGATGGGAGGACCCGGGGACAATCATGTCTCTGAGGAGTTCAAGTTCTGGTTTAACAGCTTTGACAAACTCCACTTCCTCTACGATCACCTCAATACCACTAAGAATGTCAACAAGTTCAAGTCTGTAGGCCGACAGAAGATGACCCAAAATCTTAATTCTTACCTCATGAGGTGTGCGGTTTTGACTCGCAGTATCTTTGAGTTAAGTGATGACTGCGATCAGACAAAGCAGAGGAAGAAGGAGGAGATAAACCGGCTGAAGGAGGCTCAGAAGGCTCAGTCCGAGAAAATAACTGGCATGGAGAAAAGCTTGGATAAGGAGAATGAGCGCAGGGAGACCTTGGAATATGAGAGTAAAACCTGTCTCACTCAACTCAATGAGAGGTTAAAGATGGAGAATGCAACTAATGATGATCTGAAGGTTACCACTGACGAGCTGAGGGAGGCTCTTAGGAAGTCTCAAGTGGACATTTTTTCCGCTAGTGATGAGGCCTTCAAGAGGACCAAGGATCGGATACTATGTCTTCATTCCATCTTGGCCATATCGAAGATGAACTACTTTAAGGTGGTTCTGGATGATTGTCTTGTAGATCTCGAAGAGGTGGAGAAGACTTCATCTCCTCAACTGAATCCTGAAGATCCTTCTGCCGGGGAGAATGTCAACAATGACGGTGATGGGAAAGAGGATCCGGATGAATGATGTTTTGTGTTTCTGTTATTCATCCGATAAGGATGCATTTATGTAATTTCTTGTGAGTGGTTCGCCATCCTTTTTGTTACTTTTTAAACTATTGCCTTCAGGCTTTTGTACTTCATACTGCCCTTTTGTGGCTTTATGTAACTATTTCTTTCTGCTTATTTGTATCTCAGCTTTTCGTTTGCACTTTTTTGTTTATGCATTTTTTTGTTTATGCATTTTTGGCTTTGAAGATAATCCGGTATATATAATCCCATTGGACAAAAAGTCTATCGGGTTGTTTATGTCTGATCAAGTAGTGTCGGGTTATATAAAAAGACCCATCTACTTTCATGTCTATTTTTCAAAATAATTCCGCGAAGTTTATTTTAAGATTCCCTCGTCTCTTGTACGGGGAGCGTTTAGCTTATGCAACTCGACCCCATGTGAGGAGCGTCTAATAATACTCGACCCTTAGGCGAGGAGTATTTAATGAAAGAACTCGGCCCTTATGGAAGGGAGTGTTTAATGATAGAACTCGACCCTTAAGGCGCGAAGTGTTTGATGATGTGGATAAAGGCCTGGAGTCTTAACTGACTTAATGCCATAAGTTTTAAATGCGCTTGAACTTTTAGATGGATCATATCCTCTCTTAAGGTTGGTCGAGTAGGTCCAGAGCCTTGGCAAGGTTCACCGAGTTTTTGAGAGGCTTCGAGTGAGCTTCCTCTTTTTGTCGGATCATAGCCTCTTTTAAGGTTGGCCGAGTAGGTCTAGAGCCTTGGCGAGGTTGACCGAATTTATGAGAGGCTTCGAGTGTGATTCGTCTTTTTTCCAAATAAGAGCCTCTTTTAAGGTTGGTCGAGTAGGTCCAGAGCCTTGGCGAGGTTGACCGAGTTTACGAGAGGCTTCGAGCGTGCTTCATATTTTTGTCAGATTAGATCCTCTTTTAAGATTGATCGAGTATGTCCAGAGCCTTGGCGAGGTGGACCAAATTTACGAGAGGCTTCGAGTGTGCTTCATATTTTTGCCGGATCAAAGCCTCTTTTAAGGTTGGCCAAGTAGGTCTAGAGCCTTGGCGAGGTTGATCGAGTTTGCGAGAGGATTAGATTGCGCTTCGACTTTAGTTAGGCCATAGGTGTTATTTAATGTTACCCGACGAAGTCGATTGTGCCAGAGGCTTTAAGTGCACTTAGAATTTAGTTACAAATATTTGATTTCACTTTTGGGGCCTCATTAAAAACCCTTGCCCTTTCAAGGGAAAAGAGTGCATCCCGTACATTTATTGGCGATTTTATTACATAATTTTAGCTAATGTAAAGCCTGAGATTGGATACATTCCATGTCCTTGATATTTCTACGCCATCCAGAGTTTCCAATTTATAAGCCCCAATGTTTAGCTTATGAAGTACCCGTTATGGGCCTTCCAAGTTCGGAGACAGCTTTCCCTTGTTCTTAGGGTCAGTAATATTTTTCAGGACAAGATCTTCTGGTTGACAACCTCTTTGTTTGACTTTTAGGTTGAGCCTCTTAGATAATATACTCTTGACTTCAAGCTCTCTGATTCAATCCATTTCTAGGACCTCATCCATAATGTCGGCTAAACTATTCAATTCGTCCTTGTTGGATTCTTCATCAAAGTGCTCCTTTCTCCATGTAAGGGTGTTGATCTCAACTGGTATCATGGAATCCTCCCTGTACACCATTCGAAGAAGTGTTTCTCCGGTGGTGGAGTGAGGGGTTGTATGGTACGAACAAAGGATCTCTGGTTGGTACTCGGACCACTGGCCCTTTATGTCATCCATGTTTTTCTTCATTCCTGCCAGGATGATTTTGTTGGCCACTTCGGCTTGTCTGTTGGCTTAAGGATACTTCACTGATGTGAATCTATTTTGGATTCCAAGTTAATCACAAAATTTCACCATGACTGAGCATGTAAATTATGTCCCATTGTCGGATACTATGACTCTAGGTAAGCCAAACCTATAAATGATATTTTTCCAATAGAAGTGTCGTACTCTTTCGACAGTGATGCGTGCCACGACTTCTGCTTCTACCCATTTCGTGAAGTAGTCGATGACCATAATAAAAAAATTTAACTGCTTGGTTGTTGTTAGGAATTGTCACAGTATGTCTGCTCCCCATTGGTAAAATGGCCATGGGGAAAAGATGGAGTGCAACAACTCGGCCGGGGAGTGTATAAATGGTGAGTATACCTGGCATTTGTTTCACTTGTTTACAAACTCGGCACAATCTTGTAACATTTAAGGCCAATAGTACCCGGCCTGGAGGATCTTCCCAGATATGGATCTCCCTCCGATGTGGCTTCTGCACGCCCCTTCATGGACCTCTTTCATTACTAAGGTATCCTTTGTTTCTGTCACACATCTCAGCATGGGCGTGGGTCTCCCCATCTTATATAGTTTGTCAGATACTATCAGATAGCGAGTTGATACCTTTTTTATATGCCTGTCCTTGTTGGTGTCTTTGGGCAGGGTCCCCTGTGTCAGGTATTGTATTATCAGGGCCATCCATCCGGTGATGTGCTCGATCGACATGGTTTCTTCCTGCTCGATGCTTAGTCATTCTAAGACCTCATGTATCACTGTTTTATTCAACCCCGGTCCCTTGGTACTAGATAGTCGGGATAATATGTCAGCTCGTACATTTTTTCCCTCGGGATGTGGTTTATCTCAAGTTTCGCGAAGGTCTTTGATAGCCCTGCTCTATCTGGAGGTATTTCAACAATGCTGAGTCCCTTGTCTAATACTCCCCGTTCATCTGCCATGTAATCAATTATGAATCAGTGTTTGCCATTTGATGGGTGATTCCCACTTCCTTGGCTAACTTCATTCCTGCTATGAGGGCTTCGTATTCCGCTTGATTATTTCTAGCCTGAAAATTAAAGCTTAAGGAGTATTCCAATATAAAGTTCCTGGGTCCTTCGAGGACGACCCTGACTCTATTTCCATTAAGTTTGGACGAACCATCAACGTGAAGAGTCCATTTGCTTACATTTTCTTTGGCTACTGGGTCACTTAGCTCCACTACAAAGTTAGCCAATGCCTGCGATTTGATGTTGGTTCTTAGAGTGAACTCGATATCAAATTCTGACAACTCTAAAGCCCATGTGACCATTCTTCCAGCTAGATTCGGCTTCTTCAGTATCTGTTTGATGGGATAATTGGTCCTTACGGTTATTGGATGACCCTGGAAATGATATCTCAATTTTCGAGTTGTTATTACCAATGTTAATGCTAACTTTTCGATCTTCTGGTATCGCTGCTCGGCTTCTTTCAAAACTTTGCTAACAAAGTACAATGGCTTTTCACTATCTTCCCCTTTCTAAACGAGAACTGAACTCATGGCTTTTTTCAGAAACCACTAGATATAGGATCAAAGGTGTATTCTCCCTCAGTCTCGTCAGGATTAGTGGAGAGGATAAGAAGCATTTTACTCCTTGAAAGGCTTCCTCACATGCTGTCATCCATTCTAATTCTTCTGACTTCTTGAAGGCCGCAAAGAAATGGATCGCTCTATCTTCAGAGCATGACAAAAACCGAGACAGAGCATCTAACCTTCCTGTTAGTTGTTGTACCTCCTTTTTTTAAGATGGGCTACGAATGTCAATAATCTCCTGGCATTTGTACGAGTTCGCTTCTATTCCACGGTTAGTGAGCATGAACCTAAGGAACTTGCTGGCTTGGACTCCAAAGATATATTTGTCTGGGTTAAGCCCCATGTCGTATCGCCTTATGGATGCGAATGTTTCTTTCAAGTCCGTTACATGTCGTTTCTCAATCGCGGTTTTGACGACCATGTCGTCTATGTATACTTTCAGATTCCTACCGATTTGAGTGGCAAATACCTTGTCCATTAATCGTTTGTAAGTGGATCCTGTGTTCTTAAGACCGAATAGCATTACCTCATAATAGTAGTTGCTTTGATTTGTCATGAAGGCAGTCTTTGATGCATCGGTCAGGCTCATATGGATTTGGTTGTACCCCGAGTAGGCATCCATGAAGCTGAGCAGTCTGTACCTTTAGGTTTTGTCAATGAGTTGGTCTATCTGTGGTAATGGATACAAATCCTTAGGGTGTGCTTTATTGAGATCCGTGAAGTTGACACACATGTGCCACTTCCCTGTCTTCTTTTTGACGATGACTACATTGGCTAGCCAAGTAGGATATTTAATTTCTTTGATGAAGCTGGTTTCGAGTAACTTCTCGACCTCTCTTTTACAACCTTCTTATTTTATTATCCATCTTTCCTTTTCCTCTAGGACACCGGCTTGGTGTCTGGATTCAATGCTAAGTGGTGACACATGGAGTTAGGGTCTATTCTGGGCATATCTGAGGGTTTCCATGCAAACAAGTCGACATTCTCTTTCAACAGCTCCACGATTTCTATTTCCTCCTCCCGAGAAATATTGCATCCTATATAAGTTATTTCAAAAGGTGTGGTTTCGATATGGACCCTCTTTGTTTCATCGTGGGGAGAAAGGCTTTTTTTCCCACGCATCGTCACGGGGATCTATGTCAATCATGCTGACTTTCAGCTCATTAGAACATCCAGGTTCTTCGGATTGCATCTTCCTCTTTAACTTCAGGTTGTCCTTATAGGACTTTTTGGCCAATCCTTGATCGCTTTTAACCACCCTAACCCGGCCATTCCCTAGGGGTACTTCATGGTGAGGTACAGCGTGGAGAGAGAGGCTTCCAAGGAATTGAAGGAGGGTCTTCTTATGATGATGTTATAGGGTGAGTTATAGGATCATTCTCGTGGGCCATAATGCCGACCACATATTTTCTGGAGAAGCTAACCGACTTTAAATCCTGTTCCCAGACCTTGGCTATGTCCTCGGATACACGCATCACAAAACGAGCGTATTTCTTTCTGGTTGAGTTGGTTTTGCCGCCGCCAGTGAATCCACCAACCATGGTGTTGAGGGTGTGGCGAGCTGATTTGGTCTCATGCACTTTTTTAATACTCTTCCCTTTCTTTTGGGAAGGTTCTTCCGAGTCCATGTTTTTCCGCTGAGTATCTTTTTTACCAGTTGGGGCTTTACCTTCTTTTACGTAAGTTAGTAGGTGCCCCATCTGTATTAATGTCTTGATTTCTTTCTTTAGCTGGAGGCAATCGTCGGTATGGTGTCCCTGAAGTCGATGATAGCTACAGCAAGACACAGTGTCATTCCCCAGTACGGCATTGACTCCCCTTTTATTACGGGGCGCTTTTGAGATCATGTTCAGGTGCGCTACTTCCTATAAAATTTCGCCTCTCCTTGTGTTCAAAGGTATCCCCATGTTGCTTAAATGAAAGGGACGTCGGTTAGGCTTTGTACGCTTCCGGGTTCTATATTTCAAAGCCATCTAGGAAGGCTCTTGCCTCTTTCCTGGCCCTTCTTCTTTGGTCTTGCCTCTCTCCGGAGTGTCTCTGGATCGTTTCTCCAAGTTTCTCTCCTCACCCTTTATGTAGCATTTCGCTCTGGTAATGATTTCGTTCATGTAACACCCCATTTTATTTAAATATTATATTATATTAATATTTTCGAATTACCGTTTGACGTTTATTTTTTGCGACGAGAATATTTATATTAACCGGTATATCTGTTAATATATTCGGCGACGTATTATTCGGACCGGTAATTATTTTATTCGGTCCGACATTTATTTTGAGGGACCGGTAATTATTTTATTCGGTCCGCTATTTATTTTGAGGGACCGGTAATTATTTTATTCGGTCCGCTATTTATTTTGAGGGACCGGTAATTATTTTGTTCGGTCCGATTTTTATTCCGTTCGGTTCGATAAAATATTATTCGGACCGATATTTAATTATTCGGAGTTATTTTAATTATTTGGGTTAATAATATTATTTAGTGTTATTTAGTGGTGATATTTTAAGAAGGGCATTTTAGTAAGTTTCCTTGTCTTGAAAGACCAAAATCAAACACATTCCTTGTTTTATGACATAACACTAAAAACACACTTAGAGGCATAGAGAGAGCTAGAGAGTCTTGGAGAAGAGAAGAACAAGAAGAACAAAGCTTGGGTTTTGGATTGGTTGGAACATCAAGAATCATTTCAAACATCTAAGATAAGGGGTTTGATTTTCCAATGCTTATAGTTAGGGTTTGATTTGGTATATTTTAATTTGGGATAAAATTGATGTTAGGGTTCTTGAGATTTGTTGAGATAAATTAGGAGAGTTAATTTAGGTGTTAGTGTTGTGTGATTATTGTTATGTTAATAGAAATTAAATTAGAAAAACTAAATTATATTAATTAAATTAAGTTTATAAACTAAAGTAAAGTATGCATAATAGCCGTAAAGTTATAAACTAACATATGCGGTATAGAAATGAAATAGCAGAATAGGATTTGTAATCTAAAACTATGCTAACAATTCATTGGGTATATTAAATCTAGTGACATGGTAACAATTAAACACATCTTTATATTTTCACAAGGATTTTAACTTCCTCTACAAGTATTTCCAAATAATTTACATAAATATGGTGCAGATTTATCCCTGGTAGTAATTATTAAATAAGGTGGTTATGATCTATCAAAACATAAATTGTATACTTTGCATATGACAATATTCGGTTAGTTAATGATGGTATAGGTTTGTAGTAATACAGGGCCATTTCTCTTAACATGGTATGCCTTAAATAGTTTGATAATGAGTTTAGAAAATTTGAAGTAGTGACAGTATATCTTGAATGAAAGTTAAGTTTAGAAAAAACGAAATAGCAGTAAGTTTAGAAAACTATTTAATTTATGTTTTGTTTTTTAATTTTCTTAATTTAATATATTAAATATTTATATTAATTAAATACAAATATGAAATAAGTTAGCCGATTTAATTTGGGACCCGATTATATTCCGATTTCCTGATTTTGGCAATTTTGGCGACGGAGCTAGTTGCTCCGAATTGAATGAAAATTGACGTGCTAGCTAATTTTGACGTGTAGAACGTCGTGGTGAGGTTAGTTTTTCGAGATTACGAGTTTTTAATGGAGCGACCCGAAATAGGTCAATTTACGGTTAAGTTGAACCGGGTTGCATTTTAGTCGGTTTAAGTCGCGTGTGGACAATCTGATTGCGACGTTAATGATTATGATTGATGCCGATTATTACGAATGACTTTCACGACAATTATTGATGTTTGACTATTTTTCCGTGTTTGAAATTTAGTGAATTATTTGATAATGATGTGGTGTGATTAAATATGATATTTGCGACGGTTTATTTATAATGAATACTTGATGATATGCGATGCGATGATATGTTTATCTTGATGTGGATAAATATGGCGACGTGGGTTTTATACCAATTTTGATATGCAATGATGATGTTTTGTTGTGTCGTGTTTGTGATGTCGTGTTGTCGAGTCACATACATTGCATTGGCGACGAGGGCTTTTATGCCAAGCGACGAGGGATTTTATGCCAAAGCGACGATGGGCTTTTATGCCGAATGTCCCTAATTATGGACAAAGCGACGAGTACCACATGCATAACATAGTCGTGTCTCATGGAGTCGGTTATGTTTATTTTTGAGTCTTTTGGCGTTGAGTTTTATTTGATGGCTTATAATAAATTGCGATGTTATATGATACCTTGTTTTGTGATGAGTTTTGTGTTGAACATAAAGTGATTATGATGTGATAATTTCATGAAAATTATGCGATGGATATAACATGACGGTAAAGAGACGATATGAGTTTATGGTAATGGAGTTTATGTCTTGTTTTGACATGATTATGGTGATTATGTGATGATATTAAAGTGTTGATCTTATACACTAAATGATGATTTTAAAGTATGTGAGATTTGATATTTGTTGACATATTCTTATTAACCTATATCATTTATGATTCCAAAACTATTTATATATTTTATCATGCCTTTAATTATATGTTTTGGAGTATCTCACCCTTTACTTGTTTCGCCGGTTCCTTTATATTGGTAACGTGCAGGTGATCCGCAAGGATGATGAGGATTAGCTCGAGTCTCTTTATTTTGAGTCGCTCTGCTCTGATAGTAGTAACACTCGGGATTTGGGCAACGTTATTATTTTGATAGGATAGTTTATGTATACTATCTTATGACTTTATGTATTGATGATAACATGATGATACATACATTTTGTGAACACATCCGTTGTGCTGTGATTAGTCATATTTTTATATGATGATTTATGTTATGAATCGGTATATCCGACTTTTGATTTTGTGATGTGCATTATAATGCAAAGTGATGAAAAACACAAATATGTGATACCTCAATTTATGTTTGGATGAGATTTTGAAACTTTGATTTCATTATTACTTACGATGGGTAGAATAAGGGTGTTACATTAGTTGTATCAGAGCAGGTCGGTTTGTCCGGCCAAGTTATTGAGTTTATTATCGTCTATCAATCAAGTATTGTATTCGTTGATTCTAATACTTATTTTGTTTTGAGCAGAAGTTGTTATGGATGGAAGGAACACTGGTAGGAATGATGAGGCTCTTGCTACTGCTATATAGGCAATGGCTCAGACTTTCCAAAACCTGCTGAATGCTGACGAGAACGCTGGGTCTCGTAGTTTGGCAACCTTCCAAAGAGAGAATCCTCCTACTTTCCAAGGAAAGTATGATCCTGAAGGTGCTTTGGCGTGGCTGAAGGAGATTGAAAGAATCTTTCGTGTGATGGATTGCACTCTTGTGCAAAGGATCCGTTATGGTACTCGTAAACTAAGTGCCAAAGCGGATGACTGGTGGGTTGAAACCCGTCAGAGGCTTGAGATTGCTGGTGAGGAAGTGACATGGGAAGTTTTCCGAAGGGAATTCATGAGGAAGTATTACCCGAAAGATGTTCAGGGAAAGAAGGAGATAAAGTTCCTTGAATTAAAGCAAAGAAGCATGTCTATCACTGATTATGCTGCAAGGTTCACTATGTTGGCCAAGTTCTATCCGCGTTATGATGGGACGAATGGCGAGTTCTCTAAATGCATCAAGTTTGAAAATGGTTTGCATCCTGAGATTAAGAAAGTTGTTGGTTATCAGAAAATCCGTGTCTTTTAGGATTTGATTGATAATTGTAGGATCTTTGAGGAGGACAGTAATGTTCATTATAAGATTATGTATGATAAGAGAAACAAAGGTCAGCAAAGCCATGGAAAACCGTATGATGCTCCAGCTGGTAAAGGGAAACAGAAAGCGTTTCAAGGGCGAAGAACTAGTGGGGGAGATGCTCCTGCTAGTATTGTTTGTTACAAGTGTGGGAAACCTGGCCACAAAAGTAATGTTTGTCGAAGCGATGTTAGAGATAAGGAGAATGAGGTGAGATGTTTCTGATGTGGAGAAGTGGGCCATATGACTCGCGGTTGTAGACATAAGGATGTGGTCTGTTTTAATTATGGCGAGGGAGGTCACATTAGTGCTCAATGTAAGAATCCTAAGAGGACTCGAGGAGAAAGAAAGGTGTTTGCTTTATCGGGTGCTCCGACGGCAAACGAGGATGGTCTTGTTCGAGGTACTAGTTTCATTAATAGCTTTCCTCTTATTACTATTATTGATACTGGTGATACTCACTATTTTATTATTGTTGATTATGTAAAGAGATTGGGTCTCACTTTGTCGTCTCTGGATAAAGATATGGTAGTAGAAGTTCCGGCTAAGGGAACGGTTACTACTTCTTTTGTGTGTGCAAGTTGCCCTTTATCAATCTTTGATAAAGAATTTGTGGTGGATCTTGTTTGTTTACCACTTGTCGGGTTGGACGTGGTTTTAGGTATGGACTGGTTAAAAGCTATTTATGTCCATATCAATTGATATGACAACACTGTGAGGTTTTCTTCCTTAGTAGAAGAAGAACAATCTATGTTGGTGTCAACGAAGCAGTTGAATGAGTTCATGAAGGATGAGGCGTTGGTTTTCTTGTGTTTACAGTGATTTCTAGTAAACAACCACTAGTCTTCCAATTTACTAATTATTATTGGTTACTTGCAGGATCGACTAGATTGATCCTAGAACACATGTGTCATAACTTATTTCCATGTTCATATCTATTATATTGATAGACTTATATTATATGTTAAGTTTCGAATACGAGATTCTTAGGAAAGATTTCTAAAATGGTCTATAGGAATAAACTAACTGAATGTAGGCAGGAAAGGCTTCGAATTAGACTTGGGCTTGAATGTAAAGATAAGTGTTTGACTAAAAGGATAAAGTAAAAGTAAAGTTTATAACAAAGTGACTGTGTTTAAAGGCAAGTAAAACAAGGAAATGCAAGGAAATCGAAGGATTTAAAGGGCAGTTCGAATTAGACTGTATTTAAAAGCAAGTAAAACAAGGAAATGCAAGGAAATGGAAGGATTTAAAGGACATAAATACTGTAATGGCGAACTAAATATAACAAGACTTGTATTGAAATTGTAAAAAAGCAATGATGTTCAACACGTACATTGTATCTTGTGACTCATTTTCCTTAATTCACGGAAGTTTGAGTATTTTGAGATCTTTTAGTACATAAAAGTGAACATTCTAAATCTAACATAAGAACACCTATTTATAGTGTCTTGACCCTAACGGCCCTATTCTAAAATCACGCCACGTTCGAAGCATGCAGGCTTCCTATGTTTGCTGACTTCCACGCGTCTTCTAGAATGGCGCTCTTTATTTGAAATTCGAACAACTGTACCAATCGAAGCATATTGATTCTTCGTTGCTTTCGAAATAACCCAATTACCTGGACCGTTTCCAACTTCTGGGACCCTTACATAAAGGAGCTCTTTTATAATTCGAACACCAAAACAAGTCCAAATCGAAATCTGCTGGAAATTGAATAATCCTTCAACATAATGACTCCAAATCTCCCACCAATATCCAATATTGATATTAATCTCCTTGGGTACTTTATTCGAAATATTATTTTGATAGTGGTTTCTTCCTTATTCAAAATAGACAGCTAACAAATTGCCCCCCAAGAACATGTATTTCGACAGATATAAAGAAATACTTGTTTTTTGACTCATCCAGGCTATTTCGAGAGTATCAAAAACTCATGCAAAATCAACTTATGCAAGAGCAAGTTTGCTAAGTTGAAACGAAACGCCCCTTTCTGATTGTTGAATGTATTTTGTTAATGCTTTTTATTGTAAATGATTGAACACAACCATTCTGGCACTTATATAATACCATTTTGGCTTCATGTTTATATATATTTTTTATTATCCTGCAGTGATTCTAACCTCTTGCAAGCATGGTTTATACCTTTTTAAGTATTTCCCATTTACCTTCAAGATTCTTCTATCTTCGGCTAATTCTTCTATTTCGTAAGCATTATTCGAAAATGTTTTCAATACTCGAAAGGGACCCTCCCAATGGGGTGACCATTTACCTAATAATCTGTTCTTTTTATCCATAGGTAATATAACCTTCCATACCAGGTCATTGGTTGAGAACAACTTACTTTTAACTCTTTTGTTGTATGCTCTGGCTACTCTTTCTTTCTGTATTCTCATAACTTCTAAAGCATGTAGCCTATCTTCATCCACGTCTACTAATTCATTCATCATCATTTCCCAATATTGATCAGTTGGTATTTCATTTTGTCTTTGGATTCTTACTGATTGTAAGTGTGTTTCGACTGGCAACACTGCATCATGTCCAAAGGTAAGTCGAAATGGAGTAGTATTTGTTGCTTCTTTAGGAGATGTTCGACATTCCCACAAAGCTTGGTCCAAAGTTTTGTGCCAATTTCTTGGCTTTCGTCCTATATGTTTTTTTATCAAACCTATTATGACTTTATTGGCTGCTTCTAATTGTCCATTAGCTTGAGCATAGTAAGGAGTTGACATGAGTAATTTAAATCCCATTTCTTTTGCAAACTCTTGCATTTTTCGCCCTGTTAAAACGGAACCTTGATCTGTTGTAATACTTTCTAGTATTCTGAACCTGTAAATTATTTGCCTCTGGATAAATTCCATAATGACCTCTTGATCAACGTTCACTAGAGGAATTGCTTCGACCCACTTTGTAAAATAATCTATACCCACAAGGATATATTTTTGTCCTTTGGATGATGCTGGTCGAATTTCACCAATTAGATCTAATGCCCATCCTCTAAAAGGCCAAGGCTTAACAATCGAATGTAACTCACTTGTAGGAGCATGTTGAATACCTGCATGAACTTGGCATTGTTCGCAACCTTTAGCAAATTCTATGCAGTCTTTGAGCATAGTGGGCCAATACATTCTATATCGAAACAACAACCATTTCATTTTGTGACCTGCTTGATGTGCCCCACATGCCCCACTGTGCACACTGGATACTGCTAAATATGCTTCATTTTCTCCTAAACACTTGAGTAATATACCTTCTGGGGTTTTCTTAAAAAGTTCATTTCCTATTAGGACATAAGACAATGCCCTATATTTGGTCTTTTTCTCTGTACTTACTGAAGGTTCTTTCAGGTAATTTATTATGGGACTTCTCCAATCTGTATCTGCCAAAGTATCAATATTTAGAACTTCGAATTCTTTCTGATTTGCATAACCTAGTTTCGAAGTTTCCAAGTCTAATGGTGATAATTTGGTAGCCAATATTCTGCCTCTTGTTTCTATGACATATTAGAGTTTTTCTCTAGATGTCTTATATCCTGAAGCTATTTGAGCCAAGTCATTTGCCTCCTGATTATCAATTATGGGAATATGTTTTATATCCACATATTCAAAAATTTTGAGTAATCTATTAGCAATAACGAAGTACATGATCAAATTTTCCTTGATATACTTGTATTCTTTGGTTATCTGTTTGATGACCAGCTATGAGTCTCCCCTAATTTCGACTCTGGTTGCCCCTAATTCTAACAAAGCTTCAAGTCCAGCAATTAATGCTTCATACTCAGCTTCGTTGTTCGAACAAGGAGGGCCCTCTAACTTGTACTTGAATTTCGTTGGAATTCCCTTAGGAGAAATTATAAGGACTCCAACACCACTTCCATATTTATGTGTTGACCCATCGAAGGATAATTTCCAAGGCTGGATCTCAACATAATCCAACGCGAAGTCCTCACTCACAAAGTGATCCACTATGAAATCTGAAACTACTTGCCCTTTCATAGCTTTTAAAGGCTTGAAGGTCAAATTGTACTCAGTGAGCGCTAAGGCCCATTTTCCAATCCTGTTGTGCATGATTGGTTTTGAAAGCATATGTTTAATAACATCAAAATGAGATGAAACATAAACATCAACTGGTTTAATATAATATTTAAGTTTTGTACAAGAGAAATACAGACAGAGGCATAGTTTTTCAATGCTACTATACTTAGCCTCTGTTGTATTTAGGACCCTACTAAGATAATAGATGGCTCTTTCGACGCCATGATCATTTTCTTGGGCCAACATACTACCTATAGTGACATTGGAGGCAGAGATATATAGCCTCACTAGTTTATCTTTCGAAGGGGGTGCAAGTATAGGAGGATGCATCAAATAAGCTTTGATCTTCTCGAATGCCTCCTAATGCTGTGCAGTCCATTCAAAGTTCCCTTGGTCGAGACGGAGGAGTGGAGAGAAAGCCTGAGTTCGCCCACTCAAATTAGATATGAATCTCCTTAAAAAGTTAATTTTACCCAATAGAGATTGCAACTCTTTCTTTGTTGAAGGAGGTTTCGTCTCCATAATAGCCTTCGTCTTGTTCAAGTTAATTTCGATCCCCTTATTGTGGACCACAAAGCCTAGGAAATCCCCAGCCTGAACAAAGAAAGCACATTTAAGAGGATTCATTTTTAAGCCATGTTTTCTCATTCTTTCGAATGACTGGCAAAGGTAAGTCAAATGATCCTCATCAGAAACAGATTTGACTACTATGTCATCTATATAAATCTGCATAAATGACTCAATGAAATCATGAAAAATAGTGTTCATTGCCCTCTGATATGTTGCCCCAGCATTTTTCAGTCCAAAGGGCATAACTACCCATTCATAAGTGCCTAAAGCGCCTGGACATCTGAATGCAGTTTTGGGAACATCATCCTCAGTAATAAAAATCTGATTATACCCAGAGTATCCATCTAACATACTCAGGTATTCGAAACCCGCAGCAGAATCAATCAGCATTTCTGCTATAGGCATCGAATATTCATCTTTTGGGGTGGTAGTGTTTAAATCCCTAAAATCTATGCAAATTCGTAAAGAGCCATTTTTCTTAATAACAGGTACAATGTTAGCAAGCCATTCTACGTACCTTGTGGTCCTGATAAATTTGCATCGAAGGAGCCATTCCACCTCTGCCTTTATTTTTGAGAGGATTTCTGGAACGGATCGTCTAGGCATCTGCTTGATGGGCTTCTTACCATCCTTGATTGGAAGCCTATGTTCTACCAGTTCCCTCTTTAAACCAGGCATTTCATCATAGTCCCAGGCAAAGCAATCTCTATTTCGTTTGAGCATTTCGACCACTTTGCATTTTAAGTTGGGACTAAGCTTCACACTGATGTATGTAATCCTTTTTTCAACACCATCCCTAATATCAACTTCCTCCAAAGGATCTTGGGCCAGCATCTTAGCACTTGATGACTCTGGATCCTTTTCGAACCCCAAGGGCTCTTGATCATAAATGGCATCTAGTCTTTGATCCATCAGTTCAGAAGTTTTTCCATCACATAGTGAGGATGAATGGTTTCCTTCAGGATTTGCTATTTCTTTTTTGTCTATGGCTTCGACAGCATGTTTTGTATTTCGGCTTCGAGAGCCTTTCTTCGTTTGTTCTCATCCAAATAGGCCGAAATCTTTTGGTAGTAATCTGATTCAGTCATAATAACCTTCGCTTGCCCAGCCAGTTGGTCGTATCGTCGAAGTCTCTCCATCTTTTTCAGTCACCTGCCCGTTCCACATGATTTCCCTATCCCATTGGAATCCATTGGGACGCAAGGTTAGGGAATAATAAGCATTCTCATTTGGCTCGAAATATTCCTCAGGTGGGTGACATGGCCCTATGTTGGCCATATTTCTGTCGAAATTTCTTTTGTCCACATTGTTGATTTCTGCCATATAGTAACTTTGGTCTACTTCTATATTTTCAACAATCCCATCATCTCTCTACAACACCAGCCTTTGATGCATTGAAGAAGGTATTGCGCCAACTCCATGGATCCATTCCCTGCCAAGCAACATATTGTAATTTGCTTTTGCAGCAATGACCATAAACATTGTTAGCCTCGTGAGGGAACCAACTGTCAGGTTAACTTGTATTACTCCCAAAGTCTGGCCAACCTTCCCTTCATAATTCGAAAGCACCATGTTGTGAGGTCTAACATCTGAATCCTGCATTCCTATTCTCTTCAGCATGAATTGGGGCATCAGATTGACAGCAGCTCCACCATCTACCAGAACCTTGTTCACACCATATTGTTCCACCTTTTCCCTGATGAATAAGGGTTTGAGATGGTTTTTCATTCCTTCGTCTGGATTTTCAAAGAAAGCATTCTGCTCTTCGACCGCTCCATTGTTCATCACATAATAGCATACTGGCCTATGTCTGGCCATTTCGTCCTCATCAGTCTCCTCATCAGCATAAACCTCTGTTTCCTGATTGTACTCACAAGGTAGCACCGAAACTACATTGTAGTTTGCATTGAAGAAGGATTCTCCCTCAGATTCGAAGGCATCATTCATCAAGTCCTCTTCGTTCGCAACTTCCTTCTGAGTCCTATTTTCTTTAGCGTCCTTCTGTGGAGAAAAAAGTTTCCTGGACACTGGGGGTTTGCCCCCAGTCTGGTTCAGTGATGTTGGGTTATTGGTACTGGATTCTCCTACTCCTGTAGGATTCGAATCCCTTGCATCTTTTTGGTTTCTCTGGTGTCTGCGCCACTGAGAGCGAGACATTGGGTTTCTGCCTTTATAATTTTCCAAACTTATTTCTTCCCTCCTGTTCGAATTGAATTGCCTCCTGTAAGCAATTGCAGTCCTGCCTCCTCGATCGAAGTTGCGCCACTTCCCTTTTCCCTTATCAGCATTCACTTGCAGCCATCTATCAGTGGGGATTTCTGCAGGTAGTTTAAAGGAAACTCTCTTTGCTCCCCTGGGATAAGGGCTATCTGGCCTCTTTGGCATACTTGTGGCTGTGCTAACAAGATTCGAAGGCATTCCGCCTTGGTGCCCCCAGCCTGATGCAAATGGAATTCTCTCGAATGCTTCAGCCATTTCCTTATCATACACTGCTGCACATCTAGGACATATCAAGCATTCTGTTCCAATCTTGTGGCAACGAACCAGGAATTCCAGCAGACTTTCATCAACTTTTGGATAGACTTTTTATAGTTGGTTGTCTTGCCTCTAGTTGACTCCTGTTCGTTCACGCTGGGCCCTTTCGAATTCAGCAGCAATTCTGGGGTTGCAGATGATACTGCATCTTGGGCATAGCAACTTTTCCTGATTTTTCTTATGACAGTGGAAGAGGTATTCACGCAAACCTGCGTCCTTTCTAGGTAAGTTCTCTCTTCTCTGTTCTCTTTCCCTCTCTAAACAACGTTCTACTTCTTCTATTTCAGCATTAGGCTGTTCGAAGTCCACCATATTCACTCTCAGCATTTGGTCATCAGAAATTTTGACTTCTTCAAATTTCATCCTAAGACCTTCAGTGGCCTCAGCTAATTTTCTATCACTTAATATCTTTGCTTTGAGCACCTTTGGAAGGCCATCAGTAGCCTCTATTTCGTTTTTTATCAATAGGAGGCTATCAATAGCCTCTCTTTCGTTTTCGATTAAGATGAAGTCCCCATCCTCTTCGAATTCCTCCTTCGACTCAACTTTCCCCTCAGCAATTTCCACCATATTGATGTCTAGAGGTTCAACATAGTTAGTCTCCGCCATCAGCAACGGATCAGTATCAACTTTCATTGGATTCTTTCCCTTGTCTGAGAACTTCAGCCTGCCATCTTTGATTGCATTCTGTATCAAATCCCTGAAAAGAAAACACTGTAAGGTTTTATGGCCTAAAAAGTTGTGATATTTACAAAAGCCCCTCTTTTTCCTTTGTTCCAACGGAGGAACCTTAAGGTTAGGAGGAACTATTAACTGGCCATCTTTAACAAGTAGATCAAATATCTCATCACATTTAGTTATATCGAAAGTATAGATTTTCTTGGGGAATTTATCATTCCTTTCACTTTCGAGAGAATCCTTTCCATTGGAAGGAAGTAGAACTTTGCAAGCATAAGGGGGTGCTTCTTTTAGTTCTGCAAGATCTATTTCGAACTGATCGAAATCATAAGGGTTTTGAGAACCATCTATATTTTCCTCTTCAGCATCTATGTAGGCTATTATCTCTTTCATATGATTTTTACTAGCCCTAGCTTTTTCAGCTTTTAATCTTTTGACCTGACGCACTCTGTCTGCTAGTTGGGCCATATCTCTAAGATACTGTGTATCCAATTTCTTTCGAATGGAATAATCTAGGCCCCCAGCAGCCATTTCGACCAATTCATGTTTAGGGACCACTGTGAAGCATATGGATTTTAATAAACGGAATCTATTCAAATATTCATCTATTGGTTTCGTGAATTTTCTCTTAATGCTTGCTTGTTCCTTGAGAATGATTTTAGACTGACCCATGTAAAATTGTTCATGGAAAAGTCTTTCTAAATAAGGCCATGTGTCTACAGATCCAGGGGGCAAGGTGGTGAACCAAGTGAACGCGTTCTTTGTCAAAGAACTTGGGAAGTATTTTATCCTAATATTTTCATCATTTGCTATATCTCCTGCTTCTGTTAAATATCTTGCTATATGTTCCACTGTTGATTCACTTGTATCTCCAGCAAATTTCATGAATTTAGGAACTTTAACGCCCCTGGGTAATTCTGTTTGCATAATATTATCTATAATAGGAGATGTGTAGTTTGGCCTCCTAAATCCTGAATTTAAATCATTCTGGGCCATTATTCTTTCAATCATGGTGGCGAGGTTATTTTCTGCCAATAAATTGTCATTCCTAATTCTATGAACAATTTCGTCTGCATTTTGGTCCCTATTCACCATCATTATAGGTCTAGGTTGTTCATTCTGAACTTCCTGAATTCCATAGTCTCTTAATCTTACCCCTATATTTCTTTCTTCGACCACTTGTACAGGGGGTCGAATTTGTTCAATTATGGGTTCTTCATTTCGAATCACCACCGGGTTCTGCCTACGCCTTGCAGGCACATTAGGGGCACCAAAGAAATCTGCTATTCTGGCCATCTGGGCTGCATTTTCTTGGTTTGTTCTATTTATATTTTGGATTAGGGGATTGAAAATAGCATTCATTTCGCGGGCTAGGATGCCTACCATATCATGATTTCTATCATCCATCTGTTGCCTAAGTGCTGCCTGACTATTAGTTGTAAGAGTAGGCAATTGGGCGAAGTTTCCTATATTCTGGAAATTTGTACCCAAATGGTTCATTCCTGAACCAGGCCCTTGGAATGGGGACGAAGTTGTTGTATTATGTAACCCTTCCATAAACGAAGTTGGCATCCCATACTGAGGATTTATGGGTCTCAAAGGTTCGAAACCTGGAGGCCTAGGGGGGGTCGAATACTGTTGATTCCCTATGTGTGGCGCATTTTGCACTGAAGACACGTTTGATGGCATGTCTAATGTACTTACTGGGATCGTATTCGAACTACCAACAGGAATGGCATTAGAGGCATCAATCGAACTTGAAACGATTGTTGCAGCCCCCTGTGAGGGATTCTGTACCCCATCTTGGTTGGTTGTATTAACAATTATTTTGGTACGTTGTTTTCTGGGTATATGTGGATTGTTATTCTTTATTTTGTCGCTTCGAAGGTTCATGTACCGAAACCTCCACACTCAGAAAATCCTACAACTTCTCTAATATGTTTGATAAAACTTTTGTTATGACACTGTCCCACCAGGTGTGCCAATTTGTTTACAGTGATTTCTAGTAAACAACCGCTAGTCTTCCAATTTACTAATTATTATTGGTTACTTGCAGGATCGACTAGATTGATCCTAAAACACATGTGTCATAACTTATTTCCATGTTCATATCTATTATATTGATAGACTTATATTGTATGTTAAGTTTCGAATACGAGATTCTTAGGAAAGATTTCTAAAATGGTCTATAGGAATAAACTAACTGAATGTAGGCAGGAAAGGCTTCGAATTAGACTTGGGCTTGAATGTAAAGATAAGTGTTTGACTAAAAGGATAAAGTAAAAGTAAAGTTTCTAACGAAGTGACTGTGTTTAAAGGCAAGTAAAACAAGGAAATGCAAGGAAATCGAAGGATTTAAAGGGCAGTTCGAATTAGACTGTATTTAAAAGCAAGTAAAACAAGGAAATGCAAGGAAAATGAAGGATTTAAAGGACAGAAATACTGTAATGGCGAACTAAATATAACAAGACTTGTATTGAAATTGTAAAAAAGTAATGATGTTCAACACGTACATTGTATCTTCTGACTCGTTTTCCTTAATTCACGGAAGTTTGAGTATTTTGAGATCTTTTAGTACATAAAAGTGAACATTCTAAATCTAACTTAAGAACACCTATTTATAGTGTCTTGACCCTAACGGCCCTATTCTAAAATCACGCCACGTTCGAAGCATGCAGGCTTCCTCTGTTTGCTGACTTCCACGCGTCTTCTAGAATGGCGCTCTTTATTTGAAATTCGAACAATTGTACCAATCGAAGCATCTTGATTCTTTGTTGCTTTCAAAATAACCCAATTACCTGGACCGTTTCCAACTTCTGGCACCCTTACATAAAGGAGCTCTTTTATAATTCGAACACCAAAACAAGTCCAAATCGAAATCTACTGGAAATTGAATAATCCTTCAACATAATGACTCCAAATCTCCCACCAATATCCAATATTGATATTAATCTCCTTGGGTACTTTATTCGAAATATTATTTTGATAGTGGTTTCTTCCTTATTCGAAATAGCCAGCTAACATCTTGTTGATGGCGACTCTTTCTGTGGAGAGTCAAGCTGTGATAGCAAACTTTCCGGTGGTGTGCGATTTTCCCGAAGTGTTCCCTGATGAGATTCCTAGTGCACCTCTAGAAAGAGAAGTTGATTTTTTTGTGGATCTTGTCCCTGGTACCAGACCTATCTCTATGGCACCATACAGGATGTCTGCATCTGAGTTAGCAGAAATGAAGAGCCAATTAGAAGATTTGCTCGAGAAGAAGTTTGTTAGACCTAGCGTGTCGCCGTGGGGAGCTCATGTGTTATTGGTGAAGAAGAAAGACGGTAGCATGAGACTTTGTATTGATTATTGTTAGTTGAATAAAGTTACTATCAATAATAGGTATCCACTTCCTATAATTGATGATTTGATGGACCGATTGGTTGGTGCTCGCATGTTTAGTAAGATTGATTTGAGATCGGGTTACCATCAAATAAGGGTGAAAGAAGAAGATGTTCAGAAAACTGCTTTCAGGACGAGGTATGGACATTACGAATATTCGGTGATGCCTTTCGGTGTCACTAATGCACTGGGAGTATTCATGGAGTACATGGATCGTATTTTCCATCCTTACTTGGATTGTTTCGTGGTTGTTTTCATTGATAATATTCTGGTTTATTCTAAATCGGAAGAAGAGCACGCAGAACATTTGTGCATCGTGTTGGATGTTTTGAAACAGAAGAAGCTTTATGCTAAGTTGTCAAAGTGCGAGTTCTGGTTAAGTGAAGTGAGCTTTTTGGGGCATGTCATTTCTGGTGATGGCATTGCAGTTGATCCTTCTAAAGTTGATGTTGTGTTGAGATGGGAAACTCCTAAGTCTGTTACTGAGATTAGAAGTTTCTTAGGATTGGCTGGTTATTATAGAAGGTTCATTGAAGGTTTTTCTAAGTTGGCGCTCCCTTTGACAAAGTTGACATGTAAAGGAGCTGCATTTGTATGGGATGTCAAGTGTGAAGAAAGTTTTGTTGAATTGAAGAAAAGGTTGACAACGGCTCCGATCTTGATTCTACCTAATCCTGAAGAACCGTTTGTTGTTTATTGTGATGCTTCTAAGATGGGTTTAGGTGGTGTACTTATGCAAAATGGCAAAGTGGTTGCTTATGCTTCTAGGCAATTGAAGATTCATGAGAAGAATTATCCTACGCACGATTTGGAGCTTGCAGCGGTTGTTTTTGTGCTTAAGATTTGGAGGCATTACCTTTATGGTTCTAGATTTGAAGTATTTAGTGACCATAAAAGTTTGAAGTACTTGTTCGATCAGAAAGAGCTTAATATGAGACAACGACAGTGGCTTGAATTGTTGAAAGATTATGATTTTGGATTGAATTACCATCCTGGTAAAGCTAATGTGATGGCCGATGCTTTAAGTCGAAAGACTTTGCATATGTCACTTTTGATGGTGAAAGAGTTGGAATTGATTGAGCAATTTAGAGATATGAGTCTTGTAGTATAAGTGATGCCAAAGAGTGTTATCTTGGGAATGTTAAAGATCAATAATGATTTCCTTGGTAGTATTAGAGAAGCTCAGAAGCTTGATGTGAAACTTGTTAATTTGTTGGTTGGCACCGTTCGAGGCTTTGCATGGTCGGAGGTGTAGAACTCCTTTGTGTTGGCATGAGTCGAGTGAAAGTGTGGTGCTTGGACCAGAATTGGTTAGAGAGACTACTGAGACAGTGAAGATGATCAGAGAAAAGATGAGAATTTCTCAAAGTCGACAAAAGAGTTATCATGATAAAAGGAGAAAAGATTTGGAATTTCAAGATGGTCATCATGTATTTTTGCGAGTTACTCCTACAACCGGCGTTGGGCGAGCATTGAAGTCGAAGAAGCTAACTCCTTGCTTTATTGGTCCTTATCAAATTACTAGTAAAGTGGGAAAAGTGGCTTATAGAGTGGCGTTACCGCCAAATCTTTCGAACTTGCATGATGTGTTCCATGTGTCGCAACTTCGGAAGTATGTTCTGGATCCTTCACATGTGATTGAGATGGATGATATTCAAGTGCGAGACAATCTTACGGTGGAGACGATTCCATTAAG
Source organism: Vicia faba (assembly GCA_948472305.1). Classification (NCBI taxonomy): domain Eukaryota; kingdom Viridiplantae; phylum Streptophyta; class Magnoliopsida; order Fabales; family Fabaceae; genus Vicia; species Vicia faba. Next base: position 180,401,111 of record OX451741.1, on the reverse strand, counting down.
GATCGAAGATCGTGAGATGAAGTCTCTTCGTGGCAAAGAGATCTCCTTGGTTAAAGTTGTTTGGATAGGAGTAGCTGGTGAAAGTGCGACGTGGGAGTTAGAAAGCAAGATGCGGGATACCTATCCCGAGCTTTTTGAGTAAGGTAATTTCGAGGACGAAACTTTTATAAGTGGGGGAGAGTTGTAACGCCCCGTTTTATTTAAATATTATATTATATTAATATTTTCGAATTACCGTTTGACGTTTATTTTTTGCGACGGGAATATTTATATTAACCGGTATATCTGTTAATATATTCGGCGACGTATTATTCGGACCGGTAATTATTTTATTCGGTCCGACATTTATTTTGAGGGACCGGTAATTATTTTGTTCGGTCCGTCATTTATTTTGAGGGACCGGTAATTATTTTATTCGGTCCGGTATTTATTTTGAGGGACCGGTAATTATTTTGTTCGGTCCGGTTTTTATTCCGTTCGGTTCGGTAAAATATTATTCAGACCGATATTTAATTATTCGGAGTTATTTTAATTATTTGAGTTAATAATATTATTTAGTGTTATTTAGTGGTGATATTTTAAGAAGGGCATTTTAGTAAGTTTCCTTGTCTTGAAAGACCAAAACCAAACACATTCCTTGTTTTATGACATAACACTAAAAACATACTTAGAGGCATAGAGAGAGCTAGAGAGTCTTGGAGAAGAGAAGAACAAGAAGAACAAAGCTTGGGTTTTGGGTTGGTGGGAACATCGAGAATCATTTCAAACATCTAAGGTAAGGGGTTTGATTTTCCAATGCTTATAGTTAGGGTTTGATTTGGTATATTTTGATTTGGGGTAAAATTGATGTTAGGGTTCTTGAAATTTGTTGAGATAAATTAGGAGAGTTAATTTAGGTGTTAGTGTTGTGGAATTATTATTATGTTAATAGAAATTAAATTAGAAAAACTAAATTATATTAATTAAATTAAGTTTATAAACTAAAGTAAAGTATGCATAATAGCAGTAAAGTTATAAACTAACATATGCAGTATAGAAATGAAATAGCAGAATAGGATTTGTAATCTAAAAACTATGCTAACAATTCATTGGGTATATTAAATCTAGTGTCATGGTAACAATTAAACACATATTTATATTTTCACAAGGATTTTAATTTCCTCTATAAATATTTCCAAATAATTTACATAAATATGGTGCAGATTTATCCCTGGTAGTAATTATTAAATAAGGTGGTTATGATCTATCAAAACATAAATTGTATACTTTGCATATGACAATATTCGGTTAGTTAATGATGGTATAAGTTTGTAGTAATACAGGGTCATTTCTCTTAACATGGTATGCCTTAAATATTTTGATAATGGGTTTAGAAAATTTGAAGTACTAACAGTATATCTTGAATGAAAGTTAAGTTTAGAAAAAACGAAATAGCAGTAAGTTTAGAAAATTATTTAATTTAATTTATGTTTTTTAATTTTCTTAATTTAATATATTAAATATTTATATTAATTAAATACAAATATGACATAAGTTAACCGATTTAATTTGGGATTCGATTATGTTCTGATTTCCCGATTTCGGTGACGGAGCTAGTTGCTCCGAATTAAAAGAAAATTAACGTGCTAGCTAATTTTGACGTATAGAACATCGTGGTGAGGTTAGTTTTTCGAGATTACGAGTTTTTAACGGAGCGACCCGAAATAGGCCAATTTATGGTTAAGTTGAACCGGGTTGCATTTTAGTCGATTTAACTCGCGTATGGACAATCCGATTGCAACGTTAATGATTATGATTGGTGCCGATTATTATGAATGACTTTCGCGACGATTATTGATGTTTAACTATTTTTTCGTGTTTGAAATTTAGTGAATTATTTGATAATGATGTGGTGTGATTAAATATGATGTTTGCGACGGTTTATTTATAATGAATACTTGATGATATGTGATGCGATGATATGTTTATCTTGATGTGGATAAATATGCAATGATGATGTTTTGTTGTGTAATGTTTGTGATGTCGTGTTGTCGAGTCACATACATTGCATTGGCGACGTGGGCTTTTATGCCAAGCGACGAGTGCTTTTATGCCAAAGCGACGATGTGCTTTTATGCCGAATGTCCCTAATTATGGACAAAGCGACGGGTACCACATACATAACATATTCGTGTCTCATGGAGTCAGTTATGTTTATTTTTGAGTCTTTTGGTGTTGAGTTTTATTTGATGGATTATAATGAATTGCGATGTTATATGATACCTTGTTTTGTGATGATTTGTGTGTTGAACATAAAGTGATTATGATGTGATAATTTCATGAAAATTATGCGATGGATATAACATGACGGTAAAGCGACGATATGAGTTTATGGCAATGGAGTTTATGTCTTGTTTTGACATGATTATGGTGATTATGTGATGATATTAAAGTGTTGATCTTATACACTAAATGATGATTTTAAAGTATGTGAGATTTGATATTTGTTGACATATTCTTATTAACCTATATCATTTATGATTCCAAAACTATTTATATATTTTATCATGCCTTTAATTATATGTTTTGGAGTATCTCACCCTTTACTTGTTTCGTCGTTGCCTTTATATTGGTAACGTGCAGGTGATCCGCGAGGATGATGAGGATTAGCTCGAGTCTCTTTATTTTGAGTCGCTCTACTCTGATAGTAGTAACACTCGGGATTTGGGCGACGTTATTATTTTGATAGGATAGTTTATGTATACTATCTTATGACTTTATGTATTGATGATAACATGATGATACGTACATTTTGTGAACACATCCGTTGTGCTGTGATTAGTCATATGTTTATATGATGATTTATGTTATGAATCGGTATATCCGACTTTTGATTTTGTGATGTGCATTATAATGCAAAGTGATGAAAAACACGAATATGTGATACCTCAATTTATGTTTGGATGAGATTTTGAAACTCTGATTTTATTATTGCTTACGAGGGGTAGAATTGGGGTGTTACATTTCATGTCAGATGCAGGCATCGGTGCTAAGGACTTGTTGAAATGCCCTGCTCGGAGCCGTGTTGGAATGCTCCAACGAACAACTCATGGTTGAGGTGAGATACTTTAATGGTCTCTTCATTGAACTGAGCTAAGTATTCTCGGAGAGACTCTACTTGACCTTGTCAGACATTGAATAAGGATGTCGTGGACACCTTACGGTGCTTGTTGGCAGAGAAGTGTTGGTTCAAGTTCTTTGTTAGGTCTGGGTAGCTTTCCATAAATAGTCATGGTAGCCTTATGTACCATCGCAGGGCCACGTCCTTGAAGGTGTCAGCAATCAGTTTACACTTTAGTGAGTTAATGGAGCCTATTATTTCTATTTGGTTGTTGATGGAAATAACATGCTCCTGAGGATCGGTTTTATCGTCGTAGACCGTCAATGATGGTGCTTTGAAGTTCTCTGGGACTTGATCGTCCTAGATAGCTTGAGAGAGAGGTTGGGGTTCCAAAAGCTCCTATTTTGGGTCATCATCCCCTACGCTTCTTTGTTGCAAGTCTGTGACGCTATCTTGCAGAGTTTCGTTCTGCTGTCTGAGGGCCTCCACTATGGCTAATAGTTGTGTCATATATGGAGGGTCTCTAGGCGATGACATTCTGCTGAACATGGATTGGAGTGTGGCCTAGGAATAATTTTACCGAAGACCCACAGTGGGCGTCAATGTTCTTGCGTAGAACAAGTATTCGTCTGGCCTCCCGTTGTAGATGGGGAAAGTCACGGAAGTAGGTTTTGTTTATTGGTGGAGATTTGGGAGCTACGCCAATGAAGCGTGTGTCCCAAGAAGAATGTCTTATTTATCCCTCTGTCAGGAGCCGCTTATATAGTATGCCTCTTTTGCATCATCAAGAGCCTCAGTTAATAAGTGACTCATGAGTTCCATAACTATATAACCTCTGTCGTCTCCATAAATGAAGACGATAAAAATTGTGTAACGTTGTAATGAATGTATCGTCGACGGTTACGAGCATTGATGAGCTAGGTTGTTAGACGGCTATGGGCAAATTATCACGGTCACCATCCTTGCCCAGGTTCAAAGTGTATACAAACTGCTCCCTGGAGATATCATGACTAATATAGTGCTTCTTAGCCGAGTTGTAGACCAGGAATATTTTCTATCGAGCCACTTACTAGTCTTATCATTTCATCGTCGATTATACTACTCGGTCAGAGCTAATATTTCTGGAATGTACATAACCAAAATATAAATTAATAGGCCTACTACTAAAAGACCCTTGGCATTAAGCCCAACAATAATATTTTAATAATTAATTTATAAATATAATTTAATAAAAAAATTAATAAAAATATAAATATAATTTTATAAAAAATATTAATAAAAATAGTTTAAAAAAACCTAAACTTAGGATACTTACATGTTATCTCGTCTCTAAGTCACATGCACTTATTGAACACAATCAGGAACATAAGACAACTCAAATAACTTCGAAAAAAATTCATAACCAACGCTATTGTTCCCAAATTCACAACATCAACATCACCACCACCACTTTCCTCCTCGTCTTTCTTAACCTCCAACAACCTTTTTCCCATTCATCAACAACACATCAAAAAAATACAAGGACTGATTCAGAGAAGACCTCAAGGATTAATAGCTTCTTTTTTCATGAAGATGAGCCTTTAGATGTAGATGCAATCGACAGTTGGTGTTGGTTGATTAGTGGAGAATAATAAGATAGAATGTTATTATGTGCTTTTAAGTTAGATTCATATGGTCATAACATTAGATGTGGATTATGAACTTGACTGTTTTTTTACATCTTCTAGAATATTTTATTTGCTTTTTGTTGTTATGAAAAAATATTTATTTAAAAAAATTACAATTTCGGTGCCGGGACATAACGGAGAAACCTGTTCCATGTTGGAGGGGACGGTGAGTGGCCATTTCGTTACCCCGACTAGAAGCGGAGGCATGGATGGGGTTTGTAAAGAAAGGCATAAGGGTTGGTAAGGCTTAAACCTACCTCTGCCCTACCTCGTTGCCATACTTATGAAATTACCATTCTTAGAAATAGCATCTAAATAAATGTTTTCATTCTTGCAAGAGGGGCCATACTTTTAAAATATTATTACAATATTATAATTGATTTAAAATAGTTACAATAGTAAAATTTTAAATAAATAAATCAACTAAATTAAAATATTGTTATTAATTTCACATTTTTTAAATATTTTTAATCATATATATGTAATAAAAGAAATATTTTTCTGCAAATAAAAATATAGATATAAATCAATAATGTATTTTACTTAAAATGGCCATAATAATTGAACTTGCTAAAATGATAATTTCTTAACTTGTAAATAAATAAATCAACCAACTTAAAATTTAAGTAATAATTTCAAATTCTTGAATATTTTTAATCAAATGAAAATATAGATGATAAATAAATAAAATTCTATACTTTAGACAATTCTATTTAGGAAAATAAATAATATCAACACTTCCCCAACAAAAAAAATATATAAAACATTTTTTTTAGCAATAGATATAAAAGATCAAGAGAGTTAATAAAAATGTATTAGAGAATACGAAAAAAATTAAAATTGATATGTTAATGGTAAAATAAAATACTATATAAAAATATTTTTTTGATCTATTTTTATGAAAATTTTAAATAAAAAATATAATAGAAATAGAAAAGATTCAACAAAGTGTTCTTTATATGGAATAACTAAATCTTATGAAAATTTGATAAAGGATAGTTCTTGTTTCTCACAAAAGATATCAGTTCTCACTTGATATGCTTTATATATATATATATATATATATATATATATATATATATATATATATATATATATATATATATATATATATATATATATATATATATATATATATATATATATATATATATATATATATATATATATATATATATATATATATATATATATATATATATATATATATATATATATATATATATATATATATATATATATATATATATATATATATATATATATATATATATATATATATATATATATACGGAAAAGACATTTAACAACGATTGAAAAAGATATATAACCACGTGGGACCAGACGTTATTATGTAGTCTATGGTTGTATATGTGATACTTACAATCACGGTCTTGAAACTGTTGTTGTATTCTAGAAAGCGCACACCATATCACAACGGTTCGTTGACCCATGCGTTGTTATATAACTAAAGGTCTCAGGTTTGATTCTCAGCATCAACATTTTGTAATTTATATTGTTCCGGTCACCGTTTAATATACAATCACGGTTAGATTTTTTAATCACTATCAAAACTTCCTCTATTTTAAATATGCAATTCTCTATTTCTCAAATACTTTCCATTTTCTATCTTGTAACTATTATAATCATATTCAAGAATTTACAGCAACCCGTATTTTTTTAACCATGCATAAGGAGCATAAAAAACAGCTAACATTGTGCATCAAAAGCCAAAATTAATATTTACATCAAACACATATATTTAAGTTAAAAGTAACATTCACATCATCATATACAGAAAATAAGTCATTAACACATCTCAATAAATCAAATATCAGGACCTTTAAGCACATTGTGGATATACGTCCAACATTTATGAAGATCGACAAAGTCCTCAACAGGGAATGGGGTTACGTCGTTAAACATATACATATGAAAGAGTAAAAAAGTGAATATCATACATGATAATAATTCAATAGTCAACTTATATATTAATATATGTAAATATATTATGACTTATATACCTTATCCCATAAATCAACAATGTCGGCAAGGACAATATTTAACATGTGTTTTATGATATAATACCCACACTCGTATTTCTCGAGTTGTTTCATTGTCTACAAATGAATATAACCACACATGAATTTAAATAAAAGAAATAGGTAATCAGGCCACTTACTTTAGGAGAGATCCATGAGGGCTTTCTTCTAACATTTTTCATCATATTCACTTGCTCAACAACACTGTACATTGAATATGAATTAAACATATTACATACTAAACTACTTAAAACATCAAAGACAATTAATTAAACAAATACTTAAGAATTAATAATCTCTTTCATTTTCTTGTCGAGTGGTTCATGCAAGAAACACAGTATAGTTATCGTATTCGTCTTAAATGATACTATGAGTCTATGATCAATTTCCAATGACCAATGAACAAACATGAGTATATATATTATTAGTATTTGCTAAAATAAAACTAAATATAGAATACATAAACATCAATTACAAAAATAAGTACGAACAGGGAAATGGTGCAAAGAAACAGGTAAGGATGGGGTTCTGACTCTATAATAAGGTGTATGATTAATAGTATGTGAATTTGGGTTATAAAAATTATTTCTAGTTGTGTTTGAAATTGGTATATTGATGAAATTGAGAGATGATTTAGGACCCAATATAATTAGATATACATATATTTAAGTACCTTAGTATTTTCTTTGCAAAATTCCATAGCTTGCTACTGTAGCGTGAGTTGAAGTAGCAATTGGAGGCACTTGTTTTGCTTACTGTAATGATAAATGAAGTAGTATTTAATGGCTTGCATATTGTAGCGACATTATGAAGTGGTATTTAGAGACAATTAATTGGCATACTGTAGCGATGAAATGAAGTAATGTTGGATGGCATTTGGCTTGCATATTGTATCGATGAAATGAATTAATGTTTGATGGCATTTGGCTTGCATACTGTAGCGATGAAATGAATTAGTATTTAATGGCAATTGTCTTGCTTACTGTAGCGAAATTATGGAGTAGCATTTGGAGACAATTGTTTTACACACTGTGCACTTATATGAAGTAATACTTAGGAATAAGTGCTAGCATATTGTAGTGCATTATATGAAGTAACACTTAGAGATGATTGTTAGCATAAATATTGTGGCCACTGTACTCTGATACAAATAATAAATTGGTATAGAATAAATATTAGATATACCGTAGCTACTACGTTCCGGTTTACAAATACAAAATATTTAATAATAATGATTTAATATTTTTAATAAATAATTTTGTAGGATTTATAAAGTAGAAATAATAGAATTTTTGACCGATAATTAATTAACCAATTTTAGCCAAAATAGTCCGAATAACTATGCGGCTTATTGTAGTAATTTTTGGTTGATCTGTTCGGTGGTATTTTTGTAGAAAAATGTGAATTAGCAGGTGATTTCATTGCCTCTATTTATGGGCAAAATATTAAGTTGCAGGCTTATGGCCAATGTTGAATTAAGTTGAATTATTGTTGTTGTTGTTATTACGTTCATGTCGTTAATGCATACATAACATATCATGTTGGAGCTGATGCTCGTCAAGTTGACCTGGATTGGAAAATATAAAGTTGAAGGCTTATGCCTTGTTGATGCCTCTATTTATTGGCAGATTTCTAAGTTGGGAGTTCTGCTCCATTGGTACCACATGCATGTGCATAAAAACGAGTCACATTTTATGTTGCATTCTGAGTTATCGTGTGGATGAATTAATTATGTTAAATGTTGATAAAAAGTTGTGAAGTGGTGAATTATATGATCTAATACTAATATATTATTTATTGTATATCCGATTATATGGTTCGATATCTCACCCCTTCTGTTTGAATGTTTCCCTCTGTTGGTAACGTGCAGGTAATCAAGAAGGATAGTTGTTACCTCGTTAGTTTTAGTCGGTTTCGTCGCTCTGATACGTAGCACTCAAGGGGACGAACGCTTGATGTTTATTTATTGATATTTATTTCAGTTGCTGAATTTTTAAGTTGACTACATGAAATAATTGTTGTCTCGAAGTTGTTTTAGTTGAATAAAAGACGTTAAGTGAATTGAAGTTGAGTATGTAGATTTCGCTGCTTATCAATAAAAAGTTGTTTGATTTTAAAGAATAAATCAGGCTATTATCGGTTCATCCGAATTAAGTGTTATGCATCTATTTCGTATGCGACTAAATGAAGTTTGATTTTAAAGTTGTAAATGTAGCATCCTATTTATGTTGAACTCTGATTTTATTATTATCCACTAGGTAGAATTGAGATGTTACATTAGTGGTATTAGAGAAGGTCAGACCGTCTGACCAAGTTGTCTAATGTTGTTTGCTCCTTAGTACGCGACAAGCGGGTGAAACAATGTCGGTGCTTCTTTCTTTTCTAATCGCTTGTATGCAGGAGTTGGTTTAAAGATAAGTGGGGGAGAAGCTTTGCTTCTCGGATGTGTTTCGGTTGTAAGATGTTAGTTCAGTATGTTGTTGATGGCGACAGTGCGAATATTGTTGAAATTTTGTTGCTTCCCTAATCCGAAGGTGACATGGATTAAAGATTTTGTTTGTTAATCAAGTTGGAACATCTTGAGGGAGGATGATCAGACATTGTTGATGTTTAATTCTCGAAGGATGAGGAGCAATGTAATTGTTGTTGATATACGAGTAGAGCATAAATCCCTGATGTTTCTGAAGGTGATTATTAAGTAACAAGGATAATTTTTAGAAGATGGAATTTAGAAAGTTGTGATGTTTCAGCGTTGCTGGTAGATTGTGAAGTTGTCGGTTTGAGTAGCCCTTGCATAAGATATCGAATGTTTGAATGGTGATAGAGTGACGGATTGTTGTAGACCTTGTCGTGGGATCCTTGTGAGTGATTGTAAAAGTTGTTGAAATTGTTGGAATGTTTTGAATCGCGAGTCAGAGTCAGAAATATGAAGAGATGAGTACGATTTCAAGAGTGATAAACGTTGGTACTGGTACAAAGTTGTTCTGATGTTATCATAAGGTGTGTAGTAGTATGTCGTTGCATGACGTCGGTGTTCGCATTTTTTAATAACTTTGGAAATTCATATCTTGTGTTCCAAGTATTGGGTTGGTGTTCTGTTGGAACCTATGAGGAGATAGAAATATATTTTATCTTATGAAAATGTTTTCGAATACGAAAGATGCATTCCTATATGGAGGGACTCAGACATCGGGTACGGAACTAGAGGCTTTTTGGGCATAAATGGTTATTATCGCAGTTGTTTGAGACGAGGTCAAGCGTAATATGTTGTTGGCGAATAAGTTGAGAAATGATATGTTCGGCATTAAAAAGAATGAGCGCGTAGAGATGCAACTTATGATGATTAACAATGATGAAGATGTCCTCTTAAAGGGAGATGCTTTTAAGAGAAATCAGAGTCGTGTTTATGATGCCAAGATAATGGCATGTGTAAAAGAATAATTGGAGAGGTTATATCCCCGAAACAGTGTGGAATGGTGTTGTTCAGATTTCAATTGAATATTAGACAACGAAGATGGTTGGAGTTGTTCAAAGATTATAATGTCGGTTTGAATTATCATCCAGGTAAAGTTAATGTTGTGGTGGATGCTTTAAGCCAAAGGAATTTGCACCTATCGGTAATGATGGTTAAAGGGTTGGGATTAATTTAATAGTTCAGAGATATGAGTTTAGTTTTCAAGGTGGAACCGAAGAGTGTTATGTTAGGAATGTTGGAAATTATCAATGATTTTCTGGATAGTATCAAAGAAGCTCAAAAGTTAGATGTGAAACTGGTATATTCGGTGGTTGGACTCGATCAGTCTGAGAATGATGATTTCAAGTTAGATGTGCAGGGTGTGTTAAGATTCCGTAACCGAATTTGTATTCTTGATGATGCAGAGAGGAAGAAAGTAATTCTTGAGTTGGAGGATACTTAACCTTTGTGTGAGGCTAAGTGAGTGTAAAGTGGACCGTGTAATATGTTGAGTGTTGGCGTCTCATCGACAAAATTGAATGAGAGGGAAATTGTGGGAGTATTTGTAAACCTCATTGGAAATTATTGGATTATGGTTCTTTAGGTGACTTGAGTACAAGTTCTAAAGGAACACTATTATAGTTTGGTAACGATGATTTATACTCTAGTATGGTTATCGACTATCTATTGACAAATTGAGGAACTGATCACCCTTAATCTCTTGTTGATAGTAGACGAGATTGTGTTGGGTGGCATAAATTTATCGTACTACCTTAATGGTGTGTGAAGTGATTAATGTTATATCATGATGATAGTCGCTCACCAGTTTGTGTGAAGTAATAGAGGAATTGCTAGGAAAGAGTTGAGACGTATTGAACAATTCGGAGTAGCGAGTTATATGCGAATTAATGTTGCAAAGTGAAAGAGTGAGAATATCAAGTGAACAATGGTTTTATGGTGAGTGTTAAGGAAATTCTGAAACTAGATTGAAACTTGTGAACTAGATAGTTGACAAGAATTTTAATGAGGATAATGATTTAAGATGGATTATCAGAGTTGCGCAGCTGGAGCGTGATGTGGCGTAATTTCTATGCGTGTACGACTCGTTAGAAGTGAAGGATTAAAAAGTAAGAAGCCTATGGGAATGGTGTGTCTTAATCTACATGCTTGATTTGGTGGATTGTTGATATAGAGATGTTGTGCCAGGGCACTATGTTTGCTAGTAAATATTTGCGGATTTTATAAGAAGATTGTTGTGGACTGTTGGTTGATGGTGAGCTATGGGTATGCTTCCTGAGTTATACAGTTAAGTTGATGTTGTAATGACTTTGTTATCGCTATTGAGATGTTATTGTTCATTTTTGTAAGTAAGGAATGATACTCCATAACGTGACGAAGTTGATTATGTTAGTTGTGTTGATGTCACTATAAGAGTGATACGACGATATGAGTAAAGTTGTTGATATTTTGTTGATAATTGACATACGGGATGGAATTGTGTATGTGTTTTGGTGTTGAAAAGAGTGTTAAAATGATATTTCGATGATGTATATCCAAGTATAAGTGTGTTATAGTTGTTTCTACTTTAAATGTTGATATGTCAGATTATGGGGGAGTAGTTGAGATGCTAGTAACGGTTGTGTCGCAAAGTGTTGAATGGTTGGCATGTGTGTAATCGATTTGAATCGTGTTAATTTATTGAGTTATCAGGAAAGTAGTGGTCAAAGTGTTGTTAAAAGCGACTTGGAAATCAACGAATTGGATGCGAAGCTCGTGCTAAGAGTGGTAGCATCGAATAGATTTTCGAGGATAAAAATATTCTAAGTGGGGGAGAGTTGTAACGCTCGTTAATTTAATAAATTATTTAATTAAATTATTTAATTAAATTAATTACGGATTAATGGTTGAAAATGTTGTTGAAATTGTTGAAGTTATGAAATGTCGAAAAATATTAATTTAAGTTGCTAAGTTGTTATTTGGTTGGTATTTAAATGATTGGTTGATTAATATTAGCAATAATATTAATATAGATATTAGAATAATATAAGGTTTATTAGTTGAGCTCATTATTTGGTTGTATGGAGTAATAGGTGGGGTGTGAAACTTAGGCCCAATAAGAATATTAATAATTATAAGGTTAAGCTAATTATGAGGATTAGGTTAATTGAACAAGTCTTGGAGAATTTTGGTACGTGAGAAGTTGCAAAGTTATAGGAAAGAGGCAACGGGTTGGAAACTTTGGCAAGGCTAGGTTCGATCGAAGAATTATAGGACGGTCTCCAATCCAAGGTGAGGGTGGGGTTCTGACTCTATAATAGGGATTATGATGAATAGTATGTAGAAATTGGGTTGGTGTAATTGTTGTACATGTAATTGTTGTTTATGTGTTCCTGAATGATATTGAATTCGTCTACATAATTGTTAATATTAACTGTCTGTGTTGGGATTTATCTATCGATGTAATTGTTATTAAGTCACTATGTTACTGATGTATCATGTTCTTGTGAAAATACTGTTAATCGAAAGAAAAATTGGGAAAATTTTGGGTTAGTATCAGTATCAGAATAAAGTCTGTGAAGAGACGGTGTGGAAAACAGTCTGTGCCGAGGGGCACAAAGGCTGTGTCGGACGACACAAAACTGATGGATGTGTCGAGGGGCACACAAGAATTCCGATTCACAAGTTGTGAGTGCTTATGTTGGTTCCTGCTCCATGAAATTTTAGTATGTTTCAACCAAAAATAATAACTATGTAGAATGATTATAATGGAAGTACATGCAAATTGAGGAAAACCAATTAATTGCATACTTTGGTTACAGTAACAATAAGTAGATATCAGAAGAAGACAAGTTAGCAGAAGAATATCACAGTAACTAATTAATTAGCAGAGTAGTAAATTAGTAGAGTTGTTTTAGTAGCAGTAACTAATAGAGTATTAATATATAGCAGAATTGGATAGCAGTGTAGTATTAAGGTGTCAGAGAACTAATAAGGAATGTTAGTATAAAGTAGAAATAATGGAACATTTAGCCGGTAATTAATTAGTAGGATTTAGTCGATTCGTCCGAATAATTATACGGACAGTTGTTGTATATTTTAGTCGACACGGTGTGTTGAATACCTTGTTGAAAATATGAATTTCAGGTGGTATCGAATTGTTAGGCTTATGGACAATGTTGTTTTCTTGTTGATGTTGTTGTCACATTACTATTGTTGATATGATATTATTGTTGTGACATACTAAGTTGTAGGCTTATGCCAATGTTGTGTTAATGATGTTGTTGAAATATAAAGTTGTAGGCCTATGGCCAAAGTTGAATTGTGTTGAGTTGGTGTTGAATCGTTGATTGATGTGGTAGGCTTATGGCCAATGTTGATTTATGCTGAGTTGTTGTGTTGTTGTGATTATCATTGTGAATTCTTGTTGATAATGCGAAGTTGCAGAGAATTTTAAATGATGATGAATTACCTCTATTTACTGGTAATAATGGTGATGTGGGCTTATTCCTTACGATGGATGATGATTATTGTGAGTATGTGATAGTGCATTCATTGAGTCATATACATTTGCATACTCTGTGATGACCTGGATTGGCAAACTGCGAAGAAGGCTTATGCCTTGTTGATGCCTCTATTTATTGGCAGATTTTTAAGTTGGGAGTTCTTCTCCAATGGTACCACATGCATGTGCATTGTAATTGAGTCGCATTTGATGTTGCATCTTGAGTTGTGGTGATGATATATTTTTTGTTACTTTATGTTGTTGACTTGTTGTGACAGGTATTATCTAAACGTTGTGAATTAGTCGTTATGTTGTATCGATGTTTTGTTGTGATTAAAGTTGTTTGTAAGTTGTGAAGTGGTGATTTTATGTGATCTGATATAACATATTGTTTATCATACACTTAAATATATAGTTCGATATCTCACCCCTTATGTTTGAATGTTTCCCTCTGTTGGTAACGTGCAGGTCATCAAGAAGGATAGTTGTTACCTCGTTAGTTCGAGTCAGTGTCGTAGCTCTGATACGTAGCACTCGGGGGGATGAACATTTGATGTTTAGTTGTTGATATTTATTTCAGTTGCTGATTTTTTAAGTTGACTACATGAAATAATTATTGTCTCGAAGTTGTTTTAGTTGAATAAAAGACGTTAAGTGAATTGAAGTTGAGTATGTAGATTTCGCTGCTTATCAATAAAAAGTTGTTTGATTTTAAAGAATAAATCAGGATATTATCGGTTCATCTGAATTAATTGTTATGTAGTTGTTTCGTATGCGATTAAATGAAGTTTGATTTTAAAGTTATAGATGTAGCATCCTATTTATGTTGAACTCTGATTTTATTATTATCTGTCAGGTAGAGTTGGGGTGTTACACCAACCACTTATATCCACTGAGAAGATACCTTACATCTTTAGGATTGTAAAAGAATAACTCCAAATATGGAAAATATTCTAACGGAAGAGGTTGTGCATCATTTATCACCACAACGTTCAAGTATATTGTGGTGATTTCATTTGAGTTAGGGTCCAATAACTCATTGTGGTTAGCTGGAGAGGGGGAAGGGACTGAACAATTACTTCCTTTTGTAGAAGCACGACGTACAACACTTCTACTTGGAGTTTGATCATGATCATGATCATCATCACCATAAACATAACGTTGATCTTCATTTGTACATTGTTCGAGGTTTTCACTTAATCTCTACATCATGATATTCAGTTAGAACAAAAATAAGCACAATATATATCATACATTTTTTATAAAACACTAAAATCTCAAGTAAACCAAATACCAAATATAACTCTTGAAACCTTTTCATATATTTCTCCCTTTTTTCTGTCTCCTCGTCTAACATCCTCCTTTGTTCTTCTAATTGCTTCTCAAAATTATCAATCTTTTGTTTTTGTGCATTTGTTTCTGAGCTTCCGATACTTTTTTGTAGACCC
Organism: Vicia faba; assembly: GCA_948472305.1. NCBI lineage: Eukaryota > Viridiplantae > Streptophyta > Magnoliopsida > Fabales > Fabaceae > Vicia > Vicia faba. The sequence continues at coordinate 180,385,898 of OX451741.1, read as the reverse complement.
AAAGAATAACCTCAGGTTGACACCTTCTCCCACACCACGGACATGCCCTCCATGCTCATCTATTATGTTTTCTTTTACTAATATGTCATGTCGTGCTTCTAGAACAAATGCGCCTTCACGAGTCGCCTCAACCAACTTATCATACACAACATGAGCAACTTACGCATATTGTTACCAACACATTTAAATAACAAATAACATAACCAAAACAAATCATACTTACAATTTTCTCGGCAACTACTCTTTTCGTCTCAGAGGTGTACTCTCCATTTGGTCTTAATCGAGCCCCCTCTTCCATTTCTCATGTCTTGACGGTGGGGATGGGATGCAATCATCTTTTGTTTGTGGTTGTTTTTCAAGCATGATTCTTTTCTCAATTCTCCTGTAACCCCAACGAGATAATCTATGAGGGTACATGTTATTTGCCTTGTTTAGTATTCCTACTTCACTTTTAAGTTGTTATTAACATAGTTAAAAATATATATGATTAGTATCTATAACTCATTAGCATAACATTATCGGCTAAATAAGACTAGTACTAACCTTGAATTCCTCAGAACGACGTATCTTTGCAAACTTCTTCCATTGCTTCTTCGATATAAAACTATATCTTTTCCATGGAAGATCAGGACCGCTCTTAGGCTTTCTAATATAGTCAGCCGTGAGCTATGACTTAAATCCCCTCCAACGAGTACCGGCATAAGAGATCCACTTTTTTTTAAACTTTGATTCATTGGTAAACTCAAATTTTAACTACATTTAAATCAATGTATTAGAAATTATAGGTAGTGATATCTAATATATGAAAGTTATAGTATGTAATACCTTAACGTCTATCCATATGCTTTCTTTGACTTTCATATCCATTTGTTTCTAATCATCTATCAATATACTTATTTTGCTCTGTCCAATGAACGCAACATAACTCTTAAAAGTAGAGTAATATTCACAATCAACTACTCTGTAGAACGAATCAAATTAGATCGAAATTTTTTCACCTGATGAGTTGCAGACTGATGTGAATTAGGGCATCATTGTGAAACCTTTTTGTGATCTTTTCGATTGAGTATCATTTGTTTGAGTTTCATTCACACAACACTCATTTGTTTAATTTTCTTCGCTAGTATCTGATGAAGAACTCGACAAGGTCGACATCTACGTTCAAAAACAACAACAACAACATGAACAACAAGAACATAAACAACAACCACAACATAAACAACAACCACAATAATGGAAAATGAAGTTTACTGTAGATGCACGGGGAAAATATTTATGTACCATAAACATGATGACTAAGTAAATGATGTTAGTGTTGGTGTTGTCTTCCTTCCTTACAGCAACGTCAGTGTTGTTGTTGTTATCTTCCTTCTCGACGGTGACAACTTGGTTGGTGTACTCTTCTTTCTCAACGTCACGATCTTGATGGTCTTGTCAACCTTGACAATAATGACGAAAATGAAAAATACACAGCGAATAATGGATACTAAAGAGACAAGCTATGGTGAATGATGGTGTTTTGGTTGAAATCGTGTATTGTTTCATAATATTGAATGTTAGGGTTTAGGGTTGAAATCGTGTATTGTTTCGTCTAATTTCTTTTTCCAATAGAAAAAAAAAAGATACTGAAAAGACAAGCTAACTAGGAGTGTATAATATTATAAAGATACCACCACGGTAAAAATCAGAAAGCGTTATGATATATTACTTTCATAGTGAAATTTCATAAAGAAGCGCCAGAGTTTAATTTACAATTAAAAATTTGAAATAAAAAAACAAACTATATCACAACAGTGGAACGTACCAACCGTAATCAGAATCCTTTGAGTTTTTTATTTAAAAATAAATAAAAAAGAAAAGGCGTGTTTTAATATTAATGAAATAATATATGTGATGGCGCTAAGGTTCAAACCCACGAAAGCTTGACGATTTCACCACAATTGGCTCATCAACCGTTGTTATATATAATTAATTTTAAATCAAAAATAAAAAATAATATGGGAGCACCTTACACTACAAAAAAAAACTGCGATTTGCCAGGTGAGTAGTACCCCGCAAAAGAAAATATCACCCTGCAACGTCATTTTTGCAGGGTGCAGAGGATACCCCACAAAAACATTAGTCGCAACTTTTTGCAAAGGGAAATGCACCCCGCAACTTTGCTAAAATAAAAACACCTCGCAACTTTGCTAGGTGAAAAGCACCCCACAACCCTTTTCCCTACCTATCAGAGCAGTTGAGTAGCAGATAGTTTAGAGCAGGATGGAGCAGAAAGTGGCAGAAATTTGCAGGGTGAAAAGCACTCCGCAACGTTTTTCTCAGAGTTCAACGCATGTCAGAGCAGGTGAGTAGCAGAGTGAAGCAGAAACTTGCAGAAATTTGCAGGGTGTATATCATCTGGCAACGTTTAAATATTCCTTATGAAATTCACCATGCAAACAGTAAATAATATAATAAAAAATATTTATAATAAATAATTTAAATTCTGAAATTTTTAAAAATGCTAAATTTATAATTAATTCTAAATATGTAAATTCATACTTAATTTAAAAAAAAATCATAGTTAAATAAATTCATAATTAATTTAAAATATTTAAATTCAAAATGATATTCATTCAAAATCCGAATAATCCTCGTCGTTTCCGTTTTCATCATTCTCATTTTTGTCTACTGCTCCTTAGTTACCAACCGCTCCAACTCCGCCACCACCATATTGTTGAAACATTTGTTGTATTTGTTGTTGTATTTGTTATTGTACTTGATGTTGAATTTGTTGTTGTGTAAGTATTATTTGCTCTTGTGAAAGTCTCAATGCTTCCTCCAACTTCATTTGTTTTTTTCTCAATGCTTCATTTTCACGTGCTACTTCACTTTGGGCTAGCTGTCTAATTGTTTCAGTCATTTGAGGGGTTAATGTCGGAGGATGTGAAGACCCTTCCCCTACTCAATTCTCCTAAATAAAGAATACATATCCCCTTTTTTATAGTTGCCAGCTAAAGGTCCGGTAGCATAAATTTTTCCATTTCTTTGTTTTCCCTTACTTGCTTTCAACCACAAATATTGATCAACAACTGGATCAAGAGGATGTTGTCCCCGTGAACCACCTAACTTTGGATGTTTAGCTAAAAGTTCCTCCTTCAATCTTTGATACTCTGCCTACACATACATAAAAATTATGAGTATTGATTGTGGGTAACATATACTTTCTTCTTCCGGTGGAAATGGAAATTTAATTTAAGCACTTAATTCAAGTTAAACAACTATAACTCTGTTTCTAAACATAATCAAAATGGAAAAGCAATTGCAAGGTGGAAATGGAAATTTAATTTAAGCATTTGATTCAAGTTAAACAACTCTAACTTTTTTTCTAAACATAAGAAAAATAGAAAAGCAATTGCAACTATTATCTATTCAATCTATCTCATAATAGTACCGCCAACATTATTTACGCTAATTAACATGACATTACGAATTCTATTTTTTTCATCTAAAACACTTAATTAAGAGGAGAAATAAGACGAATACATTATTTTGTCAACAAAACACTTCTGGAATTTACAATTTACATTTACAATATTATACATTTAAGGATAACATATAGCTATATTGCTAAACTAAACAAAGTATTTCTATAAACGGGGGGAGGGAGGCGGATCTGTTACTTTTACACCTTTTTTGAAATCATTCTTATTTTTTCTAAGTTCGTGGTTTTGTGGTAGGAATCTACGATGACAGTCAAACCACAAACTTTTTTCACCTTTATCCAATATAAACGCCTTCGTCTCACCCATGCAATGAGGACATCCCATTTTACCATATGTACCCCAACCAGACAACATGATGAAGGAAAATTACGATAAAAAACGCAGCGGAATTTAAATTTTTCCTTTAGCGATCCTTACGAATGAGCATGGTCAGTGATAGAAATATTTACCTCTTGTGGCGATTCAGACCTTTGTTGTTGTGATCACGAGCGTTGATGAAGAACAACGCCTCTACTCAGTCCACACGAACAGATCGCTTCCGGTCACAGTGCTAGCTGATCACGAACGGAAACCTTGAGTGAGAGAGAGAATCAAAAATGAAATTGCATCAAGTGAAATTGCTTCATCACAAGGGATCTATTTATAGAATCACTCGTGTGGGCTACAAGCTAAAAGCCCAATTAAGGCTATAAGCTAAAAGCCCAATTAAGCTTATGGACATCATACCTTATGATGTACCATATATCACTTATCCATGTGGTACCTTACCACTTTCCGTATTACACTTAAGTGCACCGTACCTTACGGTGTTCCTTATTTATTCTATCTCTCATCAACCTGTCCTTATGTGTGTGACCCTGTAGGTTTTCGCGACGTTGGCAATTATATTAAATCACACATTTAATATAATAAACAGTGAGCGGTATCTAGCAACACATCACTGTTACCCAAGTCACGAAAATGTCATGTGATCTGACCAAACCTTTTCCGTGATAATATTTGTGTTGTACAATTACCCTTTTGCCCTCATGTCTATATTGAACACAAGGCATACACTGTGTCACCCTTGTCCAGTTCAATATTGGGCCCTTAGACATTTATCCTGTTATGCAGGATGAGCAAATTCCATCTAGGTCACTCATGTCCCTTAGCATGCTTTGTGAAGTACCCATCAACTCTCTTTATAGTCATCCAGTTACGGATGACGTTTGATCAGCAATAAAGTACTTGACTCTACATCTAGGGTCTATAGTGGTTTCAGGTCGAAGGGTGGTATACACCATTATCATCATGAGAATAACTTATGACACTTTGCATAACATTCTATGTAGTATTCTCATAGCGGGTCAATCCAGTATAAATATTACTCATAATATTCATACCTATGTCAAGACTTGATAACTCCTTATCTATGATCCATGAGATGTGATCATCAATCTATCTTCATAATAATCTTAATGCTTTAATGTTATCCCACTTCACATTAAAGCTTGACTACAGATACTTTAAGAATAGTGTCTTATGTTTAATGGGATCTCATGATTAAGTCACACTTAACATTTCATTAAACCAATAAACCATTCTAGGGACTTTATTATTTTGGAAAGCAAACATAATAAAGAAATGCCTTTTATTATTAATAAATAATTCGATACAAGTACCAAAAGTATTGGCCTCTAGGGCTTACACCAACACATGACATATGCAGGAAAGTCGTTAATAGTCCACATCAAAGCAGCTCGCATTTGAAGTTTTGTTTGCGAGATATGTCATAAGTACATTCTCCAATCCACAGCCTCTTTAAATCATTAATTAAAGGTTGTAAATAAACATCAATTCCTGCTTTTAGACTTGATGGCCCTGGAATGAGGCAAGTCAAAAACATGTAAGGCTTTGTCATGCACATCTCAGGGGGGGGGGGGGTTGTAAGGGGTAACAATAACCGGCCAACAAGAATATCCAGTTCCCGATTGTTGGACATATGGAGTAAAACCATCAAAGCACAATCTGAGTCTGACATTTCTAGGTTCTGCTGCAAAATTATGATGCATCCGATCAAAGTGCTTCCATGCCTCGCCATCAGATGGATGTCGCATAGTGTCTGGACTTGTTTTGTTTGTATGATGTCATGTCATTTGACTTGCACTGTGCATTGAAGCAAACAATATCTGCAACCTTGGTATTATCGATAGATAAAACATTGATTTCACTGTTATCTGATTTTTATTACGATCAATGGCTTTAGTGCAAACTACATGTCTTGGGCTGTTACAAAACTTACATTTCTCTAACGCTCCATCGTTTGTACCAAACTCATTGTCATAGAACAACATGCAACCTCTAATGCAACAATCAATCTTCCTTACTTCTAAACCCAACTTCATAACCAACCTCTTCGCATCATAATAACTTTTAGGCAAATTGTCTTTCGTAGGAGTCACATCCAACATCATCTGAGAAAAGAATTCCAAACACTGACTAGGAATATTCCAATTTGACTTCGCGGCCAACAATCTCACACACATACTCCCTCCATTCTTATTTATAAGAAAATTTTAACTTTTTAAGTTCATTAAATAATTGATGTATCTAACCAAGATATAGTCTAAATACATCATTTATTTAATGAATCTAAAAAGTCAAAATTTTCTTATAAAAGAGAATGGAGTGAGCAGATAATTTAGAGTCTGACGAACCCTCAAGAAATGGTGTATTTATGTCTTTCAACAATTAATAAAAACTTTTGAGCTTTCTCATTTGGTAACTCTTCCTCATCACCATCATGTTGTTCATCGTAGGCCGCGTTCACCCCTAAAGCATCGACAATCGTGTCATCGTGTAGATTAAATTGTTCTTAGTATTCATCTGTGATTGACTACTTGAGCCCTGTTGTAAATTACTAGTGTCTGGCATATTCATCGGTATTTCTTCTCCATTTGATGTCCAAGCCCAATAATTATCCTTAAATCCCTTTCTCTTCAAATGAGTTTCTACTTGTTCCGGATTACTTATTATACATTTACATCCACATTTAAGACACGGATATCTTACTCCTCCATTTATCCGACAACATTCTTGATCAAATACCCATGTAATAAACACTTTAACTCCTTTCTCAAAATATGGTTTAAGTTCGCGTCTTCCGGCATACATACGATCATACATCCAACTACGATAGTATTTATAATATTCCATACTGCACATTTACAATTATGTTACAAAATAATCATGCTATTATAAAATTATATGACAATGCTATTTTAAAAATATATTATAACTATCATATAATAATAATATATTAAAAAGTAATAACAAAATGTTAATGCAATATTAATTAATATTACTACTATATATGTTTATATATTAATTATAAAAAATTTGTTTAATAAAAAAAAACTATTATGTTTTTATAAATATTAATAATATTCATTTTTTAAAAATAATAATAATCTATTTTTTAAATAAATGATAATATTCAGTTTTAACAAATAATAATAATATTCTGTTTTTTATCATAAGAAAATATTTTGTTTTATAAAATAAAAAATATTTTGTTTCATCATCTATTTATAAAAATATTAATAACATTCTATTTATGAAAATAACTATAATAATTAATAACATTCTATTTATAAAAATATTAATAACATTCGGTTTTAAATAAAGAATGTTAATAACATTCTATTTATAAAAATAACAATAATAATCTGTTTTTTTATTTAAATATTCTGTTTTTATAATCTGTTTTTTTTTAAATATTCTGTTTTTATTTTTATTTTAATACTCTTTTTTAAATAATATATTATTCTGTTTTATTAAATATAATATTAATAATAATATTCTGTTTTTAAAAAATAATATTTTTCAGTTTATAAAAAAGTAATAGTATTTTACTTTAAAAAATATAATATTCACTTTTAAAAATATATTATACATATTTATATTTATTTCAGTTTTAAAAATATTTTTTATTAAATTTTAAACAGTATATTATTGAGCTGTTTTACAAAAATAATCAACTATAATATTATTTATTTATAATATTATTTATTTACTTATTTATGAAAAAATGAAGAAAATAAATATATTATTAATAACACATTTAATTATTTAGTATTCTAATTTTCTTATATCAAACTTAAAAACCTACATATACTCTAAACAAATATTTTCTTATATCAAACTTAAAAACCTATATATACTCTAAACAAATATCCGGATGTTTCTATCATACAAACTAATTTAATTCTAAGCAAATATTGGTACGTTTCTATTATATAAACCAAACCAATCTAAACAAATATCATATCGTTTATATGTTTTTAAACAAAACAATTTATTAATATGTGTACTTTTGTAAACGAATTTGATGAAAATATGAAAAGCAAATTCGAATCCAACAAGAAATTTGAGTAATGAAGTCTTGCTTTGGTGTGAAATGGTTTGTTAAAGAAACAAGGAAGATGAAACTAGAATGAAAAAAAAAAAAGGAAAATAAATTGGTCATATATAAAGGAAGTTTGTGAGGTCAAAATCACCTTGCAACTTTTCTTTCCGTCGAGATTTGCGAAAATTCACTCACCCTGCAACGGTGTGTGTCAGAACGGTCACATGTCACTATGTGCAATCATTAATTGCTTTATTTACTTTCCACCCATCTTTAAAAAAAAAAATTGCGGCGTGCTAGGCACCTCACAACATTTTTACCATTGGGTGTTGCAGGGTGCGACACACCTTGCAAAATATGTGACAATACAACTCACCTGCCACATGACACAGCAGTAACTGTACCAGTGAATTACCCCATAAAGTTTTTAAAAATACTTGCGGGGTGCACCTCACCTGGAAAATTTCTAACCCTTGAGAATTACGGGGTGCAAATCACCTTGCAAAATCTGTGACATTACAAGTCACCTGCCTCCTGACGCAACAATAATTGTACAAGTGAATTCCCTCCAAATTTTTTAAAATTAATTGCGGGGTGCAAATCAACTGGCAAAATTTGAACAGTTGGAAGTTGCAGGGTATAATCCACCTTGCAAATTTTTTGACAGTACAATTCACCTTCCCCCACTAACTTAGCAGTAATTCCATCATTGGATTTCCCCCCAAAAATTTTAAAAACTGTTGTAGGGTGTTTATCATTTCGCAACTTTCTTTTTCAAAATTTTTAAATTCCCCCCATTTGTTGCGAGATAGAAAACCTTATGATTTTTTTAATAAAAAAAACTGTGTTGCAGTGAATATCATCTTGCAAGTGCGATATTTTACGGGATGAATAACACCCGATTAATTTGATGTTTTCTTGTAGTATTAGTTTAGATATGTCACCACTGTGTAGGGAAGAACCGTAGTGACTATGTCGTTGTTGTTTACACGTTTTTGTAGTATATATATATATATATATATATATATATATATATATATATATATATATATATATATATATATATATATATATATATATATATATATATATATATATATATATATATATATATATATATATATATATATATATATATATATATATATATTGATCAAACGTAAACAATAAATGTTCATCAAGAATATTTTTCAAATCCAATGATAAGAATAAGTAAGTTATACGAGAATTTGAGAATGAATAAGAACTATCGGATTAAAAAGGAAAGATTGAGATCTTCATTAAATCATATGTCATTAATAAGAAAGAGAAATCATTAATTAAATTTTATTTTAATTTCAATCATTAATTATTTTGAATTGTTGACAATTCATGCAATTGTGATCAGAAATTAAAAAATTATGTTTGATTTGAAACTCTTAGGTTGTTTGAAAACCATGTGAGTGGTTTGTTTTTAGTGTTGTTTGAGTTAAAACAAAATTGTCAAATTGGGAAGAGTTGATATATAAATGTGTAATTTATCTAAATTTCTCTATTTATTTCGCACACTTATTCACTCAGTCATAAAGTAGCACATAAAAATTACTCAAAAAATTTGATTTGATCCTAAATTATAATCATTCAAAATAAGTGGGGTTTTACAAGTTATTCATTAACATTCATTGGTGACCACTATGGAAGCATAAATTAATGTAGTCATGCTCAAAGGAAGAGTTAGTAATGTAACTAATAACAATGTTTCTAATCACTAAAAAAAATAATGTGTTTTTTTTATTAAAAAAATATTTATTCATTCAAATTAAAAAAAAAAGGTGAATCTGCAAATAATTTTATAGTATTTAGATTAATATCATATAATGATAACAAGAAAGTTCTTACGAACAAAGGCAGTTTTATAGTTATGAGAGTCCGGTCACGTGTTTGGGTTTAACCCCTACTTTATTTGTATTTTTTCAATCTAATAGTTGATTTTTAGACAAAATTTATAAAAACAAAGACAAAATTAATAAAAACAGGGATAAAATTAACACACTTTATGATTATTTATATATTTTATATCACATATATATATATATATATATATATATATATATATATATATATATATATATATATATATACTTTCAGATATGTAACATTAATACATAAGTCTTTATTAAATATATACGAGATGAAATAAATATGTTAATCTTAATCAACAAACATCAGAAAAAACTAATAGACGTCACACTCGGCAATGTAAGTTTAAAACAAAAAAAAACAATTTTATGAGCATAAATATTAAAAAATAAATGGTATTAAAGAGTGATTTCAATTAAAAATAGTCAAAAACTATTTCTATGATAGAAGAATGAAAAGAGAAAAAAAGTTTAAAAATAAATAAATTAAATGTTATATTTGTAATATTACATTCTAAAACTTTATTTTAATATCATACTTTGTATTTATATTTGCATTATAAATCAATTAAAAAACATTAAATGCTTAGGGTAATATATCAAAGAATAAGTTATAAAATGTCAACAACCAAAAAAGTAGTCATAAAGACAAACTAAATCTTGTGTGGTGATATATAAATATATCACACTTTTATCATACAAATACATAAAACAATATTTTTTAAAATTAATCTTTAAAAAATAAAAAATTATATCTATATTAATTAATAGAATAGTTACAAACAAATAATTATATATTTTCACAAAATCTGCCTAATTCATTAAACATAGAAGATTGTGAACAATCTTATCTTAATATAAATAGTACATGATATACTTTATTTAAGTGCATTGTATTTTGATTACACAAGATACAATATATCAATGTCTAAATAGAGGGGAAAAAAACAATTAATAATATGCATGTGTGACTAGAGAAAAATATGTGACAGCGAAAAAATGTTTTCTTTAAAAAAAAATTGATACGCACTTAACTAAAAATAAAATAAATTATTTATTATAAAATTTGTGATTACAACTTTTTTTATTTAATAATGTTTTTTTTTCTGTATACGACCTCTCTTTATTCTCAATAAAGTCAAGATAAAAAAATTTGACAATGAATTAGATTATAAATAAAATAATATAAATATTGATAAAATTAATTAAGAGTTCTCGTGACTTTCGTTAATATGTTGTTGGATTTTCTTCAAGCTATTTCATATTCTTCTTGATAGTGCATTTTCTGAAAATAAAAATTGAATTTGTTTTGATGTGCTTTAGATTTTGGTTTATTTTGAAAAGTTTATATTGAGAATAAGAATAATGAATTTGGATGTTAGAACCTAACACCGATTTTTTTTTTTATCTTGATTCATGTTTGTGTTAACTACTTATTTTTATATTATGTTTTTTCTTGTCTATTTTTGAAAAGATAGATAGATTACTTAAAATAACATCAATTAAATTTAAAAAAATTATTTTTATTTTCATAAATCATTTTATAAATTATTATTGTTATTATTATTAATTTTTGTTATTAATATTTTTTTTAAATACTTTTTTTCACCTTTTATTCTTCTTACATTTTCTTTTCTTTTCTTTTTTTCTTCATTTTTTTCTCATATATATTTATTGAAAAAAGAAAAATATTTTATTAATTTATTCTTCTTTTAATTTTTTTAAATGATCGATATTTATTTATTTTTGTATGTGATTGATATTATTTTGAACTTAAGAAAGTTTAATATTTTTGGACTTAATATAATAAAAACAATCAAATATAAATTAATGTTTCTTTCATAATAATGAATGAAAGTAATTCAAATATGTAACACATGTATACATAAATTATTATATAAGAAAAAAATATGAGAAAAGTTATTGACACATGGTTAACTAATCTTCTAACATTTTTTTTTCATTAGTTAAAATTCATATAGATCTTTACAAACTTAAATAAAATGCACATGATTCTACAGACTCCTGTGAATTTTAACAAAACAAAGAAAGTGTGATAAAAAATATTTGCTAAAAAATGTGATGTTAATATTTTTCATAAAATATATTTTATAAGGTTTGATAATAAAAATTAAAAAATGACTTTCATAATGACTAATTTAGATAATTTATATTAAAATTATATTTTTTAAACAAAAAGTTGAAAATATGATTAAAAAAAAAAAATAAATAATGCAAAAAAGTAGATAGGATGAATAGGTAAGTGTTGTCTTTTTTTGCCAAAATGATAAATGTTATTATTTTCAAATAAAAAAGACACAATAGATTTATTAAATGAAATTAAGAAAATGAATATGAGAGATTTTTAGAACAAAAAATAAATTTTATGATAATTTTTTTAACTTAACGTATAAAAATATCTAAATATAAAGCAACAGTAGCAATTGAACACTAGTAAATGTTTCTGCATAATAATTTATGTAAATCATTCAAATATGTTACATATATAGAGAAATAATTATACATGAAAAAATATGAGAAAAGTTATCAATACACTTTTAACACACATTTTCTAACACTTTTTTCATTAGTTAAAATTCACATGAGTCTTAACAAATTTAGATGAAATCCTTGTGATTTGATAGACTAATTTAGATGAAATCATTTTTTGTCTTTTCTTTCCATTTACTAATTTTAGTTACATATAGCATGTTAATGTATTTTTTTAATATTTAAAAAATGATTAATAATTTGAGCTGTTAGATATATGTGTGCACTAACGCAGCAGTAACTGTACCAGTGAATTACCCCATAAAGTTTTTAAAAATACTTGCGGGGGTGCACCTCACCTGGAAAATTTCTAACCCTTGAGAATTACGGGGTGCAAATCACCTTGCAAAATCTGTGACATTACAAGTCACCTGCCTCCTGACGCAACAATAATTGTACAAGTGAATTCCCTCCAAATTTTTTAAAATTAATTGCGGGGTGCAAATCAACTGGCAAAATTTGAACAGTTGGAAGTTGCAGGGTATAATCCACCTTGCAAATTTTTTGACAGTACAATTCACCTTCCCCCACTAACTTAGCAGTAATTCCATCATTGGATTTCCCCCCAAAAATTTTAAAAACTGTTGTAGGGTGTTTATCATTTCGCAACTTTCTTTTTCAAAATTTTTAAATTCCCCCCATTTGTTGCGAGATAGAAAACCTTATGATTTTTTTAATAAAAAAAACTGTGTTGCAGTGAATATCATCTTGCAAGTGCGATATTTTACGGGATGAATAACACCCGATTAATTTGATGTTTTCTTGTAGTATTAGTTTAGATATGTCACCACGGTGTAGGGAAGAACCGTAGTGACTATGTCGTTGTTGTTTACACGTTTTTGTAGTATATATATATATATATATATATATATATATATATATATATATATATATATATATATATATATATTCATCAAACGTAAACAATAAATGTTCATCAAGAATATTTTTCAAATCCAATGATAAGAATAAGTAAGTTATACGAGAATTTGAGAATGAATAAGAACTATCGGATTAAAAAGGAAAGATTGAGATCTTCATTAAATAATATGTCATTAATAAGAAAGAGAAATCATTAATTAAATTTTATTTTAATTTCAATCATTAATTATTTTGAATTGTTGACAATTCATGCAATTGTGATCAGAAATTAAAAAATTATGTTTGATTTGAAACTCTTAGGTTGTTTGAAAACCATGTGAGTGGTTTGTTTTTAGTGTTGTTTGAGTTTAAAACAAAATTGTCAAATTGGGAAGAGTTGATATATAAATGTGTAATTTATCTAAATTTCTCTATTTATTTCGCACACTTATTCACTCAGTCATAAAGTAGCACATAAAAATTACTCAAAAAATTTGATTTGATCCTAAATTATAATCATCCAAATTAAGTGGGGTTTTACAAGTTATTCATTAACATTCATTGGTGACCACTATGGAAGCATAAATTAATGTAGTCATGCTCAAAGGAAGAGTTAGTAATGTAACTAATAACAATGTTTCTAATCACTAAAAAAATAATGTGTTTTTTTTATTAAAAAAAATATTTATTCATTCAAATTAAAAAAAAAAAGGTGAATCTGCAAATAATTTTATAGTATTTAGATTAATATCATATAATGATAACAAGAAAGTTCTTACGAACAAAGGCAGTTTTATAGTTATGAGAGTCCGGTCACGTGTTTGGGTTTAACCCCTACTTTATTTGTATTTTTTCAATCTAATAATTGATTTTTAGACAAAATTTATAAAAACAAAGACAAAATTAATAAAAACAGGGATAAAATTAACACACTTTATGATTATTTATATATATATATATATATATATATATATATATATATATATATATATATATATATATATATATATATATATATTATATATATATATATATATATATATTATATATATATATATATATATATATACTTTCAGATATGTAACATTAATACATAGTCTTTATTAAATATATACGAGTTGAAATAAATATGTTAATCTTAATCAACAAACATCAGAAAAAAACTAATAGACGTCACACTCGGCAATGTAAGTTTAAAACAAAAAAAAACAATTTTATGAGCATAAATATTAAAAAATAAATGGTATTAAAGAGTGATT